>CP092867.1:52702259-52990115 GCA_030710605.1 Cordylochernes scorpioides
GATCGCGAATGAAATGATATTGCTATGTGTTCATACAAATTATAGGAGAAATACATCCTTTGGGTTTGTTTTTTAATTAGTTTTCACAGTTACTTTAATAATTTGAATAGAATCCACCATTATCTTTATATAAATATATATAGCTAAGGGGCTTTTAATAACACCCTCATTATACAATATAATTGTGAGGTAATTATAGTAAACATTATGCTATAGATGGATATGGTATAGTTGGGTCTCATATTAGTTATAAATATAATATTTTCCCCACAGAGAAGTTATTTAATGGAAATATTTGTCCTCAGGTGTTGTTTTCCAATACCATTCAGCGGTATGAGTTTTATTAACTTTGATACCATATAATTCCTATTTATGTTTTAATAATATTTTGTTTTTATGATTAGAAAAACTTATTCTCTCTTTCTCTCTCTTAGATAACTTCCAAAGCGAAATTTTGAAAAACGTTTGAAGATAGCTAATGATATATTTGGGAATCAATATTTCAGTTTATAATTTTTCTATAGAAGGAATTGCCGGATATCATTTCTTAGAAGAGATTAAAGCTAACACGGTGATGGTTTTTTTTTTATTGAAAAGGTAAAAGCTTGGCGAGCTTTCAAACAAAAACGTTCTTCAACACTCTGAATGCGTATACTACTCGTATAGAGCCTGTTGAAGTACGTTATTATCTGAAAGCTCGCTAAGCTTTTACCTTTTCAATAAATAAACTGGTCAACGTTATCTTTTATTTATTTATTTCAATTTAAAGCCTTATGTCCCCCTAGGGACACTTGCGCTGACATACATGTATACCTTTACATTTGTCTATACATATATATACAATAATTTTAGGCAGTAATATTTTATCTTAGAAATATTTCGGTTTATTTACAATAATAATCTTTCAATATTTAAAGAGAGAGTGGTGTAATTCAATACTCAAATATTTATATCAATGCTTATATAGCCTTTTTTCAGAATAAAGAATATAAATATAGATATTTAAATGCTAATTGACAACAATAGAGAGTTTAGTTTGAATTTCTCTATATATTTATATAAACTTATAGATTTTTTTATAAGAGAATATTGTGGGTATTTACTGCCACAGAGGTTCCCAAATTTCATCACTATCTCTCAAATAGCAATTTTAAAATGTCATTACTTAACCACTCTCTTATAAACAACAAGACAATGGCTGGATTGATGATATTGATTCCATATAAATTTTACAGCATGTTGCGTTCAAATTAGAAGAAAACCTAATTTATTTATTCTATGACTCCCATCAAGAATTTTATTCCAAGTTTAAACTCTGTCATCAAGCTTTTTGCTTTTATATTCGGTATGTGCTGCAACCAAGAAGTATTGAACCTGAATTTCTACCATTCAAATATTTCATGTGAATGATGTCCAACTCATTGATAAAATTTTCAGGTATTTTAAATTTGGTTTTGCCTATATCATTGAAGAAAATATGAAGAATATGATTATGGAGAGGTATATTATATTTGTATAGAGATTATATTTCTCTTCATTTTTTATATTTGTAGTATAATTTTAGGTTAATATATAAATCGTTTTAAAAATAGAGCAATCCATATATAAATATTTTGATAATAAAAAGGCATATATTGGGTTGAATAAAATTATTTGATAATATTCGGTTGGCTAAAAGCCAACCTTTGTCAAGGTATTACAATGAATTTATTTTGTATAAACAAACTCAGCTCCATTAACTTATAGAAAATAAATATGTTATAATGCCTTGACAAAGGTTGGCGTTCAACCAACAGAAATATTGGCAAATAAATATTTGTATTCAATCCAATTTATGCCTTTTTATTATATAAAGATTAATATATATGTATCTCTTCAATATATATTGTAATAGTTATGCTAATAAGTTACCCTTTCTTTCGAAAATATATGAATGAATACCTATGCATAATAAAATAATTATTTTGAATACAAGAATACTAACTACTCTCTCTTGTTAATTTTTTAAAATAACCATTAATGTTTTAAAAATGATCAACATAATCAAATATAAAATTTGTAACAAATAGATTTACTGGCAATGTGTTTCTTTTCAATAATATCATCAAATATTATCTCTACAGACCTTTTACTGCAATAAGTTATTGAATGAGAGGGCTTGGCTCATCAGTAGTGAATCTTCTCAGCGGTTACGCCAAATTGATATACGTATATAGTACGCTCTAGTGTCTGTAGAGATAATATTTGATGATTTTATTGAAAAGAAACACATTGTCAGTGAATTTATTTGTTACACATTTTATCGATATAGATGGCAATTAAATTTATAAACATTGATCAAATATTCTATAATATTATTAAAATCAATATATAAATGATTTCTATTAAATTCGAAAGAGAATAATATGAAACCATGAGTATATCAATCTAATAGAAGATTTGCTGTTTAGCTAGTAATCAATATATCAAAGATACATTTGTTTGATCAATCTAAATACTTGGAAAATGTTGAACTTAGGTTTATAGCTAGAACATTATCTCTGTTTGTACAATTAATTATTTTCACATTTATGCTACTGTAAACACATTGATGCCAATCACTGATAATCGATGGCAGTTTTGTGAGAGGAACCTAATTAGGTTTTGTAGTTAATTGTTGGAACGATTTTCTCCCATAGAGATGAACTAGTTTTCCCTCATACGTCTTTGATCAAACTATGATCACACTGATTTTAATTAAACCTATATATGAGATATTTTATCATAAAACTTCTTTTTAGAGTTTCAGAAGAAACGTATTTTGATCACAAATTAAAAATCATCTAGAATTTTTCACAGATGTGTCGTTTTTTTTTGGGGAATTGCAGAGTGCAGCAAATGAAAATATATTAAAATGTAAGTCAGAAGAAAGAAATATAAATATTTCAATTTCTGTGAATTTACTAATAAAAGCTGCCTAAATTAATATGAAGTGAAAATTGTGATCTAATAGGTGTTCACTTTTTCATTACGTATTGAAAATTAAACAAATTATCTAAAAGGTACGTTTATATTTCAGAATGTTGCCACAGATTCAATTGTAAATATATTTAAAATTACCATACGATACATATAGAATCAAATAAAATAAAGTATGTTCTGAATATAGAGAAATCCATATTTATATCTTTAGATAATAAAAAACATATATTGTATTGAATAAAATATTGCCAATATTTCGGTTGGCTGAACGCTAACCTTTGTCAATATAATACCTTGATAAAGTTGGCGTTCAGCCAACTTAAATATTGGCAAATAAATATTTTATTCAATACAATATATGTATGTCTTTTTTATCATATAACTGTAAAATATATAAATATTAAATGAGAGAAGTACTATTATATAACATAAAAAATATATATAAGAATTATAATTGTCTTTTAAATAATGAATGACTAATTTTGTTGAACCTATTAATGTTTTCACTAAATAGTGAAAACTATATTTAAAAGCCCTGATAAACTATTCCAGGATATTGTCCATTCGGTTAAGTTTATTTAAATGGATTTTCTCAAATCGATATAAGCCATGATAAAACCTTTGTTTTCAAATTTTAATTAAAATATGATGCATTAGGGCGCCATTTCTACTGTCCCCTCAATGCTTATGCCCATAGTTCAATCAAAATACCCTTTCCAAGAGTTTAGCATCAGAATCGGTATAAAAAGAAAGCACCCAAATACAATATTTTAGCGGTATGGTAGATTAAATTGGCGAAATCACCAGGCCTTCCCAATATTTTATAATTGCAGTAATTTCGGAAAGAATCATATACGCGTCAAAAATAGTTAAATTTATTATTAATTACAATAAATATATTCACAATAAAATCAATATATATGTTATATTAAAATATTATTCTATTTAAAATTATATTTTACATAGATTCAAATATTCTGTTAAATCGACCGTCAGAGGTCGCGCTTTGCATATAAAAACTCGTTGTTGTTCTTCCCCGATGGCTGGCTCAAAACATTTATTTACATAATGTACAAATGTTTTGGCCGGCCATCGGGAAAGAACAACAACGAGTTTTTATATGCAAAGCGTGACTTATGGCGGTCGATTTAACAGAATATTTGAATCTATGAAATATAATTTTAAATAGAATAATATTTTAATATAACATATATATATATAGATGGAAAATTTGCCGGGAGGAAATTAATCCATGGAAGCAATGGTCGCCTCTCCCGTCAAAATTAACGTCAGAATCTGACGCCATCTATTGACCGTCGCCGCAACTAGCGGCATCGGGTCGGTGACAAAGCCACAACACCAACTTTGGCAAACTGATAAGCGTCCACCTAGAGACGATGGTTTCGGGCTAATGGCCCTCGTCAGTCTAGGGCGGACTTCATTCCATGAGATCCACACGGGATCTAATGGAATCCTCACAATCTACCAAAGAGGTGTTTTGCTGGCAATGTGGCTGGGCCAAATCTATTGGCAAAACATAGATGGAACGCTAGGTGGACGCTTATCAGTTTGTCAAAGTTGGTGTTGTGGCTTTGTCACCGACCCGATGCCGCTAGTTGCGGCGACGGTCAATAGATGGCGTCAGATTCTGACGTTAATTTTGACGGGAGAGGCGACCATTGCTTCCATATATATAATTACAAATGCAAAAAGCATTAAAATTCGATAACTAAGTAAAATACGATATTAATATTTAGTCTTTTTAGCTGTAAGGTAGAGGCAATAACCTTTTTTAGATTTAAGAATAAAAAATGAAACACAGAGAGCCAAATTGAAACAAGGCCTACGTGACGTGGCAAGTGAGATGGATGAATGAAGAAAGTCGACTGAAATATTAAAACACGATGAGTTGAGAAAATTGTGAAGTTTTCTGGTGATATCGCTCCATGCTGTGAGATATCTCCCTGTCTTATCAATGCCATTTACATGGATTTTGGGAAGTGTCGAGAATCACACACACACTTTATTTGGTGACAAAAATATATTTTCATTTTAGAGATATTTTACCACAGTACTCATTGTATGTTGTTTTTTTAGCGGCGCACAGCTAACTATTTAATATAAAATATATTTATTGGGAAGGATTAGCTCATCAGTGGTCAACCCACTCAGCGGTTGGTCAGTTTAAAATGTCACACCGCACTTTAATACTGTATTAGACGATTCTATTGATTTATCCGACAATATAATGTCGAATGTTGGTTATTATATATTCAAGCAATTGTATGTAAGTTTCTTTAACAGCAAATCAAATAAATATTAAAAACAAAATATATATATTGGGAGGGCTTGGCTCATCAGTGGTTAACCCACCTAGCGGTTTCGTCAGTTTAATATTCCATACTGAGCTTTTTAGAGTTTTAATACTGTATTAAACGATTCTATTGATTTATACGACAATGTAATGTGGAATGTTGGTTATTAAATTCAAGCAATTGTATGTGGTTTTCTTTAGCAGCAAACCAACAAAAATTTTAAACATAATAAATTTATTAGGAGATCCTGGCTCTTGAGTCGTGAACCCACCCAGCGGTTTCACCAGTTTAATATATCATAACGCGCTGTTATAAGAGCTCTATTACTGTATTGGACGATCCAATTATATAGCCACATTGTAAATCAGAATATTGATTCTTATATTCAAACAAACTATAAACCTAAGTTATGAGGAGAGTTGTTGTTGTTGTGTCCAAAGTAGAGCTTCAGATGTCTCCATGCATCTCCATCACAGCAGCAGCAATGTCCACTATCTTGGATGTGTGAAACTGCTGCCCTGGGTCCATGTCAATTTTCTGCAAGGCTACCGCCATTGCTGGGCATGAGAATATGTGGGTAGGTGTTAGTTCCACACCAGTTTGAGGAGAGTAGAATCATATATACAAAGTTTTTTTTCATTTTTGAAAGACATTTCGTGCTTAATTATTTTGTATCTTATATATAGATGGTGGCGTTTTCCCTTATGTTTAATTATTTTGTTTATTTTTAACTAAGAAACATTGGTGGCAGGGGCAGGAGTTTAACACCAGTTACTAGTAACTAAACTTTATATTTTTATAAATTCAATTGCCATCTATTGATAAAATTTGTAATAATTATTTGTGACAATGTGTTTCCTTTTCCACATATATCACCAAATACTATCTCTAAATACTATTTGATCATATGTGTAAAAAATAAAAGTCTGTAGATATAATATTTGATGATATGTATATAAATAAACACATTTGCAAAAATATTATTACAAATATAACTTTGAATTCCTTTTTAATTGTCAACATGGTCTCTAGAACGTTCAACGTTTTTCTCTATTAGACGCAATCAGAAGGAATATAAAGTTTAATCTTCAATTGATTAGAAGATTTATAAATTTAATTGCCATCTATTAATAAAATTTATAACAAATAAATCTACTGGCAATGTGTTTCTTTTCAATAATATCATAAATATTATCGTAAATTTTTGTTTGCTCCTGACGAGGACAAAAGATTTTTGTCGAAACGTCGAGGTAATAAAAAGATTCACTGGCCGAAGTATCTTCATTTTCAAGAAATATCTATATAGATAATACCGTAACAGAGTTTTCCATTGTAAAGTCCTGAGCTATCTCCTCCGAAGATTCTGAACTACACATAACGATCTATATACCAAAATTTTCGTTATTTTTTCTTCGTATGATAGGCCTGTTTTTATTTTCCTAATGTTAACAGTTATTTTTATTTTTTAATTTAATGTATTTTACAATCGTAGATTTATTGCATTTATCATCATCAATTCCTTTGTTTTGAATTGCGTACTTTTATACAGCGAAATAAAGAAATACATAATTGATTAGATACAAAAGTGTGAACCAGAAAGTCGATTTTTAAAAATGTTATTATTTAAAATAAACTTATTTTAATTTAATTTTGAAATGAAAAGGTAGTGTAAAAGTGTATATGAGGTTAGATTCAAATAGGTTAAATTATGTTAGTTTAATCGTTAAATAAGGTTAGTTTTAGATAAGTTAAATTAGGTTAGTTTCAGATAATTAAACAAAATAATGTTCGTTTTTAGAAAAATAATTCGAAATAGTAAGTATATATATATTAATATAAAAGATCGAAATGTAAAAATCACTACGTCCAAAATCTTCGCTTTAACTCGTGTAAAACGGCTCGAAGGTACGGCGGTGTCAACGTACAGCGCCGCCTACCAAAGTTAACCTTTTCTGGGAACTCGTGTAAAACGGCTCGAAGGTACGGCGGTGTCAACGTACAGCGCCGCCTACCAAAGTTAACCTTTTCTGGGAACTCACCAGGTTATATTATTTTTCGAATTGTAGATTGAATTATTACTTTTATTCTATCTTTTATAAGTGTTTGTTATAGTTTTTCATTTGAATTTAGCACAATTTTTGTATCTGGTTATCTTTTTTGGCATCTTTTCATCTCTCTTTGGCATCTTTTTTTTTCTCATTAATAAGACCTAATCCAAATAATTTAATAGTGTGTGCAGTTTTTTTTATTAAATTATTTGGATTAGGTCTTATTTTCTTTTATTAATTTGTTATAGTTTTCATTTGAATTTAGCTCCATTTTTGTGTCTGTCTTTTTTTTTCTTCTCATAAATAGGCTGATGCTGTATTTGTGTACTCAATTGTTGCTTTTTGTGTCTGGTTTCTTTTTTGCAGTATTTTTTTGGAATCCTTTTTTTTTTTCATCAATTGTTTCCTCACATGCTTGGAATTTTCTTTTTATGCCTGTCCTGGCTTTCAGTTTTATAGTTTTCCTCTGCTTCGGATACCAACTTTCGCTTCATTCTAGAGAGGCTTTATGTTTCACTAAGGTTGGCTTTTGCTATGACTATAAAGAGGGCTCAAGGCCAAACCTTTGCTACAAGAGCCTGGGTTTACGCACAGACGACTTTATGTGACTTTTGCAAGTGTGCGAACTTTGGATAGCATACATGTAAAGTTGAACCCAAGTATATATAAAATGTAGTTTTTAATGAGGTCATTTAAATGAATTCATTCCTTTTATATGTAGTCTTATCTGTGATATAGTAGTATTGTTTGCAATTTTATTTGCTGATTTGTGTCTTTTTTTTTTACTCAAAATATATATTTTTAAACTCTTGAATTACAGTTTTTTATATGATAGGCTGTAGGTCAGGACAACAAAACATGGTCGAATTATCGAGAGTGTCGAATTACAGTTTTTTTATATGATAGGCTGTAGGTCAGGACAACAAAACATGGTCGAATTATCGAGAGTGTCTAATTACAGTTTTTTATATGATAGGCTGTAGGTCAGGACAACAAAACATGGTCGAAATATCTATAGTGTCAAATTAAATTTGTTATTTAATAGGCTGTAGGTAAGGACAACAAAACTTGGTCGAATTATCGAGGTTATATTTTTATATATAAAACTAGCCGAGTGACCCGGGCAACGCCCCGGGTTTACCCGAAGGACCCGCAGGTGAGAAACTATAGAAGAAAAATTTTAACAAATCAGAAAATGAAATTGCAAACAACAGAACTACACTTCTTTAAGGACATGAGAGCACATGCACTGTATCACCATACGTGTACCATTTTCAAAGACCCTGCTTAGGATTAAAACTTCTCAGAAGCATAACAATAGTACCAACCTAGAGGTTAACTGGTGTGGATGCATTCCTCTGGGAGTAAGCCTATTGAGAAATTCAGTAGGGAGTTATTTTGCTTCTCCGCATTCTAACACTCCAACTGTTAACACTGTGGAAACACTGACTCATGTTTGGTAAGCAATTTCAGGGAAGAAACTATAGACATTGGATTAAATAAATTATTAATTAAATTGCATTAAATAAAAATTATTAGATTTAAATAAATATTATTAGAGTGAAAAAAAAAGAAAGAAATTAACAAATTAGAAAATAAAATTTCGAAAAATACAACTATATTGCAGATAAGATAAGAGGACCTTATTAAAAAATAAATAAACAAACTGTAATTCGACACTATCGATAATTCGATACTTTCGATAATTCGACACTTTCGATAATTCGACCATTTTAAAAATCAAATTTACAGGGTTGATTGTTGTTTAAATACAACTTTGATTTTGCATGCATAAACACAGGCTCTTGTAGCAAGAACCCAAATATTATTTATAGTCATAGCAAAAGCCAACTTTAGTGAAATCTGATGCCTCTTCAGAATGAATGGAAGACTGAAATCTGAAGGAGCAGAAGATATGGGTCATCTTTACATGTATGCTATCCAATGTTCGCACACCTAAAAAAGCCACATATAAAGTTGTCCGTGCGTAAACACAGGCTCTTGTAGCCAAGGTTTGGCCTTGAGCCTTATTTATAGTCATAGCAAAAGCCAACCTTAGTGAAAACTAACGCCTCTCTAGAATGAAGCGAAGGTTGGTATCCGAAGGGGCCAAAGATATTTCAGACACTATACAGTGTGTTCAACTTTGGGCACTGTCAGTATATGTTCTTCAAGGACCTGAGAGCACATGCGCTGAAACACCATACGTGTTCCATCGCAAAGATCCTAAAGGCATTGGTGAAAGTATAAATAAATATTTTGGAAATGAAAAAAAATACATATATATATAAGAAAATAAATTGGAATAAAAATTTACAAACTATATTTCAGAGTGGATACATATTTGAAAGGAAAAAAAAAGAAAATTGCAAACAACAAAACTATATTACAGATATGACATGAAAACTAACGCCTCTCTAGAATGAAGCGAAGGTTGGTATCCGAAGGGGCCAAAGATATTTCAGACACTATACAGTGTGTTCAACTTTGGGCACTCTCAGTATATGTGCTTCAAGGACATGAGAGCACATGCGCTGAAACACCATACGCGTTCCATCGCAAAGATCCTAAAGGCATTGGTGAAAGTATAAATGACCCATATCTTCTGCTCCTTCAGATTTCAGTCTTCCATTCATTCTGAAGAGGCATCAGTTTTCACTAAAGTTGGCTTTTGCTATGACTATAAATAATATTTGGGTTCTTGCTACAAGAGCCTGTGTTTATGCATGCAAAAGCAAAGTTGTATTTAAACAACAATCAACCTTGTAAATTTGATTTTTAAAATGGTCGAATTATCGAAAGTGTCGAATTATCGAGTGTCGAATTACAGTTTGTTTATGTATTTTTTAATAAGGTCCTCTTATCTTATCTGCAATATAGTTGTATTTTTCGAAATTTTATTTTCTAATTTGTTAATTTCTTTCTTTTTTTTTCACTCTAATAATATTTATTTAAATCTAATAATTTTTATTTAATGCAATTTAATTAATAATTTATTTAATCCAATGTCTATAGTTTCTTCCCTGAAATTGCTTACCAAACATGAGTCAGTGTTTCCACAGTGTTAACAGTTGGAGTGTTAGAATGCGGAGAAGCAAAATAACTCCCTACTGAATTTCTCAATAGTCTCACTCCCAGAGGAATGCATCCACACCAGTTAACCTCTAGGTTGGTACTATTGTTATGCTTCTGAGAAGTTTTAATCCTAAGCAGGGTCTTTGAAAATGGTACACGTATGGTGATACAGTGCATGTGCTCTCATGTCCTTAAAGTAGTGTAGTTCTGTTGTTTGCAATTTCATTTTCTGATTTGTTAAAATTTTTCTTCTATAGTTTCTCACCTGCGGGTCCTTCGGGTAAACCCGGGGCGTTGCCCGGGTCACTCGGCTAGTCATAAATATTATCTATACAGACCTTACTGCAATGATATTAGTTATTGAATGAGAGGGTTTGGATCATCAGTAGTGAACCTTCTCAGCGGTTTCGCCAAATTAATCTCTAGACCGCCTTATAATTGTATTGAATTGGTTTGGGATATACCTTGTATTTCCTATGGAAGGCAGCTTAGGGGTGTTTAGTGAACCTATGGATTAGAAGATATAGATTGATGAATTATGTCATATTTCTATATATTCATATGTTCAAAAATATAAAAAATATACAAAGTTATTTTCGAATCAATAAGCTTGAGGGATAAGTCTCTTTCAAATACATTTATTTCAAGCTTTCGGGCATTACCGCCCTTCGACAGGAAAAATTATATTAGTTACTAAAGTTTTCGGATCTAATCTATATATACATTTGTGAGACGCCCGTGTCTCAAGTGTAATGCGAGGCTTGCCGCGAGAGGGGATGAGATCTTTGAAAAGGATGGCCGTTTAGCCCATTGAAATATCGGAAATAAAAGATTATTCATTGAATCGCAGAGTTCATGATACAGAGGGGGGTTTGGTGGCTGCCGGGAATATTACATTGTAAATTTCAGGTAAATCAATTTTTCTATTGAGGCTCTGGAACTTGCTTGACAGGATGGATTCAATGATTAGTCTTTGGTGTTTGTTGGCAATATTGGAATAGTGAATTTTCGGTGATGTAATGTTGAAGGAATGGCCAGTTTCGTTTATGTGCTGTACTATTAAGGATCTATGGTCTAAGTTATCGATATTTCTTTTGTGTTCATGAATTCTAATATTGACATGTCTCCCGGTTTCGCCTACGTAGATTTTTGGGCAGTTCAAACATTCTATGGAGTAAATAGCGTTTCGTGGTGTGCTGCGAGGTTCATTGAGTTTCATGATCTGGTTTCTGAGAAGGGATCCAGAGGTAGGTGCGCAGGTGAAGTAGGTTTTGATTCCAAATTTCAATAAGAATCTCGCTATTGTGGAGGATAATGGTGAATACGGCATATTGCAAATAGATCTGTATATTGGAGACTGTGTCTTTTTAGTTGGGTCATAAAAGTGTCGCAATATAAAGGATATCGGGTATGCGCAGTCCCTGCGGTTAGCCACCAAACCCCCCTCTGTATCATGAACTCTGCGATTCAATGAATAATCTTTTATTTCCGATATTTCAATGGGCTAAACGGCCATCCTTTTCAAAGATCTCATCCCCTCTCGCGGCAAGCCTCGCATTACACTTGAGACACGGGCGTCTCACAAATGTATATATAGATTAGATCCGAAAACTTTAGTAACTAATATAATTTTTCCTGTCGAAGGGCGGTAATGCCCGAAAGCTTGAAATAAATGTATTTGAAAGAGACTTATCCCTCAAGCTTATTGATTCGAACCTAATATTAAGGGATTGCCTATTAATACAAAGTTATTGAAAAATACCCTGAAAAAAATGCCTCAATCGAACGTTTAGTTGATTTTTGTTCCACTAGATGGCGCTCTGCCATCTTGAAATCTCATGTGAGTGGTCAGGAAATGCCTATTTTGTGTTTTTAATATCAAGACCTAACTATTTTTTTCACATATGCCTCTATATTTCTTGGGCGTAATATATTTCTTAAATATTGAAAATAATAAAATGATTAAAACATTAATAGAGACTTTACCTAGTGAAAGAAGGCAGAATGTGATTTTTTATAGCATATTTGGCAATTTTTTAAACATATTCAACAATAAAACAAAAATATCATATACTGATTGCTCACATGACCATTTTAGATGGCAGAGCGCTATCTAGTGGAACAAAAATCAACCATGAACGCGTTTCGGGCTGTTAATCCTTGTCAGCGTGGTGACAGGCTGTATCTCTAAGAGATTTCATGAGAAATAGAGAAATGGGTATTTAGGCATGTGTAAAAATTAGAAAAAATTGAAAAAAAGTCAGGTGTTGATATTGAAAATAAATAGAGGCATATCCTGATCGCTCACATAGGCACTTATGGGAAAATAATATTATGTTAAAAGCCTAAATCAACGTTTAGTTAATTTTTGTTCCACTAGATGGCGCTCTGCCATTAAATTGCTCATGTAAGCGGTCAGGATATACTTTATTTTTTTGTTTTTAATATCAGCACATGACTTTTTTTCATTAAACGTTTCACCTTTTTTAGGAAATATTGCAAAGGATTTTCTGAATAAAATACAAATAGATATAAGCAAATAAATATTAATCTTAAATTAAATGAATTAAAGGAAATATATTTTGAAAAAATTGTATACCAAAAAGAGCACCTATCACATTTTATACAAATTAATCACAGTTATATATGCTTTAATTAAAAAGGCATATATTAGATCAAAATATCATTTATTTTACCAATATTTCAGTTGGCTGAACGCCAACCTTTATCAAGGTATTATAACATATTAATGTATAATTCCTTGATAAAGGTTGGCGTTCAGCCAACTGAAATATTGGTATAATAAATTATATTTTGATCCAATATATGCCTTTTTAATCAAAGATTCATTTATGGATTACTCTATTTAATATATATATATATATTTATACGTTCACAGCTATTTACGGAACAGGTCTGAATACTTTCTTCAAAAATGTTCTATTGTTCAAATTTGTCGTGGAAGAATGGATTCAAACAATTTGATCTTCACATGGAGATTTTCAATGTAAGGAGTAGTCAGAGGATGCAGGTCCAGAGAATGGGGAGATTCAAAATGTCGGATAGAAAGAGATGGACAGGAAAGGTCAATTCAGAAGGTATGTGTGATGAGAAATTATTCACAACAAAGAACATTTTCACCAAAAATAACTATTTTATTAACAATAATGATGCTTTTTTACGACAGGGAAACTTTATAAACAACGAAAAAATTTATCAACAACACTGACTGCTTTATATATATATATAAGCGCAGTAATATGTAATTTATTCCTAACAGCGGAGTTTATTCTCAACGATAAAATTTTATCACAACAAAGAAAATTATTATCAAAAAAGAAACCTTAACCACAACAATGAGACTTTATAAAAAATACTACTTGATCCTCTCCAATGAAATTTTATTCACAACAGAGAAGATATATAAAGAAAAAGAAATGTTTGGTCGAAATATTATACCCACAATAAAACTTTATCCACAACAATTACATTTCCCTCTAAGCAATGAAACTTTATCCACAACAATGGAAATTTAAAATACCTATGACTTCTTTATCTTCAACAAAAACTTGATTCTCAACTAAAAATATCATTTACAACAATGAAACCTTATTTATAATAATAAAGGTTACTTTCAACAATAAAACCTTGAAACCTTGATCACAACAATGAAATTTACCCTCAATAATGACATTGTATACGTAAGAAGAGTTTTATTGTTGTGGATAAGGAAGTGTCTTTGTTATTGATAAAATATCATTATTGGGGAAAAGGTTTCATGGTTAAAAATAAGTTCATTTGCATAAGGGTTATTTTTTGGATAAAGTGTCATTGTCGTGTGCATATGATTCTCAAAGCTGGAAATGAAGTTTTATTGTTGTCGATATATTTTCTGTGGTGTAGATAGCCATTGTTGTGAAATAATGAAGTTTATTGTTTAGATTATTTTTAATTGTTGAGGATATAATTTCTTATTACGTATACAATGGCATCCTCAACAATAATAATCAAATAATAATAATCCAAACAATGAACTTTATTTTTCAACAACAATGACTATCTTTACCTTAGAAAATATATCCACCACAACGATGTTTTATCCACAACAATAAAACTTCATTTCCAGCAATGAAAATCATATGCATATGACAATAACACTTTATTAAAAAAATAACCCTTATACAAATTTCTTTAATTTTAAAAATGAAACTTTTTTCCAATAATGATATTTTATTAATAAAAAATATACTTCCTTATCCACAACAATAAATCTTAATTGAAAAAAAAACTTCATATATAACCTTTCTCTCCCAAAAATGAACCTATATCAACAACAATAATATGTATTCCTAACAATAAAGCCTTATAGACCAAAGTAAACTTTAACAAAAAGCATTAACTAATTTACATACAACTATGACCCATTATACCTCAATTATATTCTTACAACAACAAGAATTAGTTTTCAAAAAACAATGAAACTTATTCAAAACATTTACTACTTCATAATATTAACTAAAAAAAATCTATATACAACAAAAAACTTTATCCGCAACAATAAATTCTGTTGTATATATATTTTAATTGATTAATTGTTCACAGAGTATGTGTGTAAGATCACAATTAAATAGGCGTTAACCAAAGAAAAAAAAGTTCCTTTGTTCAATATTAGTTTCCCTTTTATATTTGTTCTCTCTCTTGTAAATCAATAAATATTGTCACGTGGAAAATTAGGGAAGACCAACTTTGGGATGAGACAATTTATTTCAGGCAAGAACAAATTATGAGAGATAAACAAAAGATAAGCAAAAGAGGGAAGTTTACAGAGTATAGCAAAATATAAACATAAAAAATAATACTCTGCTAATAAAATAATAAATACTTTGTTACAATATAATGTTGATTAATATTCTTGGAATCAGTTTCATTAAAAAATCTAAGCAAAGTCAACACATTCATACACAAATTTGAAACTCTCTATCTTCAATAATGAACTTTTTATCAACAATGATAAAACTTTATTCACAAAAGTGAAAATTTACTCAACAATTAAACTTAATTCGCAACAAGTAAATTTTATCAACAGAATAACTACTTTATCCTTAACACTGAAACTAATTCTCAACAATGAAATTTTATTCAGAATAATAAAACCATTCCACAACAATCAAATATACAATGTATATTTCCGCAACAATAATATTTTATCCGATATAAATCTTCAAGGATAAGTTTCTCTAATACACTTTTTAACGAGTTTATTACCTCCTTTTCTACAATAGTTTACCTGTAGAAGGGTCGTTTAAAACTCCAAAACTTGTAAACTCGTTAAAAGTATAATAAAGGAGCTTATCCTCGGAGATTTATATTTGATTAATCTGATTGATACAGAGGATTATAATTCTAATATTTTATCCACAAATAAGGAACTAGATCCAAAGCATGGAAACCTTGACAACAACAATCACTACTTTAGTCACTACAAAATATAACATTTCAGTAACAATCAACCATTAATTACAACAATGAAATTTATCCACAATTATGCAGCCTTATCCAAACCAATAATGCATTTTTTATAACTCACAGTTCATCACAAATCATAGTAATTTTGGAGAATTTCTGTCGAGTATCGGGGCAACGGATGTTCCTAGCTACTTCTGTGGAAAAGAAAACCAAAACACAATAAATTTATTGATAGAATGTCCGATCTTTCACAGCTACAGAAGTAATCATTTTTATCCCATAGAAGAAATTTGCGAATTTGTATATAACAAAGACAATTATGTAAAATTCAATTAATTTTCGTAAATTCATTTTAGATTTTATTTTCTGTTTGAGAAAATCAATCTTTCGTTTTTAATTTTGTTTTTATCCGGTAATTGAATTGTATATAATAAATTATATATAGGTTGATAAAATGTATTTAGGTGCAAGTATCCCAAGCTGGGATATCGCGTCCGATATGTCAAATAAAATAAATAATGCAACAATCAAACATGATCCACAACCATGAAATTTATCCATAACAATTCAAGCTTTCCAAAACAATGAATCTACAATTAAAAAGGCTACTTTATGCACAACAATGTAATATTATCCAAATAAGGTAACTTCACCTATAATGATGAAATTTTATTCACAACCAAACAATTTATTTACAACGATAACATTTTAACCATATAAATGACCCTTCATTCAAAAAAGAAATTTTAACTTCATTAATAAATTTGATTCTCAACTCTGTAAATCTAACATTTGTTTTTTTAACATGATACATTAGCGCGTCATTTGTTATCAGAAATTTTAACTATTTTTGAGGTTGGTATGAGATTATTTTAAAAATAAAGCAATTTTCTACTTCCCCTTCCTGCAATGATTAATTAATGGAAGGGCAGTGGGAATTATTTTATTTTTATAATAATTACACGCGTCAAAAACTATTTTAAATTTCTTATTAGACGAAAAACATGATGAAGGAAGACGAGTTTCTTTTATTGATGCATAGGTGCAAGCTTTCGGGTAAAAACCCTTCAACAGGCGAGAAATGAAGCGCGACTTATAAGTACTATGGTACAAATGATATATATATATAAAGAAAGTTTTAAAACTATTTATATATGTTAATATTAACGGAAGACCGATTTTGAGTAAAGTAAATAATAAATCTGCAGTCTGAAACCACGAGTCTGAAAGCACCTATGCATCAATAAAAGAAACTCGTCTTCCTTCACCATGTTTTTCGTCTAATTTCAAATCAGGAAGAATTCTCTATCTATATTTATAAATTTCTTATGTTTGCTATTTTATTCACAATAATAAATATTATTAAAAACAAAGTAGACATATCCTGTACAGGAGCACATGTACTTTTTAGATGGCAGAGCGCCATCTAATGGAACAGAAATCAACTAAACATTGATTTAACCTGTTCCTTGATATTTGGTCAACCCAATTTCTTGATGAATCAAGAAAAGCCATCCAAAAACGCGTTTCGCGCTGTTGGTGCTCGTCATCGTAGAGCAGGCTGTACCACTGCGACCAAAATAAATATTATATACATCAATGAAACTTATCAAAAGCATTGAAATTTATCCTAAACAATTTACCTCTATTACTACACATAAATGTATTCTCACAAAAATGTAAAATGCTTCACAAAAATTATTTTTTCTCAACAAAAATGAAATTTATTTTCAATAATTAAATTTTATCTCAACAATACTATCTACCTTATCAAAAACAATGAAACTTTGACCCAGAGCAATGAACCCTTGTCCAAAATACAATATATTCACAATAATGTGACATTTATTCTAAACATTATAATTTTACCCACAAAAATTCTACTTTATAAATACAATGAAATTTAAACACAGCAATGGCACTTTTCCTTCCATAATGACCACTTTATTCACAACAATGAAACTTTTTCCTCAATAAACGGTATCCATAACAATGGAATTTATACACACACAATGAATATTTATCCCCCAAAAATGAAAATTATCTTTAACAATGAAATTGATATCCTCACACAAAAATGAAAGGTTTTATTCTCAACATTTTAAATATATCCTCAACAATGAAATATTAAATACAACAATGTAGCTTTATCAACAACAATAAGATTGAAATTTGTCCAAAATATTGAATTTACTCCAAACCTATACCTCATCCACAATAATGATATTTATCCTCGAAAAAGATTTATGTACAAAAATAAAATTAAAGTGATTCAGTAACAATGAAATTGAATGAAAAAAAAAATAAATTTCAATTTTATCAACAACAATTACTACTTATTCTTCAAAATGAAACTTTATCCACAACAATGAGATTATCTTCAACAAATGATAATTTACACACAACAATTAGAACACTTTATTCAAAAAATGAAACTTTATCTACATCTCTCTCTCAACAATACTTTAACTATTTATACCTAATTATAACATTTCTTATCAACACTGAACCTTTATCTACAAAAATGCTGAATATTTGTGTCCTAGAAATGATGATTAAAATAAAATGAACCATGCATGCCTAACCAGATAGCACAGGTAAGGAAAAACGAACACTATATAAACCGATTAAGGCTAGGTATGTCTTATATGCATATGGTGCTTAGGTTAATTCCAACCTATGTAAGACCTACTATATAACGAACATAAAGGAATAGAATTGAACAAAATAATCGTAATTGTAAATAGCACCTCTTGTTTTAAATGTGAATATTTCTATTTAATTCCGGCTTCTTAAGATCTGGGAGGCTGACATCCTCAGCTCCTGAACCTCCCCATCATAGGTGGCTGTCTCCGGCTACCCGACCTTCTGGCTCCTAACTCGGTGGGTCAGCGCCTGCATTGGGGACTTCGCTGGCCCTGCCCCTCCCCTCACTAGGCCTACGCGCTGCGCCCTGGCTGACGCCTAACCAGCTTCTGCCGTCGTCTTACCGAAGAAAATCTACGCGGGACCTACCGAGTAAATACCATCGGCCAGGCCGTAGTGCTGCGCGGTACGACTACGCCGTTCTTGCGAGTCATCTCCCGAACTGCCCGCCGCATGTTAGAGCGTCCACGCCTGACTGCACTGCCCATCGCGCAGTTATCTAGAAGGTGGGAGGAACATATAAACCTGCCCATCAACATCGGCTTCTCCGGGCGAGGCCTTGATGACACCCTGGCCATCCTGGCGTCTGCCAATACCCGCATCTATAGGTACTTCCTCGGCGTGGAACTGAGGAGGGTCAAAGAAGACCCCCTCCTAGTCTTGAGTAGGACTATCTCAAGGTGGAGAAACCTCCTTTGCTGAAAATTTTGTACATATTCAACTGAACATATTTCCCTACATTTATCTACCCTTTATGTACTCCTTTATTATGTACTATCCTTTTTTGGTCATTATTTTTTCTGTAACAATTGATTAGAAAAATCAATAAAATTGTTTAAATTGTCAATTATATATATTTAAAAAGCTAATTATATTTTATTAATATTCTGAACATATTCCCATTTTATAACGAGGCTAATAGTTAGCCATTAGAACACACTCTTTCTATTCCATATCTCAGCCAAACGTCGGAACATAAAAAAATGAAGCAAAGATTCATTTTAACTAGCGTGTGGACCATTGCAGAGAGGGGTTATAAATAAATTATCAAATTCTCGATGAAGAAAGATGAGTAATTAATTAAAAGGAGAATTTACCAGCCGATTATTTATCTTCCAATTTATTTCTCCTCCATGCCAGCACCAATCAATTCTACCAAATGGCCGACACACCGCGGGGGAATAATCACTATAATTAAAAACTTCAAAAACAGGAAGGTCCTGTAATTAACTCAATTTACAACCCTGCAATTAGCTAGCTACCTCCGCATGTACTGCAGCGGCCATAAATTGCCTTCTCGCCATAAGTCACCAAGAGTTATGTACTTTGAATGCCAATGAAGAGATGTGAGGAGAGTGTTGCACCAGGGGACTTTTTCCGTGTCATTTACATAGGGGTGACACAGCAGGACGGAGACGTGACGTAGCAACTCCCCGATATACTAAATATGTTTTATTATATATGCAAATAATGTATAATACTATGGTATCATACCTTATATGGTTAGAAAGTGCGAAAAATTAGTGGAAATAACCCAAAGGCTGATACCTGGAAAGTAAGGGCTAACAGCAGGACGGTGATGTGACGGTAGCACGTAGCAACTAAGATTCCCGATATACTAAATATGTTTTATTATATATGCAATAATGTATTACATAGATACTGTGTTATGCAGTCAATCATACCTTATATGATCAGAAGGTGCGAAAAATTAGTGTTAAGAACTGCTCTATTGAAAACAAGGACTAAGAAAACAGCAGGACGGTGGCGTGTCGTAGCAACTCTACTTCCCGATATACTAAATATGTTTCATTATATAAGCAAATAATTTATTACATGATACTGTCTTATGCAGTCAATCATACTTTATATGATCAGAAGGTGCAAAATATTAGCGGAAAGAACTTCTATAAGGAAAGCAAGGACTAAGATATCAGCCGGACGGTGACGTGACGTATCAATTATGCTTCCTGATATAGTAAATATGTTTTATTATATATGCAAATAATGTATTAAATATTGTGTGATGCAGTCAATCATACCTTATATGATCAGAAGGTGCAAAATATTAGCGGAAAGAACTGCTATAAGGAAAGCAAGAACTAAGATATCAGCCGGACGGTGACGTGACGTATCAATTATGCTTCCTGATATAGTAAATATGTTTTATTATATATGCAAATAATGTATTAAATATTGTGTGATGCAGTCAATCATACCTTATATGATCAGAAGGTGCAAAATATTAGCGGAAAGAACTTCTATAAGGAAAGCAAGGACTAAGATATCAGCCGGACGGTGACGTGACGTATTAATTATGCTTCCAGATATAGTAAATATGTTTTATTATATATGCAAATAATGTATTACATATTGTGTGATGCAGTCAATCATACTTTATATGATCAGAATGTGCGAAAAATTAGCGTAAATAACTGCTATATGGAAAGCAAGGACTAAGATATCAGCCGGACGGTGACGTAACGTATCAATTATGCTTCCAGATATAGTAAATATGTTTTATTATATATGCAAATAATGTATTACATATTGTGTGATGCAGTCAATCATACTTTATATGATCAGAATGTGCGAAATATTAGAGTAAAGAACTGCTATATGGAAAGCAAGAACTAAGATATCAGCCGGACGGTGACGTAACGTATCAATTATGCTTCCAGATATAGTAAATATGTTTTATTATATATGCAAATAATGTATTAAATATTGTGTGATACAGCCAATCATACCTTATATGATCAGAATGTGCGAAAAATTATAAGAAAGAACCCAAGGGCTGATATATGGAAAACAAGGACTAAGAAAAGAGCAGGACGGTGACGTGTCGTAGCAACTCTACTTCCCGATATGTTTTTTTTTCTTATCCCTATTACACGTGGTACAGGCCATGATAATCATGGTGGGTAGAAGTAGGCGACTGCTTTTACTGTAAGTGCACCACATGTCTACACATGCCAAAAGCAGTTCGACTATGAACTTACAAATGTGCCAGAGCCCCGTTTGGTTACTTGCACTTGCTGGGGAGGTTGGACTTTTGCAAGAATCGGGGGCCATTGGAGCATTTTTTAATCATAAAAAGTGCCCAGTGCGGGAATCGAACCCGGGTCGTAGCGGTCGAAGACCAACCGACACCCTATATAGTAAATATGCTTTATTATATATGCAATTAATATATTACATATATATTGTGGTATGCAGTCAACCATACATTATAAGGTTAGAAGGTGCGAAAAATTAGTGGAAAGAACCCAAGAGCTGTTACAGGGAAAGTAAGGACTAAGATCCTTATTCGATGCAAAGAATGCTTAAACCTCCTCACAGCTATAATAGACTGTAAGTCCCCCTGCCTCTGGAACCTATTGTCCGAGGAGACAGCCTCTATAGCCCCCTATTAGAAAATTAGAGAAGATTTGAGGAGAACATGGGAGAAGGCGGTCTAAGAGGGGTGGCTGAATTATATAAAGACTGTGCGTTCTTGACAACACACAAATACTTCTTTCAACACAAAAATAATTCTTTGAAAGTTTCCAGTAGTAGGTATTAATAACGAACTTTAATTTTTAAAAGGCACCCATGAAAAATACGTAGTTAATAACATTAGCTTAGGCCAAGGGTCGGCAACCTTTTGAGTCGGAAGAGTCAAAAATTACAATTTATGAAATTTAGGAAGTTTTAAAAGAGCCACACCTTTTTTCCAACAATAAATAGTACTCGCATAAATAATATTTACGTAAGGAACTATATAAAGACCCGCAGCTTGCCGAACCCTGGGCTAGGCCATTCATGTATCTTATATTTTATACACGCGGCTGGTTGCATTCATTTTCTAAAGAATATTCAGATTGACACGTCCCATGATAAATTTTGAATAGTAAGAAAACTATGATCTAACTTCTTTTTTATTGGGCTGAAGAGAACCCTACAATGTGAACGACTTATTTCCTGAGCGACTATTTTATTGACTACAATTGTGTAAGTTCAAAAATATCTTGAGTGATACAAGCTAATTCCCAATATGAAGCCACCTTAAAGAGAGACCAGATGGGAAATTTCCAGACCATATTTCCTATGGGAAATTCTTTATTTCTAACTATACAGGGTGTACCAGGTAAATTGAGAATTTCAACAATGGTATTTTAACTGAAATTTTTTGCAAGTAAAAATTAAAATATCCGAATGAAATTTGACACAGTAGTAGATAAAAGGATATAGTTTTTATTTATTCAATGTAGTTTCCATTATTAGCTACAACAGTCTCGAGGCGAGTGCGGAATGAAGCACAGGCCTTGGCGACGATAACCTTGTCCATTTGGGTCATCACCGTGTGAACTGCTTTCTTGACAGACTGGATGGTGGTATGAGGAGCTTTGTTGACATCTCTCTCAACAACGCCCCATACATAGTAGTCGAGGGGATTGCAATCTGGAGAATTAGGGGGCCAAATATCAGGACCCCAGTGACTAGGGACGTTAAGTGTCAGCCACGATTGTGTCTTTTTTGCCTTATGGGCTGGAGCTGAGTCCTGTTGGAAGACATAATTCCTTCCTGCGGCCACCATGTCCATCCAAGGCTTCACAACGGTCTCCAGAACATTGATGTAGGTGTCAGCGTTCATCCTAAGGCCCTTCTCAAAGAAATGGGGAGGCATGACATCACCTTCACTGCTGATAACGCCAAGGACCATTACGGAGGCAGGAAATTTCGTGTGCATCACGACAGGTATCTCTGAGGGGTCTTTACAGATCCAGCGATCATTCCTGGGATTTACCTTTTGGTCCACGTCAAAGTTCTTTTCGTCAGAGAAGAACCTTAGCATGCCAAAAGAGTCGTGCTTCAGGTTGTTGAGGAGGGCAGCAGCCTTTCCTTTTCTGTTATTCTTCATATTCTCAGTCAGCAACTGACCTTTCCGAAGGGCATAAGACTTGAGACCAAGGTCCTCATGGATAGTTCTGACAATTGTCATAGAGCCAACGTCCATTTCCTTGGCTATGGCCCTCATGCTCTTCCCAGGGTTTCCATCAATCTTCTCCTTGACATTTTTGACAAATTCTTCGCCTCTTACCCTGTCCGATCGACGCGAGTGCTTTTTCCTTGTAGCTATCCCCTCTTTGTTACTGTCGGCCTCATCAAACTGCTTCTTGACACGATAAATAGTGGTTTTGGGCAACTTAAGAAAATCCACTATCTCTTTGGGGCTCCTTCCGGCGCGCAGAGCAACGATGATGGCAGCTCGATTTTCAAATTCTCGGTTACTCTTCATCACTACACTGCGCACACATGTACTGTTGCATTTTACATGAATATGGCTACGTAATGAAAAAAAAACAAGTTTTTAATCTCAAGTAGTTTTTGTTTTATGGACTGTCAAAGTTAGTCCCAATTTACCTGGTACACCCTGTATATCTGATTATATGCAATGTAAATATGATAGTAGACAGGTAGCAAGAATTATGATAATAATCAAAATTGCAAACACTAAACAATTAGTGAACCATGAATAGCGCATTCTATGTGCTTGACTATTGTTGCTAAGCAGGCTTTTGTATTTGTTATTTTATAAGCGGAAGAGCTGTGCTCGAACCAAAAATAATCGTAATCTCTTCTCTATATATATAAAAATGAATGTTTGTATGTTTGTCTGTTGGTTGGTCTGTATGTCCGGTATACAAATTCGCAGTAGTTCACTAATTCAAACCAAAATTTCAATACATAGGTAAAA
Source organism: Cordylochernes scorpioides (assembly GCA_030710605.1). Classification (NCBI taxonomy): domain Eukaryota; kingdom Metazoa; phylum Arthropoda; class Arachnida; order Pseudoscorpiones; family Chernetidae; genus Cordylochernes; species Cordylochernes scorpioides. Next base: position 52,726,511 of record CP092867.1, read on the forward strand.
AATAACGAGGATGACGATAGGCTATTTAAAAAAATATATAAATCAATTATTAAAACTATATATTCAAATTATTCTACTTAGCTCACGAGCAGCGCCCTCTATCAAGTATTAAAAGGTTATAAATACGTTTAAAATCTAAATCTTCTCAATATTTTATTAATAATAGTTCGCTTAATAAAACACATATAATATAAATATTTATATAATAACCGCTCTAATTTTAAATATTTGGTAGGTTTTATTTATTTATATATTTTCATTTTTAGATATAACTGATCTAATTCGCCGTTTAAAATATCTAATAATAGTTCGCTTAATAACACATATAATATAAATATTTATATAATAACTGCTCTAAATTGAAATATTTGGTAGGTTTTATTTATTTATATATTTTAATTTTTAGATATAACTGTTGTCTTTGTCTTAGATTTGAAAAAAAAAGAAAGACAATACAAGGTCCCGATGGCTTAACCTGAACTAAACGTTCCTAGCTTTACAGTAATGCTGGAAACTGATTTGAAAATTATAAATTGGTAAATCAATACCTTTGTTGCAGGGATCAGTAGAAGTGTCACAACGTTGAATGACGAAGCCTAAGTTAGTAAACAGTGATGAAGAATTAATACTTATTGATAGAAATATTTATTTAAAAAATCACACAAATTAATATCAATACAAATGTTATTCAAAAAGCAATTATTAAAATTTATGAAGGGATAGTTCCTTTTCTGGCCCGTCAAAACCAAACGTTAAGTCGAAAAGCAGCCTTTGTTTACCGGAAGTTTTAGGGCTAAGTCTTTGTTTTTGCTCGCGCATGCGCGGGCGTCGGCAGCCGGCCGTGTTGCCACTGTTCGGTTGGTCCAAAAAAGTACCTATTGTCGCGACACTCTCCCACCTTGACCTTTTGAACTTTGCTATAAGGTCAATACTAATTAAAAAAAAACAAAGAAGGAATTATCTCAAATCTAACAGAATGTTTTATGATTAAATTTTCTCTCAAACTTCAATTAAACCTAATCGGTAACTTGACTTCTCTTCCAGAACGCGTGTAAACTTTCCCTACTTTTACTGGGGTAGTTTTCTCTTGCGCAGACGTGGACTCCACACCGGATGTTTTCTCCTTGACGATCTCATCCTCCGCTGGCTTAAGCTCCCCGTCGCCTTGCTCTACGTCCTCAGATGGTACTTCAAGTGGGAACAATCGCTGCACTGCACGCTTCATGAATCCAGACTTAGTCTTAACTTCCACAAGTCTTCGCACATTGTCAGTTCCAGGAAACACCTTCGTAATCTTTCCCATAGGCCAGTTTATTTGCTTCCTGTTTTCAACCTCCACAAGGACGATATCTCCAACTTTTAACTGTCGTTGTTTCTTGCGATTGTCGTGATGCACCAACAATCCTAGGTACTCGCTTCTGAACCTCTTACGGAAATCCTTCAGGAGTCGCTTGCGTTTCTCATAGCTCTTCCCAAAGTTACACCTGAATTCATTTAGATCAATCTCTCCTTCAGCTCTTGGTTCTTGAAGAAACATCTCTGGGGTTAATGGCACAAGGTCATCATTGTCCTCAGCAATGTAGGTGAGTGGTCGCGCGTTGATAACTCGTTCACAGTTTTCGAGGATCGTCACCATTTCTTCGTAGTTGACAACACGTTTTCCCAGCAATCTTCGAAGCAGTTTTTTGGTGAGTCCAACAATTCTCTCGATCCAACCTCCCCACCACGGTGCTGCTGGAGGATTTAGCTTCCATTTCACTCCAAAATTAACTCGATAAAGCTCGTTCCGGAGTCCAACTAGATTCGTCCCATTATCTGAGTAGATGACTGCAGGGCAACATCGTCTTGCCACGAACCTCTCTACTGCTCCCACCAATGCTTCCGTCGATAATGAAGTCACCAGTTCGAGGTGGACCGCACGGTATACACCACAGGTGAAGATGACGAACCAAACCTTCTGTCCGTCTTCCAGATATAAAGGTCCTCCGAGGTCAATTCCTGTCACCTCAAAAACCACAACATCTCGTACACGATGTTGAGGCAACGATGCTTCTGGTACGTCGACTCGCTTGGTTTCAAATCGTCGACAGCGAGGACATTTATGAATTACATGACGAACTAGTTGTCGAGCTTTTGTAATCCAAAACTTCTCTCTTAGTACTGATCGCAGCGTCTGGGCTCCACAGTGGTACATTTTCTCGTGGACTGATTTCACAATTAGCTCTGTGACCGGATGATTCGTTGGGATCAAAATTGGCAATCGGAACAGTTCATCGTCATTTCGATTCACTATCCTCGTTTTCACTCTCCATAATCCTTCTTTATCTTGGAACGCGTGTAGCTGCTTCATCTTGGGATCTTCCTCACCGATCGATTCACTCTGTATTATCTTAACTAGGGACTTTTCAGCACTGTCTAGCTCCTCTTGTGAGATGACATCTCCTTTGTATTCAGAGGGCTTGAAACGTAGCATCCACGCGATTACTCTCAGTATTTGTGTTAGAGTCACTTCACGTTTTCCCTCGTATAGATTCAGATACCAAGGATTCTCTTCGGGCTTTTTGGCTACAAATCCAGCCACCACAGTCTTCCTCCTCTCTTCTTCAATGGCTTCCAGATCATACTGTACTTTTGATACTGGCCAGTCTTCTTTCTTTTCCTGAAGCCATTTTGGTCCCTCCCCACCATCCGGATTTTATGAATTTCGATGGGGATTCACCACGGGATGGAAGATCTGCTGGATTGTGTTCCCCTGCGACATGGTTCCAATCTTCATTCTTCGTAAGTGTTGTGATCTCCTTGACACGGTTGGAAACGAACTGAGCCCAATTCTCTTGTTGTTGTATCCAGTATAGGGCAGGACTGGAGTCTGTCCAACATTGAATCTTCTCCGGACTTTCTTCTAAATTTTCCAGAACATGCACCAACAGTCGTGCTCCAATCAAACAGGCTAATAGTTCCAGTCGTGGAATCGTGATCCTCTTAATAGTTGCCAGTCGATTTCTTGCTTCAACGAATCGCACAACTATGACTGACGCATTCTCTATTCGCATGAAGATCACCGTTGCGTACGCTATAGCTGAAGCGTCACAAAACACGTGCAATGTTGTTCTTCCTTTGATAGGTAAGATCCATCGAGGTATCTTGATCTGATCCAATTCTAAAGCTTGCTTCCTCCATTTTATGAACTCGACCCGTCTGTCTTCGTTCAGCGGTTCATCCCATGATTTATTCTCCTTCCAAGCATCTTGAACCATCTTTTTAATCTTGATTGTAGCTGGACAAGTAAATTGAATCGGATCAAAAATGCGATGGCAGGCTGACAAGATACTTCTCTTTGTGATTGATTTTTCTTCATCTATATTTTTCAATGACTGCCCATTAATGGCAATAGTGTCAGTCTGAAGGTGCCATTTCATACCCAAAATAGAGGCTGGATCTTGTTCTGTGATTCCAGATTCATTCCACATCCAGTCTCGTAACTCAAATTTGGCTTGCATCATGATGTCGGAGGATTCCTTGATAAATTTTTTGACATCATGTGTAGATGACAAACTAAGAATGCAGTTGTCGACGTAAAAACTTCGGGCAAGAAGTTCTGCGCACCTATTATCTTGAAACTGCGGCAGGCTCAAATGATACTTAATGGTTGCAGCTAGCAGAAAAGGACTTGAGGTAAGGCCAAAGACTACTCGGCAATGCCTGTAAAATTTTAGTGTCTTCTGGTCCTTTTTCCACCAAAGGAACCGAAGGAATTCACGATCTTCTTCTCGAACCTGAATCTGGAGAAAAGCTTTTCGTATGTCTGCAATGATGCCATACTTTCCAAGTCTGAACCGCAAGAGCAAATCAGGAATGAGCTCAATCAGGTTGTCTCCTTTTTCCAGACATTGATTTAATGATGGGAGCCCCTTTTTCTTGCAACTTGCGTCGAATACTGGACGAATAGGAGTGGTGTGACTATCCTTGAGCACTGGGCGATGAGGGAGATAATTGCACTCCTCCCATTTATCCTCAACTTCCTCGATGATTTTCTCTTTTTCCCACTCCTCAAAAATAGTATCATACTCCTCATACAGCATCTTGCCCTGGACATTCCTTGTTGTAGTCAGCAATCTATTTTCTGTAGTTCGGCGATTGACTGGAACTGGTGGATGTCCAGCTATCCATGGTAGTGACACGATGTACCTTCCGCTTTCGTCTCGTTTCACAGTCTCCTTGAAATGAGTGTTGGAGGCTTCGATTAAATCTTTCCTAGATTTTGTTTCTGCTGCATCCATGATACCAAGCACATCTAATTTCCATAAATCCTGTACGTCAAAACTATTAACGTGAAGTGAAGTCACGATCAGGCATGAATCTTCCATGTCGTTCCCTATTGCTGGTCCCATTACTGTCCACCCCAGCTTGGTTTCTGTCGCCACAACTCCACTTTGCAATATTTTCATTCTGCCTGTCAGAATGCTGCTGAGCAAGTCCGAACCAATTAACATGTGGATCGGTCTCTCTTCGCCTTGGTATACGTCAGTCAAGTTGATCCCTCGAGCTTTTAACTCATTGAGTATAGTATGATCCTGTACTTGACTGATGTGTCCGCAAATTACTTCCTGATCCAAGAATTTGAGATCATCCATGTATTCGTTGTTGAGGCTGGAAACATTTACTTTGTACACATTGTGCCTCTTTTGACGAATTTCTCCGCCTCCAAACAGATTGTGGGTAAGTGTAACTTGCTGCACTCTCTTTAGGCCCAGTGCGTCCACCATTCTCTTTGAAATATAGGACCGCTGGGATCCACAGTCAAGCAACACTCGAACATTATGCTTCCCCTCTGGTCCGCTTATCTTGACTATCAGAGTTTGTAGATAGACTCCTCCTACGGTAGCGTTGTTTAAAGTTGTTGACGTGAATTGATTGGCGGTCTCTTGCTCTGTTGCAGGACTTTCCCCTGAAACCTTTAGTTCCGCTTTTTGGTGATGAGAAGTCTTCTGGGCTTCCAAAGTAGGACACATAATGGCGTAATGCTTCCCTCCGCAGACAGGACAACGTGGCTTAATCCGGCATTTCTTGAATGCGTGGCCAGGAAGCAGGCACCAAAAACAAACATTCTTCCCTTTAGCCTTATCTTTCTTCTCTGGTAGATGCATCCGCTGTCCACTGTAGCATTCTTGACTCGGGTGACCATTCCCACAAAAGATGCAGTTGTTTCGCATCCGAGTGGTGTTGGTGATCTGAGTGGTGTTGGCGAGGTCAGTAGCCGACGGCATTTTACTTCCAGTATTCTTCTTAGAAAGAGATTTCCTGTTTGATCGATCATCCTTCGCATCTTGATTGTTGTCGATCTTGAACGCTGCTTTGGCCATATTCACTCGACTCTCGCCCTTCACCTCTGTCTTCAAAAACGTCATGAGTTGTGTCAACTTATCCTGTACTCCTCTTCCGCTCACCGTATATTGACTTCGTTCCCATACTCTCAGGGTGTCCTCTGGTAGCGCTGATTCGACGAGTGGGTACAGCATAGCCGCAAACTTGTCACGAGCGACGCCCAATGTTTCTAATGCTCGCAGTTGTGTCTCCAGTCTATCGTAAAGCTTCACTACAGACATCTTACCTTCGGCTCTCACATTCTGAAGCACATTCTGAAGCAGGTCACGCACATAAATTTCAACAAGCATTTCATCCTCTCCAAAACGTGATTTGATATACTCGATGACTTTAGGGTAGTTGTCGGCACTCGGTGGAAAACTTTCGACTGCTTCTCTTGCCTCGGAGTTCTCGGCAGTGGCTTGAAAGAGATACTGAAACTTAGTTTCTCGAGGCATCTGTGGATCCCGGTCAATCGTGCTGAACTGACTCCAGAATGTAATCCATTCTCTTGGTTCTCCCCCAAACTTCTTGAACTCCAGCTTCGGTAGTCGATAGTTCATTGCTGCTGTGCCGCTGATTGTACTAGTACTAACATCATCCTCTTCCGCAAGAGCCTCGTAATCAGTCATAATGTTACTGAAATTATCTTCGTACTCACAAACGGATTCGTACTCAGCAGTGAAAATGTCTTCAGACGCTGATTCTCGTAGCAGAGCTTCTTCCATCCTCATGTTCAATATTAAAAGCTTTTCATGGTGGGTCTGGAGTCGGCGGAGGATTTTCTCTACATCTGCTTTCTTGACTTCCTTCTTCTTGATCTCTGTTTCGAGCTCATTGAACGCCTTGGTGAACATTGCACGCACTGGCGTCCTAATCTTTTTCAGTTCAGCACTACTAACTGGTTGGTCAGCCATCCTGAGAAGTAATCACTGGTTCACAGTTGCACCTTGGTGTAATCAGTAATTCTTCAATCTTTATCCTGTCGACTGCGCCAAAATGTTGTCTTTGTCTTAGATTTGAAAAAAAAAGAAAGACAATACAAGGTCCCGATGGCTTAACCTGAACTAAACGTTCCTAGCTTTACAGTAATGCTGGAAACTGATTTGAAAATTATAAATTGGTAAATCAATACCTTTGTTGCAGGGATCAGTAGAAGTGTCACAACGTTGAATGACGAAGCCTAAGTTAGTAAACAGTGATGAAGAATTAATACTTGTTGATAGAAATATTTATTTAAAAAATCACACAAATTAATATCAATACAAATGTTATTCAAAAAGCAATTATTAAAATTTATGAAGGGATAGTTCCTTTTCTGGCCCGTCAAAACCAAACGTTAAGTCGAAAAGCAGCCTTTGTTTACCGGAAGTTTTAGGGCTAAGTCTTTGTTTTTGCTCGCGCATGCGCGGGCGTCGGCAGCCGGCCGTGTTGCCACTGTTCGGTTGGTCCAAAAAAGTACCTATTGTCGCGACAATAACTGATCTAATTCGCCGTTTAAAATATCTGATAATAGTTCGCTTAATAACACATATAATATAAATATTTATATAATAACTGCTCTAAATTGAAATATTTGGTATGTTTTATTTATTTATATATTTTCATTTTTAGATATAACTGATCTAATTAGCCTTTAAAATAACTGCTCTAATTCGAAATATTTGGTATGTTTTATTTGTGTTCACTCTATTTCTATTTATTTGAAGTATTAGAATTTCCATGTTTCGAGAACCTATTTCAAAAAGGTCGTTAGGTGTTAGAACTCATGGCGAAGGGGAATCTATTTTTTGCTGTTTCTTCTCCTCTTTTCACACACCGGCCCCCCCTTGCCGAGAGAATGTAGCCGCCCGCCCACCAGATGGACAGTCCAAAGTACCCACCGACCAATTGGAGGGGCGGAGGGGTCAAAAGGTCAGGGCGCGGAGGCCAGAGTTAGTGTCACAGCTGTGCCGACAAGACAAGAAAAAATCCTCGCGGGGGCTTGCCCAAGATGAACTCCGGGATCTTCGTCCATCTTCCATAAACGACCATACAAGCGGTCTGAGAAGGGACTGAGTGGCTGACATCTCAAAGAAAAAGGTGAAGCCGAGACGAATCGTTGAGAGATTCGCATAGTGGTTGGAGTACGTCGAGAGCGGCGAATTGTGCTTCATCTGAAGATACCAGGAAGTTCGTCGAGGACAGACGAATTGTGCTTCCAAGGCAGGGGGGCTCGGGCAAGCCGACCTAACAACTGAGAGGAACTGTTTTTGGTGAGCACTCTCTCACACGCTTTTATTTCCTAAAATTGATATATGTTTTTATGTTAATCTAGCATATTTTTGCTACATATAAATGTATAATGCTGATATATATCTTAATAAATATTGTTGCAATGTTCTGTCCGCTTTACCTTTTTTTCGGTGTTCGCTTTCCCCATATTATACACTAGCAGAGTGACCCAGGCAATGCCCGAGGAATGCTCTAACCAAATATATATTCACTAGGGCAGATAAGCACTCGGGTAAATCCCGGGCGTACCCCGGGTCACTCTGCTATTATGTCTAAAAGTGAATGTATGTCCGGTATACAAATTTGTAGGAGTTCACTAATTCTACCCAATATTTTAATACATGTACATGTACAAAAAAAAACAAAAAAAAACAAGGAAAACGATAGGCAAATTCTAATTATATAAAAGTGGATATTTTGATTTCAGTACAATTTAGATTAAATTATGCTGATTCAAACAAATAGATAATGCTAATAACAAACAATTATCAAAAAAATCTTATCTAAATATATATCACTCGGGTAGATATGCACACGGGTCAATCCCGGGGCGAAGCCCGGGTCACCCGTCTAGTCATTTATAATTACAAGAGAATTTTCGGTAGTTTATTCAAAACATCGTCACTAGGAAAATATTCTATTTTAAATTATAAAAGAAGAATTAATAATGTGTAATTGTTGTGAAAACCTAATAAATTAAATTGGAAAATTCGCTTGAAAGGTTCGCTACTGATGAACCAGCCTTTTCCCAAATCTTTTTCAATTTCAGTTTGCTGATTGTGTAATTTCGTTCAACATTTAAAAAATAATATCGCTGACAAACATTCTTCTAAACTATAAACTATATAAATGCCAAATATATATATATATATATTGCCGAGTTAAGTAAGAGGATATACCTCCCAAGTATAATGCTTATTTAAACTTGAAGGGGGCTAAGAATATGTTTGTTCTAGTTTCCTTGTGTCTTGATAATGTTGGTTCTAGGGTGACATCGGGTCGCCGAATCCTTGGAGAAATAAAGGCTCTCTATTATAATAATTTTATTCACGTTCGAACGTTGTGACCCACTGAACGTATTACATCCCAAACACGATGCGACACCAGCCATCTCTGTCTTGAGCTCGATGTGCCATCTCGGCGACCCTTAGGCCAGTGAGTTCCTTCAATTGGTCCACGAAACGTGTCGGCGGGCGTTCAGGTATGCGTCACCCAGACGTCTTTCCGGTCAGTATGGCGTACTCTATTCCCCTATGTCGCGTGATGTGACCGAAGAATCTCAAACAATTCCGTTGTACACGTCGCAGAAGCCGGTCATCTTCCGAAATCGATAGTTGTGATAGTACTGATGTCCTAAGCGCTGTCCAAGGTATACGAAGCATTCTTCGCCAACAATACATCTTGAAGGCATCGATTTTCTTTTCTAACGATGATGTTATAGTCCAAGACTCTGAATCATAAGTAGCTACTAAGAAAACTAGTGCCCGCACTAGTCTCTCTTTGGCTCTCTACTAGGTATTCAATCATATATATTAGATATGCCAGTAGAAAGGAATTTTATGTCCAAATTCTCACTTTAAAATATTGCATTTTACAGCCAAATAAAAAACCTTTAAATATTTTATAATCAATTAAGCACTTCAGAAAGTTTTTAAAAGTCAAGAAGTGTGGATCAGTGCTGGAACAGAATGAAAGAACATCTTCTGATAGTGCAGCTGAATGTTAATGATGGTTTACTGCCATCTATAAAAAAAGCAGCTGGTGATTTTTATATTTCCGGGGAAGATGGTAACACACACACAATAGCCTTGTTGTATTATCCAGAAAAACCAACAACGTAACACAGAAAAATCTTCCAGCTTCTCAAGGCTTCAAACTGATTCCTGTTTTGTCCAGACGTATTTTTGTTTATTTTTTTTTATGGAAGGGGCGGCGCGGGCAACCTTATGAATAATTTCTCTATTAGAAAAGTCGCCTGATGACCTATTGGTTGCCATGGTAACCGAGGTATTATTCTGGTGGTTTCGATTTATAGAAGGCATCAGATTAGCATATTAACACATTGTTGTCTAGACCGGTATAATAAGAACAATTTATATGATATATTTTACATATATCTATGTCGAACTGCTTTTCACATATGTAGACATTTGGTGAACTTACATTAAAAGCAGTCGCCTACTTCCATCCACCATGATTATCATAGCCTGTACCATGTGTGCTAGGGATAAGCAAAAATTTATATATATATTGAAAAAGACATCTCCCAATCGTGCAGCTGAAAGTTGAGGCTTTTCGACAGATGACTCAAACCATAAAAAACTTCCAGTTGCATACATGATCCGGAGATATGCATTTTATTAATTTAATTTCATAATTTCAGTAAAAGGTCACTTTTGTACAAGTTTTTATATATTTATTGACTGTCTGTATTAAATAGAACTTTTATAACAACAAATTAGATTTTTTTTTTAATTATAAAAATCACTACACACGTCATTTTGTATTCTAATTCTCCAGAAATGTGTACGAGTCTAATTATTCATGATTCAAAGAACTCTTTATTTTTCTAGAAACATCAGGAAACCTATTTTAACCTCTGGATCTAACTCGAAGCGTGTTCACTTTAGAGCTCTCTTCAACGGCCGAAGCAAGTGGAAGAAACAGAGTCTAGACTGTGTGAGGCATGAAACATTATCCCCAACTTAACAGATGACAGAAAATTTCGTGTAATATCAGAGTGGGAAGGAACGTTATATCAAGTAACAATATGACACCTATGGCCAAATTTCTTCTTATTGCTTTTTTAATCCTATGGCTCAAATAACGGACATGTTACAGTATGCCCCCGCTTTCATTATTTTACCTTTTGGAATAAAGTGACATCTACAATTCCTTTCTTATCAAAGAAAGCTGATCCTAAAATCTTCAAGATTGAGATACTGGTGCATCATTTCTGTAAAGGAACATATCCTTTCGGAAGCCACTGGAGGCTTTATTACTTCACTTCAGCCTTACAATGGCGATACGAGGTTTCGTCACCTGCTATAATCTTGTCCAAAAACGCGTTTCCCTCAAACTGATACCGTTCTAACTGCTCTTCGCAAAATCGAATTCCAGCCAGCTCTGTTCTTCTGTGAATAACTCTGGGAAACATTTGGAGAATTTATTCTTTATTCCTATATGGAATGGATATTCATTTTAGAAATATTTTTCATTCAATATTGCGTTCTCTGCACTTTTTTTCCAAGATGCTTATAGAATAAGCATTTTTGACCGCAGAGCTACAGACTGCATCACGCTGACGAGCTACAAAAGCCTGAAACAACTATGTGGATGGCTTTTATTGATTTATGAGAAAGATTGTTTAACCAGTATTTTATACCGTAGAAATCAAAATATAAACGATATCCTTTAAAGCGATATGTTTCTTTAAAAAAATTATATTTGGCTATTTGTATGTGTACTTGTATGTGTATGTGGGAGGTATTTTGATCTTCGAATGTTTGTTAGTTAGAATTACGATTTATTTAGATTATTTGGTCAATATGCGAGAATAATTTGAAAATCAATGAATAGTTTATATTTATTAAATTATAAAACTATTTTAGAGGCGTAATATTCTTTTTAAAATAAAACAATTTCTACTGTCCTTACTGCGATTGAAAAATTAAAGGGAGGGCCTGGCTCATCAGTGGTGAACCCTCCCAGCGGTTTCGCCAGTTTAATCTACAATACCGCTGTTATATTGCATTTTTGGAACTTCCTTTTATAGGTGACTGTTGTAAGACTCTTGGAATGGGTATTTTAGAAGAACTATGGACATAAGCTTTTAGGACAGCAGAATTAAATATAATTATAAATATATAATATGCTTCGAGCAATCGCTCTTCCGCAAATATCAAATTGTGTCTTTTATTAGAACAATAATGTTACGATGTACTAGAGCGCCATCTGTTATCAAATTATAAAACTATTTTAGAGGCGTAATATTATTTTTAAAATAAAACAATTTCTACGGTCCTTACTGCGATTAAAAAATTAAAGGGAGGGCCTGGCTCATCAGTGGTGAACCCTCCCAGCGGTTTCGCCAGTTTAATCTACCATACCGCTGTTATATTGCATTTTTGGAACTTCCTTTTATAGGTGACTGTTGTAAGACTCTTGGAATGGGTATTTTAGAAGAACTATGGACATAAGCTTTTAGGACAGCAGAATTAAATATAATTATAAATATATAATATGCTTCGATCAATCGCTCTTCCGCAAATATCAAATTGTGTCTTTTATTAGAACAATAATGTTACGATGTACTAGAGCGCCATCTGTTATCAAATTATAAAACTATTTTAGAGGCGTAATATTCTTTTTAAAATAAAACAATTTCTACTGTCCTTACTGCGATTGAAAAATTAAAGGGAGGGCCTGGCTCATCAGTGGTGAACCCTCCCAGCGGTTTTGCCAGTTTAATCTACCATACCGCTATTATATTGCATTTTTGGAACTTCCTTTTATAGGTGACTGTTGTAAGACTCTTGGAATGGGTATTTTAGAAGAACAAAAGTAAGGACAGTAGAAATTGTTTTATTAGATTAAACTGGCGAAACCGCTGGGAGGGTTCACCACTGATGAGCCAGGCCCTCCCTTTAATTTTTCAATCGCAGTAAGGACAGTAGAAATTGTTTTATTTTAAAAAGAATATTACGCCACTAAAATAGTTTTATAATTTGATACCAGATGGCGCTCTAGTACATCGTAACATTATTGTTCTAATAAAAGACACAATTTGATATTTGCGGAGGAGCGATTGCTCGAAGCATATTATATATTTATAATTATATTTAATTCTGCTGTCCTAAAGGCTTATGTCCATAGTTCTTCTAAAATACCCATTCCAAGAGTCTTACAACAGTCACCTATAAAAGGAAGTTCCAAAAATGCAATATAACAGCGGTATGGTAGATTAAACTGGCGAAACCGCTGGGAGGGTTCACCACTGATGAGCCAGGCCCTCCCTTTAATTTTTCAATCGCAGTAAGGACAGTAGAAATTGTTTTATTTTAAAAAGAATATTACGCCTCTAAAATAGTTTTATAATTTGATAACAGATGGCGCTCTAGTACATCGTAAGTTTATATTTATACCGATAGAAAGCGGAATCCATCAGCAAATGCCAGTTTCACTATTAGGAAAAGCCTTTTTTAAAAAAATGCAATCACTTGAATCTAACAAGCATGATATTACAATTTAACATTTGTAAAACTGCTCCCATTTTTTTTTTTCATGATAACAACTTCAAGGGTAGAATATCCTAAATTTATTTTATATTTTCAGCTATCATACGAAATTTATTTATATTACTGATATCTTGTAGAATTCTTATAATAAAAATTGTTATACATTCGTGACAGGTTTTTTTTTTCATGAGGCCCTTTTTTTATCAATGTCTCAGTTGAAGAATTCTCTAATTTCAAATAAAAATTCAAAATTTGCTCTTTCCTCAAATGTTGACATTACAAATGAAAAACGACACGAGCAGAAATATTTAAAGAAAAGTTAAACCTTTATCTAAATTAAGTTAAATTGTAGATTAAATATTCAGATTTCTCAAGAGTATCAAATGTTATAATTGGTTTTTCTACTGTTTTTAGGTTTCGAAAAATAATATTTTAGGGATAAAAAAATAAGAAAAAGAAGAGGGACTATTTAAAATAATAAATTCAATTTATTAAATAATTAAAATCTATATTTTTTTCTCAAAATAATCTGAAAGCGTTCGGTGGTCTGAAAGGTAAATAAGATGACAGCAATTTTGGTATCGTAATATCTGAGAGACAATGTATTTGAAAAGGAGAGATATTGAGAGATATATCCGGGATTATAAATATATATATGGTAAGTTAAACCAACAACCCCATACTGTGTATATAACTTATAATAAGATTGTCATGTTGTATATAGAAACACATCTATAAATAATTATGCGCATGATTAATCTGTGCCATTGCATCGCCATATGTAATGTAATTTGTTAAAAGTGGATAAATAAATAAAATCTGTAATAGATTTAAGAGTTGAGCTAAAGCAGAGATCGAGCATAGTATTGCCAAAACAACAAAGTCTAAAGATGGAAGTCATAAATCAGGTCGATTTACAATTCCCACAAACAAGGCCACCCACACTGTCACATGTGGTGGAATGCAGAGACCCCTCTCACACCTGGACATGCCAAGGCCCCCCTTTCTCAGAAACGCCCCTGTCACATAAGGTCGCCCCGTCTTTAACCTATAAATACATCACCTTACAGTGACTTGACAGTTCAGTTGAGTTCAGTTCAGTTGAGTTTAGTTCACCCTTAGTGCAAGCCGCGTCGGTCGTATGTTATGTCGATCTCATCCAACATGTAATTAGGAAGAACTCGTCTATCTCCATCTTGCGCTTCTAGCTCAACTTTTATCTGTTACGGAACTTTCTTAGTGCAACTGTGTCTTCGTTTTTTGTGTGGATATCCCCAAGTTTTCCACTCTGCCTCGACCACGACTGCCTGTATTTTGTGAGAACTTTTAAAGGTCTTCCAAGGTGCAGAGAGGTACTGGAAAACTCTACATCCTGACTGTTCCTCTTGGTAAACACAGTACAACAAGAGCTACCAGGACTTCAATTATCATTTCAGTAGTCGACATCAAACTCAACAAATTATTACAGTGAGTCGACAGGAGATCTCTTATTACATTAGTCGACAGTATTCTACAAGTCGACAAACTCCAAACTTCAACTTTATATATATTGCAGTGAGTCGACAGGATCTCTACAAAAGCTACTGGAATTCACATCTTATTACATGAGCCGACAGGATGACCAAAACGAAGAATGACACAACGAAGAAGGTAAGCAGCCTGTCCAGATAGAAGCGAGAAAGAGCAAAGATGGAGGAACAAATCGACCATTTCAACGATACGACTGAGCAATCTACCCCAAACAAGAAACGACATTGGAGGAACAAGCCCGCCAGTCCAACGAGACAACCAAGCAATCTCTCCCCCCAACAAGAGACGATATTTACGGAAGAAACGCCGCCCCAACGGACTTCCGCATACCCGCTAACCGATCGCCAACGCCGGGAGCAAACTGACCACCCCAACGACACAGCCGAAAATCCCACAAGACATGAAAACCGAGCAGCGATGTGGCCCAAACCCTGTGACAAGTTCCACATCTTCGACCTGACATCGTCGAGACAATGCTCAAGGCAACAAGCAACAAACAACTCTCAGAAGTAACAAGCTTCTACAAGATCTACATGGAGCGACTTCCACGACAGCAGGACGACCACCAAAGACCAAGTCTCCTGACTGAACTTTCATCCAAATTGTGAGTTTTTAAAAAACATACCTTAACTTTATCCTCAAGTTCACAACTTGATTCACCATTAATTTTGTATTTATATTTTGACTTTAAGCATTTTAAATTCAATTTTTACCTTTTTTATATCATTTTTATTCAATTTTTAAAACTTTCACACTCTCACATTTATAAAATTTATTTTAATTTTTAATCAGATTATAAATTTCAAGTTATTACTCTCAATTTCACTTAAAAAAAAAAATTTCGCCCATCACGCATTTTTACTAATTTACTAATCTTACATGCCTTTCCTAAATTTACCTAAAATGGCATTATCCAAACTACGACTTGAAAAAAAAAATCATTATTATTATTTTAAAAAAATCTCCTTCATCATAATTCTCAACTTATTTTTGTTTTACTTATTAGTTATCTTTATACCAAAAGTTCAATATCTTTATCAATTCTTAAAATTTGGTAATGTTCACCATTTCAAGTAAGCGCCCAATTCAAATTATTTGTAACTCTCACGACATTGCGCCCTTTTATAAGAATCATTTTAATTATCATAATCAACAATTTAAAAAGTATATTCAAATTTTAAATATAAATTAACATAGGTGAAACGCATTTTTTTTTTATTGTAAAAATCGGAAGATACAATATCTTCAAAAACACCACTAGGGAAAACAACTATCTTTCCCAAAACAAGTTGAAAATAAAGATTCCCTCCACTTCATCGCCAGTAGCTAAATTAGGTCACAACCTACCAAACATATTAACAACATTTTATTCTAACTTAGATACACTCCCTCATCTTTCCTTTTACATGCATATTTAATCATCAACAAACGTTACAACACCCTCACACATCACTTTCTCCAATTGGCAACAATTTTTAGTGCGCGACTTAACACACAAATCCAAATCTTGAGCCACACAAGCCTCCACTTTGCTCTATATCGTCGCCACAATAAAATAATTTCACATTAAACTTGCCAAATCCACTAACAGTCAAATACTCTCTCGATGTGTTTCATACAACAACCACCCATGACTTTATTAAATTTGTTATTCATGGTGAAACAGGCTAGATTTTGTGCCAAACTAAGACTTCACGTGACACCTTTTTATTCACATTTCTCACTTCGTGTCACAGTGCCACACCACAAAACTTTTTCACTTTTCAGGCCAAAGACGCCCTTCACGCCTGTGACACCACAATTCACCCCAAAGCGTGCCCACGTCGAAAGTCGCACTTTCACCACACATCTAAACCTGACATCACCTAATAACATTTCTTTCTAACATTTTCTAAGTCTAACTAACTTCGAAACACAACAATTACGAACATTGAGAAAACTATATTTTCAAATAGGCAAGAAAATTGCCAAACTTCAACAAAAGAAGAGAGAGAAAGTCAGTTTCAAGTAAGACAGAAAATAAACACCCCGCACGTGTGACCACCCCACAAATGGAATTTCCGTGAAAAAAAGGAAGTGGACGCTCTTTATGACGTCACTCCCCAAGTCACTGCTATCTTTGGACATCTACTCTCTCCCCCCTCACAAGGCAGATCTTCTTGACCGCTAGCTTCATGATCGCCATTTTAAACAAATGTTTCAAACCAACCATTTAGATTTCCTCGAGAATCTCACAAATCTCACCAACGAGATATCACAACACAAAATACATTAAACATTTACATGTTAAATTGATAACATTTTACACAAATAAATTTACTGGCAATGCGTTTCTTTTTTTTTTAAATCTCTACAGACCTTACTGCAATGATATGATTTAATGAATGAGAGGGCTTGGCTCATCAGTAGTGAACCCTATCAGCGGTTTCGCCAAATTAATCTCTAGACCGCTCTACTATTGTATTGGACTGGTTTTGTTATATACCCTGCATTTTCTATGGAAGGCAGCTAAATGGTGTTTAGTGAACTATGGACATAAGCTTATAGGTCTGTAGAGGTACATACATATAAATTTCAAGGTATTACATCGAGCAAAGCTCTTCCGCGCAAAACATGTTTTCATAACCATTATATATTAGTAAATATATGAAAACATGTTTTGCGCGGAAGAGCTTTGCTCGATGTAATACCTTGAAATTTATATGTATGTACCTCTACAGACCTATAAGCTTATGTCCATAGTTCACTAAACACCATTTAGCTGCCTTCCATAGAAAATGCAGGGTATATAACAAAACCAGTCCAATACAATAGTAGAGCGGTCTAGAGATTAATTTGGCGAAACCGCTGAGAGGGTTCACTACTGATGAGCCAAGCCCTCTCATTCATTAAATCATATCATTGCAGTAAGGTCTGTAGAGATTTAAAAAAAAAAAAGAAACGCATTGCCAGTAAATTTATTTGTGTAAAATTTTAACGATAGAGGGCAATAAAATTTAATTTACTAATATATAATGGTTATGAAAACATGTTTTGCGCGGAAGAGCTTTGCTCGATGTAATACCTTGAAATTTATATGTATGTACCTCTACAGACCTATAAGCTTATGTCCATAGTTCACTAAACACCATTTAGCTGCCTTCCATAGAAAATGCAGGGTATATAACAAAACCAGTCCAATACAATAGTAGAGCGGTCTAGAGATTAATTTGGCGAAACCGCTGAGAGGGTTCACTACTGATGAGCCAAACCCTCTCATTCATTAAATCATATCATTGCAGTAAGGTCTGTAGAGATTTAAAAAAAAAAAAAGAAACGCATTGCCAGTAAATTTATTTGTGTAAAATTTTAACGATAGAGGGCAATAAAATTTAATTTACTAATATATAAATTGATAACACCAATTAAAACAATTTGGTTAAGTCTTATATAGACTTTTTACCGCGAAAGAGAAATCATTCTCTACATACCAGCATTGAGGACAAACGAAAAGATCATTTCACGTATTCCCAGTTTCAGAGTCATAGAAACACCGATGTTACCAAAGGGATATAATCTAGTCACACACCACAACTGTAACTTTTCGTCAAAAGAGACAATTTTTGTTCAATTTTACACTACTTAAAATTTATCCAATCATTAATAACCTTCAATTATATTATAAATTTTGTATAAAATCTTGAATAATTATTCTTACCTTTCAATTATATAAACAATTTTTTTAATCCAACATTAAAAAAAAAAAAAACCTTTAATCAAATTTACTTTTATTTTTCATGATATTATTTTAGTATTGTAAAACATCTAAATGTTTAAAAAATTATTTTTATTTTATTATTTATTATATATTTTATATATTACAGGTTTAATTTTGTCCACTTACACTTTTTGTACCCGCAATCATATTTCTATATTTTTATTCACTATTTAATGAATGTAAGGAAGAAAACTTCACTATATTTTATATTTGTTTAAATACCTTTATTATCTGACAAAGTTTATCATCCACTATCGGGCATCTACAACAATCGTTTTCAACAATCATATTCTTTAACCAATTCCCTATATTTTTCATCACTATCTTTTCAGTCATTGCGTCACATCAACGTAGAAAAACGACAGCACTGCTTGACAATTTATTTTTTGATTTCGTAATTCAACAAACTCTTTGAGAACACAGTTCCCCAGACTTACAAATCCAAACTTCTGGTCTGAACACGTTTCAAGAGTTTATTTCATTTCATCCGCAGAGCAAATCACCAACGCATACACAAAGCGTTCACTTTTTTCAACTTTCAACTTTTTTTTTCAGCTCTAGCGGACCACATTCAACCTTTGATTTCGAGTCAAGTCAGATCACCTACTGTCGCTACAATTCTACTTATCGCATGGCTCTATTTCACTCCTTTCTCAATCATATTAATAAGCAACTTTTCTTCAACAACTTTTAACCCAATAATCCTAAAATTGTGACAAAACACTGTAACCCTTATATAGGATCGCAAGTGAAACATTGCCAAGGAAGACAGCTCAAGTCTATATCCTCGCTTTGCACCTGGATCTGAGTATTTGGTTTACATGGGCACTTCTAACAATTACATATTCTTCAACAACTTTTCAACCCAATAACACTACAATTGTGACAAAGCACTGTTACCCTATACAGGATCACAGGTGAAACATTGCCTAGGAAGACGCTCAAGTCAATATCCTCGCTTTGCACCTGGACCTAAGTATTTGATTGCATGTGTAAATCTCACAATTGCTTATTCTTTAATTCCTAACCCTTTCCAACGCCCGCCAACAATTTTATTTTAATCATCTTTTTTGTTAATCAAACAAAATGTCATTTTTATTTCACTTTTATATATCCAACAAATATCATCTTGTTATAGCCCTTTTTAACCCTCACAGTTTAAATTAATTAAAAGAAATTTTAATTACTTACCTGTGTTAGAGAGGCTTTACCCGTCTAAACCCGGATAAACCCTTTCACTCCCGGGGCCCATCTATGGTAATTTAAACCAACAACCCCATACTGTGTATATAACTTGTGTGGTAGCAATGTAGGTATCGTCATCGGCCTGGATGTGAATCATCTCACCCGCAGTTGTAAATACAGTGGTACCTCGACATACGAGTTTAATTCGTTCCGCAACCTTGCTCGTAACTTGAATTACTCGTATCTCGAAGCAAATTTCCCCATACAAAATACTGATCGTGATGGCGCGACTGCGTGTTACTACCTGTTGTGTTTTAACTTTAAAAGCACACAAAAATATAATAAACTTGAATTTGTTTATTCAAGTCTCAAAAAACAAAGCTTTGCATATAGAACAAATAATAATAAAGAAGAAGAAAGAAACATTTTAGGAAAAGCGAAAACAAAACAAAAGTACTGGTCAAAAAGAAACATTTAAAATCACAGATTAATATCTTCAACACTACCGAACCGAACTCTTATCTCGAATTTCGCTCGTAACTAAAAGCAAAAAATCACTTGCTCGTCGGCTCGTATCTCGAAAAACTCGTATGTTGGGGCGCTCGTATGTCGAGGTACCACTGTACGGAGAATTCTAAATTAAGAAAAAGGCATCTCCTGATCGCTCAACTAAAATTTGCTGATGCTTGCGTCATGAGTCAGAATAAATATATCAACCAACCAATCGTTGAGTGCAACTTTAATTTGCACGATTAGGAGACACCCCTTTTTCATAATTTATCAACCTGACCCTAGAACAATTTCACTTATGTACTGTTTTACCTAAATGAGCAAGCATCGACTGAGTACCTAATGTAACGGTAGACTACTCCAAGCGTGGTCTGTTCCTTACAAGGATACTCTACCTTACACTACAGTAGGTATAAAGCATGCTCTCAGAGGAGTCACTCACCGAGATCATGGTGGTGACCAGCCCCGCGATGCGTACGGCCTCGAGGTTGGAGCGCGTGAGGTCGCGGTAGAGCTTGCGGAGGTGCAGGCCGGTGAGGGCCACACAGAGAAGATTGACGGCCACCCAGAGTACATCCAGCACGTAGTTCCGTACGGGAGCGTACACGATGGGACATTGGTCAGCCTGGCTGGCGTCGCGGGCGGAAGTCAGGCTCAGCACGCCGCCCAGCAGCGTGGGACCTAGGTTGATGGTCAGGCTGGCAAACCAGATGATGAAGAGGCCGAAGACGAGGCACGTAGGGCTGTCCAGAAGATCTCCGTTCCCCCTCGCGGAGAGGCTGGGATCCTGCTCGGGGACTAGCGAGGCATCGTTGATGACGGACGTGAGCATGTTGACCGTGGAGACTGTGACAAGCAGCAGGAAGGCCATGTCGATGTACATGCACTTGGGCAGTCGCTTGCACAGGAAGACGCTGATGCCCAGTGGCACAAGTAGGCTGGCGCGGCCGCAGTCCACAAGTCCCTGGTGGAACAGCAGGCCTTGAGACCACCTGGAAAATCACGGAATAGCTTCAAAGTATTGCTGGAATTATTTTAAATTACAGCTCAAATTGACGTGTTTAGCATAGGTGTAATTTTCAACGTCAAATAAGTTGCAACACAAAACAAGAAACTATTCAGAATATATATTTTGTTTACCTGCAGATACACTCAATGCAGCTGAGAACCCTCTACAAATTTTCAGACAAATTTTCGTGTTTGGTTAGAGCAGAACCCTAGGTATTTTACTCATGTTTAAAATTTGATGCTTCACACTCGATTTTATGATTACACCTATATATTCTGAAATACATGCTGTTACACCTCCAGAGATTCGCAGTTAAATGGATAAATAAAATAAGTTTTTAGTAAATATTATCCCTTCTTTTCTCTGACGACATTAGAAATTATGTGAAATAATATTGGGTGAATGGATGGTTTGAATAAAAATATTAATCTCCTACATCAGAATTTAATATCTTTCTATATTTTACTTGAAAATTATTTATAATAATGATAAGACCATTTCTCGTTTTTAATAATAAATGTAAACCATATTTATTCTGTAAGGAAAAATAATTTCCTTAAAATAATTTCTCAGTATTTACATAAAATTAAGAATAAAGTTGTTACATATATCATGTATAAAGTACATATACAAGAAGATGAGCTAGCTGCACTGAGATTATACTGAAAGACTCAGAATGTCTTTATTTCACAAATAAAACATTAGGCAGAATTCAGAAAAATATAGTATTTTTAAAAGTAGGTTTCCTTGATCTGAATACATTTGGCCCAACGTGTGTGCCATTCTTGTAAGACACGTTCGAGAACCCAACAATTATATCATCTTCATAACGGCTTTTATTTTCTCTATATCAGGAGTGTGGAGGGAACAGGTTAAAATCACAAAGAGAAATATCGGGACTGTCGGGAGAATTCGAAATTCACAATATGTTATTTTGTCTCAAAAGTCGGCCAGAATCTTTGAGCGTTATCATAACTATCAACCATGTCCATGACGTTTTCGTCGAATATGTTCAAGCAGGGGTTTCCAAACATACTGATAATTCACTTCTGTATGAGGGGAAACATTAGGCTGGTAATCCATTCTCTAGTGGTATCAAAGAAGGAATCTAAAGAGACAAAGGTCGCCTCTCCCATCAAAATAGACGTCAAAACCTAGGTTGACGCTTTTCAGTTGTCCAAAGCTGGTGTTGTGGCTTTTTCATCGACCCTAGTTTGCGACGACGGTCAATTGATGGCGTCTGGTTTTGACGTCTATTTTGGCTGGAGAGGCAACCTTTGACTCTTTAGATCAATATTCTCCCGGCAAAATTTCCATCTATAAAGAAGGAATCGTTGCTACTTTATCTTCTGAATAAAGAACCTTTACCCTTTTCGTTAGCGTAGGATACTCGAGTATTTTCTAGACCTCTAGCTTTCCTGTTTGTTCTCGGGAACACATTAAAATATAGAAAACTGACTCTTATAGAGGGTAATGATGAAATCCAAGTAAACCTGGCCATGCTCCTAAACTAGATCTTCGGAAACTTTAAAACACATTTTGCTCGCATTTTCTTCTATTCAAGTGTTAACAACTCGATGCATACCTTGCGAATGATAAGCAAATGGTCGTGAAAAAGGCGAATACACTACCGCTATAAATGTTTCACATTTTCACGATCTCTCATCCAGAGTTGTACAACAATCACAAAACAATGGCGACTCTTATGTTGTTCATTAACTTATTGATAGCGCAGACGCGCCTGTCTTCACAGATTTTTTACCAAGACACAGGCCTCCTTGAACATTATAGAATTGTGAAATGAAGTTGACTGTGGTGTAACATCTTCACTATATGCATGTTTATATATTTGGTAAGGTTACACGTCTGAAGCTTTAAAGCGGCACAAAATTGTATATTTATCATTTCGACGTGGCTCCATATTCTGTAGGCGAAGTCAAGATATCTTTGAAATTTTGGAGCATAGCTACGAGACCGGTGCGCCTATATGCTTCATGATTTTTTTCTCCTAATAAATCTATCAGGGAGCGAGGCCTATTCTAATTATTTTCATTATTTTATATCGGACACAACTTTGATAAAAATCATTCTTTCTAGTTTAAAGTGTTCCTCTTGCATTTAAAAAACGAATAAATTCATAATACAAAGTGGTTTAGAATTAATTGGCCATATATAAAGTATCGAAATAATTAAAATGTATTATAATTTTCGTCCTATTTATTACAAGCACTTTTTATCTATTGGCTATATAAGAATATAAGATTTCACATGAAGATTATTTTACAAAAATCATCTTATTCATTATCATTAGTTGAATATTATCAGCACACAATCGTTTGAAATTTAATCTTTCTTGATATACTATTTTTCGTAACCAAACCTAAGAAAAATATCCATTCTCACAGCGATTGTCTGCCTTAGTGGTTGAAAAAATGCTGAAAATCACTAAAATACAAAAATGAGTTTAGATATTCACTGATTTACTAATTGCCTTTACAAAGGTTTATGGTGGTGGGGCTTATCGCCATGGTTAAACCAATTCCTGAAGTCCACTCCTCTCCAATTTTCCGATGGTAGTTATAGGTCTGAAAAATAGGTCCTCTATTGTCAGTTCTGAGCATGATATGTTCCGGAGAAGCTTCCGCACTATTGCATTTCAAGCTGCAGTTATTGAAGGTTTTTTGTCCATTTTAAAATTTTAAGGTTTTTATATGGCCACTTCTTAATTTTGCTAAAGCTGTTTGTTGATTTCTATTGAATTTTTGAAGTTCTTTTAATTTTTTCAATGGTTTGTACCAGTGATGATTTGGATAAGTTGTCATTTTTGATTTATTTTCTTTTTCTTCAATACGTATATATTTCTTTATAGGTGAGATTATTGCTATTGCTTGGTAAGTGACACAAAGGTTTATTTTATGGTTATAAAAATGTGTGTAAAACAAACGAAAGAGTTACGTAAAAACAAAATGATTATTTGATAACTTCTAGGAAGAAGCACAGAAATATTCTCTCTAAAAGCTGAGGTCAAAGGGCAAGAAGATTTATTTGAAGAAAAGGATTAAAAGGAGAGACTTCAGCTCAAGAGAAGATCTTGCCAAGAAGGAATTCATCTAGGAACAGACGTCCACCAGCATGATTTCTGATGGAGAAAGTGAGGATGTGATATATCAATGAATTATTCAATATATTACTCTGTGTGACACGTCTATCATCATCCACGTTATATCTTTTAGCTCGTTGTAATGTGTATACTGTTTTTATTTATGTAATTAAAATATTAAGTTTATCGCTAAATTTCTATTGTTAATTTCTTCTTGTCCACCTACAAGATTCAACAAAAACCAATGTATAGAATAAAAATATAAACAGGAGCAATATGCGTTTCTTTATTCGTGCAAAGTGCAAGCTTTTGAATCTTAGCTATGCCTGTGAAAGGATTATAAAGATCCAAAAGCTTGCACTTTGCACGAATAAAGAAACGTATTGGTACTGTTAATATTAATATTATTTTTTACAAATAGCAATTTTCTCTTCTAATAAAACTAATTTATAGCTTGAAAAAGGGAATCGAAATATGTCCCAATGAGAAATGAAAGTAAAATTAATAATTGAAAAAAGCCTCTTTATATATTTATTCGTAATAAAGAAGGGATAGTTGAATTGTGCAATGTGCCTCTTAATATACAATCGTAGTAAAGAAGAGAAGTGAAAATTAATTCTTAAGAATGAAGTTACAACGCCATCTTGTGGCAATTGAAAGGATTTACGTAGAATTATTCTTTAAAATTTCTCCAAGTCGTAGAAAAAAAGATGGTTCTCATGGTATATTCTTTTCATTGAAATATACTTGCAAAATATATAATGAAGGTATAACAAGAGGACGATTTGCAAGGAACTTTTCAAATTAAAAAGAGAAATACATTTTTTTTATTTTATCACGTATTTTGTAAAGGTCAATTAAAATGAAAAATGATCATAGATACTCCATATTTCTCCTCAGCAGCAAACCACCTGATCCACGTTTTCTTCGTAGTTCGCGAAATGCGTGATATCGCTGGAGCTCCGTTGGCGATTCTCTCCAAACTCTGCAGTTATGCAAAAGCTCCATTTACCTATTAATTGGATATAGTGTTTATATATAACTAGCGAACGTACCCGGCTTCGCCCGGGTTTTACCCGAGTAAAAGTTTGTCTAACGAATCTCTCGATAAAGTGAACATTTTTTCCCGGTCCCTTGAAAAATACTCGATAAGTTGGATAAAATCAATATTAATTGGTTCCCTCGGTAATTGGAAGTTAAAGGAATAGTATCTTGCCTTGGAATTGTATCATTATTCTTGTATGGATGTACCCGGCTTCGCCCGGGTTTTACCCGAGTAAAGGTTTGTTTAACGAATCTCTCGATAAAGTGAACATTTTTTCCCGGTCCCTTGAAAAATACTCGATAAGTTGAATAAAATCAATATTAATTGGTTCTCTCGGTAATTGGAAGTTAAAGGAATAGTATCTTGCCTTGGAATTGTATCATTATTCTTGTATGGATGTACCCGGCTTCGCCCGGGTTTTACCCGAGTAAAGGTTTGTTCAACGAATCTCTCGATAAAGTGAACATTTTTTCTCGGTCCCTTGAAAAATACTCGATAAGTTGAATAAAATCAATATTAATTGGTTCCCTCGGTAATTGGAAGTTAAAGGAATAGTATCTTGCCTTTGAATTGTATCATTATTCTTGTCTCAAATAAATTGCCGTGTCATCCTGAATTTTGTCTTTCCTAATTTTCTACATTACAAAATCATCGTATCATCATGATAATATTTAGAGCAGATTGTTGAATTATAACAGATAAATTAGAATATTTATCTTGATTATTTTAAAGCGAAAAGTTATTTCAAAATTTTTTTTGCTAGAAACCTTCCCAGTACTATACTAAATAACTTCCCAAAGTTTCATGGCGATCCAATGAGTGGTTTGGTCAGGCATAAAGGACAAACAAACAGACACACATACATTCATTTTTATATATATAGATTATTATTTTAAAATAATAATGTGGCCTGTGCACTTTTTCATGTATTGACAAGATGTCAATAAAATAATTTTAATTGTCAATTGCCTATTTCTGAATTGAAAAAGAAAAATATTCTAACAAGATTAAAACTGAATATACCATTCGGTCATTATAGGAGATTATCTTCTTGACAGTTCAATGGAACAAAAAGAAGCGTTACGATGTATAAACTTTAGATTTGATAAGCATGATAACTTCACAGGTATATGCTAATAAAATTCATTTTTCAAAATATTACAACACAAATTGAAATCGTATTTTATCAAAGTAAAAATTTTTCGATTTTACCATAGTAACTTTTATTATTATCAGCACAAATCAATTCAAAATGGAATATAGAAGGCATTATTAGCACGCGATGATATCAAAATAGATTCAATTCAGAGAGATTTCATTTAAAAAATAATAATAATAATTTCATACTGTCCTTATTTGCAATAACAAAAATATTGGGATAAATTGACTCATCAATGGGGAACCCTCCCAATGGCCTAGTTGGCTTAATCGACCAGATAGGCAGTCATATCAGAAAAAAATGCTGAAAGAATAGTACGGCTTGGTAGACTGGCGAAACCACTAAGATAATTTCTCGCTGATGAGCCAGGCCCTCCAAGCATTTTCTAATTGCAGTAGGGACAGTGAAAAGAAGGTTTAAAAAAATCGTGAAAAACTCTTGATTATAAATATATCTAATTTGGGCATTGTTAAAAATATATGTATATACATGTGTATGCATAGCTTGTTTTTTATATTAATAAAGTTGGAAACTTATTCCTGCTCTGCTTATGTCCTTGCCTGTATTAGTCACTCAGTACGTTGACATTCCCCGTTAAAGTGCCCGTAAAATCTTTTTAGAGATGGGACAATATAGTGAGGCATTTCCTCCAGCACAAAAGGTGTATAATGGATATACAATATTAATTTAGAAAGAGTATTGGAAACCATTAGGTGTTAGAAGAAACCACCTTTGTATAGCGTATCTGTGTATGAGTGGTCGTATTTTGTGAGAAGATATATCAGCATTGTTAAGGCATAATAGTGTGTGTAAAACACTTGGTGAATATTGATCTTGACCGCTGTTTTATTGATTCTACTAAATGCTCTGACGTGAGAACGGCCTGGTGATGGAACTAGAGAAAGTCTCAGAAAAACCAAGAAAATTGAGGCCGTTCGAAGATCTAAAAAAAGTCATTAGACTGACGAAAAAGACGAAACAAGTCAAAAAGATGCCAATATATAGGAATCATTAGAGAAGGTGACAGATCGACTGATACGTGGCCTTGACATTAAGAAATTCATTTCTAATAGAATTCAAATATTTTACAGGAAGAAACACTTTTCATATGTTCCATAATTATAAATAGTGTAACAGCTCAAGATACTAGATACAATTCAACGCGCCAGCTGACCATCATGGAATCATAAACAAAGAAATAAAGTTTCATTGAAGGCCGCCGCACTCAAGACAGGGCGAGGTCCACCTCATAAAGTCATTTCCTCTCGGAGGAACTTCCAATGAGTCTTACGACCGTCACTGGACACCGAAAAACGGGCGGACAACAACAGATCATCTCTTCCTTTCATGTATATCACACCCTTCCTGGACCTTGTCGCGTCTTCGGCGCTGTCCTCTCTCTGAGGTGACATCCATGTCCTTTGTGTCACCCATTGACGACTGACCATGAGGTCTATGACTGCTAGTGCTTGTGGGGTACGACATATATTTATAATATTTAAGTAGATATATATTAAGGAAACATTTTAAGAATTTATTACAGAAAATTTGTTCTTTCGTAAAGCGGTACAAGAAGATTTGCTGCTGAATTGAAAGCGATCTTCACCTCACGTAGATGAAGGTGAAAGTCTTTCAAAGCGTGGTCGTATTCTATTGTCCCCCGGACCTTTTGTTGAAGTTCGTAAAGCAAGGACCTTACGCCGGGGAACACCTCGACCCTGGATCTCGTTCCATCTCTTCCCAGTAGGAGATTGCGGCGGAAAGAAGAAGCGTAGATGCTTCTGGGCGCTAGGAAACAGCGAGGGACGTTGAGCATGCGTGTATTGATAGTATAAACCAGGTTTTCATTCGTTTTATCAACAACTTTCAGATATTGTTTCCATTGAAAATTTCTTTTTTCAAAATTATTAAGAGCTGCTTCTATATCCAAATACATTTTTTTATTATCAATAAGATGAATAAGTGAATCATCAGTTATATTAAGATATTTCTTTGCCAGGGCTATCACACCATCAAAGTTACGATAAAGAAAAATCTCTTGGGTAAGGATAAAAGCATAGTAAAATGCTAGTTGACCGCATGTCCTGTGAATTACAAAGTGTGGATCGACAAATTTGTTGTTGTATTCGATGGTATTCAGAATTGTATTGTAGGCAGGATAGTAATCCGTGCTATAGGAATTGTTTACTTTGAGGATGATCTGAGCAGAGGGCACTGCGGCGAATGTCTCAAATATAGAGGTTTGGTCATGAGCAAAGAGAAAATCATTTTGATCGTATACCCTTTGCAATTCGTCACTCCATTTGGGATCAAGGACATCTTTTATGTACGGTATCATCATTCTTATTGTACTTTGGAGTCCCGAAAATAAGAAAGGACTTGATTTCAAGCAGATAACATTACCATTTACGCAGTCCATCATATTTATAAAAGCAACAACGTTATCAAGATGTGAGAACTGTTGAAACATATATTCATAAGATCCCATATGGTTGAAATCACCAGCATCGAATGCACAGAAGATTATGGTTCTCCGAGGTTTCCATCCGCTCTGGTTCATATGGCCGAAGACGTGAGAAATCTCAAGCATGGTGGCCATGGCGGAACCGGATTTCAGAGCTCCACGATCAAAGGCGTCGTAGTGGCCTCCAATGACAATATAACGATTGGGTTCCTTGATTCCCATTATATATCCGACGATATTAGTAATTTTACTCAACCTATCTTGTGTTTCTACAAAAAGCTTTAATTTCAAATTGTCTCTTAACCCTGGTCCAATGCCTCCAGAATTTTGTACCCATTCTATTGGAATGTTTTGTGTAGTATTATTTAATCTTGATAGAATAAATTTGGCATGATCATAGCCAATATTTATAGCTGGAATGGTAGGTAGATTCATCATCCTTTTGGGAATGCGTAGGTAGAGATTCTTCCGCGAAGATACATATTCAGGGGCAGAAGGATCGCCACTGCCATATTGCGCTATGCCAAACTTGGCTATAGAACCCGAAAGCCACCAAGAATTTGGGTAAACGTCCTCTTCTTCGATTCCCTGCATTGCGACGATGTTCTTATCAAGGTAAAAGATTGCGCCTATTGCCCCGAGTGTTTCAGCAAGTTTTAATTTCTTAGCTAATAGATCAGAATCATCTTGACGGATTAAAACGATTCTTCCTGTAACATTGATACCATAGGTATTTAACAAGTTATAATCATCTATCGTTCCATTATTCACATTTACGGGATCACCGCCGACTTCTCCGCTTTGAGCATATGCAACATACATAGGAAAAAAATTACTTCCATGTTCGTATTGGATTGAATTGTAGATTTCGTCTTTATCATCGATTATAGAAAAATGACTATGAAAAGCAAAATTTGGAAACGAAAGAAGTACAAAATGCTCAATTTCGTGAATGTGCTCTACATGTTTGAAGAGTTCTTTTTTAATGAATTCTGCAACTATTTCATTCCTAGGGCTGCCAGCGGCGTGTGATTTTTCTGAAATGAACGTAAAAAGCTTTTTGATTTCGCTACTTCTGAATTCACTTAGCTTCCTAAGCGCAAAATTATAATCGATTACGAAATTGGAATCAACATTTCGAGTAATGTAAGCAGGCAAGAGTAAATACCCGAACAGAAATCCAGTCAATGCCACTAAAAATACACAAACGAATGATATAAAGAAATTCGCCATACTCGAAGATTGACGTTTTTATATTAATTCGGGCATTTTTTGGAGCAATTCAAGCCCAAAATAAAAAATGGTATTTTTGATCCTAATCGAAACTATGGGAACAAAATATCTTTAAATAAACATTCTATAATTAAATTCCTTTTTTTTTTTTGGTTATTAGTTAATATAAAGATAACGAATTTTCTTGGGTGCTCTGACCCACAGATTTTATATTATTCTATCTTATAAGCCTGAATACTCTAAAGGTGCATGAAAATGTTTTTACTTGAAGCCAATATCAATATTATTTCACTAAATTTGATATCAAGAACCGAATTGCATCAAATTTCAATGTGTGTCATATTATAAACATTTTGTCACCCAAGAAAAAAACACAAGAGTGGTGGTGGTGTCTTGTTCAGACCGTCAATTCCTGATTTTGTTGCTTAATGGAAAGGGAGGCGCCATTGTCCCGTTTCAGAGTTCCCTGTTCACTGTTACCGTAGCGGCTCGGGGTTCAGGACACCGTACTTCGCCCTACAGGGCAGACCATTACTTGAGCAATAGAGTATCTTTCACAAAACAGTTAGTTAGGGTAAATACTGTCAAATTTACACCACCATTCTAAATAGATAATTGGGAATTATCAAATCGGCCAATTTGAGCTTTGAATAAGACGACCCTCTTATACACACACACAAAGCCTTTATTAAGACGTTAGTCTTATACAGATTCTCCGTACAAGGTGCAATATCAGGAAAAGAGCATCACAGGAAACCAGTAGTTCCGCAACTATATACAATTATTAGTAATAAGGAAAAGTAAGATTTAATATGAAAGGTCGACGCCATCGCCCCATGTCTTCAATTCGACCCTCTTATAGGAATGATTAAATGAAACTAATTTGAAGGTCATTTGTTGGTTGGAATTTGATTTCTCTCCTGAAGAGAGAGACAGTGAGTGACTGAAACGTCGAGAAATAAATAAATAATTGGTTGATGAATGAAAATGATTAATTCATTCATTTGAATATTTCTCAAACGTGTTGATATTACTGCTGGAAAAAACTTAAAAATCCGAACCACTTAAACCACTGTAACTAGCAATAGTCGAACAGTAAAATAAATACAATATCTTCAACATATCAACTAATTAATTAATTTTATAGGAAACTCATTGCCTACAACAGACAAAACCTATTAAACTGACAAAAATAAACATCTAAAGAGTCGTATTAACGCGTATGACAACTCGTATAATTCATAGTATAATTAAAGGTAATTCATCACTTAATAAGGTTAGCCTTAACCTAACACTCAATATAAAAAAAGACGATTTATCATTGTTAACTGCGATCTACACAATAATCAACCTTCAATATGTACGAATACTTCTGTAATTCACTATGGCGTGCTTGAAAAAAAAAACGCTGTTTTATGACATTATAAAGTTAATAAACCTATTTTTATTTTAAAATATTTCACTTTAAAATTAAATACACTCGTGTACAGAAGTTAAGGAAGTGGTAAGTCTTAGGTTTTGCCGGTGGCCTGTTTCTTTTTTTTTTTTTTTTTAAGGAGACAATTTTGTTCACACTTGGTTATCTCGTGTGTCTTCGATAAAGTTCACTGTATCAAATATCTTTCAAAGTTATTGTCTGAATCCCGATATATATAGTAAGAGGAACAACTTCCTTAAGTTTTTTCCATGAGTGAATTATGCGCTAGATGGAAGAGTGTGGAAAAAAAATTGTCCATGAGTGTATTTTTTATTTGGAAAATCGCTTATGTAATTATTAAAATTGTTTTCCTTTTTAGTAGTGAGCGATTGGTAACACAAAAATAAGTACATGTTACTGCGTCATGAAAAATTATTAAAGATAGGACTTAAAGTGTTTGTAAATATGTATTTGCACACTTATAATGTTTATGATTATTTTATAGAAAAAATAAAAATGGCATCTTCTCATCGTGCAACTGAGAGTTGCTGATGGCTTGCGCCATCTATTGGAATAAACATCAACAATTCGTTGTTTTATTAATTATTCCAGAATTGTCCAAATACTCATTCTTGATTAATTAAGAAGAGCTAACCGCGTACGCGTTTCGGGCTGTTGGCCCTCGTCAGCTTGATGCAAGCTGTACCTCATGACCAAAACACTGGTCATTCAGGCATTCTGAAAAATCATGATACGGGTAGAGAAAGCCAGAATTGCGTGAAAACGCTAAAAGTGTCAAATATAGAAAAAAATGCGATATTTTACTGAGATAAGGTGCATAAATTAAGAAGAAAAAAAAAGGACATCTCCTTATCGTGCAACTGAGTAACAGATAGAAAAATCTTATCGACCTGGATAAGCTCTAGTTGCATTCAAATATAAAGAGCCAGATCGAAACTTTCTTCAACATTTTCATCTGTAAGAATAATTTTCACCTGTATTATCCACAAGGATATTATCTCACCAACATAATCTATCTCTGGCCTTCTGTTTACAGAATTCTGTGTTGTAAGATTTATTCCGCCTTTGCCGGTCCCAAGCCCGGATGAAAAAGGAGGAAGGGGAGCAGTAACAAGCTCGCTAAAAAACCTGGGCTCAGCTGGCCCGGCTGAAAGTACCCTGTAAGGGCTCCTAATCCAGGGATACAGGATGAGCAGCGTTTGTACTCCATGTTAAGAGCAGCTGCACATGGCGTCTGTTCCTCATGTCAGAGGCGGCCATTTCTTTTGGAGCTAAGTCGGCCTGCCACTAAGTAGTGCTTCCAGTCTTGATGACAAAGGCAGACGCATTCTACTTCACCCAATCATGATGGTTGTCATGCTTTACAAGCTTGATACCTTGGTATGATTAAGTGAAGATAAGAAAGAAAGAAGGAGAAACAGATGAGGTGACAATATCCAATAAATGAAGTCGAAGTGACAGCTGCAATAACAGGTTAAGTTGACACTTGCATCTATTCCTTGATCAGCTCTTCTTACTATTGCAAACTTGCACCTTGTAGCCTGCAATTGTTAAACGAATTAATTTATTTTTTACCAATTACAGACAATTCACTAACCTTAATTTGAACATTAATTGGAAGCTATGAGGGGTTTTTCCACACCTCAATAACAGCACAAGTTCTTATTTTGGATAACTTTATCTTTCTAATTGTGCAGGATGTATCTTCCTTTATCTAGTTAAACTATATATTTTCATAAGGTTTCTACCATTTATTTCATCTAATCAGTAAAGATCTTTATAATTGAATATTTCAGAATTTTGTCTTGTTGATCTGTGTAATATATATATCACCAACCCATTGGTGACTAACGTGGCAACGGAACCCATTTTCCAATGAAAAGCACACCTACCCACATATTCTCACGCCCAGCAATGGCCGCAGCCTTACAGAAAATTGGCATGGACCCAGAGCAGCAGCTTTACACACCCAAGATAGAGAACATTGCTGCTGCTACTGTGATAGAGATGCATGGGGACATCTGAGGCTCTTTATTGGACACGACAGCAACAGCAACCAACCCATTCTCAAATATAGCATTAAGATAAAACCACTAATTTACACATTTAAAAGTATAATAAATCTATTCCATCAGTCTCCCTCTGCAAATACATAATTAAAAATCCTTATGAAACTTACTAATCATTATAAATGATTATAAAATACATTTAATGTTTTTTCCAAACTTTTACTTCTAGATTCTCTCTTATTAAAAAATTATTACAATAAAAATTCACAAAATTGAAAGATATTTCCTATAGAGAGAGGAAAAATTCTTATTTAATTTTTTCTTTAAAAATAAGGAAATTGTTATCAGAATTTTGTATTTGTTCTTTGATTCCAACCTCCTTTATTATTCATTTCCATCCAGCAGCGCCGGAGGGGGAACGTTCTTATTATGTAGATTCTTCAATGTTTATATTCATAATATAACATTATACATTAGGGCGCAATCTGTTATAAGAAATTCAAACTATTTCAGATATGTATGATTCTTTGAAAAATATCAAACAATATAATTTTGAAAGGAATCATACATGTTTAAAATAGTTTCAATTTATACATAATATGATCATTAAAACATCTAATTATTCTATATTTATGAAATGAAATAGCATGTCTATATTATATATATTGTTGCACCATGCTGCGGTTTGGTAGATTTTTCAGTCTTGATTCTCTCCTCAGACATGTCTTGCATTTTTCTAGAACGTGTCTCAATCATCCTACAAGGTTAAACCAGTCATTAATAAGACAACTATATATTTTTAGGTAACACCTAGAATATCTCTTTATTTATCACATCAAAGTTTAAAGCAGGTTGGATAATCAGTGTATTGAAATACAAATTATTTTATAGTACCTAATATTTCATAATAATATTCTGTTTTATAAAAATAAAAAAATATAAAATTTAGATTTGAAATATATGGAAAAAATATTATAAATAATTTTAAAAATAGGCGCATTAATCATGATGCAACAATATATAGGTTGTATAATAATTAAATAAAGCTTTAGAATGAATTGATATCGAATTGAGGTTATAATGTCAATATATATAGCAAGCTATTACTGAACAGTGATACATTTTGATACCTTAAAATATAATATTTATCTACTCTCATTTCAACTATCTCTATATTGTCAAGAAGCTCAGCGGCCCCAATCACAAGAGGCCCCATGGGACGTCTGTCAATCATCGCTGGACACCGGGTGTGAGGGGTTCTGGGGAATCTGGCCGGCGGGGGGAGCTGACGTCCCTCATTAGGATTAACTTTAACTTGGGTAAGTTGTACTTTATCCATCTCCCTATAAATATCGCTTATAATAAATTAATTATCCCCAAACTTGCCCTTGCTTTATTTATCTCCGCGACATATTTTGGCGGAGACGCTGGGTAGCGTGACGGAACTTCGAAGAAGTCGACGTCTACAGGGACGTGAACCAATTCTTCAACCTTTGCCACAACGAATAGAAATGGAAGACGACCACAGACCTGCTGTTAGCGGATCCTACCTCCCTTGTCAGCGCCAACGAGATCCTTCTACCTTTTCTGGAGATGGAAATATAAACCCTGGACAGTGGTTGAAAGAGTACGAGAGAGTGTCGAAGTACAACAGATGGGACGAGACCATGAAGCTTGCCAACGTCGTATTTTACTTGAACGGAACTGCTGGAAGGTGGTTTGATAAAAACGAAGAATTACTCAACTCGTGGAGAAGCTTTGAAGACGCATTCCGCGGTGTGTTCGGACGGCAAGAGGATTCTGCTCGACGCGCCGAGGAAGTTCTGAAGTCAAGAGCACAGAAGGCCGAGGAATCCAGCGAGTCATACATCCAGGAGATTCTTAGTCTCTGCCACCAGGTGAACCCTCGCATGGAAGAAGGTGAGATAGTTGCTCACATTATAAAGGGAATTTCGGAGGACACATACCAGGTATTGGTGGCGAAAGACATACAGACAGTAGATGAGATCCTGAAGTTTTGCCGTCATCTGACAACCGTCAAGCAGCGCAGGATCGGCCGTACGAAATTCGCCAGGTTGTCAAACGTAATGCCCATTTCGTGTGTTGACGACTCAGACGACTTGACCGCGTTAATTCGCCGCATCGTTAGAGAAGAGATACAAAAGGTTTTCTCAGCACCTGAAGTGATCAATCCTCTCCGAGAGGTGAACACCCTGGAACAGACTGTGAGGGAAGAGGTCAGCCGTGCTCTACAACCTACCAGACCACAAGTCAACGTGGTACAACAACAACCACGAACGCCCTATTATAATATCGACCGACCAACCCAACCCAGGAAAACGGAACATTGGAGAACCTACGACGACAAACCTATCTGCTTCCACTGCGGACGACCCGGACATGTCGTCCGTTATTGTAGGGAACGACGACAGGTCTTCGCTGAAGCCAGATCAAGGAATGGCGGAGCAGGAAGAAATGTTGGATTTTCGAGTCGACCCCCGAGATATGACGCCGACGACGACGACTATGTAACGCCCCAAACCTCGACGTACTTCTACCGGAGCTCTTCCCCACATCCAAGCCGCGCAAGGTCGCCAGCCCGAAGACAATCCCAGTCGCCAGCCCGTCGTTTCAGCCGTTCTCCCATGCCTCAGAATGTGAAAAACTAAGTGGAGCGGCTTCTAACGGGGGTGAGGTCGCCATTGAGGAAATTCCTCCAGGGTATATCGCCGCTAAATTAAAAGAAAATTTTGTTATGGTCGAAATAAATGGACGCAAAATTAAAGCATTGGTGGATTCAGGAGCCGACTTTTCTGTTATTTCAGACAAATTTCGACGTGAACTAAAGACACCTCTCTTCAAAGAACCAGGTCCCATTCTTAAAGCCGCAAACAAAAATTTAATAGAGACCCTAGGAAAATGTGTCCTGAACATAGAAGTTAATGGTCTGAATATCACATTTGAATTCGTTGTTATGGTGGAATGCAGCCATGACATCATATTTGGATTGAATTTCTTCAAGGCCACCGAGGCCGTCATTGATTGTGGCAGAAATGAACTCCATCTCGGGGAAACCTCCGTCCTGGAATCTCGAGAGGAGGAAAACCAGAGATTGTTTGCTTCCGACGACTTTGTCATCCCGCCTAAATCAATAAAGAAGATCAGTGTGATAAACGAAGAAATATGTGGTGTTAGAGATGTTTTAGTCTCAACTTCTAAGGACTTATTATTAAGAAAGGAAGTTCTTATACCAAACTAATTGGTTACATTTCGACACGGCCGAGGTAGCATTTGGGTGGCGAATGGAGCGTCTTGGCCGCAACTGATTCCATCAGGAATGAATATGTGCACCATGGAAAGTTATGATAATGGGAATATCTGCAGTCTTATTGAATCCAGCGATAAGTTACAAGAAACGCAGCTAAAGTCACGTGAATGGTCACAGAAGATAAATCTTACTCTAGATCCAGGGCTGTCTGAAATTCAAAGGTTACAGCTTGTTTCATGCCTTGACGAGTTTATTGGCATATTTGACTTTGGGAGTACTCCTATTAAGCCCACCAGTACTGTGAAGCACAAGATAAACACAGGCGACCAGTCTCCTATCAAACAGCGGCCCTATAGAGTAGCACCAAGTGAACGACGACTAATTCAAGATGAAGTGAACAAGATGATTGAAAATCACATCGTGAAGCCCTCTGAAAGTCCTTGGTCATCTCCAGTTATTCTAGTTCGAAAGAAAGACGGGACCTGGAGATTCTGCGTAGATTACTGTCGATTAAATAAGATAACAAAAAAAGATGTTTACCCGCTGCCACGCATTGACGATGCCTTGGACAGTTTAGCTGGCTCTAGTTACTTCTCCACTATGGATCTTCGGTCCGGGTATTGGCAGATTGAAGTGGACGGAAAAGACAGGGAGAAAACTGCTTTCATCACTCCAGATGGGCTGTATGAATTCCAAGTAATGCCTTTCGGTCTTTGCAACGCTCCAGCAACGTTTGAAAGGATGATAGATAGTGTTCTGGGCAGTCTTAAATGGAACATGTGCCTTTGCTACCTGGACGACATCGTAGTTTACGCACCTACCTTTGAGGAACATCTACGTCATCTACAACTTGTTTTAAGCTGCATCCAGAAAGCTGGACTAAGCTTGAACCACAAAAAGTGTCTTTTTGGATCAAGGAGGATAAAGATTTTGGGACACCTTGTTGACGCCAATGGAATTCATCCAGATCCAGATAAAGTTGAAGCCGTCTCTAAATTTCCGAGGCCAAGGAATATCTCTGAACTGAAGAGCTTTCTTGGATTATGTTCCTATTACCGAAGATTTATTGAGAACTTTGCCGACAAAGCTAGATCTTTGCATGACCTACTGAAGACTGAAAAACAATTTTATTGGGATGCAGCTCAAGAGAAAGCGTTTGAAGTCCTTAAAACAGCTCTAATTTCAGAGCCTGTCTTAGGACACTTTGATGAATCCGCTGATACCCATCTGCACACGGATGCAAGCGGACATGGTATTGGAGCTGTTCTTCTACAAATACAAGGTGGAAAGGAGCGGCCTATAGCTTATGCATCTAGAAGCTTGACAAAGGCTGAAAATAACTATTCTACAACGGAAAAAGAATGCCTTGCTGTAGTCTGGTCTATTAGCAAATTCCGCCCATATTTGTTTGGTCGACCATTCACGGTTGTCACTGACCATCATTCTCTATGTTGGTTGGTAGGGCAGAAAGATCCTTCTGGCCGTTTGGCAAGATGGGCGCTGAAGTTGCAAGAATTTGACGTGACCGTTATCTACAAGAGCGGACGCAAACATAAGGATGCCGATTGTCTGTCAAGGAGCCCGCTTGAGAACGATCAACCAAGTGCTGTGATGTCACTAACCAACGTCGATATAGAGCAGACTAAAGACCCGGATTTGGCTAAAATAATCGATAATTTAAACTCGGGCTACACCAGAAAGGAATTCAGCATTATCGACGGCATCTTATACAAGAAAAACTAGAGCACAACTGGAAGACCCTGGCTTATGATGATCCCTAAGCACTTAAGATCGGAAGTTATGGCAGATTTACATGATGCTCCTACAGCTGGGCATTTGGGTTTTGCCCGGACGTATGACAAAGTCAAAAAAACGATTCTATTGGCCTGGCCTTTATAGAACTGTTCGCCAATATGTAAGCCATTGTCGGGAGTGTCAACGAAGGAAGAAATTACCTCGACGTCCGGCTGGACAACTTGTATCCATACCGCCCGTAGAAAAGCCATTCTATAAAGTCGGGGTTGATCTCCTTGGAAGATTTCCAGTTTCTAAAGATGGAAACCGTTGGGTCATTGTGTGCACCGATTATATGACAAGGTATGCCATAACGAAAGCGATCCCAGACGGAGGAGCAATCGAAACAGCTAAGTTCCTGGTTGAAGACGTCATCTTGAAGCATGGAGCTCCTAGAGAAATGATAACAGATCGCGGCAGAAATTTCATTTCTCAAGTAATAAAAGAGATCAATGCTCTGTGCGGAATTGTGCACAGATTTACAACGGCATACCATCCCCAGACCAACGGCCTGACTGAAAGGTTCAACAAAACTCTGGGAGACATGTTGTCCATGTACACAGGTGTTGAGCAGAAGGACTGGGACCAAGTTTTGCCCTATGTAACTTTTGCTTACAACACTGCTAAACAGGAGGCGACCGGCTACACCCCGTTCTTTCTTGTCCACGCCCGCGAGGCCGAGACCTACATCGATGCCGTACTACCCTACCTACCAGATGAGATCTCTAACGACTACGTTGGAGAACTTGTGACCAGAGCTGAGAAAGCGCGTCAACTCTCCCGATCACGCCTTCTACAATCACAGGCGAAAGACCGTAGACTATACGACCAGAAACATACTCCAGTCTATTACCAGAAGGATGATCTTGTGTGGGTTTTTACTCCCATCCGAAAAGTAGGACTATCAGAAAAGCTACTGAAGAGATACTTCGGTCCCTATAAGGTGACCAAGAAGCTTTCAGAAGTTACGTATGAAGTAGAGCCCGTGGACCCCTCTCCCCGATCACGGAAAGCCAAGGATATCGTCCATGTTATTCGGATGAAGCCCTACCTGGACCCTGAAGAACAACATTCTATTCTGCTAGGGAACACCAGCCGTGATAGATTTCCTTCCAGAACAAGGGCTGAGACAAGCTAATCAGCGGGTCGCTGTTTTTTTTTTCTAAGGAGGGAGTAATGTCAAGAAGCTCAGCGGCCCCAATCACGAGAGGCCCCATGGGACGTCTGTCAATCATCGCTGGACACCGGGTGTGAGGGGTTCTGGGGAATCTGGCCGTCGGGGGGAGCTGACGTCCCTCATTAGGATTAACTTTAACTTGGGTAAGTTGTACTTTATCCATCTCCCTATAAATATCGCTTATAATAAATTAATTATCCCCAAACTTGCCCTTGCTTTATTTATCTCCGCGACAATATACTCCTTCTCTTATACCAATTTTATTTCATATAATATATTATAGATATATAACATTACTCTAATATATATTATATAAAAATATTATTTTATTATAAAATATTATAATTATAAGATCAAATTACTCTGTAAAGTCCACTTCAAGATGTCGCAGATTTCCCTATATAAACCTATCGTCGTTGTTTCTCGTTTGCCGGCTCAAATCTTTTGTAGATATGTAAATATGTCTTCTGTTTTCTTTATTCTTCACGCCTCAAGTAAGGTGCACTTTCTCAATTATGTATTTTATATTCCTTAATCACAATTAAAGCAAATTGTGATAATATGTTTTATTATTATTACTACAACTGCAATCTCACAAATATACTCATGTATCTAAAAATAATCAGCATCAGCAAGTAATATTTCTATAAATCTAATTCTAAAATCAACAGCAGAAAAACATTATTGTAATATATATACATAGAGTTTTGTTCTTTTTTTTTTTCTTCAGATAAAATGTTCGAGAACACATTATGGAGATTCTCAAACGGTGTCTACAAACTGCGCATGGGACATCCGCTGTCAGTTAATTAATTCGACAAAGCTTTTGTCTATTCACCAATATTGGATTGTCTGTCTTGTCCATTAACTTTTTGTAATGTTGATTTCCGTAACAGAAGTAACTGAATGACAAACATAAAGTAAGTCTATGAGAACCTTTTTGGAATAGGTAATGCTAGAGAAGGAAATACACAATATATTTGAAATATAAAAGATAGTTCTATAAGTAGAAGAGAAAAATTAAAGGCAATATCGCTTCACCTCCATTGATTGTAGCATTGAAGGCATCTATGGAATTTTAACGGAATTCCTACACGATTCCATCTAAATTTTATATTCACCCAAATTTTCACATCACACTGAAAATTCCAAAATACTTACATAAAAGAGGTTTATCAGAAACACCAAATTGCTCCTGCGGAGAAACTGAACAAACTGCTCTTCACCTTATCTATGACTGTCCGAACTTTGCAGAAGTGAGACATCGGTTGTTCCCTGATCTAAATGATTTAACTCTCTTACATCAGCCACTTTATCTTTATAAATTTCATAAACTCTGTCGATTAATACATGTAAATGTATAAATATTTAATTCTAAGTTCTATTTTTTTTTGTTTGTTTGCTCTCTAATAGGGGCAAATATTTCAATATCGCGCCTGGTTGATTGTTAAATAAATAAATAAATATTTATTTATATCAACATATATAGATTTAAGTTTGGAATATATTCAAATAGAGTGTGTATTTGACATTGTGAAAAACTCTCAACAAATTTGGAAAAGCAAACTTCAAGAAGGACACGGAAATTTATTAAAAGGAAAAAAATAAAATTATAAAATACTATAAAGACGCAATTAGGATAGTTTACAGAATAGTTAAATATTGATTTATAATCAGTAATATGTTAATAAAATAATAAATATTTCACTACAATATATTAAAGGACATATATTGGATTAATATAAAATTTATTTGCTAATATTTCGGTTGCTGAACGCCAACCTTTGTCAAGGTACATCAACGAATTTCTTTTGGATTTAAGTGAGCTAAGCGCCACACAGCGTCAATAAGTTATCAATAAAATATTATCATACACTCATGTACAAAACATAAGGAAGTTTTATAATTTGATGTCAAAGGAATGAAGATAAACCCATATATGACTAGATCCTACAGGAACGGCACTAACTGTTACAACACCTAATTACTCCGGACCATATATACAGTTTTCCAGCCATCCAAGTTATATAACAGACATCAATCCAGAAGAGGACATCCATACGGACAAGGCACCTCGGTTGACCGGTATTGTGATCAGGGTTCATGGACTGATCTAATCTGCTCCATGGACAAGACACCACTCACCATAATTTAATGTCACCGAATGTCTGTTTTTAGAAGGACGCAGATGCAATTTTGTTCACACTTGGCTATTTCGTGTGTCTTCAATAAAGGTCACTGAACTATCTTTCAGAGTTATTGTCTGAATCCCGATATAAATGGTAATAGGTACAACTTCTTCAAGTTTTGTCCATGAGTGTATTGACGCTTAGCTTGCTTATACAAAACAAATAGGTTATTAAAATTCAAAACTATTTTAAAGGCGTAAGATTATTTTTCATATTAATAATATTTGATATTGATAAAGAATCTTACGCCTTTAAAATAGTTTTGAATTTTGATAACAGATGGCGCGCTAGTGCATCATATTATAAATAGGTTATTGTAACTTGATAATGGTATACATTCAGTCAACTGAAATATTAGTAAACAAATACTTTTTCGAATCAATATATGCCTTTTTTATATAAAGATTTATTTATGGAAAGAGAGAAAGATTGCTCTATTTTCGAATATGTACCTATGTTTAACGAAGTCTTTTATCTACGATGCAAAAGGAGGTTGTAAAATTGAAGCTATGTTTATATTTAAAGGAATATCATATATATCAAATATTTCGCTCAAAGAAATATTGTAAATGTTTATTTTCATAAAAACATTCTTACAAAGGCAACAAATTGATCTTCCAAATACAGCGAAGGCTGAAAATGGAATTAATGTTTAAATATTTACACAATGGTGGGTATTTTTCTTTTCTTCTGGCTCCCAGCACACTTGGCAAAAATTGGGTATTCGGGATTATGGAATCCTATGTTTATACAGATTGTGAAATACATGGTAA
The DNA here is from genome assembly GCA_030710605.1 of Cordylochernes scorpioides. Taxonomy (NCBI): domain Eukaryota; kingdom Metazoa; phylum Arthropoda; class Arachnida; order Pseudoscorpiones; family Chernetidae; genus Cordylochernes; species Cordylochernes scorpioides. Next base: position 52,769,026 of record CP092867.1, read on the forward strand.
AGATATTTTAGTAATATGTCTTTGTACCTTTGGTTTTCTGCTTTTATGAATGAGATTTTAAATGTTGTATGCGCGCATACAGTAGATAGAAGCAAAAATTTCCCTTTTTTGCTTTATCTTCGATTTTCATATTCATATTTCGTGAATTAATCCACAATGCTAATTTGCATCATATATTATAATATTCTCCTTTTATAATATTCAGCACATAGACAGAAAACGATTTATTTTAATAGAATATAACATCATGATATAAAATACTATTTTCTAATATTTTTGCCTCTTTTATATCTGTTCCACTTTTTATACACAAATTATCTTACATTGTAAAAACTACACTCATTACAAAACTTGAGTTTTTGATGTCCTGTGTCCTATTTTTTTAAGGAGACAAAGATTGTTCACACTTGGTTATCTCGCGTGTATTCAATAAATTTCACTGTGTATTAAATATCTTTTAGAGTTATTGTCTGAATCCCGATATACATTCTAAAAGGTACAACTTTCTTCACACAGACAATGAATATAAATATAACATATTTAGCTATATACACTATATATAATTTTTAAAATAAATTTTATTACCTCTATATGCTTCAATTCTTTATTTCTTTGTGCTTGTCACAATAAAGCAGAAACCTTATGGTCTATTAGAATGGGTTTAAAGAAATTTATTCAAATAATGTGTGCTTCCGATTTGTCTAGTTCTAACACAAGTACTTATAAATCTCTGATATTGAATATTATTAGTTAAATTTTTTATTTTATTTTTAAACCAGTTTAAGCTAATCACATTTATCTTTCATGTTAATTAATGTTAATTGACCGCGTCTTTTTATATTCAATAATATATTAGTAGTACAATTATTCTTCTTATTTTATCTTGCGAAGTTCATTGTGTAAACAGTTTTATATAGTTTTTAAACACATAATTATATATATAAATATTTTATTTCCTTTTTATTCTGTATATATATTTGTTGTGTATTGTAAATCACACATTGATTTTATACTCTGTTTTTATCATCATCCATGTTGTAATCAAAAGATGTTTCGAAAATAAATTGTTTTTGTTATTGTGAGTAAAAACAAATGTTATTTTTTAAATAGAAAAAAACATAACAATATTCAAATGTAATATTGCTCATTGAAAAAGTTACTTTTCCCTACAAATTAACGGTTCCAGTGGCTTTTTCAAACATGTTTTTATTGTTTTTAATTCATAAGGGAAAATAAATATTCTTTTAGAAAATGGAGAAAATGTGGTTAAACCAAATAAATTCTGATGGACAGTTCTAATCATACCGCCAAGTTGAAGGATTACAAAATGTGTCTTTATTATTATTTAAACCCCGGGGGGGAGCAGCTGGCTTAGATCTTGTAAAATATTCCAATCGCTGGAATTTCTCCATCCCTCCGGCTATTTGGGAACACGGATAAGTGGCTCTGCCGACACTTGTCATGTTGAGATTCCCTGTCTGTGATAACCTAAATCAATAATAATCTTTTACGTACAGTTATCATAATCCTGTTTTACATATAATTACGCTTATATGTAGTTTGTTTTGCATAGTTAGTAGAGGTTTGTATGTATGTAAATGGCCAACGTAGGTTGAATACAAATTATTATTCTTCTCGAGTCAATACCGTTTGGTGAAGTGTAAGACGCATCAGTACCTCTGAACGAGAGAATTTCAGCCTTTCAAGTTAATATATGAATATCAACCAAACCATATCTCTTACTCCATTATATATTACCTTATAAAACTATTATTAACGATATCTATTAAAAATAGAGCAATTATATTTCAAATCTATATATACTCATAGAAAAAACTTAAAGAAGTTTATATTTTAAGTGGACGTCGTTGAGGTCGCTGGTATTTTTTTAAGGGAGACAGATAATTGAAAATTGAAAATAAAAATAAATAGTTAAAATAATTGCTAAGTATTTATCTATATATAATATATAAAGTGAAAGAGAGAGAGATACAGAAGCATACTTTGGTAGCTTCCACCATCGATAGAGCTTCGAGAGAGAAGAACCGCTGTGTGGCCTGCCCAGCCCTCTCTGACCTGATGCTCGCTAGAACACGGCCTAGTAAACATGCAGTGATGTAATACCGAACAAGCTCCTGTGAGAAAAAAACATCAACATCCGGAGTTTAATTAAAGTAGATCTCAGGAGAGCTAATGACTTCGCCCAGAACTGAGCCTAATAATAGAGCAGGCTGTAATGAGATGTTTGGAGTGAATCGATTATGTGGTTAATTCGCTCCATTAACTAATTTTTAAAAGCGTTTCCGCATCAGATTTAAACCTCGTCCAATCGTCCATGATATCTCTTAAATAAAGGATTGTCTCCCATTGGAACCATCATTTTCTCACAGCTCACAGAGTTTCATATTTCAAGAGTAGATCAAGAATAAGAAATTCTAAACTTTATCCACATCATAAAAATTTCCATACGTCAATAGAAACAGAATGCTACCTAACCGATGATTTCCCTTTACCAGTCAAATGATGTATAGCTCAATCGAGAATACTATTTACAGTCTTAAAAAAAACACGTTCTGACGTTTGAGGCAAAAAACTTAATTTATACACTGTGTGACAAAGAAATTACTGAAGAACTCTCCCATTGCCTGCTTAATTGTACAGCCCTTGATGCAGAGAGGAAGGCCCTGTATCAACAATTTAATGTACCAATATTTCACACTACGTATTGCTTTCAAAAATATCAGCAAACAAATCTAATGCGATAGCTTATTATACATTTTTTAGATCATCATTATGTAAGGACCAGTCAACAAGTGAATGACTATGAGATGAAGAGTAAAGTCAGTTCAATTTCACTACCTATGTAAATAACACAAAATGATTATTACCTTACTCAATTGGGAGAATCTGTATGGGCAAGTTGCTAATAAAGACTTTTGTGTGCGTGTATTTCAAGAAGAGGAATCGAAGGAATGAAAGCTGACACACGGCGACAAGATTCTTTATTAAAAAAATAAATGTTGGCGAGTATTCAAACAATATCGTCTTTCAACAGGCTGTAATACGAATACAAGAAACTAAAGGAGAAATGATATACAAGTATATACGTATATATATTATATGAAAATGTTATTTTATTTTAAAATTATAATTCCCAGAATTTATTACTCTGTTAAGTCTACATACAGATGTCGCCGCTTTCCCTATATAAACCTCATTTTTGTTGTTTCCTGTTGGCCGGCTCAAATCTTTCTGTAGATATGTAAATATGGTATCTTTTATTTTTTTCTTTATGCCTCAAATCAGGTATTTCTTCCTTAATTATGTATTTTGTGTTCATAAGCTCAATTAAAGCTAATTTTGATCTAAAATGTTTTTATTTATATTTTAAAGATTTTACACGACTGCATACCAATACCATTTAGTACCAATGTACTCAATTGAACCAGCAAATATCATGATAATATTCTGTATCAAGCAAATGATCAATAATAACTCTTAATTCCAAAATCAGCAGACATTTTTTGTAACATTTATATGCATATATATGTATTGAGTAATTTACATAATTCTCCTTTAGTTTCTTGTATTCGTATAACATTCGTATAACGTAATTGTCCTAAACCTCGTCAAGCTTATAACTCTTTAATAAAGAGTTTCGTCGCCGTTAGAGTTTCATATTTTAGCATCTTCGGAATTTGAGATAATTAACGAAAAGTGATATTTAATTTTCAGTGAAATTATAATATTTTGGAATATAAATATTTATTCGCTTATCCAAAGTACACGTGAGTTTGATAACGATAGTGGTTAGCTACTGATTCCCATTTACTCTGAGTGCATCGCATATCTACACATGTAGAATTTAATTCGAATATCGCACTTACAATGAACCAACGCCTTGTTTGGTTAGTTGCATTCACTGGTGAGGTTGGACATGTGCAAGAAACATCAGCGTGTGTAATTTCCCTTGAGATGAATATCGGAATACATTTTATTCTTATCAGTCGAAAATTGACTCTCCAATGAATATAGCTTTAGAAATGAATTTATTTTGTTTAATTTTCAAGTTAAAGGATCCGTCAACCTTTTTACAAAATTCATTGTTCTTCTGATATTTCGACAATCCACTGTTGCCCTTTTGAAGAGATAATAAACTTCTTAGTGGAGTATTGTATAGTAAGCTTTTCCTTTTTGAAAAGGGCGACATTGGCTGACCGAAACGTCAAAAGGACAATGATCTTTTATAAAAAGGTTGACAGAGTCTTCAACCGAATTAAACAAATTTTAACCTGCAATTATGGCAATATATATTCTTTGTTTAGTTCCACAGAGAAGTTTAAAAAGGTTAATTATACCTAATGTGTTTTTAAATACCGACACACACACATATATATTGGGTTATAAATAAAGTTCGTTCGGTTGTTGTATCCCTTTGTTTCATAACGGTTTTTGTTGTTATACGGTAAAGTGTTTATATTCTTTAAATAGTACTTGTTCTGCTCTACAAACCTGTATTATTTGTTTTTTTAAAAACGTAATTTTCTGTTCTTTTTCCAATCTTGAAAATGGAATATTCAGGAGGCAAAAATCAACATTTTCGACATCTGTTTTTCTGCGCTTTTTATCGAGGTCAAAAAGCAGCCGAAGCAGCTCGGGACATATGCAAAGTGTATAAAAAAGGTGTCATAGAGGATCGAGCAGCACAAAAGGTCGTAAATAATAACAGAGAATACATAATTTATTAATTAATTGTTATAATGAATGTTTTTGTCTGATTAAAAGTGTCGAATAAAACCGAACGAACTTTCTTTACAACCCAATATATACATAAATATATATATGTGAACATATTTTGAAAATAGAGCAATCCATTAATAAATCTTTAATTGAAAAGGCATATATTGGATCTAAATATCATTTATTTTACCAATATTTCAGTTGGCTGAACGCCCACCTTTATCAAGGTGTTATAACATATTTAATGTGTGTCAACAACAAATGTGGCCCCACCATCCACAAAATGTGGATGTGGCGCTGAGTTTGTTGTTGACACACATTATATATGTTATAACACCTTGAAACTGAAATGATCGAACTGAAATATTGGTAATATAAATGATATTTAGATCCAATATATGCCTTTTTAATTAAAAAAAATATATATGAACTTATATAAAAATTTCAACTCATTTATATTTCAAAATTCGAATCGTAAAGATATCTTTTGAAAAAGGTGTCAAACCTTTTATCTCTCTAAATAAAACCGCATAAAATAAAGAAACACTACTATAAAATACGTGATATAATATATTCAAATACTATACTCGTATATATTACTAAAAAAAAAACAATACTTCTTTTATTAGTATAGACATTCCCCAAACCTCCTAATGCAGATGTTCAAAGTTCATTCTACACATTTACCAGTTACGAGATGGGGACAATAGAACAACACACAAGTACTAAAATCCATACTAAATTCATCTCACAACAGAGTACGAAGAATAAATAAATTCTGAAAGGAATAAGTGTCAAACTTTACGGAAATTATTTTTTCCTCTACGTTAATAAGAGAAAATCAAAAATAGAATTATTTTACGCATTCAATTTTCAGTTATAAAGAATTTTTTCCCCCTAAATATGGAGGAAATCTATGATAAATTATTATTTGAAGAATAAATATTTTGTGTGTATCCCCTATATATATTTCAGCGTCGATATTTCGACTGGGCTTATTCTATCTAGGTGTTGGTTTGAATGGTAAATCTTCACGTGCTACAAGTCAGCTGTAATCGTCGCACAAGTTTTTTAGATGAAAGCATCTGATTAATAATTCCAAAATTTCAAAGTCGCATTATATAATAGGCTGGACTCGGATCTTTCATGTAAGCGGTCAGGATATGTTTTTTATTTTGTTTTTAAAATCAACACCTGACCATTATTTTATTTTTTCTTATTTTTAACATGATCAGAGTAATTACGCAGATTTGCGGTCTTAATTACCCGTTTTTAGATTTCTTAGGAAGACTCTTAGACCATATTTTTGGCCTTTGAGATAAAGCCTGAACAATGCTGATGAATTCCAAAAGCCAGAAACGCATTCGTGGTTGGCTTTTCTTGATTTAACAAGAAAATGGGTGGGCCAAATATTGCGGCCCATGGGACTGTATGCTTCTGGGCCGAGATTTTTTGCTGCCCCTCCATCCTATTCATATGCTATCTTTCCCCTTCTATATCTTGTCTTCCAGCCGATCAATCTTTCAATATTATCAACCAACATTGACATTATTATAAAAACAGAGTTATAAAATGTTATTTTGTGGTATCATTATGATGATCTGCCACTTTGCAGACCTCTAGCGGTGTCCCCTCTGATCGAACGATCGAGAAGACTGCCCTTGCCTTGAAGTACCCTTAATGATGGATATCACAGAAGCGTACGTACCTCCGGAGCGGCCTCTTGAGCAGGATGAGCATCATGAGGGTGATGTTGGCGGCCATGCCGAGGGAGCCGATGATGAAGAGAACCACGGCCTCCGTGGTGGGCGCGGGGTGACAGCGACTGGCAGCGGCTGTGCTGCCGTTGCTCACGCCGAACCGCACCACGTTAGCACCTGCCATCACACACCATCTCTGATTGGAGGTTTATTGAGGGGTCACAATATGAGAGAATGTAGAGCAAATATCTCAACAATAGCTCGAATAAATCTTTATATCTTTGTAAAGATTCCATTAGATCCCGTGTGGATCTCATGGAATAAAGTCCGCCCAAGGCTGACGAGGGCTATTAGCCCGAAACCATGGTCTCTAGGTGGACGTTTTTCAGTTTGCCAATCCTGGTGTTGTGGCTTTGTCACCGACCCGAGGCCGCTAGTTTGCGGCGACGGTCAATAGATAGCGTCTGGTTTTGACGTCTATTTTGACGGAAGAGGCAACCTTTGTCTCTTTAAATCTTTATATAAATACGAATAAAATTATCAGATTTTATAGAAGAGATCTGATCTTTTATTACAAACTGGCAAGTTTTCAATCAAAAGAATCTCGACTGGCCTAAAACCAAATAATAGCTTCTAGGTAGAATATATAATGATATTTGATCGGTATCTTGACAATATGTAATAATGAAAGTAATAGTTTTTATAATATTTAGGATATTTTATTCCATATAGAAGACAATATCTCTGATAGGGGTTTATTGGGGTGTCACAATTTTGGAGAATTTAGAGCAAATTTCAATAATAGCTCGAATAAATCTTTATAAATTTGACAGATTGTCAAGATTACATTAGATCCCGTGTGGATCTCATGGAATAAAGTCCGCCCTAGGCTGACGAGGGCCATTAGCACGAAACCATGGTCTCCAGGTGGATGCTTTTCAGTTTGCCTCTAAGATAAGGTCTAACAAGCTTAACCTAAGCTAAATATTATGAAAAAAAGAGAATAATATTAGCACGTCAAAATGAAGCCAAACTCAGTGTATAGTGGAAGTTATATATATAATGGGACGCCTATTATAAAAGTTAAAATAAAGGTGAAAAGGAAGCTGACCAGAAGACCCAGAGTGGTTGCCATATCTCGCCATCACAAGACTACGTAACTCTGATTTCCAATGTATTTACTGATACTGTTCATTGCTTTATCTTTTCTCTTCGTGGACTTCAGGAAGAGTCTTCATGTATGACGAGATGTCTTAGTAAAATGCTTCTGATGCTTTATACTTGAAGGTCTATGTACCCATGGATTTTAGGAATTGACAAAAATCTTTAATGGATTTCCGATTACCAAACCTATACTGAAAAACAATTGATCAAATGAATGCCTACATAGATAAACCATACCTCTAATCCTTGAACACCTAATGAAATATCTAACTCATCTACATCCCTAATTATCATTTTGTAATATTGTAAATAGGCTTGACAGACAACTATACTGATATGATTGACTGGATGACTCAATCTTCTACAAACGAAAAATAGCAGACCTGATCTCACAATGGAAATGATAATGCACATATAAAAAATCTTTTGATAAATTTACATAACAAATATATTTATGAGTAAGTAAATATTCACTAACTCCTTGTTAACGATAATTTTAAGCCTGTTAGAGGTATTGAGCTTGTCCCTTTTTCTTCTCTGCCAGAACGAGAGCACCAGCTCTTCCCTCGATCCAGTCTAGAAAGGTTTTATCCAAAAGACCAGATAAAGACGGCATGATGGAGGAAAATTTTTGCAGATGTTAAACCCGTATACCCGCTCATTTGGAAAATGATATGAAAATCGAAAATATCAGAATCTCTATTTAGAAAATTCGTTTATTTCAAAATGTATATGTGATAACCATTATGTATTTGAAAAATAGTGGAAAAGTGAAGTTGTATTAGGATAAGGTGGATAAATTAAGAAAAAAAGGACATTTATGCAACTAAAGGTTGCTGATGGCTTGCACCATCTGTCTGAATAAATATCTACTAATCGTTAATTTTTAACTATTCTAGAATTGACCAAATATCCTTTCTTGATTAATCAAGAAATGCTAACTACGTACGTGTGTCGGGCTGTTGGCCCTCATCAGCGTGATGCCTTAGTTAGTTTTTCTTGATTAATCAAGTGAACTATCAAGAGATGCCTTTTTCTTAATTTATCCACCTGATCCCAGTACAATTTTACTTTTGTATGATTTTTTCACATTATGTATTTGTCAAAAATAGGAAATAGCTAGGCCATTAAATAATATATGTCTAGACTCGTGATTGATAGCCCTGTAGGCTACGAAATTAAGAAATAATAGGTAGATGACACTTTAATTGAGTTGTCCTATGCGTGATCAACTTCTATATATTTCTTTAGTAAAAAGAGTAGATCCTGAGGTGAAACGGTTCTCTCATTTACAATTTAAAAAAGGCGAAATTTCGACCACATGTTATTTAACTGGCTAAAGAAAAACAAAACGCTATCAAAATTGTTATAAGAATATTGATTAAATAAGCAATTTTACAAATCCAGTAGCTTAGTTAGGTATTCGATGTGGTTAGTTTACATGCTTGGAACTTTACAACTTTTCCTTTTGAAAAAGTTAGAAAAAATACCAATTTTAAAAGAATTTGTAAATCAAATTATATATTCACTATATATATATATATTGCTTTTTCAATTATACAATAAAAGGTTTGATAGGTTAACTGTGTTCAAATGCAACAAAAAGACACTCATTGAGTCATGCATATATATTTGGAAGAATAGAATATACTGAGAGGTCTTTATTGGATTTCCGGAGAGCCAGGACAAAGGATGAAATATCACAATAGATATTTGATAACAATGGTAAGAAATTGGTTCTTTATAAAAGTCTTCCAGACAATTCTTTAAAATTAAATTAATTCTGATCTCTTCAGATTCATTTTATTCTATCATTTGATTTTAAAATGTCTTTTAAAAATTTCAAATACCAATATAGTTTTCGTTTACCAACTAAATCTGCTCTATCGATAGTTAAATATTGTAAACTCAGATGAATATATCTTCAAGATATGTTAATTGGTTTAATTCAATTAAGTGCTTGAATAAATGTATATATTAGGAACATCAGATATAGAGAGTGTTTTTCAAAAAAATATATATTCTATCAAGTTTTTTAGTGAAAATAAAATGGTACTTGTACGGTATAAATATAAACACGTCTATAAAAGAGAATAAACACAGTTCAATAGAAATTCCGGAGTGGATATATCAAATTGTAAAGTCTGAATATATTTCTAGCCAAAAATAGATATTTTCTCAGGAATGTAGCTTAAATATTCCGCGATGTTTCCTGACAAAACAGCCATTTCACTCCTGCAAGAGACTCCCGATGGGACCGCCCGCTCTAAATCCCAAATTTGACAAAACCTCAGCCAAGCAAAGTCCTGGCTGCTATTAGAGAGTCTCCCTGGAGTTGGCCGGAGTCCAAAGTGACCCATTGGGAGGAGGTACAGGAGATTGGAGCGGCAAGAAAGAAAAGGTTTTAAATTTCTTTCCCTAATCTTATTTTTTACTCCTCAAATGAGATGCTTTCGCCAATTACTGCCTCCAGAGTTGGCATGGATCTGTCCCCATTGCGGCCGTTTTCACAAATCTCTTTCCGCATAGTGATACCATGACGATTTCTGTTTTTTACATTTATATTTTGACGTGACAATCTGCGTGAATATTAATTTCCCTCTGAATTTCTGCAAGGCATTCTTTGATGTATCTCTCTCTCTCATTCCAAATTCAAACAGAAACATTATTGGGGGAAAGGTGAATTTAGAACCATTATCAGTTTAATTCGTTATATTTTCATATATTTAATTAAAATATAACATTTACTCGCAACACTATTACACTAAACAGAAAATGAAAAAAATATTGGGAGAGCCTGGCTTATCAATGGTGAACCCTCACAGTGATTTCACCATTTTGATCTACCAGACTACAGCTATTATACAATATAACCTAAGAGAGATGTTATATATAACACAAGAAGTTTGATTTAATTCTCTTTGTAAAATATTCAAAAATTCCACTTGAAAACCAGAAAATAACTCTCTGTTATTGTTTTAACTGGTTTATCTAATTCCTTATCAGAATCAACTGTATATATTATCTTTTATTTATTTCATTATTTCCTATATAAATTGTTGTCGGTTAGCTATAATCTCTACTGAATTTGAGATATAAAATGTATATATAAGGCAGTCCACGTTCTTGTCGGACATAGCGTCTTGTTGACGGTGTATGTAAAGATAATGAGAAGTTTTAATACGAAAAAATTTTTTTTTTTATCTAATTCACAATGTTACAAGCTCTCAGAAAGATGTTTGTTCTCCAATTGAAGCTAAAAGAGTTTATATAACATTGTTGTTTTTTTATTAAAAATTATATCATTTTTATCTTAACATATATATATAAATATAAGATAATAAAAAGGCATATATTGGATTGAATAAAATATTTATTTGCCAATATTTCGGTTGGCTGAACGCCAACCTTTATACGAAAAATATGTAATGCCTTGATAAAGGTTAGCGTTCAGCAAACCAAAATATTGGCAAATAAATATTTTGTTCAATCCAATATATGCCTTTTATTTTCTAATGATTTAAGTACGGATTTCTCTTATTTTCAGAAAAAATATATATCAGGGAACAGGCTAAATCAATGTTTAGTTGATTTCTGTTCCACCAGATGGCGCTCTGCCTTCTGTAAAGCACATGTGCTCTTGGTCAGGATATGCCATTTTTAATATATATATATTTGCCTGGCCAGCATTCTTAGTTCTCAAAATTAAAGATACTTCGGCCAGTAAATCTTTTCAAACAGATTTACTAGCCCAAGTATCTTTAATTTTAATTAATAAATATATTTGTACATTAAATCATTTATATAGATAAATACAATTTAAATATATTTAAAGCTAAATAATATAAATGAGATATATATTCCAATATACTACAATTAACTAATAAATAAGGTAAAAGGTTACTCACACAGGATATATAGGTTATAAATATTTAGAGGAATTGATGTGACCTCAATTATTGAATTATAAAAGAATTATTGTGTATACACATTAATTAATGGAGAGCAGGTCTCATTCATTATCTAATAATTGGCTAGCAGAAGAAGAAGAGCAAATTGAATTTTGTCTAATTAAGGTTATGAGGCAATATGGCACTATACATCATTCTCCTCCTACATTCATCATACCTGGCAATTGGAAACAATTAAACATCCCAAGAAAAATTAGAACAACAAACTTCTTTAAGACAAAACTATAAATAAATGCCTCAAAGAAGTAAAAAAAATAGAACGATATTTGTGTCGTTATTTTCCCAATGTTTTCTCTTTTTATTTCTCTTTCCACAAACCAGGCCGTATATCAATTGATTTATTAAATGGGTTTCTACAAGAAATCTATTGGGCCCTTAAATAACGAAGGAATTAAATGGAAATATTTTGATTGTAAACTACTCCCTAATGGAGTTTTAATTTACACTAATAACTTAGCTTTATAGATTTATAGTTTTCTTTGTTTTCCTACGATTCTAAAAAATGATTTTCAGACTAATTAAGGGAAGGATTTGATGGAATAACAGAATATTTTAAGCTAATTTTGGATTTAGTTTTAGTCTTTTTTATTTAGTAAGATTTTTATATAATAAACTATATAATAAAATAAATGTTGTTTAATAAATATTCAGTATTTAAAATTTAGTTGTAATTTATATATATATAAATAGATAAAAATGAATGCACATACATACCTGAATCAAGTATTTAATATTTGTTAAATGTTTTCCAAACACATTCGGAAAAAACTACCATATCTGATTATTAAATAAAATATAGTGTAATAAATAGATAAAGAGTGACCAATCTCTTGAAATATTTTGTGAAAAAATTGTTTATTTCTTCTTTACAGATTCAGGTACGCCCTCTTTTATATAGATATAAATATGGTTAACACATTTTAGTTTTACTTATAATTTGAACATAAACCATGCCTCGATGCCTCAAAAAAAAAAAAAAACTCAAATTTATATTAAGAAATGTAACCTACTTTTATTTCAGTGGGAAAATTTATTTTTCAATCAAAATGATTTCAACTGCCTTTATTCAAATGATAAAAATATTTGTGGAAAGAGAGAGTCTTTCTCTCTCTCTTGCTCATCAGTGTTCAACTCTACCAGCCGTTTGCAAGCTTTAATTTACTATACAACTCTAATAATGTATTAGAATGTTTCTTTATATATCCGTTACTCGAAAGAGATATTTTTGGTAAAGTTTTTAAATAAATAATGGTCATTATTTTTAAAAACAGTAGAAATACATAGAAATACACCAACACACATTCTTCGAACATTGCTCTTCTGCAAAAAAAAATATTAAAGGCCTGTTAGGCATTAATTAAATATGATACATCAACATGCCATCTGCACTCAGAATTGCGAACAATTTTGGAATATTTTATAATTACATTAAGGGCGGTTAGAAGATTGAATTATTTGGAAAAATAAATAGTTTTGGTAAAATGTATTATGTACAGTCGCTATTGTTGATTTACTCAAAGATATAAGTCACTAAAAGGATTTTATATTTCAGTAAACTTATATTGGTGAAGGTTTGAGGTTGAAATCAATTTTTGGCGCCATCGCCGCCGGCTACCCGACTTTTCTACCTTATGCCATGGCGTGGAAATCGACTTTTATCGGGTGACGAATTAGTTTTTATGACAACCTTCTCTCTTTTTCCAATAAGTCATTGTAATGTCCACAATATAGTTATCAAGATATAGTTGATCACTTTCTGAGCTTTATCTATGACTAGCTCAGTGTGAGATTGTTTTCATGTGTAGCTTGTATTGTGACAGTTTGACGTTACATGTTTTAACGATATCATTGATCTTTCTCAAATTTTCTCCTGAGCCTTTTTAAAACCGTTTTTCGTCACTAGTTCAGTTTCGAAAAAAATTAATTGGAGTTTTCAGTGTATATAACTGTTTTCAGGTGTGGATTTCCAGAGAGTCGATGAAGATAGCTCTTTTCAGATATAGGTTTTCAGAGAGTAAATGAAGAGAACTGATTTCAGGGGCAGTTTTTTATAGTCGAATTGTTTTCGAGGGTTAAATTCAGTGAAGAACTGTTTTAGGTATGTTGTAGATACTCAGTGCAGAACTGTCTTCGGATGATTATTTCCTTGCAATACTGTTTCCAGATGTAGTTTTCAGTTTGGAACTGTTTTCGGGTGAGTATTTTAGTTCAATATTGTTTCCATGTGTTATTTTTAATTCAGAATTAGTTCCAGGTGATATACTGAGTTCAAATGTGTTTTCAGGTATAGGTCTCACTATAGAACTGTTTTCAGGTGAGGTTTTGATCGCAATACTGTTTCCAGATGTAGTCTTTAGTTCATAACTGTTTTCGGGGGAGGTTTTTAGTTCAATACTGTTTCCAGGTGTAGTTTTTAATTCAGAACTCTTTTCAGGTGAGATTTTGAGTGCATGACTGTTTTCAGGTGTAATTTTCACTATAGGACTGTTTTAGGTGAGGTTTTGAGGGAAGAACTGTTCCCAGAGGTAGTTCATTTTCAGTTCATAACTATTTTCAGGTGAGGTTTTGAGTTCCGAATTGTTTTCAAGATCTGGGCCTACCTTTCTACAATCATGCTTTAATTGTTGAGAAGGACAAACTTGAATGGAAATAATCTTTGTTTTCAGACTGTTGTCATAGTCACTGTATTCTTGATGCCATTCGACAATAAATGAAAGTGTAATATATTTGAACTGAAAATATTTTCAAATTATTTATTTCGCCATATATAATCAAATTTTCACTTATTATATTTAAAGAACCAAGAGAACAAATATTTAGGCTCATCTCTTCACGCGCTTGGGCAAATTTGGCTTCTTAATAATTGTCCATATCACCCGCTGATCGGCAGCCAGATACGTTAAAATGGAAATAATAATAAATTAACCTTATAGTGACAATTCTCAAAATTAATATCTCTGTTGAGAGAAGAGCTATAATTTAAATATTATATATAAGTGAGAAAGAGCGACGTTTATGTTTGTATATATGTTGGTTTCAATTTGGCATTTGAACGGCTAAAGTGAATTTGCTGATATGCTTTCATACAGCTCTGGTCGAAATTCCCGAATGCTTGAAAGCCCCTATAGATCAATTCTTGACAGAGTTGAAATCCAGATAGGCCAAAATCTTGACAAATTGAATTAGAATGAAAATTAAAATGTTATTCCGTTGATGTACAAAGTAATATCTTCAGACAGTAAAAATGATTTATTGAAATGCCAAACTTGTTTATATTTTCATTTGTTGTGCTTTTAAAATGTAGGGGTCTTTGTCTGTCGGAATTTTGTTTCTGTCGGATTAAGTTCTCTCTCAGGTTTCCGAATTTTGGCTTGTGGAAATTACCTCCCTTTAAGGATTCCCTCCCTGTAGATATTTCCTCCGTGTGGGGATTTCTTCCTATGTGGACTTTCTCCATGTAGGGATTTCCTTTCTGTAGGGATTTCCTCCCTGTAGGTATTTCCTCCCGGTGTGGAATTCCTCCCTGTTGGGATTTCCTTCCTGTAGGGACTTCCTCCCTGTAGGGACTTCCTAACTGTAGAGACTTCCTCCCTGTAGGGATTTCCTCACTGTAGGGATTTCCTCCCTGTGTAAACTTCCTCCTTGTAGGGATTTCCTTTCTGTAGGGATTTCCTCCCTGAAGGGATTTCCTCCCTGTGTGGATTTCCTCCCTGTAGGGACTTCCTCATTGTAGAGACTTCCTCCCTGTAGGGATCTCCTACCTGTAGGGATTTCCTACCTGTAGGGATTTCTTCCCTGTGTGGATTTCCTTCCTGTAGGGATTTCCTCTCTGTATGGATTTCCTCCCTGTAGAGATTTCCTTTATCTATTTGAAGGATTTGAAGGATTTCTTTCACTTGATTTTTAAAATTAAACCATGTCATTATGAGGAGCGTTCTAACTTCTGCCGCTTTACCCAGTGCAAATATTCGAACTGATATTATTTTTTTTTTAGTTTTGCAAGACCTTTGGGTTATCCTGTAATATGTATTAGATCGTTATTTTAAAAATAAAATTATTTATACGAGATTCTGTGAGATTAATATATAGCTGACATATAAGTAACTTTCAAAACTTGATTTCGAATAAAAAATATCCAATTTACCACATGATCCTATTAATTTTAACTTTTGTTCTTTTTTAAGACAGTTTGCGTCCCAATGTATTTTTGATTACATTTCCTTAATATTTCAGGAAGCCTTTAGGATCAACCATTTCGGTCGTTGCGGTACAGGCTGTACCACAATGACAAGGGCCAACAGTCTGCAACTCTTTCGTGGTTGTATTTTTAAATTTATCGAGAAAGGAGGTATTTCGCCAATATTCTGTAATAAGGAGTAGCAACGATTAACTGATATTTATTATTATAGTTGGCACAATCCATCACACACAACACAGCAACTCTGAGTCGTACGATCGGGTGAACCTTTTATAAAAGTACAAAATCATGAGGCAAACCTATTAATTCCAAAATATCAATTCCAGCAGAAAACTAATTTAACTTTGTTCAGGCCACCTCCCAATATGTAAATATTATATCATGTGTATTCAATAAAGGTATAAAGGTCACTGTGGGCATTAATATTTTTCTGAGTTATTGTCTGAATCCCAATATACATGATAAAAGGTACAACTCACTTAAATATTGTCCATCACTGTTATATTGTTTTGATAATAGTATATTTAAATAATTATAAAAACAAAAATTGCTTATATATAAATATAATTTTTTTATTGTATTAATAGAAATATCTAAATGAAAAAGATTTTTCCCCTCATGACTTTGTACATTTTATATTATACTGTGGGGGGGGGGGGGGGGGTCGGTGGAAGGCTGGTTAAACCGTTTGGTTTCGACCACTACGACCCGGGTTCGATTCCCGCATTGGACACTTTTTTCTGTTTAAAAAAAAAAATGCTCCAATGGCCCCCCGATTCTTGCAAAAGTCCAACCCCACCAGCGAGTGCAAGTAACCAAACGGGGCTCTGGCACATTTGTAAGTGCAAAGTCGAACTGCTTTCACATGTGTAGACATGTGGTGCGCTTACAGTAAAAAGCAGTCGCTAACTACCCACCATGATTATCATGGCCTGTACCACGTGTACTAGGGATAAGCAAAAAAAAAAAAATATTATACTGTTCCAAGCGTTTATCTCCAAATTATTATATATATCTTAATATGTAATTAAAAGGGCATATATTTTGGATCAAAAGACACACATTAATATGTCATAATACCTTGAAAAAGGTTGGCGTTTAGCCAACTGAAATATTGGTATAATAAATTATATTTTGATCCAATATATGCCTTTTTAATTAAAGATTTATTCATGGATTGCTCTATTTTCAAAACGATATCTAAATATCTGTCTTTCAAGGAGTAAACTGTAATTTATATGATTCCAGTTTAGAGAGACTGACTATTAAATATGAGTTTTAATGCATTAAAACTTCCTGAAGGATCGTGATAAATATTTGTTTAAACGTGTTAATTCAAATTGTATTTTACCATGGAATATATCTATAAATCCAAGTTGTCGCCAAGTACTCCCAGCTCGAGGGTGACGTATGACGTGTTAATGAGCCTAAGGTTAAGTGATTTCATTTTAATTACCTCAAATTAAGCTTCCTCTTCTCGCGCTATATTAATTTTAATTGAATTAATATAGGAATTATAGCGAAACCTTCGCCGATTGTCTGTTGAATCTCTTCCCAATTTGTTTCCTTTTTACTTCACACATATACAGTTTTAGTAAGACCACCGGTTTTATACAGATTCACCACAGGATTGAAGCATAGATGGAGCTCCTATACTCCAGGCAGCGTAGAGTCCAACAGCCTCCAGGTCCGACGCATGTACAATGGCCACAGAATCCACCGTGCAAAGGTTAGCGTATTTTTCCTTTTTAATATTGATAAACGACATTTCAAGCGAAATCGACTCTCAACAAGGCACATATAAAACCGTCAATATAGTCAATATATAGTCAATAATTATTTGATACCTATTAAAAGCTTATATTTAAAGTAAAAAGGAAATATTTATATTTTAAAGTAGAGAAACTCATTGTAGAAAATATTTTACGATATCAATTTTTGTTATTTGTGTTCGTCAAATCGAGTTCTACTTCTGGTGACTATATTGAAAAATATTCTTCGATTTGATATGCTAGTGACTATCACTCACAGTCCATCTAGTTAACTTCTGGTAGGTGTATTGGTGTATTACATCTACCTCATTGGATGTCTTCCTCTCTTCTTACTTTAATCTTTCCCAACACCAATACAATTTGCTCTCATCATGAGCCTGGAGTAGGCCAGTTTTTGTTTACATATTTGATATTCGAGGAATTGACCTGGAAAGGGAGAGCTTAGATTTCATACCATCCTACGAGATTATAAAATCGCTCAAATCGACCATAAAGGTATTTGAAGTGATAGAACTGAAATTTAATACAGAATATACTGTATAATAAAAATTGAGAGAGATTGATAAGAGAGGACATATCGTATTGAAAGTACATCCAAACAATTGTCCTCTAAGCAAAGCACGGAGACTCCGATAGGTGATTATTCCCCAACATTCATGATCGCTCGAGATCTCTTGGCTCTTTCTGGAGCTTCAATAGCCCTTCAGACAAACATGGCGTTAATGGAAGACCGATATATATACATATTTTCCTACTTGCACGAAATTTTAAACTGTTGAAGCCTCCCCGGATGTATCCAACAAATGCCTGGGGCTTTTGATAAACAAGACATAGAAAATAATCAAGTCATCAATAGGAGGTAGATCATTGTCTGCACGAGCTGGCTTACACAGGTCAACGGATAGATAGGGTGAAAATTACTGGACTAATTAACCATATAGTAGAAGTATCTACTCGGGGAATAAGGAGAGTTGTTCGAAGATAATGAGAAAAATGAAAGAAGTCTGAGTAGGATTGTTAGGGATGAACGAAGAAAGCAATCTTTCCCCAGAAATCCATCCTAAGTTGCTACAACCACATGTCTTCCTATTTGTGCTCGTTAACACCTCTCCCCGCTATGACATCAGCCTAATCTGTCTAGCCTGTCAGGTTTGTTAAAAACCGATTCTCCTTTATCTTTTATGTCCTATATATATTGGCATTATATATTTGATGAAGAAACGAGGACATTGGGCGAAAAGTGTTCTTAAAATACTACTGTGTTTATTTTAAAATGTCGTGTGATTATTCTTTCTCCAGGGAAAGAGATCGAGAGAAAGGAGACAACAGGAATACACAGACGATCTAAAACAACGGACTGGACGACACACCTACGAGGAGATGAAGAGGATAGCGGAGGAAGTATGGTGAGACCATGTGACCCACCCTCAGTAGAGGAAGGCATTGAAGGAAGGAGGAAGGATTATTTCGTACAATTCTTCGTACAATATACATTCATGGACAAAACGTAAGGAATTGAAAACCTCTAATGTTGTCTTTTTTGAAGAAGAAGAAGACAAAAGCATATTGTTCACACTTGGTTATCTCGTGTATCTTCAAAAAGTTTACTGTAAATAAAAGGCAATTCGCTAAGGGAAGAGTTTCTTTTATATATATCGGCAATAAAATCTTTCGGACTCAACAGCCCGGACCAGTTCACTGTATATCAAATATCTTTCAGAGTTATTGTCTGAATGCCGATATACATGCTGAAAGGTACAACCTCCTTAAGTTTTGTCCATGAGTGTAGATTTATGTAAAAAAAAAAGAAGAAGGAAAAATAAAACGATAATTTGCATTAATCAACTAACTGCATTAATTAGAGATCAAATGAATTTATATATTAATTTTGTCGTAGAATTACCAATAATATAATTGCAAACAAATTAGAAATATCCTGCAGCAGAACGATCTTTTCTAAATTCAAATGAATTTTTGCACTAAACCAAACTCCATATACACACGAAAAATGCGATAAAAAAGAGCTCTATTTTACAAATAAATTTATTCCTTTTGAAAGTATTTGATATATATATATATATATATATATATATATATATGAAAAAATAGTACAAATGTAACATTGTACTTGGATAAGGTGCGTAAATTAAGAAAAAGGCATCTTCTTATCGTGCAACTGAAAGTTGCTGATGGCTGGCGCCATCTATCGGAATAAATATCAACTATTCTCGTTGATTTTCAATTATTCCAGAATTGGCCAAATACCCATTCTTGATTAATCAAGAAAAGCTAACCACGGACGCGTTTCGGGCTGTTGGCCCTCTTCAGCGTGGTGCAAGCTGTACCTCAACGACCAAAAAATTGGTCATTAAGGCATCCTGAAAAATCATGAAACGGGTAGTTAAGGCCATAATTGCGTGAGGACGCTATACAATGTGAAAAAATAGTACAAATGTAACATTGTACTTGGATAAGGTGCGTAAATTAAGAAAAAGGCATCTCCTTATCGATATTTATTCCGATAGATGGCGCCAGCCATCAGCAACTCAGTTGCAAGATAAGGAGATGCCTTTTTCTTAATTTACGCACCTTATCCAAGTACAATGTTACATTTGTACTATTTTTTCACATTGTGTAGCGTCCTCACGCAATTATGGCCTTAACTACCCGTTTCATGATTTTTCAGGATGCCTTAATGACCAATTTTTTGGTCGTTGAGGTACAGCTTGCACCACGCTGATGAGGGCCAACAGCCCGAAACGCGTCCGTGGTTAGCTTTTCTTGATTAATCAAGAATGGGTATTTGGCCAATTCTGGAATAATTAAAAATCAACGAGAATAGTTGATATTTATTCCGATTGATGGCGCCAGCCATCAGCAACTTTCAGTTGCACGATAAGGAGATGCCTTTTTCATAATATATATATATATATATATATATATATATATATATATATATATTATAATCTAAAATGCAAATATTTTATTTTTTTAAAAACATATATTTCATTTTCATTCATTGACTGTTCTATATTTTTTGACCATAGATTTAGAAGATAACACTTTTAATTATTGTTGTAAATATGTATAGTTGAACCTACCTATTTTTTAAAATCACGATTATAGAATTAATTTTATAAATTCTATATTGCTGTGATACATAATTTTATGTGTAATTTCCTTCAAGTAATTCAAAATAAAAAACTACTTGAAAGGTAAATAATTATCTTTACTTTTTCACGACTGCACCTCTTTTTCAACAACAAAACAAAAAATAATCATAGCATATACATTAATATGTGTGTGTTTGTGTGTATATGAAAACCATTAAAAAAATAAATAAAATGTGAGCTGTTAGTATTAAAATCAAAAAAGGCATATCCTCACCAAGCTCACATGAGCTTTTTAGATGACACTCTGCTGTGAGTATAGTCAGGATATGCCATTTTAATATATACCCGAAAATACTTTTGAATTAAAAAATTACAGTTTCATATTTACAATATTTATATATGAAAAAAGAAAGGTTATTTAAGAGAGATATATGCCTAAATATTATCTATACAAAATCAATAAGAACTATAAAAGTACAAAATATATTTAACAAAGAGAATTCAACTCAACAATAAAACTAAAAGAATCCATTCTTGCGGTTCCTATGGTTTTAATTATAATAAACAGACGAGGAAAGTGATATTAAAGTCAGGGCCACTTTTTCAGTCAACAAACAAAGAAACCTTGGGTAATGTTTGGCTTTCTTTTTATTGGCAATGGGCTAAATCAATTCTCTCTCTCTTTCCTTTTTGTTAACTTCATTCCAAGCCAAGGTTGGGAGAGAAAAAGAGAAAATAAAAGCTAAAAGAAAACCAACAAAAAAAGAAGGACGAGACTTCACTTAATTTGATATTTTTAATTTTTTCTCCTTTTAAAAAAGGGGTTTAATTAGTATCTCTGGAAAGAAGGTATCTCAGTTTAATTTGTAGACCGTTGTCTGGTTCCTGGAGAATTGGATGGAGCGATAGATGCAACTGGTATCTCGGCTGTCCGCTTGAATTTTTTAAATCGGCTTTCTCAGCAACTTTTGAAATTTTAAAATTCAATCTGCCATGTCACCCTGTCTGCCTTCGTATCAATTTAACCTTCCAGGTGGCAATTTTTTACTTTTACACTTCTATTTTAGACTTCTTTTTTTACACTCTTTCTATTGTTTTCTATTTTTATTTATAATAAAACAGTTGTAATTTTTCTGCAATCATATTATATCAAGATTGTTTCTATTCTTTTTTTTTTTCAGTATATAAAATTGTATTTTTTTCTAAAGAAATATTTTAGGTTTCATAGATAGTCGTTTTAACGAAATTATATATAAAAAGATTTAGTTGTTATATAGATATATCCGGGTAGAAGTGTATTTCTAAAATAAAATAAATAAGGTTTTTTTGCTTATCCCTAGTACACGTGTTCCAGGACATGATAATCATGGTGGGTAGAAGCAGACGACTGTTTTTACTGTAAGTTCACCACACGTTTGCACATATGAAAAGCAGTTCGACTTTGCATTTACAAATGTGCCAGAGCCCCGTTTGGTTACTTGCACTCGCTGGTGAGGTTGGACTTTTTCAAGAATCGGAAGCCATTGGGGCATTTTTTGAACTCGGGTCGTAGCAGTCGAAAACCAACGGTTTAGATAATCCTTCCGCCGATTCTCTAAATAAGGTATAAACTAATCAAATATTACAATAAACAATGTTAAGAGGAAAAAGAACGAAAAGGCGAAAATATTCGTTTATTAAGAAACCGTATCAAGAGATTTCGAACCTCACGGTCCTTTATTATAAAATAAACCCGTGCAATTTACACCAGTTGACGGACTGCGGTGTTCAAAGGCTCGAGAATGAATCTCTAAAAAAAGAAAATTTCTCGCTCTCACACTTTCTTGTAGGATATATTCTTGGTGATTATTCAAAATGGCATTTGCTATTGTTAAATGTTATCTTATATATATATAGCACAACGTAAAGCTGAGGGAGGATGATACTCACGTGCCGAAAGTTGCACCTCTCCCTTTATCCTTTCTGGCCAAAAAATCGAACTATTTCATTGCTCTTCCCCGTAGTATGCTAAGAACTTGTCTGAACTTGAGTAAAATAATGTTGTGGCGTATTTCTTATCACCACTATTATGTTTTGTAATGGGAAGATAAACCAAAATGCATTGTCTTGATGCATATTTAAAGTGAGATGTGTTACTCTTCTTTAGCACACGTACACACATTGTTTATGTATTAGCAGAATGCGCGCATTACGTTTATCACATCGTTGTGAAAATATTTACTAGTGGTGACAAAGAATAAACATCAACACCAATATTGTCTAAATTCAGACATATTAGTATTATATATATACTAGCGGATGTACCCGGCTTCGCCCAGGTTTTTCTCGAGGGAATGTTTGTAGTCTAGTAATAAGAAAATATACTACACATAAAACTATCAGAGAAAAGAGAAACCACGGAAGGTGAACAGAAAAAATGGTTACAATGGATGTTATGTTTACGATATCAAGTTAAATAAAAACAAAGATAAAATTTGCATATGTTGGTCACTATAAATTTGTATATTTGTTAGGCGAAATTAGAAACATGATAAAACAATTGGGTATTTAAAAACAAATGTAGAAATAAAAGTTGAAGTATAATAAACAATGTTAAAGATTAGTTTTAATTATTAATCAAGATTGTGTGTGAATATGTGAGAAAGATTTAATATCGTTGTTGTTTTCTTGGCCGACTGTTTTACATATGGTGTTATTTTAAAATTGCTTGTTTTGAATATTTTTTAGATTGAGATTATTAGCTAGTATGTAAAAAAATTAACTCTGTTGAAATTTAATTTTGTATTTATATATAAATAAAATTAACTCTGTTGATTTTTTTTTGTATTTAATCGATAACAGCGAAGTTACGCATGTTTGGAAATATATTTTGATGTTAAGCAAAACCTGCTCCATCTCGTTTTACATAAATGTTGAAAATTTGGTCGAAATTGATGCATTGTAACGAAAGTTTTTAGTGGTGTCCACTTATGAAATTTCCATTTTATTAATATAGATTAATTAAAGGGCATATTTTGGATATAAAATGCCAATATTTTTCAATAGGTTATACGCCTAACTTCATCAGGGCGTTTCTTGTTTTTAAACTGCTTCGGATGATCACGCGATGCCTTCACGCGACGATATAATATATATATATATATATGTTGTAATGTGCGTGGAGCCGACATCGTCGCAGCGGGCTCTTCATCCAACATGCAGTCATGGGCCAGAGTGAGAGCGCACTAGCCTGAAGACAAATAAAGACCACACGGATAGGAACATGGTTACCTCGGTTTAGGGGATGTACCCAGGGAGGTGAGGTGGACTATGGGTGTCCTGGGATCGCTGGTTGATCTGGCAGCATGGCGACCTGGCTGCTGTCTGTACTGTGTCTGTGGGCTCAGAAGGAACCCAGCTTATATGTTAATGGTGACGTCAGAGAGGGCGGACCTTTTTGGGTGTCCGTGTCCAATCAAGGACTGGCCTGCTAGATTTTTATGTTTTCTTAGCTTCTTGGACAATGTCAATGATCTGTTATTCGACCTTACTGGGTGCCGTGCCCTTCTTTTCCGGTGGTAGATTCTATGAATGCCATTTTGAGGTTACCTCTGGCTTGGTGTTTCTATGTAAAACATTCCTATGTGTAACATTTTATATGTGAAACGGATATAATACGATATAAATATATATATATATTAACACAAAGCAATAACGCGCCATCTATATATATAAAATAAAGGATTTAAAAGCGCGAATGTTTCTTTTATAAATAAAACGAACTTCTACTGTCCTTACTGCGATGAAAAAATATATTGGGAGAGCTTGGCTCATCAGTGGTGAACCCTCTGAGAAGCGGTCTGGTGGATTAAATTGCCGAAACCGCTGGGAGGGTTCACCACTGATGAGCCAAGCCCTCCCAATATATTTTTCATCGCAGTAAGGACAGTAGAAGTTCGTTTTATGTATAAAAGAAACATTCGCGCTTTTAAATCCTTTATTTTATATATATGTAGTATTTTCATTTTGCCTTGTTCTCTTATCAGTCAATAAGGTCGAATTCTGAAGATAATACCTTTTAAGGCAATTGAGCATAATGTGCTCTTTGAATATTTTCTCGAATATAAAAAAATAGGTTAAAATTTTAATCTAGTACGTATTCAAACAATATTATCACGAGCTTCCTTGCCTACAAATAAATCGTTATTTTTTGTTGGTGATTGTTGCCCAACGTTATTTGAAGCCATTCAATTTTACACAGGGATGAGCAAACACAATAAAATCGGCTAAAAAAGGAAACATGGCTTACCTTTCTCTTTTATTTTCAGCAAATATTATATTTCTCTCTGTTTGGCAACTTTATGAGGGAGCTAAGGCTGGAGTGAATCAAACACGAAGAGAAATTAATTCTAGTGCCCCACCATAAATTTAGAGCAAAGAAATCAGCATGTTGTTTCCCATAGCAAATTAGCCTTTGCTCAGCCTAATTAAAAACCTCCAAATTAATTAATACCGATAATTTTAATGGGCTCTCAAAATGGATAGTTTAAGGGGATTCGTGTTCAAGTTTTTTTTTCAGCGTTTTAATGTGAACTCGTCTTGTTTGTTCAGGAACAAATTGATGGACTTTGATCACATTAGCTTCCTTTGCATATTTGATGGAGAAGAATCAAACAAGGGTTTGCTGGCTAGTAATATAGGATACACGCCTGTATACATATATACACTTGATATTTTATACACAATTCTCATACACTTTATACATTTGATTAAACCTGGCCCTTTAAACTCACAATAAATTTATTTTGTACTAGCGGATGTGTACCCGGCTTCGTCCGGGTTTTATCCGAGTGAAAGTTGCCTAACGAAAATTATTGATAAAAAGATTTTTGGAACATAGAATATTATGAGAATAATGATAATAATATTCGTTACATTATATATTTACATTAAATATAAAATATATATTTTTCGAGCAAACATATCCTCTCTCTACTGAATAATTTTTTTAAAAGATATATATAAATAAAAATATCTAGAGATACCTATATATCTAGAGATAGGTATACTACATGATCTTAGCCAAAAGGCCGAGAAACGATATTTTATATATAGTGATGACCTAGCTTTGTGTGTCTTCTGCTCGAGTGAATGTTTCGTTGGTAGAATTTTGATCCTGCCTACTAAAAATTATTATCTGGCTTCGCCCGTGGTCTGCTTTAGTGAATATTCCCCTAAAGATTTTTTATGTCAATCAAGCATGATACAGCAATATTGTCATCAACATTTTTGACTGAAAAAATATGGTTGCTCAGTACCTGGTTATTTATAATTTTTCTTGGTTAAAGCGCGACAAAAAAACTTTCAGATTTAACTCTCTGTCCTGTTGAAATTTCAGCGAGATTAGTTATTGAGAGCGTGCATAGCCGAAATACATATATATATATATATGTTCCCGGCTTCGTCCGGTTTTACCCGAGTAAAGGTTTGCCTAACGAATATTTGTTGAAACGATTCTAGCAAACATCCAATCCCTACTGAATCTATACTTGTCTATACTCCCGATAATTTTAACTTTTTTCCCGGTGCCTTTAAAAATACACGATAAGTTGAATAAAATCAATATTAATTGGTACACTCGGTAATTTGAAATTGAAGGAATAGTATCTTGCCACAAACGACATTTGTAAATAACGGTATTTAGCGAATGTACCCGGCTTCGCCCGGTTTTTACCCGAGTAAAAGTTTGCCTAACGAACATTTATTAAAACGATTCTAGAAAACATCCAATCCATCTATATATAGATTTATAAACGTATATAAATATAAACATTGTTATATGCGTTTGAATATATTTTGAAACATAATTTTTTTTAAAACATTTATCAAAGTTTAAATAAGATATTGTCACGTCTGTGAATTTTATATTTATTTATTCTTTTTTTTTTCCTCAATGAATTATGTATATTAATGTTAAAATTCATTTTTGTTATCATCATCACATACAATGTAATTATTTTATATAAACAAACGATAATAAACAACAACAACAATGTAATTTGCATCTTCATTATTATAAAACAACAAATTAAATTAACAATGTAAAAATATATTTTAATATTACAACATTTTAACATTTAACACAAAAACGTTACAATAATTTCTTTAAATATATATTAATATTGAAATGCCAAGTTTTTTTTACAACGTCATTGGAATATTATATTACTAAATTCTCAAATTAAATTTATTATACTTGGAACACATATTACAATTTTTACAATTTATAAATGTAATTTTACCAGATTCCGCGAGAGGCGCTGCTTGCGAGTGGAGGTAGAAAATTTGCAAATAAAATTTCAACGAATATTTATTTCGAATCAAATTCAAACCAGAAACCTTCCCAGTAGTATAGTAAATAACTTCCTAAAGTTTCACGGCGATTGGATAATCTCACTTTTTAAAAACATTTATCGTGTAAACAAACTAAAGTTCATCATGTAAACAAACCACGTGTAAAATTATTAACCAATCAAATTCATTTATTGTCGCGACCAGTGCGGCGCCAAGCGGTAAAAGGCTGTAACTAACGATTTTTGGTTTTACATTTTAAAAAAAAGCACATTAACCTTTTTAGTTTTTTGAATAGCCTATATGTTAAACGAAATCTTCAGCTACCTACAGGCGAAATTTTATAATGATTGATTCTGTAGATTTTGCGCAACGCGATAACAAACATCGATTTTGGATTTATTTTATATATATATAAAGGATTGAATATTATGTAAAAAACATATATTTTAATTATATAAATCATAAAAGTAAATATATACGTATAATCAGAATAAAATGTATCACCAATATATATACATTATTATTGTATAGTTCTCTTGTAGTTTTACATTCATATATCGACAGGTGCTTTACTTCATAATTTGAATATTTCTTTGAAAATCACTTGCATCAATATGAAGATCTTAAAATTCTTTTTTGTGCTGGTTTTACTTCTATTTTTACCATCTATAATGTGATTCTCGGATAGTAAATGTACAGACAACTTGGTCAAAAAGTAAAAAAGAAACATTTTAAGAGCAAATGTATGTTAGAGGAATTACAGATAGATTTTTACAATATTACATCCCTACAAATTTTATAATATATTTATTTAGTTTTATTCTCCAATGTGTTCATATAAATTCTAATAGAATAGAGAAAGTAAGGTACCATATGTTTTAAATTGAATTTAGGATTAATTTTATTTATTTACGATATATTTTATTCACATCTATTCATATTGTACTCATCTATTAAAATTTTATAATACAATTTTTATATTCTCAATAAATTTGCATAGCAATGGATATCTTTGACGGAATCCAATTCAATATAATTTTATAGAATTACGATAGAATTACTGAGAGATATATATTATTCATACAGTCACATAAGATACATTTCTATAATTATTGAGAACTGAAGCTGGCAAAAATAGTAGATTGTGCTACATAATTCCATTTTCAATCTACAGATGGCGCTATTTGTGATTTTACTACAAAAATTGTAATTAACACAAATTCTGCAAATAACGATGGATATGTTCTATAACTATTCCCGAATGGCATTTTGACAGGGTTTAGTTTGTAGTATGAATCCGAACACACAGTTTAGAATGGGACAGTACAGATGATAAGGGGCCAGAGAGACCCGAACAACACCAAACTTCAGATAACAGGAAATAAAAGAACAGAACAGTTTAGGATATGACAGAAAGAACAGGACAGAATGAATACAAATCAAGACAGAACGGTACAGGAGAGATCATAACGAAACAGAACGGGACATTGCACAATAGAGGGTAACAGAAAATTGCAGGAGATAACAAAAGAGATCAGAAAAGAACGAGACAGTGCACATGAAAACGTAACCTAAAAGTACAATACATAACAAAGGGACCAGAACAGTACAGGAAAAGGCAGGGCAACACGGGATATGTCAGGATAACACGGAAAAGAGCAGGGTAAAACGGGACAAGGCAGGATAACACGAGATAAGGCAGGACTGAAAGGGAGAAGGCAGAACAAAAGTTGACAAAATGAGGCAGAAAGGTGGAAGGCAGAACAGAACAAGACAAAATGTGGAAGAACAGAACGGTACAAGCAGAATGGAATTAGGAAGAACAGAACAGGACATGGCAGAACATAACGGTACAAGCAGAATGGGATTAGGAAGAACAGAACAGGACATGGCAGAACAGAACGGTACAAGCAGAATGGGATTAGGAAGAACAGAACAGGACATGGCAGAACAGAACGGTACAAGCAGAATGGGATTAGGAAGAACAGAACAGGACATGACAGAACAGAACGGTACAAGCAGAATGGGATTAGGAAGAACAGAACAGGACATGGCAGAACAGAACGGTACAAGCATAATGGGATTAGGAAGGACAGAACGGTACAAGCAGAATGGGATTAGGAAGAACAGAACAGGACATGGCAGAACAGAACGGTACAAGCAGAATTGGATTAGGAAGAACAGAACAGAACAGGGCAGAACAGAACGGTACAAGCAGAATGGGATTTGGAAGAACAGAACAGGACATGGCAGAACAGAACGGTACAAGCAGAATGGGATTAGAAAGAACAGAACAGGACATGGCAGAACAGAACGGTACAAGCAGAATGGGATTAGGAAGAACAGAACAGGACATGGCAGAATAGAACGGTACAAGCAGAATGGGATTAGGAAGAACAGAACAGGACATGGCAGAACAGAACGGTACAAGCAGAATGGGATTAGAAAGAACAGAACAGGACATGGCAGAACAGAACGGTACAAGCAGAATGGGATTAGGAAGAACAGGACATGGCAGAACAGAACGGGACGAGGTAGGGCAGAACGGGACGAGGTAGGGCAGAATGGAACAAGATATGGCAGAACGCAACAAAGCTTGGCAGAACGAGAAAGGCAGAACAAAACTAAACAAGGCATGGCAGAACGGTACAAGGTAGGGCAGAACGAGACAAAGTAGGACAGAACAGGATAAGGAAGAATAAAACGGGACAAAGTAAGATAAAATGATCTAAAGCAGAACAGAACGGGACAAGACAATAAAAAGGGACAAGGCAGCAGGATAGACACGGCAGGATAGGGGTAAGTAAGCAATCACCCGCCACGCTGACCATTAGTTGTCCCCTTCGCTTTCTAATTGAGTCTCCGGCTAATGGTCGCGGGAGGACAAAGTCGCAGCGATGTCGCGGGCTGGTGTCGTGAATTCCATTACACCAGCTGTGGGGTACTTTCTCTCTTTATTTCCTTAAGGAATGTTTCACTGGGAACAGCTGGTTTTCCCCAGCGGACAATTTACACCTTTTATTGACATCTTGTACCCTGCATTTCTCTCAATTCTCTAGGATTTCTATATTAATCAACCGTTGCGTATGTTTTAGAAAGAAGACACGTGCTTAGTATAGATGTACTTTAATAGAACAAAAATTCTCATTGTAGATTAGATTTATATAAAATTATAATAGAAACACTTTCTCCAGCTATTTTACTGACGTTTTGCTGACGTACTATCGCCTTTTTCAAAGTAGAAAATTTGACGCAAAAGTTGAATTTTTCCCATGAAATGTTCTACAGTGGGTCGCCAAAATTCGTGAAATAAGGTTGAATAAGTTTATATATCCCCATAATTTTAATCATACATTTTATTTTTGATAATTACAATTAATAAATGAAGATTACAAAAATATTAATTATATGAAGTAAAATAGAGATTTTATGTAAACTTTGGTAGATAGATTCTTGGACACCGCCTTTTTATCCCTAAAATCCATTACGTCTGCAGCTGAATCTAACCTTAATAGACCTAACCCAAATAAAATATATTTAAAAATATTATAATAGATGCGCAAAGATGCTTTGACTCAAAATATACCTTATGAAATAGAGCTATGTATGCAAGGGATTGCAACAACAGTTTCAGAGAATTTATATTTGCTGAGGAAGGAACTTGCTCGAAAGCCCAAATTTTTTTTTTGTTTCTGACGAGGACAAAAGATTTTTGTCGAAACGTCGAGGTAATAAAAAGATTTAATGGCCGAAGTATCTTTATTTTAAAGAAATATTATAGACGCGTATGACTCTTTTAAAATTATTTCAAAGTAGAAATTGTTCAATTTTTAACACTTTCAACCCCTGGGATGCGAATTCGCGTCCTTTTCGATTTTCAAAATTAAATATAAAATTAAATACCAAATTCGCATCCACCGGGATCTTGTCTCAAACCTTCTTGCCTATCTATCAGTGGGTTGGGGGGATGTTAGCTGACCTAATGTACATGTGAAATGTCAGCAAGGACGTGAATTCGCGTCCCTCGGGTCGAAAGTGTTAAATATAATCATACGTGTCTATAATAGTTTCGAATTTTCAAAACTATATTTAATAAATAAAACCACATCATCAACCTAGTAACAGCCGCAAGCCGTAAACCATTTGGTGTCCTGAAGAGTCATGTTGTTGTACTTGTAATCAGTGGTATTTAAGTTGATTGGTGCATTTCAAATCCAAACAATATTTGAATTCATTTTTCTTTTTTTGGTTTATTCGCGGGATACTCATATGTGATAATGGTTCCTGTCTATTACAAGTCTTTTATCACCATAATGAGAATGTCAAATCAGACTTTTTCAGCAATGCCCTACAGAACCAGTTTAGTGGCAATAAAGGATATATTGGAGACTGGTCCTATTGGTTTCACCCATGGTTTACAATGGGAATGTGTTGGTGCTACCTGTGAATTTGAGAAAGCTGAAATGGTCTGTGCTAAATATGTAATTATTTTTAGTTTGCTCCTCTGAACCCTCTCCTCAAAGTATTGGATAAGTGTATGAAATTCCTTACTATAAAGTCAAATCTTTAAGAAGGGGAAATCCCTACCTGGCGTTTCCACATTGCAGAGAGTGGACATCGCTATATTTTTCTTCTTTCTTATCTCTTTTCAGGGGTATCAAGTCTGTAGATATTAAGAATTTTGATGGTGTCTGCTGGGGATGAGTATAGATAATCACTGGATGAGCCAATACAGTCAATGATGTAGTTCGTACAACGCCCTGAAGCGGCCAAGTCAGAAGGAGGCCAAGTAGAGAATAGGATAAGTCTTTAACTTCATTCCAATATGGAAATGGGCATTTACTTACCCATCAAATTATAAATTGTTTCTAAAGTCTGATAAAATTACTATTAGGTCAATGGCATGTCGATATAGAAGGTATGGTAAATTAAATTTTATTGCCCTCTATCGTTAAAATTTTACACAAATAAATTTTCTGGCAATGCGTTTCTTTTAAATCTCTACAGACCTTACTGTAGAGATTTAAAAGAAACGCATTGCCAGAAAATTTATTTGTGTAATATTTATAGAAGGTATGGGGAAATTCACCACCAGATTGTGGCTATCAATCGATTTCTATAGAGGAGACTGATTGAGGAAGCATATCAGGCTTGGGAGTGTTTCGCCCGAAATAATAACGGTGTATTTCTAGTGAATCAAAATCGAAGAGAAGCAACCTCCATTAAACAAATTGTTTAATTAACCTGGAACATAGTTCCTCCATTCTGATAGATTGTAATATATGAAGGTAATTAGTTTCTCGATTCATTTAAACGCAAATACGGGAAGATGCGTTGTGAATTAGAATACACAAGTTTCTCGAGGCGCTTACATACACATAAGCAAATCAGTCGGTTTACAATGTGTGTTGTGTGCTTGTGTATTGTGAGCGGGGTTATGCTATTATGATTTTAAAGAATGATTTCAACTAGTTTATGTAATATTTCGCTACTATGCAAAATGTTGCTTTATTACTTTCTAAAATTCAAGGTGACAAGTTTTCGAGTATTAAGAACTCTTCTACGGGCCTGTTTAAAGTAAACTTGGCGGAAAGAAGAGAGAGAAAGAAAGCTATCTTTACTAGTTTTACTTTGAATATTCCCTTAAAAGTGTTCTGTTACTATAAAGCCTTGCTGTGTATAATAAAGAAACTTTGTTTTTCCAAGTTGTGAAATATTCCATAGAATGTTTGCAATTTGACAATATAGGTTTTGTAAACCAATGGTTGAAAATTACATATATATTTCAATCGCTATAAATATATTTATTCGCACATATTTCTACAGCCTTTATATTTCAATGATTAAAATTTGAAAGAGGGAATGACAAGGCTTATCATTGGTGAACCCTTTCAGCGGTTACCATTTTAATCTCCAGATCTCTTAAATATTGCTTTAGATTGAATTGTTATATACACTGCATTTGCTATTGAGTACAGTAAATTCGTGTTTTGAAAGAACTATGGGCAAATGCATTTAGGGCTGCAGAAATGATAATATAAATTAAAGATTTAATGCATCGAGAAATGCTCTTCCGCTAAATAAAAAATAAGTCTGTTAGACACAGCATTAAAAATACTGTCGCAAAGTATGTATTATTATATTAACAGAGTATCATTTTTGATGTTTATACTTTGCTACTCTGTAAACTTCCCTATTTTCTTATCTTTTGTTTATCATTCTTAGTTTATTCTTGCCTGAAATAAATTGCTGTGTCATCCTGGAGTTTGTCTTCCCTAATTTTCCACGTGGCAATATCATTATTAACTTTGCACCCTCTTTCATATTTCTAATTTTCAATGATAGAGGGCGCTGAATTGAAGATGATATTTGTAACCAATGTATGTACAGTGAATACAGTCGTATTATTTCCAAAGCATTACGTCACCTAATTAAAAAAATAGATTATCAATATAAAATAAATTGCCTTCAGGTTGCCGCTAATCCTGCAGGTGAAGTCAGCGACTGAATCCAGCTAAGCTCTGGCATTAATACTGAAGGAAAACAAATCATATTTTGTCTGCAGGAATAATTGGCTGCAGCTCCACCATTAGGAGGATTAATGACTGACGTGGAGGAGAAACACTGCGGTGACGTCCAACTCTTCCGATAATTCCGAGTTATCAGCTCCAGAATTGGAATAATGATCCCGGAGTTTCCCTCCATCTTTCTCTCGACTTGACGCTGATCCACCGGTACTGGTCGTGCCGTTCAGTCAGTCCGGGAGGCTTTCAACATCATCCAGCGACCGCCCGACCTGCAGAGCTTGCTCTTCGGAAATGGCCTCGACGAGAAAGCCTTGGCCATAACATCTTCGGCAAAGGAGGGCGTCTACCGCTTCTTCCTGATCCTCGAACTCAGCGGTGTCAATAGATCTTGTCATCTTTAGGAGTACACTCTGTCGTTGGGAGCGCCTCGGTCATTGTGAATATTAATTTTTATTTTTTATATTAGTGTCAGATAGACACTCATCAATTGTTGACATGTAGTCAATAAAGTTGTTTTGTCTGTCTGTCTCTCTCTCCATCTTTATCTCCCTTTGTAGACACCTCAGATGGGAGAACATTCTTGTAAACCACCCTTGGTTGCGATGAAAGTTACTTCTCTATTGTGACTACCGGTACTGATCCTGCCGCTGCGTCATGCCTCTCATCTGGGAGGCAATTATCATCATCAGGCAGCCTCCTGACCTGCAGGGTTGGGTCTTCTGGCGAGGCCTGGATGACGACGCCCTGGCCATTCTGGCGTCTGCCAAGGGTTGTCTCTATGAGTTTTATCTCAACATTGAACTGAGAGCGGTTCAGGTAGATCCTGTCCTTGTCTGGAGGAGGACTCTCTCAAGGTGGAGGAACCTCCATTCCTGAGAACAGTTTTTTAAATCAATCACCAAATTGTAAATAATATCATTTTCTTTGTTTAATTTCACATTAACCTTTGTAACAATTTATTAAGTGTAAATAAAATATTTTAAATTGTCAATTGTATAGTCAGAGATGTATTATTTCATAAAAGGCCAACTCCTGATTGTGCATCTGCACGGCCTGGAGCATTACCTGAGCTATTTATCGGAAAATACATATTATATTCTTTGCCTCATTTTCAAAATTACGGAACAATGATGGAAAGGTAGCACACATAGCCCATTATATTGTAACCAGAACATTCCGAGAATTATATGCTCGCACCACAAAACTTAGGAAACAATGAAAATGTTGCCTTGATTTCGATATGAATGTTACGTATCACAATATGTATGACCAACATGGGAGGATTTCACGTACCTGCCCTCGATGTAAGTCAGAATAATCCCTATTACCTTATGGGCGGTAGCGGATGAGGGTCTAGCAGCGATAGCTAGGAATCCTTGCAACCTCCTTTATCTATAAGCCTGGCTAGTACTTTGTGTTTTGGTTTGGCAGAGCGTGGACTGTATCTAGATAAGCCAGACCTTCTCAGCCGATTATTACCTTTGAATTAGAGAAGTTCGATTCTTTATATAACCTTCTGACTACATGAGCAACATCAACCCTCTTCGACTAGGTTAATCTCCTAACGTTAATTAATTGGACCACAGACTCAAAGAACTAGACCGATTCGAATACTGACTACAAACACACTGGTTTATTTGTCCAGTTGGCTGTTTTATTCAATTAAAATTTGCATATTTAGCTAAAGTAACTAAATTAACATAATAGGGGCGAACACCTTACATATAGGCAGGAATGTGATATAGGTATCACACTGTAGCCAATAGATAAGTTATAGTAAACAGGGGAATAAGAGTTTATCTTCCCAGCGATTTTCTTTGAAACGTCATCAAGAATAAAATGTTTCTTTATCCGCACACGTATAAGCAATAAAGTTACACCCACTAGCACATAGATAAGTTAAAAGAGAATATCAGATTATTTACCCCTAATGAGAAGTTTCGCACACCAGCCTTTAGATACCAGAATAATCAAAGGGTTGTACACCACAATACGTTGAGGAAACACACACAACTTTGAGATCTCAATTCAAAGCTTTGTCTTTCCCAATCCACAAAGGCCGAGCCCAGCTGCCATAATTGCTTCCATCACCCACCTAATTGCACTGCGATCGAGGCCCAATTAGAGGCAGGAAATGCAGCGGTAATTATTCCAGCAGTTAATCAGCCGTGCATTGCGTTGCACTGTGGAAGTGGAACTTCTCTAGTGTAGCTGTCTATCATTCGAACGTAAACTACGCTCCACAGTGGTCTGTGGCATATAGGTTTATAGTGTTGCAGCGGTCTATTATCGTTCTCTAGTCTAGCCGTCTATAATTTGAACGTACACTCCGTTGCATTGTGGTCTGTGTGCTTTATACTTCTTTAGTGTGGCGGTTTATTATAGTTTTCTAGTGTGACGGCGGTCTATTATCGTTCTCTAGTGTAGCCGTCTATAATTTGAACTTACACTCCGTTGCATTGTGGTCTGTGTGCTTTATACTTCTTTAGTGTAGCGGTTTATTATAGTTTTCTAGTGTGACGGCGGTCTATTTTCGTTCTCTAGTGTAGCCGTCTATAATTTGAACGTACACTCCGTTGCATTGTGGTCTGTGTGCTTTATACTTTTTTAGTGTAGCGGTTTAATATAGTTTTCTAGTGTGACGGCGGTCTATTTTCGTTCTCTTTTATAGCTGTCTATAATTCGAACGTACACTCCGCTGCGCTGTGGTCTATGTCCTTT
Organism: Cordylochernes scorpioides; assembly: GCA_030710605.1. Classification (NCBI taxonomy): domain Eukaryota; kingdom Metazoa; phylum Arthropoda; class Arachnida; order Pseudoscorpiones; family Chernetidae; genus Cordylochernes; species Cordylochernes scorpioides. Next base: position 52,805,265 of record CP092867.1, read on the forward strand.
ATACTGCTCTAGTGTAGCGGTTTATTATAGTTTTCTAGTGTAGCGGCGGTCTATTATCGTTCTACATTGTAGCTGTTTAACGTTTTAACGCGGACTGCGCTGCACTGTGGTCTGTGGCATATGGTTTACTAGTGTGAGGGCGGTCAATTATCGTTCTATAGTGTAGCCGTCTATCATTTGAACGTACACTCCGCTGCACTGTGGTCTGTGGTATATAGTTTTCTAGTGTAAAACGGCGTTCTGTTATCGTTCTCTAGTGAACGTTCTATCATTGAACTGTGGTTTGTGGCATTTATAGTTCTCTAGTCTAGAAGTCTAGCGTTTGGACCTATATTGCACGATCCACTGTTACGTTTATCGGGCGCTACCTTATTTTATATTATCATTTAGTGTTTGTTAATTTTAAGAAACATAAAAATATTATTTATATTCATTAATCCTATTTACATCGTGTATATAAAAACATATTCTATTAAGGCGCTCAACTTTTCTAACCTGATAAATAATTTTTATCAACATGTGTGTGTGTGAAAATTATTAAGAACAGGTTATTACTCAATACCATTCATAGAAAAGAACACCTGACACCTGTTTAAACGTGCAAAACCACTTGGGAAATAAAATATTAGAATAATGACAAAATACATAGCACTACACATGCAATATAATACACTTTCATCAATTAGATTCCACATCTATATATATCCTATTAAACTCCTCAAGACTGGCACCAATAACAAAGCCAATATTTTAAATTCTTTCGATCTTTTATTTCACACTTATAATTTAAAGGACTTTATCGTTAATTATTATTCATTAAGGATAATTATAAAAGTTTTGAGGGAATTGTTCCCAGATTGGATGCTGTTTGATGGAAAACGCTGGTTACCTAAGTCTTGAAGATAGATGTTTCATGGCCGGCATTCAGAGTTATTTAAAGTAAAAGACAAGTTGAACAGAAAAGGTTTTATTTTTGTAATAAAGGTGGATTTGTTCTTTGATTTATTACCCATTGTACAGCAAAACCTCCATGAGAGAACACTTGCGCTAGAGGACACCTCTCTACAAAGGGAAGTTTTCAATAGCAAAATTACCATTTTTACTATTTAACAACTCTCCGGTTAGAGGGCACCTCTCTACAAAGGACAGTTTTAATTTCCTAAATTGCCATTTTTACTATTTAGCAACTCTCCGGTAAGAGGACACCTCTCCCTAAAGGACACTTTGGCTATGCAACTAGGTGTCTTTTACAGGGAGGTTCTACTGTAAATATCAAACTTATCTCTCATTTATATTTTATTTGAACATTCACACGAACATATAAACAATTATATATTGATAATATTATAGCGAACTATTTATAATTCTATGTACAGACTATAATTTGTATATAAAACATGAAACATTAAGACGTGAATGTTTCTTTTCACAAATAAATCAAACATCCTCAGTCCTCACTGAGATGAAAAAAAATATTGGGAGGGCTTGGCTCATCAGTGGTGAACCCTCCCAGCAGTTTCGCCAATATAATCTACCAGACCGGTTCTTTAGAGCTCTATTACTGTATTGGATCATTCTGTTTTATATGCTACACTGAAGGGTGGAATCTCAGAAATTGTATTTAAGAAAACTATGGACATAGGCTTTTAGGACAGTAGAATTACATTTTATAATCGCAGTAAGGACACTAGAAGTTTGATATATTTGTGAAAAGAAACATTCGCGTCTTAATGTATTCATTCGTAATATAATTAATAAAGGAAGTTTACTGAAGATATATACTATATCATAATTTATAATTATTAAAAATGTAATCCTACTGTCCTAAAAGCCTATGTCCATAGTTTTCTTAAATACCATTTCTAAGATTCCACTCTTCAGTGTAGTATATAAAAAAATCAAAATGATTCAATACAGTATTAGAACTCTAAAGAAGTGGTCTGGTAGATTAAATTGGCGAAACCGCTGGGAAGGTTCACCACTGATGAGCTAAGCGCTCCAAATATTTTTTCATCTCAGTAAGGACAGAAGAAGTTTGATTTATTTGTGAAAAGAAACATTCGCATCTTAATGTTTTCATATATTATATATAGATCACGCGTTATTGCTTTGTAATAACTTATTCCTTTCTTGTATTTTATAAATTTTGGTTTTTGCTTGCGTTAAATAAATTGCTGTGTCATCCAGAAGTTTGTTTTTCCTAATTTCCTACCTGACAATATATCTACTTTTACTTTCAAATATATCTCTCATTAGTCTTAAAATTTAAATATAGTAAAGGTACGTTGTATATATTACATGCTAGGAATATTTTGTAATAATATATTTTTGCTTATCCTTAGTACACATGGTACAGGCCATGATATTTATGGTGAGTTTATGCAGGCGACTGCTTTTACTGTAAGTGAACCACATGTCTACACATGTGAAAATCCGTTCGACTTTGCACTTACAAATGTGCCAGAGCCCCGTTTGGTTACTTGCACTCACTAATGGGGTTAAACTTTTGCAAGAATTGGGGGGCCATTGGAATTTTTTTTTTTCAAAGTGCTCAATGCGGGATTCGATTCCGGGTCGTAGCGTTCGAAAACCAACGGTTTAGACCCCCCTTCCACCGACCCCCCAAAATTTTGTAATAAAATTCGAAAGTACAGTCGTTCGAGACAAAAACAAAGAAAAATAATAATTTATTATTGAATAGTTTATTTTAATTAGTTGAGTAAAAATGATAATATAAAATATCTATGCAGTTAAATAGGATTTATGGAATTGATCTAATGTTTAGACAATTATATAATAGGTACAAATATTACACATATTTATACAACAAGAATAAATGGCGCCTTCTAAAATTATGGTAAAAATATATAATTATACACAGATCTCTATAAAAAAATACTTTTCTTTTTTTGCACAAGAAACATTGATGGTGTTTCTAATGTAACCTTTTACTCTGAATTCAAAAATAAAGTAAGAAATTTTCCATCACCCTTGATTTGTTTCCATACAGCTTGTAAAGTAATATATAATAAAATTGTGACATAAGCAATTTTTTTCGTAAATATCATTACAATATGGAACTTATGCATGTAAGAGCTGGACTCTCAGAAAAGAATAGAAAAAAAAAAAACAGAATTGAAATATTTGGAATGTAGGCATGGAGGAAGTTATTTAGAGTGCCACGGACAGGTATAAGGACAAATATTTCAATCTTAAATGAAATTAATACTGATAAATCCTCAGAATCCTAAATATGTAAAAATGACTGACCTATGTCGGACATAAATGAGAGCAAATAGTTTTTAAAATATGTTAATGTTAGTAAAATGTAATAAGCAGGAAGACGAGCTGGCTAGAAGAGGTCAATAAATCTACTGAAAGGTCATTATAAGAGCAGCGAGTGATGGTTACTAACAGATCATATTGAAGAATATTCGTCCATATTGCCACGTGGAAAATTAGGAAAGACAAATTTCATGATGACACAACAATTTATTTAAGGCAAGAACAAACTATAATGATAAACAAAAGATAAGCAATGAGGGAAGTTTACAGAGTAGCAAAATATAAACATAAAAAAGTATACTCTGTTAATAAAATACTTAGCTAAAATATAGTAATCAAAAGCCAAACTCTCGACTTACACCAACAGAAATTGTTATTTTGCTATAAATTTTGAGTGATTAAGTTATTTAATAGAGAATAACATAATTGTAAGTTGGAATTTGTTTAATTCAAGTTTAAAACTGCATCGACATTTTTATGAACTTTGATTGTCATTTGACGTTAATACTTTATTAATCATCTTTCCCCCTTTGAAAAAGTTGACAAAGGTCGCTTAAACGTCAAAGGACAATAAACATTTAGAAAACGGTTGATGAAGTCTCCAAAACTTGAAAAAGTTAGTAAAGCAATTTGGCAAAAGAGAGAAAGAGAAAAAATGATATATTCAAATTCAATATTCAAATTATTTTTTTATCACAGAAAATTATTAATTATATAAATGTTTTATATCAATTATTTAAGAGAGAGAGAAAATAAATAAAAATGCCCGGTTGCTGTAATAATAAATGAAATAACAATAGAACAACCATAGGAAACAAGGATTAACAACGGTACACACAACACATATTTTCATTTTTTATTTACTACACACAATTACTAATGATTTGTTTAAATTGATTATTCAACAATAAAGGAGCTGGTCTACATTTCTCAGACATAGTTTTCTTTCCAGTTTCAACAAAGATTTTATTTTATTGAAGATATTGAATATTCTCGATAAAAAGTAACACTAGAATTGTATGACGGTAACTTTCGACCTTTCGCATCCCACCTTTGTATCCCAATAATTGCTGCTTTTTGTTGATGACTGACTTTTATAAATGACTTGTGTATAGAGAAAAAGGTTCTGATGTATCAATTGAACCCTATATAAAACGAAGTTTTCAATTACAGGGGTTTTCATATTCTATTGTACCAATTCTCTAGAGAAGAAATATTCTGAATTTCATTCGCTTGAGATTCGAATAAGAGCGAACTGTGAATCATCAAATAAATAACTATATCCACTTACCAGAAATTCCATTTCAATAAACTCACTTTTAGGCACAATAGACACATTTTAAGCTTTTAGAATAAATAAGGTAAATGTGAGGAAATGATGAAAAATAATCGAATATTCTAAAACTGAGCAGCCATCATCGTTGCTCTGCAGGCCGAAAGGAGCCCCAAAGAGATAGTGAACTTTTTTAAGTTGCTTAAAGTCTCTGTTTATCGTGTCAAGAAGCAGTTTGATGAGACCGACAGTAACAAAAAGGGAATGGCTGCAAAGAAAAATCTCTTGCGTCGATCGTACAGGGTAATAGGCGAAGAATTTGTCAAAAATGTCAAGGAGAATATTAATGGAGACCTTGGGAAGAGCATGAGGGACATAGCCAAGGAAATGGACGTTGGCTCTATGACAATTGCCAGAACTATTCTTGAGGACTTCGGTCTCAAGTTCTATGCCCATCGGAAAAGCCAGTTGCTGACTGAGAATATGGAAGCTAACAGAAAAAGAAAAGACTGCGGCCCTCCTTAACAACTTGCAAAATGACTCTGGTGATGTGCTGAGATTCTTCTCTGATGAAAATAACTTTGACCTAGACCAGAAGGTAAATCCAGGAATAATCGCTGGATCTGTAAAGACCCCTCAGAAGTACCTGTCGTGATGCACACGAAATTTCCTGCCTACGTGATGGTCTTTGGCGTTATCTGCAGTGAAGGTGATGTCATACCTCACCATTTCTTTGAGAAGGGCCTTAGGATGAGCGCTGACACCTATATCAATGTCCTGAAGGCCGATGAGAAGCCTTGAATGAACATGGTGGCCGCAGGAAGGAAATATGTCTTCCACCAGAACTCAGCTTCAGTCCACAAAGCAAAAAAAGATACAATCGAGGCTGACATTTAACCGTCCAGTTACTGGAGTTCTGATATTTGGCCCCTAACTCTCCATACTACAACCCCCTTGACTACTATGTATGGGTCGTTGTTGAGTCAACAAGCTCCCCACAACACCATCCAGTCTGTCAAGAAAACGGCTTACACGGTGATGACCCAAATAAACCAGGTCATCATCGCCAAGGCCTCTCCTCCATTCCACACTAGCCTCGAGATTGTTAGAGTTAATAATGGAAACCACATTGATAAATAAAAATTATATCTCTTATCTACTACTCTGCCACACACACAAAATTGTCATTTATTAATTTTAATAAAATATTACTTGCAATGAATTTCAGTTTAAATCCATTGTGTTTATTCCCAATTTACTTGATACACTCTGTAAACCTCTAAAACATGATTTGGCATAAAATATATAACGTTCAAAAGGTAAATCAATCCAATTTCACACATTATTATTAATTCCAGCTCCTCGAGTCTGCGCCACTGTCAATATAGTTATTAAATTTTAATACATTACAAATATCTGGACTCTCACTTCAAGAGAGGATGGTCATTCAATTTTCATGGCGTTGCATCCTTTTTTAGCCATCACGGTGCCTGATTAGATTTTATATACACAATGGTGTAATGTTTCGTTATTTTGAAATTGCAAACATATACTATGAGATAATTCGGCCAGTAAATCTGTTTATTACCCCGACGTTTCGACAAAAAGCTTTTGTCCTTGAATTGTCGAGGTAATAAAAAGATTTACTGGCCGAAGTATCTTTATTTTCAAGAATAATGAATGCCGGCCAGGCTGCCTCTATCTTTACGATTTACTATGAGATTATTTCGAAAATGTATATATCTTTTTAAAAGTAACATTTTGTTCCATTAAACATATATGTCAGATGTAGACTATATATCTCTTTATAGTGTGATAGACACACCGAGTAATTTTAAAACAAATCTCAAGAAACTGGCGTTTATTGAAAATTATTGATTCACCATTTAGACAAAATAGGAAGAACGTTTTTCACACATCTAAGTTGATAATTTTCTTCTAAAAAATTCTAAATTGAATTTTTATATTAATAAATTAGAATAGCCTTCCGCGTGTCAGGCCCTCAAACTTGCACAGTTTTAGTTGATACTACTGGATATAGTAAACATTCCCAAAATTAGGACCTTCATTTGGTCAGGGGAGACAGTTTGCTAACAAGATATATAGGCCAGAAAGAAGTCGGCGATCGGTTTTCCTCGATTTGTCCAGAAGTTATGTTTATCTTTATGATTTAGGAAGAAAACATAACTATGTTTTTTCGTCGTTCCTTTTTTTTATTCTGATAAACTTTCTTTCGTCGTTAAAGTTGCCAAGCGCGCGTCTTTAATCCTTCTTTAAAAGGTGCTGAGAAGTACATACCATAGGCCAACAATATTATCCTGGTACCATGGAATTGTTCAATGGGTCTTACTGTGCGTCTTTAGTTATAGGTATCGAATCCCGCAATGGGCACTTTTTTTCTAATTGAAAAATATTTGCTCCAATTGCCCCAGATTCTTGCAAAATTCCAACCCCACCAGTGGGTGCAAGTAATCAAACGGGGCTCTGGCACATTTGTAAGTGTAAAAGTCGAACTGATTTTCACATGTGACGACATGTGGTGCACTTACAGTAAAAACAGTCGCTAACTTCTACCCACCATGATTATCATGATCTGTGCCACGTGTACTAGGGATAATAATAAAAAAGTGATAGGGTGTCTGTTTTGTTGATGCCGATTTTTTTCGTATTCGGAATGCTATGGAATTGGAAGAGTATGGAATTATGAAAATGGGTTCTATATATTGTTGGGAAAGTTCAATATAAAAGATAAATGGGTACCTTGATCCAGTGAGGTGCTGAATTGTTCTTGGACTTTTTCTAATATCTAAAGAGTTTATTGTTTAGAAAATTTTACCTCTTCTCTCTCTCTTCTTGTAAATATCAATTTAAATCTTGATAATATTACTAAAATCATTGATTAATCACAGGATTGATCTGAAACAGTATAGCGTTGAGCAGGTCTTTTTCCTCGCCATATATTTATTTTTTATTTTATATTTTATTTTTTAAATTTATTAGTAAGCTTTTTGTTTTTAAAGTGTTATTAATGGTTGTATCGTTACTATTATTACTATACACAAGAAACAAAGCCACTAAGCACGAATGTTTATTTTACAAATAATACAAACTCTACTGTCGCCTTACTGCGATGATTTGCGCCAATTTAATCCACCAGACCGCCTTGGAGAGACAGCTGGGGGAACCACTGATGAGCCAAGCTCTACCACTATTTTTCTATATAAAAAGGACAGTAGATTGTATATTATTTGTAAATTTAACTTTCGTACTTAGCGGGTTTATTTCTTGTGTGTAGATGGCGCGTTATTGTCTTTTAATTTTAATATCAATATGATGCTCTACAGATAATAATAGAGATGATAAATGTATGTACCAAGAGTAACAACTCTCCTTTTAAAAATTGATTAAAACAATGAATTCAGAATGGTGGTGATTCAGAAAGAGCCACAACATCAGGTTTTTTGATATTTATACAAAAGGCAAACCTGTATCCTATGGATTCCGGCTTTGGCCTTCATCAGTAGAGGGGCGGCTTCGATTTCATTACATCCTACGAGAGTTGTTATCAAGTTGGTCGACTTGGCCAAAAAGGTTATAAGCTGATGATGTGATAGGGCCGATTTTCAGCCTAGAATACAACATTATATGTGTTGGATTTCTGCCTGAATTTACCAATACTGGTGTTGAGGCTTATTCTTTATCACTACCATTACGTCTTTTACTCGGGTGATCGACTAAATGTATTGCTTTTTTGAAGAGATAGACGTCACCTTTGGCACATACCTACTCCCTCAAGTTTATGTTATATATAAAATTATATATTTAAATTTTATTTAATACCTTTTTATTAATATTTATACACTATAAACGTGTAGACCAGCTTTCGTACAAGTATCTTTCACAAGACCTAAGGTTGTTACAGGCTATGTAGAAGTACTCGCGAGCGAAAACTGGCCAATACCTGTTTATATTGTATAATAAATAAAGAAACCTATTGCGCGAAATTTTACTTTATTGTTCACAAATATTTTGTATTTGAGGTTTATTTTAAAATATGATCCAGCAGAAAAACAGAGGATGACAAACATAACGATGGCTTTTATTTTCTCAAAATAATTACCATCTTATTTACATAAGATAAAATATAGGTATGAGAGAGAGGAGGGGGAAAGCTAATGAGTAACAAATACATAAAATAATAATATATTTATTTTAATCAAAATAAATAAATTTACATTTTATATATAACAAATATATAATTATAGGCATACAATATTATATGGATAAACATCACTTAGGCCATTCATTCTCTTCCAGTATTCTATATAAGGGAGGCTAATTGATTCTAAAGGAATACATGGGAGAGAGGTTTCAGACAGAGGGGGCGAGGAAATTTCCGATACCTGCCAATACTTTATAGCTACTTACAGGATCCTTCCACACTCCCTTTATAACATGGCGTTAATACATTACAATAACTTGTGCATTCCTTTAGCTCTTGTTTGATTGTTCGGCAGTATATTCGTATACCAAAATTGGAATGACACAGAGAAGATTAGCATGGCCCCAGCGCAAGGATGACACGCAAAATCGTGGAGCATTCTTTTAGTTCTCTCCAAATATTTTTACCAACCTTTATTATATTGTTACGTCGTACCCAGACCCTATTCGTGTACTTTGTCTACTCAGTATACCACAAAGATACACATGTGAGTTCGAAGGGATTACATCTAAAGTTAGCGCTTTATTGTATCTCACTGAACAGAAGGAATACAACATTGGGACTTGCCTTCGACCTTCCCGTCGGAAGAATCCTTGGTGCCGTGGACGTCCTCTTGTGAAGCGTTCCGCTCCACACTATACACATGCAGCCTGGCCCACACAGCCTTGTAGGTCTCTCCGATGTCAGTCTCTCCTGGCACCACCTTGTAGGATCATCTACACGCCCGGAGGCAAGTCGCCATGTCTTCTTCTCGCCGCAGATGTAACCAGACTCTGTCCTCCCCCACACAGGAATGTCGTTTTTGACGCCTGCTACATGGCAGCAGGGGCAGCTGGAGTCCCCTCTCTTTCCCCAACTTTACTCTAGTATCTTGGCCTTGTAATCCATGTAACAATATAAAATAGAATAGAAGAAAAACACAAGTCGTGAAGAAGAGCTTCTTTAATTAAGAGGACGATCGTACAAACTTGCGGGCAAGACTCCCTTCTACGGTACAAACTTACACGAGTATCAATTGTTTATATACACTTAAAGAATTTTTTTCTTGAGGTTTATATAAAACATTACCATTCGTGTCATTTTCTTGCCCAATGTCATTGCGATGCTTGCTTTGTGTGTTTTGCTTTGTTGTTTGTTTTTCTCTTCGGACAATTTTCTTTGGTTAATTATGTAAAATAATGAATTGAACAGGATTGTATATAGCCGATTTGTTGTGATGTAAAGAGAGGTATCGACGCAAATATCCCTGAGTTTGGGATATCGCGTTTCATGATGTTAATAAAATTGTCCTCTTATTTAAAGAAGCTCTTCTTCACGTCTTGTGTTTCTTCTTCTATTTCAATTTTATATAATAAATGTTAGTAAAAAGGTTTGAAGGGAGCTCTAAAAGAATGCACAAGCTATTGTAATGTATAGTGAATAGAGATATTATCGTTGTCTTAATAAAATAGAAATATCTATTGGTAAATATATTTATTCAGAAATGTAAGGTAGTGACATAATGTTATGATATATGTGTATGAAAAAAATCTCAATGTACATCTTTTTTAAAAATTCAAATTGGGTTTAAATCGCAGCGTGATAGATGGGTGATGATGACAATTATGGCATCTATGTTTGGTCTTAGTTTATTGGGGAATATAAAGCTTTGAATTGAATTTCAAAGTTGTATGCGTCATACAACGTACACCATTGGATAGTGGGTTACCTAGACCGAAGTCTGTACGCCTGGAAGCACACATATATACACACAGCAGTAATTATAAAATTAATAAATATTAATTGATATATAGAGAAAGGTTGTTTATCCTGTCAAAATGTACGCCAGAAAACTCTGAGCCATCTATCAACCGTCTCTCAAAATATTCCGAATTATCGGTTGATACAGAACACCGTGGCGTCCAGGCTAGTGGCCCTTGTCAGTTTCCAGTAGACGCTATGAATTTTCCAGAGCTGATGTTGTCGCTTTGTCACCAAGTTAAATCTGATAGTTTTTAACAATGATCGATAGGTTACACATAGATTTAACCTTTATTTTGACGGAAGAGTTGACCTTTCTTTTATAGATCCATATCCTCCCGGAATATTCGCCACCATTAAATAATATATGGGAAGGTTTACGGTACTTTTCAATCCCATTTACTGATTATATCCTACATCGATATTTCCCTCCCCGTCCGTATGTTCTAGGAGTGGTCCTGTGCGGTCTAATGGAGTCACAGCGGTAATTAATTTAGGTTCCGGCGGTGGCTACAGGAGGTGTGAAGGGAGAAAGAAGCTCCGTTATCTCTGAGAGATTACCTCTGGCCGGGAGACACCTGGGCTGGAGAGTAATTAGACCGGCCGCCTTAAGAATCAATACCTCAAGTTTTGGATCGTTGATGGGGATTGGGATTTTTAGCTTCTACTTGGTGGATCCTTGGCATCTACCTGGACGATCTTTTACATCTTCATGGCTAATCTTTGGCATGATAGCTTCTACTCGACAAATATCCTCAAGTATCTTTGGTATGTAGCCGTACTTGACCGATCTTTGACATTTACTTGGTCGATCTTTGGCCTGGTAACTTTTACTCGACAAATATAATCAATTATCATTGGTATAAGCCTCTATTTGTCCGATCTTTGATATCGAGTTGGCTGATCTTTGACATGGTAGCTTCCGCTCGACAAGGATCATTAAGTATATTTGGAATGCCTCTAAATGAACGAGCTTTGGCATCTACTTGGCTTTGGCATGGTAGCTTCTAAACAAATATAATCAAATATCTTAGGGAAATAGCCTCTAAATGACCGATCTTTGGCATCTACCTGGCCAATCTTTGACATCGACTTGGCTGATCTTTGGCATGGTAGCTTCTACTCGACAAGGACCATCAAGTATATTTGGTTTGTAGCCTCTAGTTTGTCGATCCTTGACATCTACCTATATAATATTTGAAATTGTAGCTTCTATTTGATAAGATGATCAAATACCTTTGATATGTTGCCTCATTTTTTACTTATCTTATACATCTATGTCATCAATATTTAGTTTGATATTTTTTATCAAGACCGACCTTTAATATCTACTTAGCCGGTTTAATCGTGGTAACCTTTACTTGAAATATTTTTGGCATCATTTGCTAAGTAAGTCAAGTTGTAGCATGCTATCAATAATATCTGGGACGAGAGTATTCACTAAGCTGAAATATTGCAATTAGAGCACTAGTTAGCTTAGTTAACTCAGTAAATAAGTAGCACACGTTATGGCTTTTACTCTATGGAATTCCTTTCTATCATAGCGTCTATCATATTATATTTTTTAACTGATAATTTAATCATATTTTTGTATTTAGACAATAATTTAACCAAGTTAAACATTTTGCCACACACACACACACACAAATACATAAAAAGAAACATAGATTCAAATATATCCTTGATGTATAAGCTAGGCCTAACTCAATAATCTAATAACCGATAATATCTAGCGAATATAAAGAAAGCGTATCTTTTGTAAGATGGTTAGTTTTTCAATATTCCCATTAGCAGATAAATATTTTAGGAAAAACTTAGATAACAATTTTCTCCAATATGATAGATCATATATCATCATGTTATTTTTCTATAATAACATCGAGAAACTTAATGTGGTGAAAATATTTCAATTTTTCGAGACTATTTTTCTAGACATATTTTAATATTTTCCCTAGAAAGAGTACATACACATGGTACAGGCCATAATAAGCATGGTGGGTAGTATTTAGCGACTGTTTTTATTATAAGTGCACCAATGTCTACACATAGGGAAAGAAGTTCGACTTTTGCACTCACAAGCTTCCAGAGAGCCCCGCTTGAATACCTGCACTCAATGGTGGGATTATGCTTTTGTAATAATCGGGAAACATTGGAGAAATTATTTTAATAAGTAAAAAGGTGCCCAATGCGGGATTTGATCCCGGGTCCTGGCTGTGGTTTATATTACTCGTCCATCGACTCCCAACAACATATTCTTTAAACCTTTAGTCAAAAATAAAGTTATTTTAAATCGATATGTCCATCTCTCCTCTTTCTTGATGTCTGTCAATTATACATTCTTGTCAAATGCTCTATCAGTAAAATATACGAGTCTATTATGAATCAAAGAATTCAGAACATGCACGCATATAGTACAAATGATAATTAATAATTAATGAATAAACTAATTGTTAAAATATTTATCGTGTTTTGAAAAATGTTCATATTTCAATTTTTATTCAAAGAATATGTACATGATGTTTCTATACTTAACCAACCTTTCATAACGGAATCTATAAAAACTTTGATTTATTCACTTCATGCTATTATAATCGTTTCAAATGTAAACAAAATAACTAAACTTTTATGAAAAGACATCCATGTCTAAATTTCTTATTTAATTCTGATTTTTTTTTTCCAAAATTTAAAGATGAAAATATTGTCGACGGGAACATTAAAGGAAAAATTTAAACTTTCTGCAGTAGCGGTGCAGAAATCATAATGTAATATAATTATAGACAGCTTTTTTCTTATACATAAGAGAAAAATATGTATTAATCGTCTATTTAAAAAAACGTATATTAAGAAGAACTGTGCGTCTGCTAAGAAATGAGGATTAGTAAAAGATTAAAGAAATTGATTTTCTCAACCAATATTTTTTTCTTTAATTCAATATAGGTCAGAAGCCCAGGTCTGTACTTAGAAGAATTGAATGCTCCGTTCTTCTTTCAAAGGTCCAGACTGCAGGGAAATGTCAGAATCTTACCTCATCAATGCCCAATCCAATCAATATCCCCGCCGCTATTGATTCCACCAATTCCCCAATGTCCTCGCAGCCAAGAAAAAAGAGGAACATCAAACAACCGCTAGAAATGCCGAGATTCCCGTGGGACTAGATCCTTCTTTTCCTAAAGTTCTCCATATAGTTTTCTATGATTTTATTATATTTGTCTTAACTTTCTCTCTCTCTCTTTTGAAGACACGTCTCGAAGAATTCCTTTGAGGATCCTAAACAAAAGGAAATATTTATATTTGTGATTTTGATAATTTGTAAATTGAATCATGATTATACCTAGACATTCTATAACTGTAGCGTTCCCTTTTATTTATTTATTTCAATTTAAAACGCTATGTCCCCTTAGGGACACTTACGCTAAATGTACATACAAATATAACAAAGAAAATATTCAAATGGAAAGATACAAAGAAAGTAACTTAGAAAGATTCATAAATATTATTTACATATAGAGATATTCTTTGAATTTTATTTACAGTTACATCACTAAATTTAAAATATATACCTATATACACACATATAAACGCATACACCTATATATTGTTTACAACCCTATAATATGTCTAATATTTCCTTGAGATCGTTACATCAAAGACCATTTTTCTTAATGAACTCCAAAATATATTTACAAAGGAAATTAATTTTTATATATGTGTCCTTACTTGAAATTAAATCACTAGGGCCTAAAGCTATTAAATCGTTGTTGACTCTGTAATCTTGAAAGACAGGGCACTCTAGCAAGAGTTGAAGTTTGTTTCCCCAATCCACAGAAACATGTCGAATCTTGCACAGCCTGAATTTTCTTAAGAAAAAACCTGAAATTTCCATGATCTGTGATTCCCTTTGATTCTTTGTTATCGAGATAGGGTTTACCTAACACGTGGCTTGGTGATTATACACGTGCTGGAAGATTATGTGAAAACATGAATGGCAAGAACTTTGAATCTGTTTCCTGATTTCCAAGAGAGAGGTCAAAATTCTTTAACTTGTGATTTCCTATTAAAAAATATATTTGTGAATAGTTATCTCTCACATCACCAGATATTTTATTTGAAAAAAAAAAAGAAATTAAAATATTTTATATGTTCCATTTTTCTAGAGATTAAAAGAATAAACGTTAACACAACTTAGGTTTCAATGCTATATGTTATTCCCCTTATTTGCATCTCTGTAGTTTTTTAATTGGGTCACCCACACAGTAATCTTGCAATTTTTATGTTTAAATAAATACTACAACCTTTTAAATTATTTATTCCAACGTTTTAGTGACCAGCTATCATCCTTTTCAATGGAAACGAATCTTACAATGTTTATATTTGTTGATTAATTTTTTTAAAAATATTATCCCATTGGTCATGGAGACTATATTCATTGATCAAATTCACAATCTTGGTAGGGTTGGAATACAGGTCCTGTCTTGTGGATCCTATGGATTCCAAGAGGTGGTCTGGTGAGGCCTCTTTGGTCCTGCAGATGGTATATTGTGGGAAGGTCTTAACACCATCCTGGAAGAGGAACGGTCTTGTATGGCCAGTTTTGAGTCTGAAGATATAGGTTGCTGCTTGTCGGTTCATCCCACATTCTAGAATAGCTCCAGGCTTTGCTGATTCACGATATATTCAGATATTCTAGTTCAATGTATTTGATATATTGAGCTTATATACACGTATATACAAATATATTCAAAAATCATAAATGACAAACATTGAAAATTTTGTTCTTTCCATGGAAAGGGGTTACAGCTTTTGATTGGTTTCCTGAAAAATGTCCCAGACATCTGATCATTTCTTCCAGTTTTTTCTGAATTAATTGTTCGAAACAAATTCATGAATTGCCTTGGTTTTGAAGTTAATGATATATTTATATAAAAATAGACACTTATCATGAATCAGCAAAGCTTGGAGCTATTCTAGAATGTGGGATGAACCGACAAGCAGCAGCCTATATCTCCAGGCTCAAAACTGGCCATACAAGACCGTTCCTCTTCCAGGATGGTGTAAACTCCAACTGGCCGAAGTGTCTATTTTTTATATAAATAAGAATGCCGGCCAGGCAACCTCTATATTTTCGATTAATGATATCTACTTATATATTTGCCTTATTCTGTCTGTTTGTCTGTCTGAAGCTCACGGATGGGATTTTTCATAACCATCGGTGGTTCAGTGGTAGAATGCTCGCCTGCCACGCGGGCGGCCCGGGTTCGATTCCCGGCCGATGCATTTTTTTTTTTTTACAATTTTTAAAACTCATTTATATATTATACAAGAATGACATCCACGGCGCCAATTTAGAATTGTAACGAATAGTATTTGAATAAAAGCATTTAATCGGGTAAAACCCGGGCGTTGCCCGGGTCATTCGTATATAATAATTGTATAAACGAATGCAAGACAAAATCACCGCGAATGTTTCTTTTTTTTTAAGGCAATTATCGTTATTTATCGTTAATTTTTGTTTCGATTTTATTGAAAAAAAAACGATATGGTGCCATTAAAAAATGATCTTTATTACTATGCAGTTTTCTATTTAGTCAATATACCTAAGTTCATGTTGCAAATGTAATTATTTCTATCGATTTAGTAGGTGAAATGCAAAAAAAAAAATCGACATGATGAAATCTTTATGAAAATTCACATTTTTATTTTTATATTTTCAAGACACACACAGTTTGGGGCGGGACGTTTCACAAGAGAGACATCCACGGGCCAATTTATAATTGTAACGAATAGTATTTTAATTAAAACATTTTAAAAACACACAGTTTGGAACGGGACGTTTCACAAGAGTGACATCCATGGCGCCAATTTATAATTGTAACGAATAGTATTTGAATTAAAACGTTTTTAAAATATATACGCACTCGGGTAAAACCCGGGCGTTGCCCGGGCCATTCGTCTAGTATAGACATATTTATTTTATTTTTATGTTTGTTTCAAAAATATTTTCAACTTATCTATTGTAAAGAGAGAGTTTCCTTAAATATCGAGTTAACTCATCTCTCTACATGTATTTTTTAGTTTCTTGAAATAAGTAAAAACGAAATTTTTCTATTAGTTGATTTTAAAATAGATGCTGATCACTATATCTTCGTTTTTATCTACTAAAATAAATATTAAAAAACTGTCATCTGTATTTTCTGAAATATTTGAATTCATTTTCGAAAACTACTTTATTTTTATAGTTAATTAAACATTGATATTTCAGGAGATTCTGGTGAAACTAAAATTGAAAAATTGAAGAAATTGAATTTTGTCGGTCAATTCTAAATATATAAAGGGAATTATAAATAATAATGGTCAAATAGAATTATTTTAATTCAAAACGATTCCGTTGACTGAATAATTTATTTTTTTCCTCATATATATTTGTGTATATGCATAATATATAGTTGCATATATACTCATCGACAAATCTTAAGGAAGTAGAAAGTCTCTGATGTCACCTGTATTTTTTTAAGGAGACATTGGCAATTTTTTTCAAACTTGGGTATCTCGTGTGTTTTCAATAAAAGTCACTTATCAAATATCTCTCAGAGGTATTGCCTGAATCCCGATATACATGCTATAAGGTACAACTTCCTTAAGTTTTGTTCATGAGTGTATATGTCTGTTATGTATAAGTAATTTAAATTGATTATATATTCACAGAAATATTTTACATATTTTTGATTATCATCTATTTTCAATTATCAATAACTATCGTCATCTGTCGAATGATCAGGGTTAACATCTGTAAAAAGAGACGGTGGCAGAGCTTTGATAGAATGTACAGCCGGAATACAAAGAAGCTGAGCAACAAATGGAGTCATTCAGCCGGCGCCACTGCTGTTAAATCTGACCCATTGATCTGCCAGGACTTCCAGTATACCTGGGCCGATTGGTCGATCCAGTTTACAGGACACAATAGCTTGATTGATTATTTAGCCGAGGCAACACCTGTCCTAGATAATTGAACTTGCTAACTTAAGACACACTGAACAAATCTCAATAACAGAATCTATGTAGTGCCATCTATATGTTGAAGATGTAATTATTCAGTCGTTTCATTTAACAATAAACTCATTTACCACCATAATATATTTAGGCAAAGATGAATTAGATTTGGGAAGGCTTGGCTAATCAGTTGTGAACCTTCATGGCAATTTTGTCAACTTCATCTATCAGATCTTCAGATCCCTCAACTATTGTTTTGAACTGATTTTCTTATATTGTGTGTGTATTTATGAAGGGATACAGGTAAAAGTGTGTTTAAAGAAACTATGTACATAAGCTGCTAGGAGAATAGAGATATATATACCTAAATTAATGATTTGATGCAATGAAAAAGTCTCATCCTCAAATTCACAAAAACAGTCTGTCAGTAAACCTATCATATTGGTTGTTAGTGTAACATATGTCAAGGGAAGAGTTTTGCTATTGGATTATTTGTTAGCGGCGCATCAGACTTCTTGTTTTAATCTCTCCGAACTTGAATTTATAATACTTCAAATAAAACTGTTTCCGAAGCATGGATAGCTTGCTATTGATGAAAATGTGTTTTGCTACGAGCAAACAAAAGGAAGAATAGTTCGAATTGTATGTTACACCTTTAATTTTGTAGTACGAGTAGAATCGCGCGGTGTTTATTAATCAATTATAAATTAATTTTTAGTCCGGAATTTTTTCTTGATATAAAAACTTACCATTTATTATTTTGTAGAATATTTATTTAAATTATTCATTTTAAATTTTATTATAAATGATTATATATTTCTGATAATCTACATACAGGTATAATACTACTTATTTGTTTTATGCAAGGCCATACACTCGTTACGTCACGAATGACCGAGCCTATTTTCTCCTTTTGGTATATATATATTTATTAGCCGAATGACCTGGACAACGCTCGGGTTTTACCCGATTAAATGTTTTATTAAAATACTATTCTTTACAATTATAAATTGGCGTCGTGGATGGCACTCTTTTGAAACGTCCCGCTTCAATATTTGTGTGTTTTTAGAATACAAAAATAAAAATGTAAATTTTCACAACGATATTTGAAAATTGTATTATTTAGATTTTTTTGTATGAATATATTTTAAATCTGATATATACATAAAATGATATGATAATGATAGCAAGTGATTTCTTGTTCCTACCCTGTCATTACGTCACTCAAGGTCACCGTCGCGCCACGTGGTGGCGCAGCAAACGGTGACAGAACGCATGACGCTGATAACTGTATATAGAATTTACAGATTTTATTCTATAGTCTTTCACAGACCATCACGGCCTAGGAGTCTGATATTTTGTACATATGCGTTATTAGCTGTATTGAGGAAGTGTATAAAACTTTAGGTTTCTACGTGGTCTGGAAGTATATTAAAACTTAATCATCAAATTTATAATAAAATATACAAATGTTTCTTGTCCCGACTACATTTTTAAAAACTCCAGCCGCTCATTACACCAAAGAAACGGCTGCGCTTATTTTTGTCCGTTTGAAAGGAAATTCTCTTCTTTCGTCTATTCCCGACTCTCGCGGCCACCTCGAAGTCTAATATTTTATACACTTGCAAAGTCAGTTGGATATAAATAATCTATTAAATACCAGACTTCTACGTGGTACGCGAAAGCCTATAAACAAATTTATCACAAAATTTAAAACGAAATATAAAAAAATAGCCCACTCAGATATATTTTTCTGCATTGTTAGCTATTTTGATCGAGTCTGGTCTGGAGGTATATTAAAATTCAACACACAATTTGAAATTAACTATATAAATTAAAATTTGTCCATTGCCCACCTACCCAGTAATCATATTATTTGTAAACATGCATTGTCAACATATTCAAACGTGTGTATCAAATTCTGACTGCTCTGTAAGTATAGTAAAAATAGGTTACAGGATTTGTGGATGAAATACATTATTCTGATATTTTTTTAAATTCTAATTTATTATATCAAATATAATATAGATTATATTAAAATGAAAATTACATTTTTAAAAAATAATTTTTTATTAAGTCAAAAATTATCATAAAAAACTATATTTTATAATGCAGCCAGTGGCCCAGGGTACTTAGAAATAGAACGATCTCAAAGTGGTATAAAAGAGGTTTAAATCTAAAATGACTTAATTTAAAAAAAGCCATCATAAAACATTTTACATTAGTTTAGTGTATAACTTATAAATGAAGTTTATAGGTGTATTTTGGGATCATTCTGTAAATTTATAACCATTTATTATCATTCCTCTGAGAAGAGTGACACCAGGTTACTGAAACTTCGGGAGTTGAATAAATCATTGATTGATGTTGAGGCAGATGTGTGTGGCAGTGAATGAGGCAGATATGGTGGAAAATTGCACGGATATTGATAAAGTTGTAAACAAACTCACTGATAACATAATAGAAGCACCTTACATATCATTAAAAGTAAAATCAAACAATTACGCATACGATGCAGGTATAAAATGGTGGAGTAAAGAACTTGAACAAATGAAAACACATTTTCATTATGTAAGAAACTTATTTTATCACAGTAAGACTATCGATGCAACAAGATTTAAACAAGTCAGAAACAAATTTAATAATATGATAAAGAAAGCAAAGAGAAATAGTTTGAAATTTTTCATCGAAGAAAATGAATCAAATGATACTTTTGGTAACGCATATAAAATTTTCAAAAAGCTCAAATCCTCAAACAAGCAAAAAGGACTTCCCATAATAGACAACAATCAAGAATCAGAAAAAGAAAAACGCATTACAGACATAATAAATGTATTAATTGCAGATGACAGAATTGATCAAGACAACCATCAACAAGAATTGGTTAGAAGTTACGAACCTTTTCTAAGGAATTCAAGCGCTATCCATATTGATACCGAAGAAATAGAATATCTAATTGACAATTGCAACTTTTTAACATTGCTATTGTTAAAAAGTCACCAGGTCAAGATAATATCAGTAACAACATGATAAAATGCGCAAAGACTCTGATTCTTCCGGTGCTACATTCGTTATTAAATAAATGTATTCAGATGGGATATTTTCCAAGGGAATGGAAAACGACAGTTTTAAAAATTCTAATGAAACCAAACAAATCTAACGTCGAATCAATAAAAAGCTATCGACCTATTTCGTTAACATCTAATCTGTCTAAGATTTACGAAAAAGTTATTAAAAAGAAAATTTATGAATATTATATGCAAAACAATTTATTAAGTCCCAAACAGCATGGATTCATCAAGTCAAAATCTACTATTACAGCCTTGAATAATATAATCGATATAATAATGGAACACAAAACCAAAGAACTGACAGCTCTAGTCACAATAGATATTGCGGGAGCCTTTGATAATGCATGGTGGCCTGCGATCTTAAAAATAATAGATGAAGATAACTTGCCGGAAAGTTTAATAAGGACAATTCAATCATATTTCAAATTGAGGAAAACGAAATTTACATATGAGAACTTAACAATAAATAAACAAATTACAAAGGGATGTCAGCAGGGTGGCCCGCTATCTCCACTACTATGGATAATATTACTAAACGATCTTTTGATCAAATATCAAGTTCCTAATAGTGAAGTGGTATGTTATGCGGATGATGTATCAATTATATGCTGGCACAACAATTGCAAAGACCTGAAATTAGTTATAGAAAAGGCATTAAATACGATTGATGTGTGTGTGTGTGTGTGTGTGTGTATGGTGTAAGAGTAATAAACTTGAAATTAGTCTAGAAAAAAACTAATATACTTTATTTACATAACAAAGAAAAAATCCCAATCAAATTTAATAATGAAATAATCATACCAACTCTGAAGACCAAAATTTTAGGAATAATAATTGCAAATCACAGAAGAAGAAACAAAATAAATTTTACATACCACATAGAAGAAATAGTAAATCGTACAAAACGTTTTAAAAATTATCTCTTCTCAATTTGCGGGAAATCTTGGGGTCTAAGCACCCAGAAAAGGCTAACTTTATATAAATCCATTTTCAGACCAATACTTACATATGGAGCCGAAATTTGGTTCAAATATTTAAATAAAAAATGTTTACAAAAACTAAATTCAACCCAATATCAAATACTGACATGGTGTATACAAGCCTATAAATCCACATCATATAGCTGTGTTCATAGTTTGGCCAACATTCCTCTGATCTCAGACTTTATCGAATCCAGAATCATGATATCTGATCTGAGAAACTTATCCCCAGATGATGAACTAATTTATGACCAATTTATTCCAGGAATTATAGATACCTTTCTCAAATCAAGAATGAATGTTCTGAAAAACGAAGCAAATAATACTTTCTTAAGCTTTTTTCCCCAAGAAATCCCTAAATACTTTCGTCCAAATTTTTATAATACTCAATTTGTTACAAACCACGGAAATTTCAAAAGTTTTCTAAATAGAATAAAGGCAGTGGAGGATTCAAGTTGCTTTTGTGGTATGGAGGAACAAACCTCAAGACATCTACTGATCGATTGCCCAGCATTTCAAGATTATAGAATGAAGAATGAACTAGTTGTTTATAATTTAAACGATTTGATTTCCGATAAAAAATCATATCTAAAGTTCAATTTATTTTGTAAATACATTCTAAAATTTCTACAAAATCTGAATTTCTAATGTTTTTATTTGTTGAATAATGTAAATAACTTATGTAAACAAACTTTTCTCCTTGTTTGGCGCAAGTATCCCTTGCGGGATATAGCGCTTTGGAAATAAAATAATTGTAATTGTAATAATTGTAATTGATTGATGTTGCTATATTTTTTATGAGTAAAATATATTATGATTTATAATATAAAACTATAATATTCTAATTTTAAAAGTTGAAATCTATATATATATTCTTTTTTATAAATATTAATATATATCAATATGTTTTCACTTTTATTTTCAAACAATAATTCAAAATACATATTTATTCTTCAATACAAATGAGAAATAAAAGTGATTATTCACTCTACATTTTTTATATTAAATATTAAATTAAAGAAAAAAAAGTGAGTTTAGATAAAATAACAATAGAGGTTTTGAAATGGCAAGCCAAATAATTGATGAAACAGCTTTCTATCTTATAAACGAGGGCTAAGATAAATTGGAGGCAAAGAGCCGACACATGCAGAAGTGAGGTAAATGGATCAGAAATCTGTGAATTGCCACAGCAGATTATCTCGTAAGAAGCCAAAGCTCCCCAAGGATTGACTCGACGCCGCTATTTATTCCACCTAATTGTGTCTGGTCGCTAATTTATTTGGGTCAATAGGGCGCGCATCAGTGAAAATATTACTTTTGACCCTAGACTACAAAGCAGACGAACCTTCAATAAATTCAATGACGCGCAATAGTCTATATAAAATAAATATCATAGATATTTCAAAGGTATTATTTTTATTATCTTGAAATACAATTTTTATAAATTCTATTTTTTTAAATACATTTTATAAAATGTAAATAGATTTTATATATTTATACTTAATAAAATAGCTTTCCTAAATCCAAGTTTAATTATTATAGTATAATTATAAGAGAGTTATACAAGAGTATGATATAAATAAAGTATAATAAAGTCAAATAAAATATAATAACTTCTATAATTTATAAAATGTGTAAATATAGAAATCTGAATATTTTAATATAAATTAATATTAACACAAAGCAATAACGCGCCATCTATATATATAAAATGAAAGGATTTAAAAGCACGAATGTTTCTTTTATACATAATACAAACTTCTACTGTCTTTGGTGCGATGAAGTCTTTTTGAAAACCATTTCTGTGATTCCACCCTTCAGTGCTGCGTATATAAGCAGAATCGTCCAATACAGAATTAGAGCTCTGAGAAACGGTCTGGTGGATTAAATTGGCGAAACCGCTGGGAGGGTTCACCACTGATAAGCCAAGCTCTCCCAATATATTTTTTCATCGCAGTAAGGACAGTAGAAGTTTGTATTGTGTATAAAAAAAACATTCGTGATTTTAAACCCTTTCATTTTATATATATTAATATAATAATATAATTATTCGTTTTATTGTTAAAAAGAAGGAAGATATGAGAAGGAACTGATCATTGGAGAATTTTATTGAACGGTAACACTAAAAGGAAAGATAGCACAACTGACTAGAGAGAATATGGCTTTACGGGCTACTAACCAGATTATATGATATTTGAGCCCAAAACACAACTGACTAGAGAGAATATGGTTTACGGGCTACTAACCAGATTATATGATATTTGAGCCCAAAACACAACTGACTAGAGAGAATATGGTTTACGGGCTACTAACCAGATTATATGATATTTGAGCCTAAAACACAACTGACTAGAGAGAATATGGTTTACGGGCTACTAACCAGATTATATAATATTTGAACCCAAAACACAACTGACTAGAAAGAATATGGTTTACGGGCTACTAACCAGATTATATAATATTTGAGCCCAAAACACAACTGACTAGAGAGAATATGGTTTACGGGCTACTAACCAGATTATATGATATTTGAGCCCAAAACACAACTGACTAGAGAGAATATGGTTTACGGGCTACTAACCAGATTATATAATATTTGAGCCCAAAACACAACTGACTAGAGAGAATATGGTTTACGGGCTACTAACCAGATTATATAATATTTGAGCCTAAAACACAACTGACTAGAGAGAATATGGTTTACGGGCTACTAACCAGATTATATAATATTTGAGCCTAAAACACAACTGACTAGAGAGAATATGGTTTACGGGCTACTAACCAGATTGTATAATATTTGAGCCCAAAACACAACTGACTAGAGAGAATATGGTTTACGGGCTACTAACCAGATTATATAATATTTGAGCCCAAAACACAACTGACTAGAGAGAATATGGTTTACGGGCTACTCACCAGATTGTATGATGTTTGAGCCCAAAACACAACTGACTAGAGAGAATATGGTTTACGGGCTGCTAACCAGATTGTATGATGTTTGAGCCCAAAACACAACTGACTAACAAAGATATCTATTTATAAAATGGAAGGATTTAAAAACACGAATGTTTCTTTTATACACAATATAAACTTCTACTGTCCTTACTGCGATGAAAAAATATATTGGAAGGGCTTGGCTCATCAGTGGTGAACCCTCCCAGTTGTTTCACCAATTTTATCCACCAGACTGCTTTTCAGAATTCTAATACTGTATTGGACGATTCTGCTTATATACGCAGCACTGAAGGGCGAAATCTTAGAAATGGTTTTCAAGAAAACTATGGACATAAGTTTATAGGAGAGTAGAATTACATTCAATATATAGATGGCGCGTTATTGCTTAGTATTACATCTATTTATATATAATGAAATACAACAGAGTAACAGGTCACTGGTCAAAAACAATAATTTTTATAATTTTATAATTAGAGAAATGTCATATTTCAACATTATTCTTAAGAGAAAGAATGTTTGTTTATCTGAAAATAAAAATCGACGTCAAGTTTATATTTACCCCAATAGATGGCACTGGGTAATCAGCAATCGTTTGTCCAACCAGATGCTCTTTCATTAAGTTATCACCTAAGTTTTTTCACCTGCTTTAAAAGGCTCTTTTAAAATATTATTGATGTTATTAGAAGTTACGAATATTTAAACACTCACACACACATGTGTGTATATTAGATTAATACTTTTAAAAATGAGCATTAAATAGATATATAACCCACAATAGTGTACCTAAATTTAAATTTTTTCTTGCCCCAAAACAAAATATATTTATACGGTTTTGACACTGATATTGAAAAAATAAAAATTTAAATGAATATCGATTACTTGTATACATGGGTTTATTAAAATAAAAAAGGCATATCTTGACCAGGAGCACATGTGCTTTTTCAAATGGCAGAACGCCATCTGGTGGAAACATAAATCAACTAAAAATGGCGCTCTGTCATCTGAAAAGCACATGTGCTCCTTGTTAGGATATGCCTTTTTAATTTTTAATATCAACACCTGACCTTTTTATTGTTTCTATTATTTTTTCACATATGTTTTTATGTCGAACCCTTTCTTTCTTCTTACACCTTATTTGATACGTTTGTGAAAAATATATAATTAATTATAAAGTCAATAATCATATTTATTGACTTTTTACAGATTTTTTTCTTGTAATTCCAAGAAGGATTTAAATAGAAACCAGAATTTAGGATTTCTAGCTCATTTGGGTCTTGAACAAACACAGAATAAATCGATTCACAACTCCCAACAGTTTCTACTCTCGACTTTGTGCCAAACATGAGATTTAAAAAGAAATATAGAAATTTGTTCATTCTCAAGCCACTCCAATCACCTATTAGTTTTAAGATTTGTACACTCGCATTGTTCATTGGACTGAGCGAGTCTTAAAAGTTTCATACGTGTGATCTGGGGGGTCGGTAGAAGGATGGTCTAAACCGTTGGTTTTCGACCGCTACGACCCGGGTTCGATTCCCGCATTGGACACTTTTTTTTCTGATTTAAAAAAAAATGCTCCAATGGCCGCCGATTCTTGCAAAAGTCCAACCCCCACTAGCGAGTGCAAGTAACCAAACGGGGCTCTGGCACATTTGTAAGTGCACATTCGAACTGCTTTTTACATTAAAAGAAAGTAAGACCTAATCCAAATAATTTATTAGTGTGTGACGTTTCGGCAACAACATTGTCACCATCATCAGACAAAAGAATAAAAAAATCATTTATTCTTTTGTCTGATGATGGTGACAATGTTTTTGCCGAAACGTCACACACTAATAAATTATTTGGATTAGGTCTTATTTTCTTTTATTATAATCTATTATCCAAATTGTGCTTTATCTGCTTTTTACATGTGTAGACATGTGGTGCACCTACAGTAAAAGCAGTCGCCTACTTCTACCCGCCATGATTATCATGGTCTGTACCACGCGTACTAGGGATAAGAAAAAAAAATACATGTGATCTGGAAGCATATTAAAATCAAATTTAAATTTTTGAAAAGCAATATGGAAATTTGTTCGTTCCTGACAACCCCGAAAAATTGTCAACTTGCTTTGTCATCAGGTTCAAACAGTTGTACAAAATTTAATATTTCTACATGATCTACAAGTATACTAAAAAATTGATTACAAGATTTGTGGACAGACAGAAAGACGGATAAACAGACATGCAAGCAAATTAAATAAAAACTTTTAAAAAAGATAAATCAACATATGGAATCTGAAGCAAGAAAATGATTATTCTTTGAGTGTGAAAGCTTGTAAAAAATAGGAACTTACCCTCTACCATTGATTTATTTATTTTCTAATGTCTTTTTGCATACGTTTAATCTGGTTAGAACGATGTTGTAAATAATATAATTTTGCTGCCTTAAATACGAGGTAATCAACTTGTTACTCTCTATATCTAAAAATGTTTAAAGTTTAAGAAATTAATTTTATAAAAATTTGAGAGTTGTCTTCAAAAACGATCCAGCAGAATCACTACAATACATATTTACATTCGAAACTATTTTAAAGGCGTAATATTCTTTTTGAAAATAAACAATTTTTACTGCCCTTACTGCAATTGAAAAATTAATGGGAGGGCCTGGCTCATCAGTGGTGAACCCTCCCAGTGGTTTCGCCAATTTTATCAACCAGACTGCTTTTCAGAATTCTAATACTGTAGTGGACGATTCTGCTTATATACACAGCACTGAAGGGCGGAATCTTAGAAATGGGTTTTCAAGAAAACTATGGACATACATTTATAGGACAGTAGATTTACATTCAATATATAGATGGCGCGTTATTGCTTAGTATTACATCTATTTATATACAATAAAATACAACAGAGTAACAGGTCACTGGTCAAAAACAATAATTCTTATAATTTTATAATCAGAGAATTGTGTCATTTTTCAACATTATTCTTAAGAGAAAGGATGTTTGTTTATCTGAAAATAAAAAAATCGACGTCAAGTTTATATTTACCCCAATAGATGGCACTTTATGTAATCAGTAATCGTTTGTCCAGCCAGATGCTCTTACATTATGTCATCACCTAAGTTTTCTTACCTGCTTTAATAGGCTCTTTTAAAATATTATTGAAGTTATTAGAAGTTAGGAATATTCAAACACCCATGTGTGTATATTAGATTAATACTTTTAAAAATTCATAGATATATACCCCAAAACATTTATTCATGTTTACCTTTAAATTTTTTCTTGCCCCAAAACAAAATATATTTATACGGTTTTGACACTGATATTGAAAAACTAAAAATTTTAATGAATCTCGATTACTTGTATATATGGGTTTATTAAAATAAAAAAGGCATGTCCTGACCAGGAGCACATGTGCTTTTTCAGATGGCAGAACGCCATCTGGTGGAAACAGAAATCAACTAAAAATGGCTCTCTGTCATCTGAAAAGCACATGTGCTCCTTGTTAGGATATGCCTTTTTTATTTTTAATATCAACACCTGATCTTTTTATTGTTTCTATTATTTTTTCACATATGTTTTTATGTCGAACCCTTTCTTTCTTCTTACACCTTATTTGATACGTTTGAAAAATATATAATTCATTATAAAGTCAATAATCATATTTATTGTAATTTTCTTGTAATTCTAAGGAGGTTTTAAATAGGAACCAGAATTTAGAATTTCTAACTCATTTGGGTCTTGAACAAACACAGAATAAATCGATTCACAACTCCCAACAGTTTCTACTCTCGACTTTGTGCCAAACATGAAATTTAAAAAGAAATATAGAAATTTGTTCATTCTCAAGCCACTCCAATCACCTATTAGTTTTAAGATTTGTACACTCGCATTGTTCATTGACTGAGTGAGTCTTAAAAGTTTCATACATGTGATCTAGAGGGTCGGTGGAAGGATGGTCTAAACCGTTGGTTTTCGACCGCTACGACCCGGGTTCGATTCCCGCATTGGGCACTTTTTTTTCTGATAAAAAAAAAATGCTCCAATGGCCGCCGATTCTTGCAAAAGTCCAACCCCCACTAGCGAGTGCAAGTAACCAAACGGGGCTCTGGCACATTTGTAAGTGCACAGTCGAACTGCTTTTTACATTAAAAGAAAGTAAGACCTAATCCAAATAATTTATTAGTGTGTGACGTTTCGGCAACAACATTGTCACCATCATCAGACAAAAGAATAAAAAAAATCATTTATTCTTTTGTCTGATGATGGTGACAATGTTGTTGCCGAAACGTCACACACTAATAAATTATTTGGATTAGGTCTTATTTTCTTTTATTAAAATCTATTATCCAAATTGTGCTTTATCTGCTTTTTACATGTGTAGACATGTGGTGCACCTACAGTAAAAGCAGTCGCCTACTTCTACCCGCCATGATTATCATGGTCTGTACCACGCGTACTAGGGATAAGAAAAAAAAAATACATGTGATCTGGAAGCATATTAAAATCAAATTTAAATTTTTGAAAAGCAATATGGAAATTTGTTCGTTCCTGACAACCCCGAAAAATTGTCAACTTGCTTTGTCATCAGGTTCAAACAGTTGTACAAAATTTAATATTTCTACATGATCTACAAGTATACTAAAAAATTGATTACAAGATTTGTGGACAGACAGAAAGACGGATAAACAGACAGGCAAGCAAATTAAATAAAAACTTTTAAAAAAGATAAATCAACATATGGAATCTGAAGCAAGAAAATGATTATTCTTTGAGTGTGAAAGCTTGTAAAAAATAGGAACTTACCCTCTACCATTGATTTATTTATTTTCTAATGTCTTTTTGCATACGTTTAATCTGGTTAGAACGATGTTGTAAATAATATAATTTTGTTGCCTTAAATACGAGGTAATCAACTTGTTACTCTCTATATCTAAAAATGTTTAAAGTTTAAGAAATTAATTTTATAAATTTGAGAGTTGTCTTCAAAAACGATCCAGCAGAATCACTACAATACATATTTACAGTCGAAACTATTTTAAAGGCGTAATATTCTTTTTGAAAATAAACAATTTCTACTGCCCTTACTGCAATTGAAAAATTAATGGGAGGGCCTGGCTCATCAGTGGTGAACCCTCCCAGTGGTTTCGCCAATTTTATCCACCAGACTGCTTTTCAGAATTCTAATACTGTATTGGACGATTCTGCCTATATACACAGCACTGAAGGGCGGAATCTTAGAAATGGATTTTCAAGAAAACTATGGACATACATTTATAGGACAGTAGAATTACATTCAATATATAGATGGCGCGTTATTGCTTAGTATTACATCTATTTATATACAATGAAATACAACAGAGTAACAGGTCACTGGTCAAAAACAATAATTCTTATAATTTTATAATCAGAGAATTGTGTCATTTTTCAACATTATTCTTAAGAGAAAGGATGTTTGTTTATCTGAAAATAAAAATCGACGTCAAGTTTATATTTACCCCAATAGATGGCACTTTGTGTAATCAGTAATCGTTTGTCCAGCCAGATGCTCTTACATTATGTCATCACCTAAGTTTTCTTACCTGCTTTAATAGGCTCTTTCAAAATATTATTGAAGTTATTAGAAGTTACGAATATTCAAACACTCACACACACATGTGTGTATATTAGATTAATACTTTTAAAAATGAGCATTAAATAGATATATACCCCACAATAGTGTACTTAAATTTAAATTTTTTTCTTGCCCCAAAACAAAATATATTTATACGGTTTTGACACTGATATTGAAAAAATAAAAAATTCAATGAATCTCTATTACTTGTATATATGGATTCATTAAAATAAAAAAGGCATATCTTGACCAGGAGCACATGTGCTTTTTCAGATGGCAGAACGCCATCTGGTGGAAACAGAAATCAACTAAAAATGGCGCTCTGTCATCTGAAAAGCACATGTGCTCCTTGTTAGGATATGCCTTTTTTATTTTTAATATCAACACCTGACCTTTTTATTGTTTCTATTATTTTTTCACATATGTTTTTATGTCGAACCCTTTCTTTCTTCTTACACCTTATTTGATACGTTTGTGAAAAATATATAATTAATTATAAAGTCAATAATCATATTTATTGACTTTTTACAGATTTTTTTCTTGTAATTCCAGGAAGGTTTTAAATAGGAACCAGAATTTAGGATTTCTAACTCATTTGGGTCTTGAACAAACACAGAATAAATCGATTCACAACTCCCAACAGTTTCTACTCTCGACTTTGTGCCAAACATGAAATTTAAAAAGAAATATAGAAATTTGTTCATTCTCAAGCTACTACAATCACCTATTAGTTTTAAGATTTGTACACTCACATTGTTCATTGGACTGAGAGAGTCTTAAAAGTTTCATACATGTGATCTAGAGGGTCGGTGGAAGGATGGTCTAAACCGTTGGTTTTCGACCGCTACGACCCGGGTTCGATTCCCGCATTGGGCACTTTTTTTCTGATTTAAAAAAAATGCTCCAATGGCCGCCTATTCTTGCAAAAGTCCAACCCCCACTAGCGAGTGCAAGTAACCAAACGGGGCTCTGGCATTTGTAAGTGCAAAGTCGAACTGCTTTTTACATGTGTAGACATGTGGTGCACCTACAGTAAAAGCAGTCGCCTACTTCTACCCGCCATGATTATCATGGCCTGTACCACGTGTACTAGGGATAAGCAAAAAATAAATAAATAAATAAATACATGTGATCTGGAAGCATATTAAAATCAAATTTAAATTTTTGAAAAGCAATATGGAAATTTGTTCGTTCCTGACAACCCCGAAAAATTGTCAACTTGCTTTGTCATCAGGTTCAAACAGTTGTACAAAATTTCATATTTCTACATGGTCTACAAGTATACTAAAAAATTGATTACAAGATTTGTGGACAGACAGAAAGACGGATAAACAGACGTGGAATCAAGTTAAATAAAAGCTTTTTTAAAAAAGAGAATAAATCAACATATGGAATCTGAAGCCAGAAAATGATTATTCTTTGAGTGTGAAAGCTTGTAGAAAATAGGAATTTATCCTCTATCATTGATTTGTTTATTTTCTTTGTTGTCTTTTTTGCATAAGTTTAATCTGGTTAGAACGATGTTGTAAATAAGATAATTTTGTAGCCTTAAATACGAGGTAATCGTTACTCTCTATATCTAAAAATGTGTAAAGTTTAATAAATTAATTTTATATATCTGAGAGTTGTCTTCAAAAACGATCCAGCAAAATCACTACAATACATATTTACAGTCGAAACTATTTTAAAGGCGTAAGATTCTTTTTGAAAATAAACAATTTCTACTGCCCTTACTGCAATGGAAAAATTAATGGGAGGGCCTGGCTCATCAGTGGTGAACCCTCACAGCGGTTTCGCCAGTTTAATCTACCATACCGCTATTATATTGCATTTTTGGAACTTCCTTTTATAGTGATACTGTTGTAGAAATTGTTTATTTTCAAAAATAATCTTACGCCTTTAAAATAGTTTCGAATTTTGATAACAGATGGCGCGCTAGTGCATCATAACATATTTACATAGGTATGATAGATTTAAACAAAATAGGCATTGCCATTTAGAGAAGCTAATCCTGAATAAAAATTCATACATATCTATATCTAGGTACTCAATTCCAGCTATTTTTGCTAAAATTTCGCGGAGTAATCGATTTTACACTTTACATTTTTATAAAAATATCGCCACCTCTTGAAAATATTTTTCAAAAATATATTTTTTGTTATTTTTTACACACCCACACAGACTTATAAGAAAAATAATGAAGAAGTAGAAAAATGCTTCAACTTTAATGATTGCCTTTCTGAAAAAAAAAAGGCTATTTTTTTATTGATAAAAGATTATTTTATATTTTAAATAAAGTTACGATACCCTCACTCCTAAAAACAAAGTTTTATCAACAGAAAAATGTTTATAATATATAAATATTATTTCTAAATATATTTAGCTACTATGTAATACACAAACAAACAAAATGTTGAATATTAATTTAAATTGTTTAAACTTTGGTAGAGTTGTGAAAATATTTGAACTTTTTGTTAACCGGTCATTTATATATTAAAGACTTTTTAGTCTCATCTCATTAACCTTTTCTTTTAACGCTAGAGAAAAAGAATATAGAATATTATTTCAAAATAGTATAAAAGAGACCTTGGAAAATTTTATAGAAATCCAATTTCTCAACAGGATCAATACAAGAGAGTTCGTCTAACTTTGAAGACAAATAAAAAGGCAAGAATATATTTTGTTGAATGGGATAATATGTAGGTTTGGTAAACATATGGTAAACATCTTTATTAAAAATGAAGAAGGAATTTCCTGACCATGAGCACATGTGCTTTTGAGATGGCAGAGCGCCATCTAGTGGAGCAAAAATAAACTAAACGTTTATTAAACTTGCTCCGTGATATTTGGCCAACCCAATTTCTTGATAAATCAAGAAAAGCCATCCACGAACGCGTTTCGCGCTATTAGCGCTCGTCAGCGGCTGTATTTGCATCACGGAGCAAGTTTAAAAAACGTTTAGTTTATTTTTGCTCCACTAGATGGCGCTTTGCCATCTAAAAAGCACATATACTCGTGGTCAGGAAATGCCCTCTTTATTTTTAATATCAACACCTGACCCACTTATCTTTTATTTTTTTCTATTGCTTTTCATATATCTTTATATAGTAAACTTTATCGGGAATAGCTGAATATAAATGTGAACATATAAAATTATTCAAATATGAAATATATTTGTTGGAGAACAATTTCTATTGCAGATATTCTAGTATAGTAAAACCTTCGTGTGAGAAAACACTCTCGCTAACGAACACGCCTCCACAACGGACAGCTTCCATTGTCAAAATTACTATATTTACTAATTATCAGCTCTCCCCATTAAGAGAATACCTCTCCATAAAGGAAACTTTGGTTTTTGCAATTACTTATTCCTTAGAGAGGTTCACTGTATACTGTAATATATATATATATCTATATTAATAAAATGGAAATTTCATAAGTGTTGTTCACTAAAAACTTTCGTTACAATGCATCAATTTCGACCAAATTTTCAACATTTATATAAAACGACATGGAGCAGGGTTTGCTTAACATCAAAATATTTTTCCTAACTTTAACATACATAACTTTGCTGTTATCGATAAAATACAAAAAAAATTCAACAGAGTTAAAGTGTTTACACTTTCAAAAGTGTTTACACTTTAGCGCTTCTTTGAAAATTAGTTTTAATCTTTTTTATATATATTTTAATAACTTTTATACATGGTAAGATACTTTTATTTTATAGTTTTCATATTTTATACCAAAAAAAGTTGAAGCCTTACTTGATGAGATCAATTTTATATTTTAGATAAATTTTTAGGCTAATTTTAATTTATTTCTTTTTTATTTTATATACAGATTATATATGCTATTTCTAACTTACGTGGTTAGTATTTTTATAAGACTAAGGTTATTTATATTATTTTTTACAAAAAAAGATTGAAATTTCATTAATGTGCTCAATTTTATGTCTTTTTTGAGGACCTTAACAAAATTTTTAATTAATTGTTTAGATATTTTAATAACAGATTATTTATGGTGTTTTCCACTTATATGAGTTGTTTTTTAAAAAAATATAGGTTATTTCTATTTTTTTTTTCACTAAAAAGCTTGAAATTTCATTAATGTGCTCAATTTTATGTCTTTTTTTGAGGACCTTAACAAAATTTTAATTAATTGCTTAGATATTTTAAAAGAAGATTATTTATAGTTTTTTTTAACATATAGGGGTTGTATTTTGTATTTTAGAAAATTATTTCTATTTTTTAGCTCAAAAAAGCATGCTTTTTCATTGCCGTATCCAGCGGTTGGTCTATTTTTGAAGCTTTTTAATGATAACTGGTTTTGTACATTAATATTTTGGTAATAATATTATGATTTTAGTTTTTTAAAATATTTTTAACATATCTGAAGGTTATTTTGAATAAAAAAATTACAAATTTTGATTTTTACCTCAAAAAGACAGGAAATTTTTATGCTTTGTTTAGAAATTGCTGGTTTTGAAGCTTTTTTTATTAATCTCAATCTAAATTTTTTTTCAGAATATGCCTCGCCACAGCCGACGTTTACTTGGTAGGAATACGGCTGCTTCCAGGAGATATAGGAATGCTAGAGCTATTGAGACACCACTTCAAAGTGAGACGCGTCGTGCGCTTCGCCGTCTTAGGTATTCTGAAGCCCGCGTCGCAGCTACACAAACTATGCAAGTTCCTGTTCAGCGTATTCTGCTTTGGACTCATAAGCCTTTTTCAGGTTTGCAGTATAATGCCCATATTGATTATAAAGCTGATTCATCTGTCGATATAGGCCAAATGTCTCGGGTATGCCAAACTTAAAACTATATATTCAAAATATTCTACTTAGCTCACGAACAGCGCCCTCTATCAAAGATTAGATTAAATTAGGCTGATGCAAACAAATAGATAATGCAAATAACAAACAATTATAAAAAAAATCTTATCTGAATATATATCACTCGGGTAGATATGCACACGGGTCAATCCCGGGGCGAAGCCCGGGTCACCCGTCTAGTATATATATATGAGATTACAAAAAAAAAAATAAAACAATATTATCTATCAAAATTCGAAACTATTATAGACGCGTATGATTCTTTTTAAAAATAAACAATCTACCATTAAACTGGCGAAACCGCTGGGAGGGTTCACCACTGATGAGCCAGGCCCTCACATCAATTTTTACATTGCAGTAAGGGCAGGAGAAATTGTTTATTTTTAAAAAGAATCATACGCGTCTAAAATAGTTTCCTATTTTGATAACAGATGGCGCGCTAATGCATCATAATATTATTTATAAATATAGATTTATTAGAAGTATACAAAAGTATAACTATTTGATTTTTGACTAATGTCTATTTATTTATAAATAAAATTCTGAATTACAAAAAGGCATATATAAAACGCCGATACACTTTTTATTGATTGATTAAAGCCCTTCCTCAGCAAACTAAAACGTAATACTGAATACTGACACTCTACTAGGACACAATATCTGGTCTTAAATTTGATGAAATATCAAAATACAGTAATGCTTTATCCATAAATCCTTTTTGTAGTTGTAAAATTAACTTATATACAATTTCACAATAAAGATAATGAAAATGAAAATATAATACAAATAACGGAATATTCAATATTTATAGGAAGTTTCTTGAAAATATAACACTGTAACAAGAACTATTGAATTTCTCAGCCTCTCTTGTGAGTTTGCAGACATTCAAACTAAATATAATAATCTACACAAGCTCTTACAAATTTAATGCACGGTCTTAAGAAGCACGGACATTACACTTCTATATTTATAGAGATGATAGGCAAAATATTGAACTACATTTACTTACTTGGCAGCCTTCATAATGAAAATTCTGAGTAACCGTGATTTCTATAGGTTCAGATCTTTTTGAATCTTCAATTTAATTTTATGTTTTTGTACCATTTTATTACATTTTTTTATTATAAATGTAGATTCTGTATAAAGAAGCAAAGCCTCAATATATATTTTATGTTTATATGTTGTAATTATATTTAAAAAAGGGTAGCCTCTTCCGTCAAAATAGACGCTAAACTAAGCGCTATCTATTGAACGTCTCCGCAAACTAGCGAACAAAGGTCGGTGATAAAGCCACACTACCAGCTTTGGCAAACTGAAAAGCGTCAACCTAGAGACCATGGTTTCAGGACAATGGCCCTTGTCAGTTCAGGGTGGATTCCATTTCATTCACATAATCACAAGGAATCTAATTAAATCTTCACAATTTGCCATAGAGGTGATTAGCTGGCAAAGTAGCTTAGCCAAATCTGTGGTCAAAATATAGATGGATATTTTTCCGGAATAACGTAAATAGGTAGGTGAATAGAGAGATCATCATATAACCATAAAATAGATTAATTAAAACAGGAAAATATGATAAAACACTACTTTTCTACTCATACTAATGCTCATTAATATAATTCCCTTGAATTTATTACATTTAGTTTAAAGTCTCTATTCCGGCTTCTCATGGATTGTTGGAAGTTCAGACTTCAATATTCTACAAAGATACATCCCCCTAATTATTAGAACGGCAACCGATCAGTCCTTGCAGCTGGATTATGTAATAATAAGAAAATCAGTACTCTCACTATAAATACTTTCATTCATCACCTACAATGGAATGCTATCTGAATGACAATATCCCCCTAACCTTAAAGTGAATCATTGCACAAGTAAGAAGCCTTTTTGTAGTACAGAGAATTAATCATGTTTCACTATTGAAAACTAAGACCATAAAATGCACCTTATGCAAAGGTGAATTTAGTCTCGATTTTCCACACTACATGTTCTACTGTACGGCAATGGAAGAAGAGAGAGGAATTTTTCGTCAAGAGACCGGCTATAATTAAAATTCGCCTTATGTTTTAATGGCAAAAGTCGTAAAATCCAGACCCTTTGCATTCGCTTTTTATAAATACTGGAAATCAGCTCAATCAAAATATTTAGCACAGACACCGGATCCAACTCGAAAATTGGTCGAGGCCAATACCCAATATTTGTATATAACTACGATGCTAATCTGTTATTTATTTATTTTGTCCTACAGAGAGAATCCTGTATGGCACGTGTGCGCAATAAAGGCTATTGTTGTTTGTTGTTAAAGTCTCTATATATCGTTTTACCAGCACGTATCATCCACCATGCAAATATATTTTCAAAAAATAGTTTGAAAAAAAATGTAATATAATTCTCTCAATATCATAAGTATTTTAAATATTTAAATAATAATTTGTATATAAATTGTATTTATCATTAATTTGTTAATACAATACTCCTGTTGAAGGATAGACAAGTCTGAAAACTTGAAAATAAAAGGTTTGCACATCAAACTTAGCCCTGGATGCTTTATATATGTTATTATAATTTCCTTGAATTTATCTTCACGAATAACTCCTCTAAATAATCAACTTCTTGACAAAACGCTACACAAATATTTTAGTGACGAAACCGCTTGGAAGATTCACTACTGATGAGTCAGGTCCTCTAAAATATTCTCCATTACAATGTGAGATAGAAGGAATTTATTATAAATATATAAAGGATGCGTGCAGCGTGCAACTGTAAGTTACTGATAGCAAGGCCTTCTATCGGAATAAATATCAACTATTCTTTGATTTTTAATTATTCTATATTTGGCCAAATACCCATTCTTTATTTATGGAGATAAGCTTACCAAGTACGCGTTATGGGCTGTTGGCCCTCGTCGTCGTGGTGCAAGCTGTACCTCAACGACCAAATAACTGGTCATTCAGGCATCCTGAAACGGGTAGTTAAGGCCAGAATTGTGTGAGAACGCGAAACAATGTGAAAAAAAATAGTACAAAAATGATATTGTACTGGCATAAGGTTCATGAATAAAAAAAAAGAAAAAAATAAATATCTTTATCGTGAAGCTGAAAGTTGCTGATGGCTTGCGGCGTTTATTGGAATAGTAATAAGACTCCTGGCTTGGGAATAAATATATAATCCAAATTATAAACTTGATCACACACACACACACAAGACAAGGTCGTCCCCAAATTGTCAAAATAATCCGTCGCGCAGAAAGTAAAATAATACGTTTCTTGAAACTAAACCTCTCAAGTAAAAAATAGAGCAATGATAGAGTTTCTATCAGGAATTTAAGTTTAAAATAGGGGCACAGTTCTGTTTAATATTTATTTAAGGAGGACAATAGAAGGAAATAGTTTGATGCAAAATTTAATTCAAAGTTTGTAATTTTTATTTCCCAACATTTTATTTCTATTTTAAAATTCTCTCTTGTCATTTTATATTCTCATTGTTATCAACCAACATGTTTCTAAGTTACAAAGCATTTATAAATATAAATACATGTTTTAAAAGAAGTTTCAAAGTAGAGGCAAAGAAAATAATAAGTTCAAAGCAATTTTCGACGCGTATGATTTTTTTGATTTAAAACAATTCCTAAAGAATTATAAGCGAAGAAAATAGTTTACAATACTCATAACAGATGGCGCGATAATGCATCAGATTAAAATAATCAGCAAAATAAAATGGAGATTGAAGAGGAGTATCTTGTGCAAACTTTATTAGCAAGCTTTTGGACGCATGCGTCCTTCTACAGGCTGAAGGAGGCATGGATCCTTCTACAGGCTAAAGGAGGCATGGGTCCTTCTACAGGCTGAAGGACGCATGGGTCCTTCTACAGGCTGAAGAACGCATGGGTCCTTCTACAGGCTGTAGGAGGCATGGGTCCTTCAACAGGCTGAAGAACGCATGGGTCCTTCTACAGGCTGAAGGACGCATGGGTCCTTCTACAGGCTGAAGAACGCATGGGTCCTTCTACAGGCTGAAGGAGGCATGGGTCCTTCTACAGGCTGAAGGACGCATGGGTCCTTCTACAGGCTGAAGAACGCATGGGTCCGAAAGCTTGCTAATAAAGTTTGCACAAGACACTCCTCTTCAATATTCGTTTTATTTTTCTATTTTAACTCGAAGAGTTTATTTTAGTCAAAATAATCAGTATTATATTGTATATTATATAAGGATAGGGTATTTCCTGATTGAGCAACATTCAGTTACACGTTAAGAAACGGCACTTTCATTACACACACATACATATATATGAAAAATAGTACAAATGTGATATTTTACTGGGATAAGGTGCATAAATTAATAAAAAAAAAAACATCTCTTTATAGTGCAACTGAAAGTTACTTGATGGCTGGCGCCATCTATCGGAATAAATATCAACTATTCGTTGATTTTTAATTATTCCAGCTTTATTAATCGTTAATAGGTATTTAGCCAATTCTGGGATTATTAAAAATCAACGAACAGTTGATATTATTTCGATAGATGACGCCAGACATCAAGCAACTTTCAGTTGCACGATAAGGAGATGCCTTTTTTTCTTTATTAACATATATATATACATTATATAAAAATATTGTTTTATTTAAAATTATATTTCATAGATTCAAATATTCTGTTTATATCTACCACCAGATGTCGGAACTTTCCCTATATAAACCCGATTGTCGTTGTTTCTTGATGGCCGGCTCAAACCGTTTGTAAATTATGTAAATAAGTTTTTCATTTTTTATTCTCACGCTTTAAGCCAGGCAGTACTTTTATCAAATTATGTTTTTATATATATATTCCTTTAGCTCAATTAAAGCAATTACTGATCAAAACTATTTTTATTATTTTATTTTCAATATTTTCCACGACTGCAATACCAATACTATTTAGTACTAATGTACTCAATAGAACCAGAAAATATCAATAATAATTACATAGCGTAATCCTCAAAATAATCAAAAATCAACAGAAATCTCTTTTTTTTACAACATATATATTAGCCAAACGATCTGGCCTCACACAGGTTCTTAAATAGTATATGTTTGCCCAATGTGAATATTAATTTAACCAATAGTAATTATTATGATAGCTATTCATATTACCCAGTTATGCTTATAGAAATGTATTAATTTATCAGTATTATAACTATGATACAAATCATGCAGATGAGCTAGTATTCAATATCTAAAGTGGTGATTTCAATAAATATAAACCTTTAAAAAAACTACGATAAAGTGAAAATCACATCATTATTACCGCCTTGAAGAAGCCTGATTCAAGAAGTACCTCAGTCTAATTCACCATCAATAGAATAAGTTCCAAAACGAGATTTTGTGTTAGAGTGAGATATTTTTCAACACACACAACAACCCATGCAGAACTATTGGTATCTAAAATAATAAATAAAACGGGTTCCAAGGATATACTCCTATAGTAGGTTTTGCCCCTCGTCCGGGAGGTTTTCAACATCGTCGGTAGACCCCCGATCTCCAGGCTTGGATCTTCGGGACAGGCCTGGAGGACAATGATCTGGCCATCCTCGCATCGGCGAAGTCAAGAATATACCGGCACTTCGTCCAGATTGGACTGGGTGAGGCCATCGAGGACCCCGTCATCGCCTGGAGACGGACACTATCGCGGTGACTACCTGGCTGACTGTAAATTTATCGATGTAATTTTTATTCTGTATATATTGACTAAGAAGTCAATAAAGATGTTTTAATTGTCACAAAAATTGTCCTATAGTAGGTTTGGAAAACCCGAAAGTTTGGGAAGAAAATATATAATGAAGCAAGAAACGCATCCTTGGAAACCCAGTTTTATTTATTATTTTATATATTGCAGAGGATTTTACTTTGCCGACTATTGATATCTAAACAAATCTTCTAATAGATAGCTCAAAAAGAACATTCAATAATTTTTAGTAGAACTAGAAGTTTCCATGTCACGCCTGGGGAAAACTTATAGGTTTTTTTCAAAATGTATACCATCGAAATGGGTGTAACCTATGAGACAATTCTCCAACATTTCTGTAAAATCTCATGCCCTACCTTATCCAAGAAAGGCCTAGCTAGAATAACTGGCTATATTTCTTTAAGGTGAACATATCACAGGGGTCCGCAGGAATTTTATTTTTAGTATATATTATGATTCTATAGCTTTCGAGAGTCTGTAGCTCTTCTAGAAGACATGATAGAAATACATTAATGGCGATTCAGTTTTTTATTGCTTGGTTTCTCCTAGAAAAGTTTTAATGTCCAAAAGCTAGAGGTCCATATACGCATATTATATATACGTATTATGAATATAAATATTGAAAATGGAGCAATCCATAAATAGATCTTTTTTTTAACAAGGCATATATTGGATGTATATATTTATATATATAAGGTATATCCTGACCAGGAGCACATGTGCTTTTCAGAAGGCAGAGCGCCATCTGGTGGAACAGAAATCAACTAAACATTGATTTAGCCTGTTCCCTGTTTAGTTGATTTCTGTTCAACCAGATGGCGCTCTGATTTCTGAAAAGCACATGTGCTCCTGGTCAGGATATACCTTTTTTATTTTTAAAATCAACACCTGACCTTTTTATTTTATTATTATTTCTCTATTCTTTTTTCATATATATAAATATAACTTACCATCCAGACGCCTGATGTCTTCACATTAATTTGATTAACAGGCATTTTTAAAAATTTACTAAACATATTTCACAAATTTGACAATTAATTCTATCTCACATTATTATGTTAAGGGTCGTAATGAATCTCTGAACTAATGTTAAGCCCAGTTACTAGAAACTCTGATAGACATGATCTATCAATCAGGTTTACATCTTTCATCTAACTATTACTATTAGAGGAATCAATCATCGATTTTATCGATTACTATGAACTTGATTGAACATCACCGAACTTAAATGGGTATATTCTAGAGGCTGGAGTAATGATCGTACATGGCTTATAGCTTAACTTGAAGTAAGGTAGTTAGTAAACTCGGTACAATATATTTATATATATTCTATACACTAAACATAAGAAAACACAAATAAGATTCTAATAAAAATTGGTTAATTTCAGTATTTTTCGGTAAAAAGATATGATAAATGATGATCAAAATATTATAGCACGATTATAGGTTACAAAATTAAACAAATATTTATTATTAAGAATCATCGAAATATAAAAAGAGAATATCTGTGAAATTGTTTTATTATATTTTTATTTGACGCGGTGGTTGGAAGGCTTTTGGCATACTTAAGAAGATATGTCTATAGAGGTTAATGGTTCATGTTTTTTTTTTTTCGACCTAATCCATTTTCAGTGTCTCTCACCTTTTCCACAGGTGCTTTTAGACCAGGTAATCTTATTTGTAGGACGTCTCCTCTTGTGCAAGTGAAAAACTCTTCTATTATATCTAAGACGTCATTATATTGTGGATAATAGATTGAAGAAAGAGAGAAGAGATATTTTAGACTATGAAACAGAGAAAAGTTGGAGGAGGAGCTAATTCTGGTGTTAAGTAAGGTGTCAAGCCACAGAACGCCACGGTATTGTTAGAATGCATGGATTTTATAGCCACCGCAATAGATGAGTGTATTGATGAAATTTTTACACTTTTTTACAGACTTATATAATATACCCCTACATGCATATTCAATACTTTAAATGCTCCTTATTCATATTTAAGCAATTATTTTGCAAACTTACAATTAATATTTTTAACAATTGGCTTTTAATATGTGAAATACATAACAATTATATCTAGTTGTTTTGTTTCCGCTAAACCTTTATCAGTTTGTTAGGCATTATAGAGGTCTTACTATCCTCTACTATTATAAAATTCCTGAAAATATAAACAGGTGTTGAGACACCATTCACTTATTGTAGATTTGTGCTCTACATATAAAAGATCCAGAAAGTGCAATGGATGGTTAAAAATTGAAAGTTGCTCTTTTTCGCACACGAATACCATATTTTTCAGTTAAAAAACAAATAACATTGATGTAAATGGTACACAATCTATTAATATGAAATTATGAAATACACTCGTTGTAAAACTGAGCCAAATACCAATTTTATTTCAGGTCGCACTTCTAAGAAAGGATATAATGGATCATCAAGATAAAGTATTTACAGACTGTAAACTGCTCAATAAAAAATTAAGGTACATCACGTAATGAAGCCATAGCGCTCCTAGAAAATATTTTCAACAAAATAAATGTTGCAGTAAAACATATTTATGAGAGATTCGTGTTTAAGCTTTAATTACTTAAGTGCCATCACTTTTATCTTCCTTGTAAGTAAGGTCTTCTATAGTCAGAGAATAGATGGAATGGTTATTTTTACTTTTTTTTTTGCTTATCCCTAATATACCACGTGTACAAGGGAAGCGCAAAAAAAATGAAAAAATGACCATTATATCTATAAGTTATCAGCGTCATAATCAAGCAACAATTCTTAATTCTGTCACCGTTTGCTTTGTGAATGGAATAAATACCCAAATATGGCCATTTCTCATAACCATCGGTGGTTCAGTGGTAGAATGCTCGCCTGCCACGTGGGCGGCCCGGATTCGATTCCCGGCCGATGTATTTTTTTTTTACAATTTTTAAAACTCATTTATATATTATACAAGAATGACATCCCCGGCGCCAATTTATAATTGTAACGAATAGTATTTGAATAAAAGCATTTAATCGGGTAAAACCCGGGCGTTGCCCGGGTCATTCGGCTAGTTCCATCTTTATACTATCGTGGTACAGGCAATGATAGTTATTGAGGGGGGGGGGGTTATTCTTTCTTCTCAATATAGATGCTGTCTCTCTTTACCTTGAGAGACAACCTAGTGTTTAGTCCATCTACTTGACCAGCTCGGTAACTCCAAGGAAGAGGCTTTAAGGACGACTATCAACTATCCAAAACTTATCCAAACTCTTTTTTATTGAACACTACGGTCAATTTATACGTTAAAATAAATTTACAATTTTTTTCTCTTCGTTTTTTAATTTACAAAAATATTTGCATAAAAATAAAGTTGATTACTCTAGTAGCCGTAAAAATAATCATGGTGGGTAGAAGTAGGCGACTGCTTTTACTGTAAGTGCACTACATGTCTACACATGAGAAAATCAGTTCGACTTTGTACTTACAAATGTGTCAGAGCCACGTATTTTTACCTCTAACTGATTGGTAGAGGTAGATTATCTCTTCAAGATTTGTACAAATTTAAACTATTTTTCACGCGTATGATTCTTTTATAAATATAACTATTTTCTACTATCCTTACTGCAATGATAAAATATTGGGAGAACCTGGCTCATTAGTGGTGAACGTTCCCAGGGGTTTCGCCAGTTTAATATACCATACCGCTGTAATATTGTATAAGGCTGTTTTCCTTTTATACAGATACTAATGCTAAACTCTTTAAATAGGTATTTTGGTT
Organism: Cordylochernes scorpioides; assembly: GCA_030710605.1. Taxonomy (NCBI): domain Eukaryota; kingdom Metazoa; phylum Arthropoda; class Arachnida; order Pseudoscorpiones; family Chernetidae; genus Cordylochernes; species Cordylochernes scorpioides. The sequence continues at coordinate 52,849,686 of CP092867.1, forward strand.
GAAATATCGACATAAGTTTTGAGGACATTAGAAATAAATATATTTATAAATATATAATATGTTTAGAGCAATGTTCTTTCTTATAACAGATGGAGAGCTAATGCATTATATTTGTAAAAAAGACGATTAAATGTTTTTATTTCAAGAGACAATTGTGTAAAAGGTTCCAAAAACTATAAATTACTCTCACAATGAGTTTTTATATTTTATTTTTATATTCTATAAAGAAACTCATTGTGTAAGAAATTTTTATAATTTCCAATGTCTTAGTATAAAATTCGTGTCACAGTACAATTAATATTCTTTTTAATTATTACTAATGAAAATATGGTTCTTATGATATATTATCAAATATTTTCTCCATATATCTTACTGCAATGATAAAAAGTTTTAGACGAAAGATCATGGCTCATCAGTGGTGACACCTCTCAGCGGTTTCGACAGTTTTATCTACCATACCGCTGTAATATTGTATAAGGCTATTTTCCTTTTATACAGATACTAATGCTAAACTCTTGGAAAAGGTAATTTGATTGAAATATGGACATAAGCTTTGAGGGCAGTAGAAATAAATATATTTATAAATATATAATATGTTTAGAGCAATGCTCTTTCTTATAACAGATGGAGGGCTAATGCATCATATTTGTAAAAAAGACGATTAAATGTCTTATTTCAAGATACAATTGGGAAAAAGGTCCAAAACCTATAAATTACTCTCACAATGAGTTTTTATATTTTATTTTTATATTCTATAAAGAAACTCATTGTGTACGAAATATTTATAGTTTTCAATGTCAATTTTATACTAAGGTATAAAATTCGTGTCACAGTACAATTAATATTATTTTTAATTATTACTATTGGAAATATGATTCTTATGATATATTATCAAATATTATATCTCTCATAGATCTGACTGCAATGATAAAAATTATTAGATGAGAGGGCATAGCTCATCAGTGGTAAATCTTTTCAGAGTTTACGACAAATTAATCTCCCAACTTCTCTCTATTATTGTATCGGATTTATCTTATATACCCTGAGTTTACTAAAGACGGAAGCTTAGAAGTGTTTAGGATATACCTATGGACCTATATTTAAAATAAGAAAGATATTTCCAGATATTAATTACCAATTTTATCGAAAGATGGCAAATGAAATTATAAGAGAAAAATTACTGTATGACTAATAAAGATCAAATTTTCAGTGAAACAGCTCTTCATTCTATCAGCTACCGTATTCAAGGGGTGCAGTTTTGACAACTTATATGTTGACGACATTCCTTTCGGCCATGTTTCTATTCCAGTAGTACAGAGCTCAGCTCTAGTTGAAAATCACCACGCCATCACCATCTCCTCAGCGGCGAAGCAAGCCATCTCTACGTTTTCTTCGTCGATCGCGAAATACGTGGTGTCGCTGGAGACCCGCTGGTGATTCTCCACCAAACTCTGCAGCGCTTGCAGAGGCGCCATATTCATTGTACATAGTGTATGTATATAATGCATATTATCTTTTTTAAATAGTGCAGAATGTGCACTTTGCATGTATTGACAATATGTCAATAAAATTATTTTAATTGTCAATTGTCTAGTTGTAAATCAACCACAACAGGGATGGACATCTATTGGTGTCAGTAGAGAGAGGTAGGACAATCTTATATTGATATTTAAGTGAATAACATATTCATCTAAGAAATAGCCGTATTTTAATAATAGAAAGAGTATATATCTATGAATTGAGAGCTGAGAGAGCAAAACGGGCCACATTTCTAGACTCTGAACATTATAAATCACAGAGGAACCAATCTGAAATCTCATGCAACAACATATGTGTTTTGCCCCCCAGTGTAATAATTATATATAATTCTCATATTAAATGTGTGTTTCACACGAATCTTCATAAAAAATATAATTTAAATTAGCATCAGAATATATAAAAAGTATATTTAAAATTTTATTTTATTGATATGATGAACATTATATTTATCATCACCTTTTTTATTTTAATAAAATTTTCGAATAAAAATACTGATTATATATAACAAAGTTGATTTTAACAACATATTCTCTTTATGTAACACGACATTTGAAAATATTATATTGTATTCTCTTTGTGTAATTTCTAAATAAAGCACCACGTTTGCACAAATATTGGTCTAAATATTTTAATAATTGCTAATTTTAAAATATTCATAAAATTTTTATTAACCGTTTCATTTTATAAGCTCACCTTTCATTATAATCTTCAGGAAGTCCTCCAATTTGGTTCTTAAATATATCATTGACCATGCTCTCTTGAACAAATGTACATGATTTCTTGCTTTACGGCCGAAACTAGTATTAAACCTAGTATTCATCACTTTTGACTATTATTTCTAAGAGCTTCTCCTTCTCTTTCTATCTCCTTAATAATGCTTAACGTGTGGCTTTACGAATATTTCTTTGCTCCATAGTCCAATACCATGGGACTCTTTTTGAACAGACATTAATAAACCCTCTGACACGTTATTAACAATATCCATGTAGCTTTCCAGGAGGACGGTGGAAGGATGGTTTAAACTGTTGGTTTTCGACCGCTACGACCCAAGATCGAATCCCGCATTGGGCACTTCTTTCTATTATAATTAAGAAAAATGCTCCAATGGCTCCCGATTCTTGTAAAGGTCCAACCCAATCAATGAGTACAAATAAACAAACGGGGCTCTGGGACACTTGTAAGTGCAAAAGTCGAAATGCTTTTCACATGTCTAGACATGTGGTACACTTACAGTAAAAGCAGTCGCCAACTTCTACCCACCATGATTATAATGGCCTGTACCACGTGTCCCAGAGATTATTTTAAAAAAAGTAGATTTCGCACACTAACAGACACTAATTCAATCATTGGGAAATATGATGTTCAAAATCATTTCAACGAATTCCTTTCGTTGCTTGCTATAGCTTTCGATGTATCTGGCAGGGAAGGTATGAAGCATCAAAACGAACTTCATCTTTGTCGCTCTTTTTAAATGTTCATAAATATGTTCTGAGTAAACATCTGATTCTATAAACCTTCTTCATTCTACTCTCTATTATATTTGAGTAAAATTCCACTTTCTCAGCGTGAAGAACTCTCAAATAAGATTGCATTTCTACTTACTGTAGTATTATTGAAGCCACTTCATTTTGTGTCCTGATAATGATACCGAAATCCAAATGAAATGCACAATTACAGATACACATACAGCTTTATTAAGACCACCGGTCTTATACGGATTCACCGCAGGAAGGAAACATAGATGGAAGTCCTATGAAATGCTCAATTATTTTGTAAACATAGAATGATGATCGTAAAGATAGAGGCTGCCTGGCCGGCATTCATAGTTCTTTAAATTAAAGATACTTCGGCCAGTAAATATTTTTACTTCCATCTATGCTTCCCTCCTGTGGGGAATCTGTATAAGACCGGTGGTCTCAATAAAGCTGTATGAGTGTGTGTAATTGATAATTTCATTTAGATTTCGGGATCATTATCAGGCTACAAAATATTTACTGGCCGAAGTATCTTTAATTTAAAGAAATATAGAATGATGAGATATCATATTTTGAATGACAAAGTAAAAGGTTTTTTGAAAAACGCCCAGAAAAAGACAATATTATAAGACTATAGGTTTTCTCTCTCTCGCCTTTTTATATATATTTTATTTATTTTTAAATTATTTTGTATTTAACCTTATATACAACTTTATATAGACGAGGCAATAAAGTAGTTTCAATCTCAATCTTTTACTCCACATTTGAATAATATTTCAAAACTCGAAGCAAATATATAACTTTTAAATGATAGAAAAAGACATATACTGTATTAAACAAAAATATACTCACAGTAATTACCAATATTTCAGTTGGCTGAACGCCAACCATTGTCAATGTATCAGGTTGTCTCATAAATAATGGCCATTTGGAAGCGACCAATTAAATACACCCTATCTAAGCTAAAAATGAATTTATTTAAACCAAATAGGCACCATTAAAATCACAGCACTTATGCCAACGTGATGGTAACATATTTATGCCATTTTCATAAACCTCTGGTTGTCTTGAGGCCAAAAAATCCAAAAAGACGTTTTCTACATCTATCCGTTTGATCAACTGTTTTCCATGAAAATAAATATTCAAATGCTTGAAAATATGGAAATCGGTAGGGGACAGCTCAGGTGAATAAGGAGAGTGAGCTAGAAATTAATAACCTAATTGAGCAGTTTTTGTTGGGTGGTAAATGAAGAGTGTGGCCGTGCGTTATCGTGAAGCAGAATAGCGCCTTTCCTATTGACCAAACTCGGCATTTTTTCTGACAATTTCACATACATGGCTTTAAAACTTGACAATACACTTATGCATTTATCGTTTCGCCACAATTCAAAAATCTGTAATGCAATACTACAATAAACTAAATCACGTTCAAATTTAAATCAAAGAAAAACCTTGATATAGAGAGGCCTTTTGCATCTAGAAATATTGGTTAATAATTTTAATTTAAGATCCAGTATATACTAATTATTTATTCAAGGATATTATTATGGATTGCTCCGTCTTAAAAAAATATTATATATATTAATATACAATATAATACACTGCGGCATGTAATTGTAAAACGACACTAGCAAATTTAACCGCATGAGTTTCTTTTCAACGACAAATTAATTTTTTTTATTTTTTTTATTTTAAGGTGAAATATCGACAATTTCTAACCTTTTGGATGAGGTATGAAAGGATGAATTATGAAGAGTAATGACTAACGGAAAAATAAAAGTGTCCAGGGATGGGAAACGAACCCACGACCTTCCGCTTACCGGGCAGATGCCATGTCCACTAGGCTACCCTGGACGTATTTTTCCGTCCGTTCCCTGGACACTTTTATTTTTCCGTTAGTCATTACTCTTCATAATTCATCCTTTCATACCTCATCCAAAAGGTTAGAAATTGTCGATATTTCACCTTAAAATAAAAATAAAAATTTTAATTTGTCGTTGAAAAGAAACTCATGCGGTTAAATTTGCAAGTGTCGTTTATATATTAATATGATAAAATATAAAGGTGATATATCATATGTCATCATATTTTATGGAGTAATAAAAACAATATATACATAAAGTGCGCAGCTTTCTCTAACTGAATAAAAGAGAATCCACTCTCAGAAGAAGTTAGGGAGTCGATATTCAAAATGATCCATTTATAAAGTAAAAAATATTAGATACGTATGTCGAGCAGGGGTTGAAAGACAAATATTCAACTGAGAGAGGAGGAGCGGAGAGCAAATTCCAATCCATCTAAATTCCGAGACAAATCGGAGTTGTCAATACAAGAACCAATTTTACAAATTGAAGAAGTCTGCTCCGATCGGGGCGAAGAATAAAAAAAAATGGCGAAAAGAGAATTTATCGCAGCCGATCCCCGTGCAGTGGTCGAGCAGCTGGCAAGTGGCCAAGATACCGAGTGAAGGAGGTTGATGGGGAACTCTAGACTTTATCATTAGAACTTCTTTCGAGGTCCTCGAGGCGACTTAAGCCATAAATTTTCTTGAAAAAAAAAAATGCTTAGTCATTTCTCTTCACATTGAGGTTTTTAGATCTCATTGTTGGCGGCCGTCTTGGAAACTCTTCATCCCTTGGGAGGATTTCGTCTGATTAATGTCCGGTAGGAACAACTGCTGATGATGATGATACGAAAGACTCTAACATTCTATGATCACGGTAATCTGTGGGAATAATAGTTTCGTCTGAGTGTTTCAGTTTTTTTGGCTATAGGTTCGTTTATATGATAAGCAACGATGTCGACATGTATTTGCCTTCATAATTCTTAAACAGGTTTTTGTTGAGATTGGTAAACAAATCTGTGAAATCAATATGTTATTTTTTGACGAAGTAATTGTTCTTTTTTAAGTAATGGCTTAAAGGTAAGGTTGAACCTTTTCTCTCTCTCGCATTATTAATTAGTTAGTTTGAACCTCTCTTTGTATTTGAATAATAAATATGTTTAAATTCATAAAGCTGATATTATAAAAAATTGAAATTTCCATACAAGAGTTTTCGATTAGTTGCAAAACGTAGGAACACACAATTAATCAATCAGGAGAATTAGAATAAGTTTATTAGTTTGAAATCTCAAGCTATTCCAAGCGTCAGCTCAACATCAGTCCAATTGTTTCGCCATTTTCTTTGTACTTCTCCTTTGTGATTGATAGTAATTATAAATTAGATAGAAATTAAGCAAAAACGAATGGAAAAGATGAATTCATAGATAAACTATTCATTCAAATTCTAAATGATGAACACATCGAAAATTTATTTTTATTCACCAAAGTCTCGGCGACTCACTGATGCCATTTCCAAGGTAAATATCTTCAATGTGCTGTTAAGCTGAAGTCAATTTCTTGCGATTATATTGCTAAAATGTAGAGAATGTAGCGCGCTGATATTTGAAACTCAATGTTTTTTTGTATTATTATCCCTAGTACACATGGTACAGACCATGATAATCATGGTGGTTAGAAGTTAGCGACTGCTTTTACTGTAAGTGCACCACATGTCTACACATGTGAAAAGCAGTTTGACTTTTGCACTTACAAATATGTCAGTGCCCCGTTTGGTTACTTGCACTCGCTGGTGGGGTTGGACTTTTTCAAGAATCGAGGGCCATTGGAGCATTTTATTTTTAATCAGAAAAAAAGTGCCCAATGCGGGATTCGATCCCGGGTCATAGCAGTCGAAAACCGACAGTTTAGACCACCCTTCCACCCTTTAAAAAACTCAATGTAAACCTAGTTTGAAAATTGTAATAATACTTTGGTAATGTGTTTCCTATGATAAAATTTATCGCTAATATCTCCACAGACCTTACTACAATGATGAAAGTTAATATATGAGAAGGCTTGGTTCATCACCAACATGGCGGACCTGTGTCGCGAGATCAATATGTCATTACATACACAAGACTCTTTTAATAACTTCCATCATTGCAGTTAAAGTCTGTAAATATATTATTCAATAATATTCATCATAGAAAACACACATTGTCAAAACATATAAAAATTTTAATCGACAGATAGCAATTGAACTTATAATAGATTATAAAATATACTAAATGATATCAGATATAATATTTTTATTTTTAGTTACCTTCTTTTGAAATAATTATTCAAATATAAATAATTCAATACCGAGCGATGAATAGCAAAGTATAGAAATATTCGAATTAGAAAAAAAATTGGCATTGAGTTCATTTATTTATTGTTCCAATTTTTTCTTATTCGAATAAATGATTCAAACAGATAAATTATAAGAGGATGAAATAAGTTCATACATAGCTTTCAAAACGTTTTCATATTTTAATATCAAAAAATAAATTGAAGCTATAACAAGTTTACACAGAAGCTTCGGCCTATACGCGTCATAGATAAGTACATTAAAAGGAAGTAATAAAGATAGTTGAACATAAAAAGAGTTGAATATAGAACCACATGATAATATTCAATCAAGCTAATAAAAATGAAAGATTCACCATAGATGAGCCAAGCCCTCGCATCCAATATTTTATCTCATCACAGTAAATTCTGTAAATGTAGTTTAGAAGTTGTATACAATAAAAGAGATATATAAATGTCTAAAATTGCAAAATGTATTGATAAATGACATTTTGAATATGAGATGTACATTTTTATTCCATTTTCCATAATTTGGTATTTTAAAAAAACAAATGAATATTTGTTCCATTAAATGTCAAATTATCATTTCCAAGAAATGGCAATAAAAAGGAGAGAGAGAGAGAAAGTAGGAGAAATAAAGAATTTAAATGTAATGATGCTGGTGAGAATAAAAGAATGCAAATGGTTATTGCACCAAGAGAATAAACGCCAATTGTTTGTGGAAGAGGGGGTCTTTTTGGCTTAAGGCGGTTTCATTTTCACGATATGTTTTATGGAATATCACGATTTTCTGGATAGAAAAAGTGTCATTTTGAGAAACTATAATCCATTGCAATATATTTCGGGTTAGAAATAATCTAGGAATACGTTTCTTTTATATATATTAATTAGCTCAAGGATTTGGACGTTGAAGCCTTCTAGAGGAGAATTGCCAACTATAACGCCACCCCTCTTAGGATTAGAAAAAAAACTATTATAAATATAGTTTTTTCTATAATGATTAAAAAGAAAGCTTTAGAATGAATTTATAAATAATTAAAGGTATATTGTTAGAAAAGAAAGCTATTTTCTACCGAACAATAATGTTAAATAATATTTTATATATAATATATATATAAAATTCTTTCATATATTATGCATCCTACCTGCAACTACTATTCGGAAGAGCCACAGACAGTCGATCATCTTCTCTTCAGCTGTCCAGCATTCTAAATACATAGGATGTAAACAGCTATCCTGCTTGGACTGACCCACCTCAATCCTAGATCTATAGCCAGTCTCCCATACTCAACCTCAGCATGGAACTTCCTTGTCAACTGGTTCAACTCAGCAATCAAAACAGTACGCGAGTAAAAACGCTTAACACTAGTCCATACTATTGAGCTGAACTTCCCGGGTAGTTGGCGTTCTGCGCTCAAGGAACCTGGGTTATAAATCTCTTTCTATATATTAAAGATATAAAACTACTTTAATAAATACTTTCATATATTTTAGATATAAAACTCCATAGACAATTCTAATGCAATATTTGAAGAAAATATTTCATTGCATATCGAACAAATTTTAGAGAATTTGTAGATTGAATTATTTTTACTTTGAAAGGAAATTTCCATTATCAATTTTATGACATTCTCGGGAAGAGAGAATTGATCGTCTCAGACTATTCCACTGAAGGTTGTAGTTTCTCTTCAAAAATCCAGCAGACAGACATAGATATGCCTGAGATTACCTGAAACCTTAAAATCTTAAGAATTTCTAAATGTTTTTGAAAAAGAACCTGGTGGTCTCAATTCTAGGCAAATTTTTTTGGCGATGGTCTCCATCACCTTGTTTGATTTTCATGTTTTATAAAAGTACATAAGCAAGCAGAAATTTCTACACACATTGACAGACTCTTGCGTAGAATACACCATATAAAATAAAATGTACTCACGTTTAACTATTTTGTAAACGTTTTACTCAATTTAATCACCCACTACACATAACAGTTAATTTGAGTCCAAGTATTCAACATATTCTTGGTGCAACACTTTTTATATATTTCCACATTTGTATTTTATAACCATATCGACTACCTTTGTTTTTTAACGATTTTAATTTGTATTCTCCAAGAAATCTCTTTGCAAGTCGATGTTTTCATTATAAATCTGAAGGTTTTGCACATCAATTACACATCCATGTAGATTCTATAAAGTTACACGTATATGTCTCTCATCAATATTTCAGAATTGTTTTCTCGATAAAATACGATATTGGTGATAGGCAGTGAACATTGTAATAAGAACACCAGAGCATCTTTTGTTGGCTTGCCCTCTGACTAACTAAATTGTACTTGCTTACTTTGACATAGTGCCAAATCATCTTTCTGTATATACTCAATCTTATGAACACGTTGGCAAGTTTAGAGCAATTTGTACATAGATTTATAAATCGCTACTTATTCATCGTGTAAATAATTAAAGATATATGTATTTGTAAATAATTCTAATATAGCACAATAGTCTGATAGACTTCGTGCTTCTGTAATAATAAAATAAAATCGAACCTAAATTAAGTATGTTTCTTATTATATATTTTCATGAAATCATTGACTTCGATATACCGAGGGGTATGGCTATTCGTTAAAGTACATAGTGAAAGAAAAATAAACTCAATATAGTATAAACTACCCTTATAAGATGAAAAAAATATTATCTTTTATTTATATAGCGTATATGAATAAGAACTGGTCTTTTAGGAATTCCTAAATGGCAAAGATGAAATAAATATTATCATTTATGTATATAGCGTGTATGAATAAGAACTGGTCTTTTAGGAATTCCTAAATGACAAGGATGAAATAAATATTATCATTTATGTATATAGCGTGTATGAATAAGACCTGGTCTTTTAGGAAATCCTAAATGGCAAAGATGAAATAAATATTATCATTTATGTATATAGCGTGTATGAATAAGACCTGGTCTTTTAGAAATTCAAAAATGGCAAAGATGAAATAAATATTATCATTTATGTATATAGCGTGTATGAATAAGACCTGGTCTTTTAGGAATTCCTAAATGGCAAAGATGAAATAAATATTATCATTTATGTATATAGCGTGTATGAATAAGACCTGGTCTTTTAGGAATTCCTAAATGGCAAAGATGAAATAAATATTATCATTTATGTATATAGCGTGTATGAATAAGACCTGGTCTTTTAGAAATTCAAAAATGGCAAAGATGAAATAAATATTATCATTTATGTATATAGCGTGTATGAATAAGACCTGGTCTTTTAGGAATTCCTAAATGGCAAAGATGAAATAAATATTATCATTTATGTATATAGCGTGTATGAATAAGACCTGGTCTTTTAGGAATTCCTAAATGGCAAAGATGAAATAAATATTATCATTTATGTATATAGCGTGTATTAATAAGACCTGGTCTTTTAGGAATTCCTAAATGGCAAAGATACAGGCTTTCGAGATGGGATGCTGGATCTGAAAGATGTGAATATACGATGGGAAGCAAGACGATGTCCTGATAAGATCAAGGAGTGATATGGCCTTTTATAGAACAAGAATGTTTGATCATCTTGTCCGATGGTCGGTGTGGACGAAGATATCGCTGTAGGATGCATTGAAAGAAGAACAGGAAAAAAATTGAAGATAATAGAATTGATCAACAATTTCGCGAGAAAAAGACCCAACGATATTGCCACGTGGAAAATTAAGAAAGACAAACTTCAGAATGATACAACACTTTTTTAAGGCAAGAACAAACAATGAATGATAAACAAAAGATAAGCAATGAGGGAAGTTTACAGAGTAGCAAAATATGAACATAATAAATGGTACTATGTTAATAAAATAATAAATATTTTGTTACAATATTATTGAAATCCTAAATATAGAAAGAAATGTTTGTAAGTACAGGAATACTGATTTCAAACCTATGGATGGTTGAATGGTTGAGAAGAACTAGGTAGATATCATATATATATAAGTTAATTAATCTGTAAATAGGTGTTTCACACATAAACACAAAATTAGACGGTGAATAATTCATAAGGAATGTGTAAATACAGAAGACTATTTTAACCAACAAACCACCTCTCAATATTTACACACGTGGGTGGAGAAATAATTAAAATTGAGATGGAAGAGTAATGTTATAATTAATAATTTACGTGTTTATTGAACTGAGAGAAAATATGTGTCAGGAGTAACCAATATATTTATTTGGAATTAATTTCTGTGAATATATTTATTTTATTTGAGCTTGGATTTCTAGTGTAGCAAGCCGTTCATCTTTCTTGGTTCCATTTTGAAGTTCTCAGTAGAGTTTGTAACATGGAGGATTTGAAACTGGAGTTGGTTGCTCTAGTGAATTGGTAAAATGCTACGTTCTTGTGTAAGGAACATGAAATTTCGTGATATATCATCTTAATTCAACACACTTTGTTCTCCAGTATAAGGTTTGTGTGATGGGAATTCGTTTTAAAAATTGCTGTTAGACATTTATCGTGAATATGTGAGATTTTATATTTTCTTATATTTATTATCGCAGTGAAAAATATAGGAATTTGGCTATATATTTTATGTGAAAAAATAGTAAGAGTGTGAAATTGCACTGGGATAAAATGAATAAATCAATAAAAAGGCATATCCTTATCATGCAACTGAAAATTTCTGATGGCTTTGACCAATTCTGGAATAATTAAAAATCAACGAATAGTAGAGATTTATTCCGAAAGATGGCCTAAGCATAATGATGAGTGGTCTTTTCTTAAATTATACACTTTATCCCGGTGTGATATCACATTTGTACTATTTTTTTCACAATATTCCGCATTCTAACACAATTCTGGCCTTAACTATCCATTTCATGATTTTTCAGGATGTCTGAATGACCAGCTTTTTGGTCGCTGAGGTACAACTTGTACCACGCTTCGAGGGCCAACAGCCCGAAGCGCGTCCGTGGTTAGATTTTCTCGATTAATCAAGAATGGTTATTTGGCTAATTCTGGAATAATTAAAAATCAACGAATAATTGATATTTTTTAGACAGATGGCGTAAGCCATCAGCAATATTCAGTTGCATGATAAGGATATGCCTTTTTCTTAATTTATATATTTAATATATTTTTATTTATTCTTCAAGGCCTATATATTGAATAATATAAGAAATAAAACTATAAAGCATGAATGTTTTTTTTTAATCAAATGAAACAAACTTTCTACGGTGCCTTTACAACGAGGATTTCTTCATTGATTGAAAAATATATATATATTCTTGCCCAATTTTTTTTTATGGCGCGTTATTGCCTTAGGTTTTATATAATATATATAATAAAAAATATATATATATATATATATTGTAAAGCTATACAAACAGTTTTACCGCATAAGTTTCTTTTTTATTTATGAAAAATCATTTTTAATTTCAAAGAGAAATATTTAATATTAAATATTAAATATTTCTCTTTGAAATTAAAAATGATTTTTCATAAATAAAAAAGAAACTTATGCGGTAAAACTGTTTGTATAGCTTTATAATTATACGCCGCAGTCATTTATAAATATATATATTGTGTTAGAATTATTTTTGTGTTTGATTGTTGAAAAGAGGTGCAGTCGTAAAAAGTAAAGATAATTAGTTACCTTTCAAGTAGATTCTATTTTGAGCCACTTGAAGCAAATTACACATAAAATTATTTTTATCACTGTAATATAAAATTTATAAAATGAATTCTATATTCGTGATTTTTATTAGTAAAGGTAGGGTTAACTATACATATTTACAACAATAATAATTAAAGTGGTATGTTCTGCATCTATGGTCAAATATGTAAAACAGTCAATGAAGGAAAATAAAATATATGTTTTTAAAAAAATAAAATAATTGTATTTTAGATTATATAATATATATATATATATATACAGTGTACTCCGCTTATAACGAAGTCGCATTATCCATGACAATCACTTTGTTATATCCGAAGTTTGTTATATCCGCAGTTGGAAAAAAACCATCCATATTGCAGCATAGAAGGATTGTGATCCGTTCCTTACTAGCCTTTCCGCCGGTGCAAGTTTCTCCCTTAAAGTGAAGTGTCTTGTCAGGAAGAAGACGCCAGAAGAGACCGGTTTCATCGGCGTTGAAGATGTCTTTGCAAGCATAGTTACTAATTATATTAGGCATTACATCGGTCAACCAGTTCGTCATTGTCTCACGATTGACATCAGCTGATTCTCCACAAATGTTGCGCAGCTTGATGCCATGCCTTGCCTTCCAACGCTCGATCCATCCACCACTCCCAGTAAAATCCTTTAATCCAAAATCAAGAGCCAGGGTCTTCGCCTTTTCGGAAAGCAATGGACCATTAACTGGAAGCGCTGCACTTCTTGCCTGCTTGAACCACTGCAGCAGAGCCTCATCAACATCAGCATATGTAGATCCACGTGCTCGTTTCCGACTGCTTTCTCCCGCATGCAGAGCTTGTTGGTGGATCTTCTCAGAGTTCTTTATTATGGTGCTGAGCGACGACTGTGGGATATTATGTTTCTGGGCAACATCTGTCTTTTTCTTCTTCTCCACTTCAATCTCTCTTAGGATTTGCAGCTTGACTGACAGAGATAGTGAGTTTCTTGTTTGTTTTCGTTCTCCTGCCAGGGTAAACGTTAATAAAATATAAGCGTTTATTAAACAATTTAATTTTGTTTAAATAATGTAAAAAAAATACTTATAATATGTTTGCATATTTTAAAATTGTATATTATTAACTTATTTGTTGTGTATCATTAAATTTGTGTCATTCACACGTTGTAATTTGATATATATTATGCATAATATATTAGTCAATTATAATGGTAAATGAGAAAACTTCGTTATAAACGGATAAAATAAAAATTTATACATGCAAATCACTTCGTTATAAGCGAAAATTCTTTATATCCGACTTCGCAATATCCAGAGTTCTTTTAATGGTTTAAGCCCTTCTTTTCTTTCGTGCAGACAATTTCATTCGCTATATGCGGAATTTCGCTATAACCGACTTTGTTATAAGCGGAGTACACTGTATATATATATATTGGATTGAGAGAAAAAAGTATTTAATAACCAATACTTGGCTAAGCGCCAACCATTGCCGAGGTACAGCAACGTATTTATTTTAATGACACATATGTCAATAGGTTATAATTGAAAATAACTTATTACAGTAGAACCTCCATGAGAGGACACTCGCGCTAGAGGATGCCTCTCTATAAATGACAATTATCATTTGCAAAATTGCCATTTTTTACTATTTAGTAACTCTCCGATAGGAGGATACCTATCCCTAAAGGACACTTTGGCTCTGCAATAAGGTGTCCTTTAAATGAAGGTTCTATTGTATTATATAAAAAAAAACAAGAGAAGTTTCAGCACAAAAAAAAAAAAATATATATATATATATATATATCTATATTAATAAAATGCAAATTTCATAAGTGTACATCACTAAAAACTTTCGTTACAATGCATCAATTTCAACCAAATTATCAACATTTATGTAAAACGAGATGGAGCAGGTTTTGCTTAACTTCAAAATATTTTTCCCTAACATTAACATGCGTAACTTCGCTGTTATCGATTAAATACAAAAAAAATCAACAGAGTTAATTTTATTTATATATAAATACAAAATTAAATTTCAACAGAGTTAATTTTTTTACATACTAGCTAATAATCTCAATCTAAAAAAATATTCAAAACAAGCAATTTTAAGATAACACCATATGTAAAACAGTCGGCCAAGAAAACAAATAACGTGTAATATATATATAATATATAATATATATAATAAAATCTTAAATATTATTTATCAAAAGTAAGATTATCTCAGGATGACACGGCAATTTATTTGAGACAAGAATAATGATACAATTCCAAGGCGAAGATACTATTCCTTTAACTTCCAATTACCGAGGGAACCAATTAATATTGATTTTATTCAACTTATCGAGTATTTTTCAAGGGACCGGAAAAAAATGTTCACTAGATAAAACGATGATTTTGTAATGTAGAAAATTAGGAAAGACAAAATTCAGGATGACACGGCACACAGGGACCGGGAAAAAATGTTCACTTTATCGAGAGATTCAAATTTACAAGTTTCAAATTATCAAAATATATCTTCTTTTTTAAATAAGTTTATAGAGAATTGTTTTAACAAATGTTCGTTAGACAAACCTTTACTCGGGTAAAAACCCGGGCGAAGCCGGGCACATCCGCTAGTATATATATATAATACTGCCAACATATTTTTTTATATTTTATATATCTAATAAAATGATATTTTGACTAAAACCTAATCATGTTATGTGGCTTTGAGCTTGTTCATAGAAAATAAACACACTTCAACAAAGGTTGGCGTTTATCCAACTACAATAATGGTTATTAAATTATATTTTATCCAATATATAGCTTTTATTGTATATATATTCATGAATTTGTCCCTCTCTGCTTTAATATATATTTGAGCGGATATAGGAGATAGGCTTTAGCTCACGACAAAACTGAAGATAGGGGTTATCGTTGAAAATAAAAAACATTGTAAATATGCTTGCTTAATTCAGGTTAGTTGGGTCGAAATAATAATGTATAAATTCCTTAAATAAGGAAACAATATTTATTTCTCCAAATAATAATTAGGCCAAGGCGGAAACTTCCAGGCACCTTAATGTGATAGAACCTGAGAGAAACCCAGCTTTTTCAGCTAAAGACCAAATCAACCAACTGATAAAGCAAGTAACAAAATCAAACAGCAATAATTTAATTCACCTCTGGTATCAGATAACTTCAAACAAGCAAACCCTCCAACTAAATGGACTTTGTTTATGGTTATCATTTGTGTGTGTAACAATTAACTAAGCGTCAATAAAATATTTTGAATTGTCTAACTAAATGTGAAAAATACTCTACACAGATAGAAATCGGATAAATGCGAAGATTGTTCAATAAAGAAAAAGGAAAAAACTTTCTTTTATAACAAATTTGAAGGTGTATGATAAGTATATATATATATATATTGAAATGAATTCAAGATAAACAATATATGGTAGAGAGATTGATATTAAATATAGTTTATTAATCGTTCATACAAGATTATTTAAGGTCATATCATGACAATGCGCGTCCACATGTATCACATCAAACAACCACCTTACTCAATGGATTCAGCATCCTCCTTACAGCCCGGACATTGCTCAGAGACTACCACTTGTTTTCCGCTCTCAAAAGACACCTTGAGGGACAGAAATTTGAGTCAGACGAGGAAGTGCAAGAAGCAGTCGTCAGTTGGCTTCGCGACGCGGCGAGAGAGGGTTACGACGCCGGCATTAAAAAACTGGTTTCCAGGATTCAAAAAGTGATTGATTGTCAAGGCGCCTATGTTGAAAAATAGACAAATGTTCAACCTTTCCGACAATTATACGCAAAGTTGAAAATAAATTACATTTTTCATAAAAACAAAATAGGAGACCTTATGTAAGAGAATCAGAGGCTGGATATCAGAAATTGTTTTATTAACAATAACATTAGATTAAGATGACAAAGAATAAAAAGACAAGCGTAGTAGCAGAAACCAAAACTTAAACTACAGGTACAGTCGGTGTGGCGCCAGGTCACGTGATGTCCGGTAGGAAAGGTGGCACAACAGCTGATGTGCGAAGTTACTCTCCAACACCTTACCTTTGAATATACCCTCGTATATATTGAGAAAAAATTGAAAATTACAAATTATTTACTTCAGATGAATCCCTATTGCCATGTCGAGGAATTCCTTCTGAACAGACTTAAGTATATTCAAAAAACTTATTGCCAATAAATATATTTGTTAGAAATATTATCGATAAATGGCAATTGAATTTATAAATTTAAATTATAAATTCTCATTTTCTCACATATAGACGGTGCTTTGTATTGAAAAAAAAACAGAAACTATTTAAACCTGAATTATTCATAACTAGCAACATATAAGCTATATATCTGTGGAATTCTATTTATTCCAAAAAAATCTAATTTCACATAAATTGTACTTTATAAATCTCTATTCATGATAATATTGTGAAAAAATATTTGTAATTTTAAAAATTGTATTTTACTCATCATTAGGTTTTGGTTAATTTTCACTCATTTAACCACAATAATGGTCTGTAATCAAAGAAATTCTTTTATAGCAAAACATGCTCGCTTGTGTTCTACACTAAGAACCATCAACATTAGACCTTTTATGACATTTACCTGTAAGATATTTTTATTACGGTAGGGAACAACTACCCATAAAAAAGAAATAACTAAATTTTTTTTTTTTCATTTTTTCGTGGGCTTAATGCCTTCCATTTTTATCGACGCCTAGCTAATTGGTTTTGACCCCTGCATTTTTTTATTGATGTAATAAAAATAATTATAGTTTTAAAAATATCAAATATTCTACACCTGTGTGGTTTGTATATGGTTAATAAAATATTCATTAATGTTTTATTAGCAATTATTATTTTTATAAATAAAGTTAAATCTCTTTCGCAATAGGTTTCCTTTATTAACCTATTTTTAATAGAACTAATAACTATGAATTTTAATAAAGATAAACTTATTGGAAACTGATTTATATTTTTATTTATAATATTTATTAGAGTTATTATTATATATGCATTTATGAAAAAACAATATAAAAAAGTGGGTCAGGTGTTGATATTAAAAATATATATAAAAATGAATGTTTGTATGTCTGTATGTCCGGTATACAAATTCGCAGTAGTTCACTAATTCAAACCAAAATTTCCATACATAGGTAAAAAAATACGGGGAAGACGATAGGCTATTTAAAAAAATATATAAATCAATTATTAAAACTATATATTTTTATTCAGAAAATGATGATGACGATATTGCTGTATCATGTTTGATTATCAGCTACAAAATTATATCGGGAAAATATTAATATTAATATCTCTATATATATATAAATGAATGTTTGTATGTCTGTATGTCCGGTATACAAATTCGCAGTAGTTCACTAATTGAAACCAAAATTTCCATACATAGGTAAGAAAAATACGGGGAAGACGATAGGCTATTTTAAAAAATATATAAATCAATTATTAAAACTATATATCTTTATTCAGAAAATGATGATGACGATATTGCTGTATCATGTTTGATTATCAGATACAAAATTATATCGGGAAAAATTCCAAAAAGCAGAGACCACGGGTGAAACCAGTTCATTATTTTGTGCGCAGGAACAAAATTCTAACAGAAAAACATTCATTCGAGCAGAAAACAAAAGCTAGATCATCTTTCTATAAAAATATCGCTTCTCAGACACAAAGTTTGGAGCGGGACGTTTCACAAGAGTGACATCCACGGCGCCAATTTATAATTGTAACGAATAATATTTGAATAAAAACATTTAATCGGGTAAAACCCGGGCGTTGCCCGGATCATTCGGCTAGTTAAAAATAAAGAAAGCATATCCTGACCAGGAACACATGTGCTTTACAGAAGGCAGAGCGCCATCTGGTGGAACAGAAATCAACAAAACATTGATTTAGCCTGTTCCCTGATATTTGGCCAACCCAATTTCTTGATAAATCAAGAAAAGCCCTCCACAAACGCGTTTCGCGCTGTTGGAGCTCGTCAGCGTGGAGTAGGCTGTACCACTGCGATATGCATATTTTAAATATGTATTTATATATTGAGCTATATTTAATATGAGAAATTTCAGTGAAAAGTCTTTTTTCAGTTTTATTATATTTGACTAGATGAAAGTTTTATGTGAATTTGTTACCAGGTGTATATTGCAGGTGAAAACTTCTTCACTTTTTACAGAATAAAATTATATTTCATATAAATATTGGAAGTTCCCAAAAAAACATTTTGAGTATACCTTTGTAATATTTTTGATAAATATTTCAATCTACCTTTATAGATTGCAATGAATTTAGTGTCTAATTTCATTGATTTAAATATACAATTCAGGGTACTTTTAAAATAGAATTTATATGTAAATGCCCCGAAAATGTCTATATATTTTTAAATGGAAATATACCCGAGTAATAATAAATTGTTTTTTTTTTGTAATATATCAATTCTGTAAATTCAGAAATCCCGCCTGAACATGAACCGAATGCTTCAATCGTGCTGGGATATTTACTTAAAAAGCGACAAAATTTATGTAAATAAGAAATAGAAGCCTCAAAGCACGAAAGTTTCTTTTAAACATAAATAAAAACTTATCTACTGTCCTCACTGCAATGAAAATATATTGGGAGGGCTTGGCTCATCAGTGGTGAACCCTCCCAGCGGGTTAGCCAAGCTAATCTACCAGACCGCTTTTTAGAGTTCTAATAATGTATTGGACGATTCTGCTTATATATGCTGCAATGAAGAGTGGAATCTTAGAAATGGTATTCGAAAAAACTATGGAGATAAGCTTTTAGAACAGTAGAATTACATATACATATTCTAAAAGCTTATGTCCATAGTTTCTCGAATACTATTTCTAAGATTCTACCTTCCATTGCAGCATATATAAGCAGAATCGTCCAATACAGTATTAAAGCTCTAAGAAGCGCTGGGTGGGCTCACCACTGATGAGCCAAGCTCTCCCAATATTTTTTCATGGCCTCTACCACTGTACTAGGGATAATAAAAAAAAACTATTTCTTGAAAATGAAGATACTTCGACCAGTAAATCTTTTTATTACTTCGACGTTTCGACAAAAATCTCTTGTCCTCGTCTGGAGCAAACAAAAATTAAACATTCAGCAAGGCGTTAAAAATCTTTGTTTGCTCCTGACGAGGACAAAATATTTTTGTCGAAACGTCGAGGTAATAAAAAGATTTACTCTCTGGCCGAAGTATCTTCATTTTCAAGAAATATGAATGCCAGCCAGGCAGCCTCAATATTTACGAAAAAAAAACTAGTAAGTTTTTTTACTAGGCTGATGAACAACAACATCTTTTGAGGCATAATTAAAATGATAGGTGCCTCTTATTTTAGAGAGAAAAAATTGCTCTTCAGTATAGCCGCTTTAATGAATGAACTTAAAATCCGAAATAAGGAACTTTGAGATCCGAGATAATTGCATACATTCCAGAAACACCTCTGAAATATGGTCAATTCCATCACTATATTCCTTCAAATCTCTTCAAATTAAGGCAATTTTTTCTAATCAGTAGCTATATGGAATAGAGCAATATCATTTTTGAGACTGATCATAACTATTATTTGAAGATAGAGTTCTATGTTTATGAAAATATTTTTCAATACATTTTTTGGATACTTATTATTTGTCAATTCTTTGAACATTCTATTTCTTTCTTCTGTAGCAATACTTATATTTGAGTTGTGAGTTTCTTTTATTTTGGAAAGAGATTTCACTACGACGATTTTATTACGCATAGGGCCAAAAAAGAGCTGAAACTCAAATAGTTTCTTGTGTGAGTAGGTTTTCTGTATATATATATTGAAAATAGAACAATCCATAAATAAATATTTAATAAAAAAGGCATATATTGGATCTAAATATCATTTATTTTACCAATATATTTCAGTTGGCTAAACGCCTACCTTTATCAAGGTATATATTATATCATATATTTTTAAACTTAATTCTATTGACGTTATGTGGCGCTAAGTTTGTTGTTGACACACATTAAAATGTTATAATATTTTGATGAAGGTTTGCGTTCCTCCAACTGGAATAATGGTAAAATAAATGATATTTTGATCCAATATATGTCTTTTTAATTATATAGAAATATGAAAAACCAATAGAAAAAATAAAAGATAAGTGGGTCAGGTGTTGATATTAAAAATAAAGAAGGCATCTCCTGACCACGAGCACATGTGCTTTTTAGATTTTGCTCCACTAGATGGCGCTCTGCCATTTAAAAAGCACATGTGCTCGTGGTCAGGAGATGCTTTCTTTATTTTTAATATATATATATATATATATATATATATAGTGTAAAAACTATATAATAAAAATATAACAGTGATTCTACATTTAAAGCTTAATGAGCAAACTGATAAGAATGATAAATCATATCAAGTAGATTTGGTTAGATTAGCAAGCTAAATCTAAATTAGTTATAAAAATAAATAGTTGTATAGTTTTATAGTTAAGTATTTTATTAAAATTATCTTCATTAATTTGATTATTTAATTTCAAATTATAAAATTTGTAAAATGTTATTATTTAGTATAGATAGAGAGAAAAAAAAAAACCTTTTACTTCTAAACATCATCTAGTTAATTATATATTTATAATTAATAACAATAAAATTTAACAACGTAACGTCTTTTGTATCGGCTTTTACACGTCATTTAGACATACTCTAATCCTATATATAGAATAATAGAAGTGAGATTATATATGATAGTTAGAAAAAAGAGAGAAAGACAGAACCATGCACTTTTAATCAAACTAATAATAAGAAAACAAAAAGTTTTGTAAAGAAGGTAGATAAGGTTGTTAGTATATATATATATATTTTTATAATTTTATATTTTATCCTTTTTTTTTTTAAATGATTTTTTAAATTTTTTTATTTTAAAATATGAATATAAATAGTTGTATTTAGTAATATATCTATATTATTAATTAACTTTTGTTATAAGTTTGGTTATTATGTTTTGAAACCCTAATGGTAGACCAGACATATACAAAAAAAAATTAAAATTGGAGTAATTATTGAAAAAAGAGATCTGCTGAACCGGGACTTATCAAATAGAAATTCAGCGGCGTTTCATCCCTTCTCTATTACGTCATAGATCTCTTTTCAACCGTATTTTATGTGTTAATATAAAGTTAATTCAGTGAAACATTTATATGAACAGATATAACAAATTCCATTAACAAGTTCCAACCGTGACCTACCTTGCCCGCGGCGTCTTCAACTGTAAACATCTATTTCTGGATGACACATGTTGTGGGGTGGGTGGGGGACTAAATTAGACCTTTTGTTTTGAAGTTTTATAACAAAAAGATATTCAAAGAAGAGAGAAAAGTTAGTTAATGGAAGAAAACCAAACTTTATAATCTTTACAGCCAGTTATATTAAAATAACTGATTCAAAACTTATTCATCTTTCAATATTCCTTTAAAAAGGCAAATTATTAGAGTTTAATAAAGCTATTAAATGTGAAAATTCACTTTTATTTAATTTCCATTTTCCTCCCCAGAAATTGGAGATTAAACAAAATGAATTTTATACAATATTACTTTAAACATCTTGTGAAAAAATCTTCAAATCAGCTATTTAATTTAAGTTTAACTAATTGTTAAAGAATATAAATTTGTATTATTTATTATTAAGAGAAATTATAGAAAGTTGATTTAATAAATGGATATTTCCATTTATTTTTTTTAAGTATTTTATAATAGATATACTGTTGAAATATTTTACTTGTCTGATACTAAATTTGTTTTTAATAAATTCCATGTTTAAATTTTTAACATCTTCTATGAAATTTTCTAATATATTATTTATTCTATAAAATCTTAGAAACTGTCCAAAGTATATACCTTTACAACAATTTAATGATATATTAGAATTCATATTACAGTATTTTATAATATTGAAATTATAATTACTTTTTTTATTATAAATTTTAATAGCATTGTTTGTAAGGTCTATATTTAGGTCTAAAAAGTTAACTTTTTTGTTTCTATAAATTTTTTCATTGTTCTTAAGTTTCAAGTATTTAGGATAAATTTTAGGTATTAAGTTTTTGAATTGTGGATTATTAAATATTATAATGTCATCTACATAACGGAACATTTGCCAGTTAACATTATTTTGTAGAAAGTATTCTCTTTCGTACCAGAATAATATTAAATTTGCTAATAAAGGACTAGAAGATGTTCCCATGGGAACGCCTTCTGATTGAATATATATTTTATTTTTAAATTCTATATAGTTAAAATTTAAAAATGTTTCCAGTAGGGTTTTTGCTGTTTTAAGATCTAATTTAATTGTTTTATATCTGTTATGAATAATTTTAATGTGGAAAGTGTAATGTGGAAAGATGTTTACAGTTGAAGACGCCGCGGGCAAGGTAGGTCACGGTTGGAACTTGTTAATGGAATTTGTTATATCTGTTCATATAAATGTTTCACTGAATTAACTTTATATTAACACATAAAATACGGTTGAAAAGAGATCTATGACGTAATAGAGAAGGGATGAAACGCCGCTGAATTTCTATTTGAGAAGTCCCGGTTCAGCAGATCTCTCTTTTCAATAATTACTCCAATTTTAAATTTTTTTTGTATATGTCTGGTCTACCATTAGGGTTTCAAAACATAATAACCAAACTTATAACAAAAGTTAATTAATAATATAGATATATTACTAAATACAACTATTTATATTCATATTTTAAAATAAAAAAATTTAAAAAATCATTTAAAAAAAAAAAAGGATAAAATATAAAATTATAAAAATATATATATATATACTAACAACCTTATCTACCTTCTTTACAAAACTTTTTGTTTTCTTATTATTAGTTTGATTAAAAGTGCATGGTTCTGTCTTTCTCTCTTTTTTCTAACTATCATATATAATCTCACTTCTATTATTCTATATATAGGATTAGAGTATGTCTAAATGACGTGTAAAAGCCGATACAAAAGACATTACGTTGTTAAATTTTATTGTTATTAATTATAAATATATAATTAACTAGATGATGTTTAGAAGTAAAAGGTTTTTTTTTTCTCTCTATCTATACTAAATAATAACATTTTACAAATTTTATAATTTGAAATTAAATAATCAAATTAATGAAGATAATTTTAATAAAATACTTAACTATAAAACTATACAACTATTTATTTTTATAACTAATTTAGATTTAGCTTGCTAATCTAACCAAATCTACTTGATATGATTTATCATTCTTATCAGTTTGCACATTAAGCTTTAAATGTAGAATCACTGTTATATTTTTATTATATAGTTTTTACACTATATTAATTCATATGAGCTTGCTCTATGATATATTTTTATATATAATATAATATACAAATTTAATTATATATTAGATATTCTAATATAAATAAAACTCCATACAGATTATAATTATCTTTTATTGTTTGATTATGAAAAGGTAAATTATAAAAGTAATTTTAGAAAAAATAACTTCAGAACTTTTGTTTTTTTCAGTGTTTAGATAGTTTAAAGATGTTTTTTATTAGTTATTCTTAAAAATATAACAGATAACAAACAGTACTATCTATATTTTTATAGATTAATTATTCATTTTATTACAAATTTTATCACCACAAAAACAATTAAGATAAATATATTTAAAAAAAAAAATCTCAATTGAATAACAAACTAAAAAACTAAAAAAAAACTACCAGCATATTAGGGTTAGCACCTCTTTTATGTTAATTTAAACTCGCTAAGAATTGCCTAAGAAAGAATTGTCAAACTTGTCCCTCTCTTAAGAACCATGACACATTTCAAACGACTAGTTGTAAATTAGTAAATACTATTTATAAATTAACATGCCAAATTTGTCAATTATCATATATAGGACAAACGTGTAATCCATTAAATATACGAATAAACCTACATAGAAACCACGCTAAAAAATCAATTGGTAATATATATATGAAAGAACACAATCAATTACATACTTTTAACAACTTTAAGATAGAAATACTAGACATATGTCAAAACAAAAAACAACGACTATTATTAGAAAACAACTACATTTATAAACACAACACATTATTCCCCTATGGTCTTAATGACGAATTAAACTACACATACAAACCACAAACAGAACAAATTTCAACTTATGAAATCAGCTGCAAATACAAAAAAAATGAATTTAAAACTAAACCTAATAAAACTAGAGGTAAAACTACCAATAAATTAGGTTACATTGAATTTGAAGAATTACTGGACCCAAAACAAATGTATACTAACAACTTCATCGATAAATTTATTAAAACATTATTTAAACTAAATAATAATAAATTTATCAAACTCATAGAATATATTAAAATTCATAATCTGACTAACAGATTAATAGATATCACACACGACATCTTTAAATACAGAAAAATTAAACAATCTACTAATAACATTAATATTATCATTAAATTTAATAACAATTTATTTAATCATATTAAGTTTAATGATATTTTTAATAACCAAAACATTAATAATCTTTTCCCTATAAAAAATTTAAATTTCAAAACAATCTGGAGATACAACAAAAATATAGGTAATTTAGTTTGCAATTATAACCAATTTATTGATAATTTAGCAAATTTTAAAAATATTAAATGTAATTGCAACAACTATATTGATAGATATAAGTTCTCAGGTCATATATTAACTAGCAATTTTTCTTTTTTAAATCCAGAATATCAGGATATTTTAAATAAAGGGTATAAATATATACCTCAAATTAAACACAATTATAATAATACAATTAAATCTATATTAAAAGATATAGATATTTTCATAAATAAAACTAGTATAAAATACAGTATTCCAGAATTTACTTTTCTGGAATGGAAACATAATATTAAAAAGGAAATTATAAATTATTATAATAATACACTTAAATACACAAAACCTAATTCAGATATTCCTTCTTTTAAAGAAAATATAATTAAATTACAGAAGGACTTTATTATCACTCCTATAGATAAATGTTCCAATAACTTATCTATAATTTGTAAAAATCTATACCACGATATACTAAAAAAGGAAATTGATAATAATCATAAATACACTTTTGCTAGAACTACAGCCACAAAAATCAAAAAAGACATCAAAAACGTTGAAAATTCACTAAAAATTTATAATCACTACAAAAATCCAAACATACCAAAGTTCTATATAATTCCTAAACTACACAAAAAACCTATTTCTTTCAGAACAATCACATCTGGTATAAATTCAGTTATAAAAAACATTGATATACAATTAGCTTCAACACTACAATTTATTATAAATAAATTAACTAATAAATATAATTATAAATTTATCGACTCAAATAAAAAAATCATTAACTATTTAATGAACAATTGGACAAACATTGAAACAGTACACACATTTGATTTTGAGGACCTATATTCTAAAATAAATTTAAGAGATCTAAATAATAAAATAACCAATTTATTTAACGAAATCATCAATGACAAAACTTTCCACATTAAAATTATTCATAACAGATATAAAACAGTTAAATTAGATCTTAAAACAGCAAAAACCCTACTGGAAACATTTTTAAATTTTAACTATATAGAATTTAAAAATAAAATATATATTCAATCAGAAGGCGTTCCCATGGCAACATCTTCTAGTCCTTTATTAGCAAATTTAAAATTATTCTGGTACGAAAGAGAATACTTTCTACAAAATAATGTTAACTGGCAAATGTTCCGTTATGTAGATGACATTATAATATTTAATAATCCACAGTTCAAAAACTTAATACCTAAAATTTATCCTAAATACTTGAAACTTAAGAACAATGAAAAAATTTATAGAAACAAAAAAGTTAACTTTTTAGACCTAAATATAGACCTTACGAACAATGCTATTAAAATTTATAATAAAAAAAGTAATTATAATTTCAATATTATAAAATACTGTAATATGAATTCTAATATATCATTAAATTGTTGTAAAGGTATATACTTTGGACAGTTTCTAAGATTTTATAGAATAAATAATATATTAGAAAATTTCATAGAAGATGTTAAAAATTTAAACATGGAATTTATTAAAAACAAATTTAGTATCAGACAAGTAAAATATTTCAACAGTATATCTATTATAAAATACTTAAAAAAAAATAAATGGAAATATCCATTTATTAAATCAACTTTCTATAATTTCTCTTAATAATAAATAATACAAATTTATATTCTTTAACAATTAGTTAAACTTAAATTAAATAGCTGATTTGAAGATTTTTTCACAAGATGTTTAAAGTAATATTGTATAAAATTCATTTTGTTTAATCTCCAATTTCTGGGGAGGAAAATGGAAATTAAATAAAAGTGAATTTTCACATTTAATAGCTTTATTAAACTCTAATAATTTGCCTTTTTAAAGGAATATTGAAAGATGAATAAGTTTTGAATCAGTTATTTTAATATAACTGGCTGTAAAGATTATAAAGTTTGGTTTTCTTCCATTAACTAACTTTTCTCTCTTCTTTGAATATCTTTTTGTTATAAAACTTCAAAACAAAAAGGTCTAATTTAGTCCCCCACCCACCCCACAACATGTGTCATCCAGAAATAGATGTTTACAGTTGAAGACGCCGCGGGCAAGGTAGGTCACGGTTGGAACTTGTTAATGGAATTTGTTATATCTGTTCATATAAATGTTTCACTGAATTAACTTTATATTAACACATAAAATACGGTTGAAAAGAGATCTATGACGTAATAGAGAAGGGATGAAACGCCGCTGAATTTCTATTTGAGAAGTCCCGGTTCAGCAGATCTCTTTTTTCAATAATTACTCCAATTTTAAATTTTTTTTGTATATGTCTGGTCTACCATTAGGGTTTCAAAACATAATAACCAAACTTATAACAAAAGTTAATTAATAATATAGATATATTACTAAATACAACTATTTATATTCATATTTTAAAATAAAAAAATTTAAAAAATCATTTAAAAAAAAAAAGGATAAAATATAAAATTATAAAAATATATATATATATACTAACAACCTTATCTACCTTCTTTACAAAACTTTTTGTTTTCTTATTATTGTTTGATTAAAAGTGCATGGTTCTGTCTTTCTCTCTTTTTTCTAACTATCATATATAATCTCACTTCTATTATTCTATATATAGGATTAGAGTATGTCTAAATGACGTGTAAAAGCCGATACAAAAGACGTTACGTTGTTAAATTTTATTGTTATTAATTATAAATATATAATTAACTAGATGATGTTTAGAAGTAAAAGGTTTTTTTTTTCTCTCTATCTATACTAAATAATAACATTTTACAAATTTTATAATTTGAAATTAAATAATCAAATTAATGAAGATAATTTTAATAAAATACTTAACTATAAAACTATACAACTATTTATTTATATATATATATATTTATTTATATATATGTAATTTAGCTGATTAACTCGCTATTAAATTATATTTTAATTGTCTCAATTTAATATATACGCATATAAATAGATAGTTTCAAATATATAGAAAACTTTTTAAAACCGGTTTTCATGAATAATGATACAATAAATAAACTATATAACAATGTTGGTTAGCACTACTGAACATGTTCTCTAACTCAATAATGACCATTTCTAAACAATTAGAGTGTTTGTCCCATTTAGAGTTTTTGTTAGATTTTCTGCTCTTCTAAAAGTGTCTCATTTAACCATTTTAATTAATTAGTGTTGCTTTCAAACAAAATGAATGGAATCTCCAGTGTGGTGTGGTCCAATTAAACAATTAACTTTGACAATTGTGGTGTGTCTACATATTAATGGAGATTTAATGAATATTAATATTATGTTTGAACGTCGGATATAAAAATATAAAATTACAATTGTTTGTGACTATCCAGATGATGTTGTGTCAGGGCAGAATAAAAAGTTCCCAGTACTGTAAGTAAATTGAATATCAGATTAAACGGAATCTGTTCCTAAATACGATTATCTTAATAGGGTGTTATAAAAATGGCAGATAGAAAAGTAAAAAGATTTGTTATGAATAGCCTTTGGCTTCGATTACATTTTGGGTATTGATAAATATTTTAAATATATATTTTACTTCAAAAATGATTAATGTGTTAAAGAAACATATGAAAATTCGAAACAATTATAGACGCGTATGATTCTTTTAAAAATAAAACAATTTCTACTGCCCTAACTGCAATGGAAAATTTAATGGGAGGGCCTATTTTATTGCAGTAAGGGCAGTAGAAATTGTTTTATTTTTAAAAGAATCATACGCGTCTATAATAGTTTCGAATTTCCATAACAGATGGCGCGCTAATGTATTATAACGAAACATATACCTCTTTAAATTAAAGATACTTCGGCCAGTAAATCCTTTTATTATTTCGACGTTTTGGCAAAAATCTTTTATCCTCTTCAGGAGCAAATAAAAATTCTAACGATTTTCCAAATGCTTTAATTTTTATTTTCTCCTGACGAGGACAAACGATTTTTGTCGAAACGTGGAGATAATAGAAAGATTTACTGGCCTAAGTATCTTTAATTTAAAGAACTATGAATGCCTGCCAGGCAGCCTCTATCTTTATGAGAAACATATACGTCATAAATAGTTCAAATATCATATAACAGATTGCATGCTAATGCATCAAGTGTATATCAGGTCAAACATATTTTTATAATCTTATACTTCCAGGAATAATATATTAGAATATTGACAATATTATAAAATACTATCCATCTTAACTCCGCCTTTGCCGGTCCCAAGCCCGGATGAAAAAGGAGGAGGGGGAGCAGTAACAAGCTCACTAAAAAACCTGGGCTCAGCTGGCCCGGCTGATAGTACCCCTGTAAGAGCTCCTAAATCCAGGGATACAGGATGAGCAGCGTTTGTACTCCATGTTAGGAGCGGCTGCTCATGGCATCTGTTCCTCATGTCAGAGGCGGCCATTTCTTGTGGAGCTAAGTCGGCCTGCCACTGAGTAGTGCTCCCAGTCTTAATGACAAAGGCAGACGCATTTTACTTCACCCAGTCATGATGGTTGTCAAGCTTTACAAGCTTGATACCTTAAGAAGAAGAAGACTATCTACCTTAAATTTCATGCTTCAGAGCTCTTCCATAGATGGCTATTTACAATCTGTACAAATTGACATAAAACAAACAAACAATACGAGGCCAACTTATTTTTGCCTTTCATAAAATTCTCATCTTATTTTATTAAATTGTATTTCGGTTAATTTATTTCTCATTCATATTTGATATTTAAAAAAAAAAATATAGTCACCATTTGTATATTAATTTGAAAAAAGAAAATATGCAAATTTTATATCTACAGCAGTTTAATTAATTAAGTAAAATATAGTATTTGATTATATTTAAACTTTTATCCATTTATTTTATGATGCATTAGCGCGCCATCTGTTATGAAAATTAGAAACTATGATCCAATACGTATGATCCAATTAATTGTTCCATTGCAGTAAGAGCAGTAGAAATTATTTAATTTTTAAATAGAATCATACGCATAAATGATAGTTTATAATTTTCTTATCCTTCTAACAATTTATTATATCGTGTTTTTCTCCTGTAGAAGGGTTTCTGTGCCCGAAAGCTAAAGAGATTTGTGAATAGAAAATTTTATATGAAACCTCTAACCCTGGAGGTTTGATATTTCCACCTCAATATTTTCTCTTCCAGAATTTACATACTGTATATGTACTATTATGTATTATAAAACGATATATTAATCGAAATAATTGCAAAACGTTTCTTTAATCAATAAAAATAGCAAGCTTTCAAGCGTTAACTCATCATCAGGCCAATTGTTTCGCAAATTCCTACAATATATATAGGTGTAGGAGGTATGTGGAGGTATTATGTTTTATATTAGCACATCATTTTGAATAGAAAAATAATTATCTTATCATCCTCATTTACTCCATTTAGGTGGTAGTATCTTGTCCATGGAGTAGATCAGATCAGCACATGCACTCTGATCACAATACCGACCAAATGAGGCGCCTTTTCCGTATTGATGTCTACCATATAGAGGACCGCAAGGATGGCCGGTCACTACATTTAGGTTTTTTTTTTTTATCAATAACGCATGCTTTTTAACTCCGCCTTTTCGGTCCCAAGCCCGGATGAAAAGGGAGGAGGGGAGAAGTAACAAGTTCACTAAAAAACCTGGGCTCAGCTGGTCCGGCTGATAGTACCCTGTTAGGGCTCCTAATCCAGGGATACAGGATGAGCAGCGTTTGTACTCCATGTTTGGAGCAGCTGCACATGACGCTGTTACTCATGTCAGAGGTGGCCATTTCTTTTGGAGCTTGGTCGGCCTGCCACTGAGTAGTGCTCCCAGTCTAAATGAGAAAGGCAGACGCTTTCTACTTCACCCAGTTATGATGGTTGTCAGATAAGAAAGAATAAGAGATACATGTTTTCTAATACTGTATATGAATTTTCACAAACATTTTTACTCTGGTCATTGAACTATAAGAAAATTCAGGCAATAATTTAATTACGGTAATTATGACTGCTATATGCGATTTTATCTCTACATGTATAAAACAATCTAATAATCTCCACATATATACATACCCTCTAATCCCAAAGTAAATTCAGAAATTTGAAGTTTCGTTGTATTCAAATACTCTGCACTTAAAGAGAACTAATGTTCTATAATGCATCATCCGTTATATACTCACTTTTCATATGATACAATTTACTCGAAGTAATTCACGAAAATATAGAAAAGTAGATTTTATATGTGAAAAAACTCCATATCTATTGCACGATTGAAACTATTCTTTTTTTAGATGATATAAATAAGAGGAGAGAACTCTAAATATATTAATAGAATTCATTTATTCTTATTCTTATTATTTCTTTTCTTTATGCAAATATCAGCTTTACTCACTCTGTTTGGGTTTGTCTTTCTTTTTAATTTGTAAAAAGTATATAT
This sequence comes from Cordylochernes scorpioides, assembly GCA_030710605.1. NCBI lineage: Eukaryota > Metazoa > Arthropoda > Arachnida > Pseudoscorpiones > Chernetidae > Cordylochernes > Cordylochernes scorpioides. The sequence goes on from CP092867.1 coordinate 52,881,574, forward strand.
TCACATTGGAAATCCTTTCTGCAGACTGTTGGCGTTGGTCCAACATGAATATTTGATGGAGGAAGCGTTTCAAAGCTCTATAACCCAATTGGTCTTAGTGGCTGAATAGTTTTGATTCGGTAAATAGAATCAAGGAATATATGAATACATAGAATTTTAAATGAATTTATAATCCTTTTGGTTTAACTAGATTTTCTATAGGATTATTATAATGGTAACAGGTTTAGATATTTATGTTAAACTCGGTAGTATTATGATGCATTAGAGCCCCATCTGTTATCAGAATTCGAAACTATTATAGACGCGTATGATTCTTTTTAAAATGAAACAATTTCTACTGCCCTTACTTTAATGGAAAAATTAATGGGAGGATCACTGAGGGCAGTAGAAATTGTTTTATTTCAAAAAGAATCATACGCGTCTATAATAAGTTCGAATTTTGAAACTCAGTAGTAAACAGCAAAATTTACAGCTGCGCTAGTTTAATTCAAAAATTAAAGGTACTTTTGAAATTGCCTGAGTTTCTTAAAAGTTTCTTCACCTCACGATTTAGTAATTATTGATAATATACTGTAGCTAAGCATTTATTATTTTATTAACAGAGTATCATTTTTATGTTTATAATTTGCTAATCTGTAAACATCCTTCATTGCTTATCTTTTGTTTATCATTCATAGTTCGTTCTTGCCTTAAATAAATCGCTGTGCCATCCTGGAGTTTGCCTTCCCTAATTTTCCATGTGGCAATACTATTCCGAGCGTTAATCAAATTATGAATTACAGTTCATTGTAGTAATATTTCTCTATAGAAAAGTGCAATGAGATCGAAATTTTTGTTCACTTTAGTCATTTTAATTGGAAAAAATATATAATTTTGAGACTCTTATAATTAGAAGAAAGGCATCTCATTATTGTGCAACTGAAAGTTGCTGATGGCTTGCGCCATCTGTCGGAATAAATATAAACTATTCTGCTGATTTTTAATTATTTCATAATTGGCTAAAAATCAAAAGAAAAGTTGGTATTTATTCCGACAGATGGTGCAAGCCATTAGCAACTTTAAGTTGCACGATAAGGAGATCTCTTTTTCTTAATATTTTCACCTTACCCCAGTACAATTTCACAATTGTACTATATTCACATTCTTAGAATTAGGTTTGTAATCTACTTATATAATTGCCTTATTCTGTCTGTCTGAAGTTCACTGTCTGAAGCTCACTGTCTATACAGACCACCCTGTCTATAGCGGTCACTTTAGGCAACCCTGTTATCAGCAGTGTGATACATACACCTGTCTATACAGACCACCCTGTCTATAGCGGTCACTTTAGGCAACCCTGTTATCAGCAGTGTGATACATACACCTGTCTATACAGACCACCCTGTCTGAAGTTCACTGTCTAAAGCTCACTGTCTGAGGTTCACGGATAGAATGCGCGCCCATTGGCTGCCGGCGAACACGTGGCCTCCCTGCCCCCCTCTAGACAACCCTGTTATCAGCTGTGTGATACATACACCTGTCTATAGCGGCCATTCTAGACAACCCTGTTATCAGCAGTGTGTTGCATCCACCTGTCTATACAGACCACCCTGTCTATAGCGGCCACTCTAGACGCCCCTGTTATCAGCAGTGTGCTGCATCCACCTGTCTATACAGACCACCCTGTCTATAGCGGTCACTTTAGGCAACCCTGTTATCATCAGTGTGTTACATTCACCTGTCTATACAGACCACCCTGTCTATAGCGGTCACTTTAGGCAACCCTGTTATCAGCAGTGTGATACATACACCTGTCTATACAGACCACCCTGTCTATAGCGACCATTCTAGACAACCCTGTTATCAGCAGTGTGTTACATTCACCTGTCTATACAGACCACCCTGTATATAGCGGCCATTCTAGATAACCCTGTTATCAGCTGTGTGATACATACACCTGTCTAGAGCGGCCACTCTAGACAACCCTATTATCAGCTGTGTGATACATCCACCTGTCTATACAGACTACCCTGTCTATAGCGGTCACTTTAGGCAACCCTGTTATCATCAGTGTGTTACATTCACCTGTCTATACAGACCACCCTGTCTATAGCGGTCACTTTAGGCAACCCTGTTATCAGCAGTGTGATACATACACCTGTCTATACAGACCACCCTGTCTATAGCGACCACTCTAGACAACCCTGTTATCAGCTGTGTGATACATCCACCTGTCTATACAGACCACCCTGTCTATAGCGGCCACTCTAGGCAACCCTGTTATCAGCTGTGTGATACATCCACCTGTCTATACAGACCACCCTGTCTATAGCGGCCACTCTAGGCAGCCCTAGGAATCAAGATGTATACAAGGTCAAGGGATGGGAATAGAACCCACGACCTTCCGCTTACCGGGCAGATGCCATGACCACTAGGCTATAGGCTCATTATTTCTTTATACCGTTATTATACCGTTATATTATATATAGTTAAAACATTTGAAAAACACACAGTTTGGAACGGGACGTTTCACAAGAGTGACATCCATGGCGCCAATTTATAATTGTAACGAATAGTATTTGTATTAAAACGTTTTAAAAATATATTCGCACTCGGGTAAAACCCGGGCATTGCCCGGGCCATTCGTCTAGTATTTAACATAATTAACAAACAATGCAGGATCAGGTTTCTTTAACTATATTTATTCCTCTAGTTTTCAGGTCAAAATGCCCTTCAACAGAAGAATTAGAAGTATGATTCCCAGCTAACTATATACGCCCTAGTTAGCTGGAAGTTATACTTCTAGTTCATTTGTTGAAGTACATGTTGAGACCTGTAAACTAGAGAAATAAATATAGTTAAAGAAACCTGGCCCTGGATTACTTGTTGATTTTAGAGAATTGTAAAGGCAGGAATGAACAGGTATTACAAATCAAGGTTCGATATATTGGTAGTTTGCTCTATTTAAACTTCGCTCTATAACATTATTTTTTTAAATTAAAGGATTTGAGGAATATGTTTAATTCATTACAAGGAAAGATAGTTTGCTATAGTGTTGGTTCGTTTTATCGAGGAAATACTTCAAGTTGCTTTTATTTAATTTTTTATTATCACAAGTAAATATTTTTGAAAATAGAGCATTTCATATATAAATCTTTAATTAAAAAGGCATATATTGGATCAAAATATAATTTATTTTACCAATATTTCAGTTGGCTGAACGCCAACCTTTATCAAGGTATTATAACATATTTAATGTGTGTCAACAACAAACTCGTGACGCTGTGTGACGCTGAGGTTGTTGTTGACACACATTAAATATGTTGTAATACCTTGATAAAGGTTGGCGTTCAGCCAACTGAAATATTGGTAAAATAAATGATATTTTGATCCTATATATGCCTTTTTAATGAAACAAGTGAATATGGTATAGGCCATGATAATCATGATGGGTAGTTAGCGACTGCTTTTACTGCAAGTGCAAGTACATATATACACATGTAGAACGTAGTTAGAATTTCGTACTTATAACTTTGCTCCGTTTGGTAACTTGCATTCACTAAAGAGGTTGAACCTTTGCAAGAATGGGAGGCTACTGAAACAAATTTTTTCGTAAAATATTTCTCAATATAGGATACGATCCCAGGTCGTGGCAGTCAAAAGTCGACATTTTATGCCACTACTTCAACAACCCCTAAAAATATATTTTCTATAATAGAGAGTTATACCAATTATTTCGTTTCTTAAATAATAAATATCTAAAATTTCTATAGAGAAAGGTTAAAGGGTTAAAATCTCAGTAAATAGAAAGTGAAAATGGGCAGCGTAAGTTCTTCAAGTAATTTACAGAGCATCTCGTTACCCCGTGAAGTAATGCAAATATTCGATAGATCTCCTTGTCTAATTTACACTCTCTTCTTTCACAAGTTTCCTTCGTTAATTCTCTAAAACTTGGCAATTTACAAATAGTTCCCTCTACCCATTCTTTAAATGGGTCCTCTCTATCTTTATTTGGAATTATTTTCTAAATTCTGTTTCCCTCTCCCCCCCCTTTTTTTTGTAATTTAAATATCACTGCATATATATGTTATATTAAAATATTACTTTATTTAAAATTATATTTAATAGATTCAAATACTCTGTTAAATCGACCGCCAGAGGTCACGCTTCCCTTATAAAAACTCATTGTTGTTGTTTTCCGATGGCCGGCTCAAACCGTTTGTACATTATGTAAATAATATTTTGTTTTCCTTGTTCTATTCGCCTTATGGCAGGCAGTACTTTTATCATATTATGTTTTTATATATCCCATAAGCTCAATTAAAGCTATTTCTACTCTTCGTTATTTTAACTATTTTTATTTTCAAGATTTCAACCACGACTGCATTACCTAGCATAATCCTCAAGATGATCAAAAATCAATAGAAGATCTCTTTTTATTACATAATAATAATGTTATTTATAACATATATATTATTTTTGTTTATAAATTTGCTCCTTCAATTAAAAAGGCATATATTGGATCAAAATATCATTTATTTTACCAATATTTCAGTTGACTGAACGCCAACCTTTATCAAGGTTTTATAACATATTTAATGCTATTTAATAATATATTATATATTATAATAATAATAACATATTTTATTTGCTCCTGTAGAAGGGTTGGTACTACCCGAAAGCTTGAGAAGTAATCAATAAAAATAGGAAACTCATCCTCGGATCCTAAGTTTCATAGTACTCACTGCATATGTTAAACACATATATCTATCTATATATATATAAAATGAATGTTTATATGTTTGTATCTTTGTTTGTTTGTATATATGTCCGGTATACAAATTCGCAGTAGTTGACTAATTCAAACCAAAATTTCCATACATAGGTAAAAGAATACGGGGAAGACGATAGGCTATTTTAAAAATATATAAATCAATTATTAAAACTATATATTCAAATTATTCTACTTAGTTCACGAACAGCGTCCTCTATCAAAGATTAGATTAAATTATGCTGATGCAAACAAATAGATAATGCTAATAACAAACAATTATTAAAAAAATCTTATCTAAATATATATCACTCGGGTAGATATGCACACGGGTCAATCCCGGGGCGAAGCCCGGGTCACCCGTCTAGTTAAATATAAAAAATACATGTTTATATTATATCGCATTATTTATATGAAATTTAGTTTCGCGAAGATGATAATCATGTACCAAAAGAGGCACGTCTCCATTTGATTATGTATCAGAACAATGCACTGTACACCAACCTGATAAAAGAATTTACTAGTGATGATAATAATGAGCTACAACACCAGGGTTTGGCGATTTGAGACAAATAAAGGTTGGGCTTTTTGTTTGAATATACCAAACCTGGTGTTTTGGTTCATTCTATATTATCCCTAGAACAATATTTTACGAGGGTGTTTTTTATTTATTTATTTCGATTTAAAGCGCTATGTCCCCCTAGGGACACTTGCGCTGTCATACATGTATGCCTTTACATTTTTCTATACATATATTCACAATAAATTTAAGGCCGTGAATAGAATAGTCATATAATATTAACAAGGAAAAAGTGAGAAAAAAGAACTGTGTACAAAGGAAAGTAGTGTCTGGCAATATATACAATCAGCATAATATATATTTTTAATAGAATATATCGTTCTGATGCCTAATCAAAGGGAGAAGTGCCTCTTTTGATACATATTTATATAAACCTTTAGTTCTAAATCGTATTTTATACTGCAGTTTAGATGAAAAAGTAAAAAATGAAGATAGAAAAGAGAGACACAATATAACCATTTGAAATTTCTATGAATCAATACAACAAATAGAGCAAACTGTTAATAGAAATCTAAACAGCGGTATCCACTAAATAACCTAAAGAAATATAATCAATGGCACCGTATTCCAGAGAAGAGACTGTATGAATATTAGATCTCATTTCTACAAATAAATTTTAAAATGGGGCCCAGTAGTGTTTCAAAGAAGACAAAATGCATATTTATAAGGTCTTGACAGCGGGTAAGAAAGATTTATTAAATAAAATAGAAATATATAGAGAGAAAAAGCTTAAGGTTTATTTATAAAGGTAAGAGATAGTAAAGGCATTGTGTGTAAATCTATCTTTCCTTTTCACTTAAATATAAATATAGGTGCACAATTTAGATAATCTCTATTATTAATATTAATAGCCTATTATTTTAAAGGCAATTTGGAATTTAGACAATTGTGAAATGGAATTGAAAATATTTTATTGACATTATTTAATTGTTAAGGAATAAATATAAAATAAATGACCCAATATATAAAATATAATTGATGATAGTTAATAAACATCAGACTATATATAAGAGACTCTCCCATCGATAAAGAATTCTCCTTCAGATAGTGAAAGGGTCTCCCTAAACTTCTCTCACCTCTTGACCTGAAATATATTGTCACGTGGAAAATTAGGGAAGACCAACTTCGGGATTAGACACCAATTTATTTCAGGCAAGAACAAACTGTGAGAGATAAACAAAAGATAAGCAAAGAGGGAAGTGTACAGAGTAGCAAAATATAAACATAAAAATGATACTCTGCTAATAAAATAATAAATACTTTGTTACAATATTTACAAAAGCAAGCTTTGGCCGACGACTCAAGAATAAATATTAACATCCAGACCTCTACTAAAGACCTAGCCTTGCAGGTGGTCAGAGCTGATGGTGTCTTTTTCATGGAGCAGATCAGATCGGTCCATGCACCCTGATCACAATATCGGTCAACCGAGGAACCTTGTCCGTATGGATCTCCTCTTCTGGATGGATGTCTGCCATATAGAGGGCTGCAAGGATGGCCGGATGTTCGTTGACTAAAAACTTCCATAAATATTTGTAATGTAAACATATTTTATATATACCATTGGGCTGAATTTATTCGCGATATTCCAAACAAAAATCTGAGAAACTTACAACCGTTCATCCTTTCTGTAGAATTTAAGATTCTTCGAAGCGATTTAAATAAAGGTTAAAGAAGAGCAAATTGTATGTCCATCTTAGTCATCTTGATTTCCCATAAAAGACTTGAAGGCGTGGATAAAACTTAAAAGAAAACTACGAATGGTTAACTGGGACGTATATAAAGAGCATGAGGCGCCATCTGTAGGTTGAGAACAAAATTATTCAGCGCTCTACTTTCAAACATATAAGATGAATTTCCGCAACTAGTGAAACGAAGAATAAAAAATATTTATAAATGCTTGCCTAATCAGTGATTTTCCCTCCCCCAGCGAATATGTGAATTTCATATTCTAGAGAGCTGTAATTATTCGCTTTAGAAGCCTCTTTCTATATTTTCGATAAATATTATAATTACGAATAGACCTTCAAATGTATTATATGAAAACAAAGAACAATATGAAATTTGTATAGCGAACTGGTTGATTGAATTGGCGAAATGGCTGGAAAGGTTCATCAATGATGAACGAATAACTTCAAATTATTTTTATCTTCACTTTCACAAAAATATTTTGAAAACACTCGTTTACATTATCAATTAAAATTCAATTACATACAAAAAATTTATAAAATACATTTGAAATACAATTAATATGAATAATACAATTTTATTCGAATGTACTTATATAAAAGAATGCGTATTTCTCTACATTTTAGAATTCTCAAATAGATTGGAAGGGAAAAAAATTGGCTTTTTTTTTTTATATATATCCAACATCGTTTCTTTATTTTCCAAAGCTGGTGTTGTTACCGACTCAAGTCTGTCAGTTAGCAGTTAATAGATGGCGCATAGGTTTTGGATATTTTTTGACTGGAGAAGTGATCTTACTTTATATATACATAATATCACACAAGATAAAATTCACTAGATTTAATATTTTCGAAAAGTAATTGGTGAAGTTTATGGATATTTAGAATAATGTCTTTTCACGAGATGTGTGACTACAGTATGATATGTTTCAAACGATAAATAAGCTCTTCTTGACTAACCATTTGTTTCCCTAAAAAGCCGAAGGAGATATCTACAAAGATAAGGAAAATGCAACCTCCTGATGTCTATATGTAAGCAATCTTTTTTGTGAACCATTTTTGATCGTACTTATCCAGAGTTACTTACAATTCTGAATAAGTAAATCACACACATATATGTCACTATATAAAAGAGTATTACTACATATATCTTTCTTAACTCCCCTTAATACATGTTAACCACCCCAATTGGCCCAGAAGTGGAAGGCTCCTCTGCCATTCCATTTGGTCATTAAGGCTACCCATAAAGTCAACTTTACGACCCTGCTTATTTATTTATTTTTATGTACAACATATATAACTACCATGTAAATACTGATGGTTGTTCACCACTGTTGGATTCACGCGATCTATAGCTACATTACAAAGCTATGTTACAACTAGATACCTCTGCGGTGTGTCGCACAAAGACCTTTAGAAAAATATAAAATAAATATTTAAAAAAGAAGAATTTTCTTGTTAGATATACAATTATATTTTCTAAGTTAAATACTTGTATTCTACACATACAGTAGAATTAAGACAACGCTAATCTCTCTATATTCGCTATAGAAGAAGACACAAGTCAGGGAGAAACGTTTCTTTTATTAGAGGACGTTCGTATAAGCGTAGAAGGTCGTCTTGCCCGAATGTTAGTACGATCGTCCTCTCATAAAGGAAGCTCTTCTCCCCGACTTGTGTTTATTCTCCTATACACACAGTAGGATTTCCAAAGAGATACCATCTAAAACATAGTTGAACTCTGTCTCACCTGTTATTGGTCTCTTTTCAGAGACGCTGCCCTTTGGAGTCAAGTCATGAGTAGTCTTTCTACTCAAACAGAGTATCTGATGATATATCTCCTTCAGGAGAGACCAGGGCTAGCCATTATTTAGGCGGTCTCTCATACTAGACTACTATATCGATCATTATAAGTGCACACTCACACATGAACAAAACTCAAGGAAGTGGAAAGTCTATTCGCCCGTCATCTGTTTATATGAAGGAGACAAAATATCCTTTATCTCGTTATCTCGTGTGTCTTCAATAAAGGTCACTGTATATCAATTATCTTTCAGAGTCTGAATCCCGATATACATCCAAAAAGCAAAACTAATCAAGTTTTGTCCATAAGTGTATTTTTAATTATCATATGTTGAGTAGTGTATATCCTGGGGAGAGCAAGGGATAAGAATACGCAATAACACAGATGGGCAAATACATATTTAACACACACAGGTTATTAACGCCAACATATCGGTTGTAAGTCTAAATACAAAGGTATTATAATATGTAACATTACTTACGTTGATAGAATAACAGATCCATTCTGATACATGGATATATTAATAATACAATTTAAAATGGCGTCAAAGCACTTATTCCACCAACACGCCTATGTGCGAATTATCTGAAAGGTCAATATGCATATTCAAATATTACTATGGAGATAGTTAATTCATTAGACAAACATATGAAGATACAATAGTAGCAGCATTGTTGTGCCTTCAAATCTTTGGTAAACATTTATTTGGCGATATCTTCAAACCTATCCCTTTATAATTATATCGGGTAGGTAATGACGGGCCTGAATATATATAAAAAAAAATAATAGAAAAAAAAAACGCGTTTGTGGATGGCTTTTCTTGATTTATCAAGATTTTGGGTTGGCCAAATATCACGGAACAGGCTAAAGGCTAAATCAATGTTTAGTTTATTTCCTATCCACCAGATGGCGCTCTGCCTTCTGAAAAGCATATGTGTTCCTGGTCAGGATATGCATTTTTTATTTTTAATATATATATATAAATGGACAAAACTTCGCCGGTCGTCTGTTATTTTGAAGGAGACAGATGCAATTTTGTTTACACTTGGTTATCTCATGTGTCTTCAATAAAGGTCACCTTGTAAAAAATAACTTTCATAGCTATTGTCTGAATCTCGATATACATGCTAAAAGGTACAACTTCCTTAAGTTTTGTTCATGAGTGTATACTTTAAATGCGCTACATGTCTACACATGTGACAAAATTTTGAAAAATTATGATAGGCTCTCCGAGATGCCAAGATTCCAGAGAAAAGTTGGGGAAAGATGGGTGGACTCCAGCTGCTTCAGCTGCCATGTGTGAGGCGCCAAATACGACATTCCAGCGTGGAGGAGGAGAACGGGCAGTCTGTTCACATCTGCGGCAAGTAGAAGACGTGAGGAGTTCCCTCCTGGGCGTGTGGATGATCCTGCAAGACGGAGCCAGGAGAACCTGATATCGAAGCGTCCTACAAAGCGGTGTAGTCCAAGCTGGACGTATACACTGTGGAGCAACACGTCTCAAGAGTAACATTCACGGTGCCAAGGATTCTTCTGACGGGGAAGTTGGAAGTAAATCCCACTCGTTGTATATCTTTTGTTCAGTGCGAGGTATCATAAAGCGCTAACTTTTGCTGCATCTTTACTAACTCACGGGTGTATCTTTGTGCCATCCTGATTATACAAAGAACACGAACAGCGTCTGGGTACGACGTACCCATATCTTAATGAACTTTCAATTCGCTGTAAGAGCATCAAACCTTCTAATCTATTTTCTCCTCTCTCCAATTTTTTTTTCTCAAATCTATTCACTCAAGTGTTTTCATTGCCTGCTCCTTAAATTGTTCTTAGAAACCTAATAGTAATTTTTTATTCTCTTTCTTTTGTTTTTACTCTTCTCGTTATATTTGTGCACTTTATTAGTTTCTGATAAGCCTTTTATAGTCAAGATTATAGAAAAAATTGAAAGACAATTTTAATTAAGAGAAGAGAGAGGACTGTAAGAGTTAATTTAAAAGGTGAAAAATAAATTATTCTGTGAAAAACGCTTTAATTAAATACAATTTTGACTTTTGACATGTCAATATTAAGACTGATCAATAGTTGTTGTTAGTATTATAATTTCAAATTTTCAAATATTTTGATATAAGATAATATTTTATAATTTATTTCATATCACGTATATTTTTACCTGATATGAAAAAGTTGTAATAATCTTAAAATATGGCATATTTAGCTTTCAAAATATTTTAGTTTTACTATTTTAATATTTTGAATATAGAGCAATCCATAATACATTTATATTTTAAAATAAGGCCTATTTTGGATTTTAATACGATTATTTATTAAACCGATATTTCGATGGATCGATCTTCCATCTTTTACAAGGTGTTTTGCTGTGAAGCACGCAGCAGGTCACGTGCCCCAGGTGAGCCACTAGACGTCTTCCAAGCTTATTGGGAGATAAACCATCTAATATATACATTCTAAATAGAGTAAATATAATCAAAAGAAAAAAAAATGATATATGTAAATAACTATTGAAAATTAAGAGATATCGAATTAATTAAACAAATAAAATATCATAAAAATTGAAATAACTGTGAAATAAATATACAAATAATAGTAATAAATATCCGATTAAAAATGAAATAAAATAAACATGTAAATAGCATAATCATCTAGAAGGTTCTAAACTGAGTATATACATCTGGCAAGTCAATCTTTCTATTGATACTATTTTTATTTTCTAAAGAGCTCCAGCTTTTTAAAAATAAACGGCAATGTTTTTCTTTGATGTTTTGATGTATTATAGATGTGTGATCGAAGTCTGGAGTGTGACTATTGTTGAATGCGTGATCTACCAGTAGGGATGTCGGGTTATGGTGCTTTAGTGCAGATTTGTGCTGGTTGATTCTTTCAGATAAAGGTTTGCTGGTTTCTCCTATGTATATTGCCTGGCAGGATTTGCATGGAATTTTATAAACCACATTCGCTCTATCTTCTGACTTGTATATTTGTTTTGTATCAGGGTGACAGAAGATGCTTCTTAAATTCTGGTTGGGTTGATATCTGGTTGTAATATTGTGTTTTTTTAAACTTCTGGCTATTCTTTCACAGCCATAGCTGTAAGGTAGGGAGCAAAACACGTTCGGGGTTGAGATCTGTCTATTGTTCGTGGATGGAATTTTTGGTGCATATAATTGCTTTTTGATAAATTCTTTAGGGTAATTATTGCTTTGTAGTTCTTGAAATAATCTAGCTCTTTCAATTTTTTCATCATTTTTATCCTTAAAATGTGTAGTCAACCTCTTGGAAAGTGTTTTGACCACCAAAATTTATCAAAAACCAACCCACACAGGAAGTTACCTGAACTTCAATTCTTTTGGTCCGATCTGTCATAAGATTGCGGTGGTCAAAACACTTTCCAAGAGGTTGACTACACATTTTACGGATAAAAATGATGAAAGAATTGAAAGAGCTAGATTATTTCAAGAACTACAAAGCAATAATTACCCTAAAGAATTTATCAAAAAGCAATTATATGCACCAAAAATTCCATCCACGAACAATAGACAGATCTCAACCCCGAACGTGTTTTGCTCCCTACCTTACAGCTATGACTGTGAAAGAATAGCCAGAAGTTAAAAAAAAACACAATATTACAACCAGATATCAACCCAACCAGAATTTAAGAAGCATCTTCCGTCACCCTGATACAAAACAAATCTACAAGTCAGAAGATAGAGCGAATGTGGTTTATAAAATTCCATGCAAATCCTGCCAGGCAATATACATAGGAGAAACCAGCAAACCTTTATCTGAAAGAATCAACCAGCACAAATCTGCACTAAAGCACCATAACCCGACATCCCTACTGGTAGATCACGCATTCAACAATAGTCACACTCCAGACTTCGATCACACATCTAGAATACATCAAAACATTGCCGTTTATTTTTAGAAAGCTGGAGCTCTTTAGAAAATAAAAATAGTATCAATAGAAAGATTGACTTGCCAGATGTATATACTCAGTTTAGAACCTTCTAGATGATTATGCTATTTACATGTTTATTTTATTTCATTTTTTATCGGATATTTATTACTATTATTTGTATATTTATTTCACAGTTATTTCAATTTTTATGATATTTTATTTGTTTAATTAATTCGATATCTCTTAATTTTCAATAGTTATTTACATATATCATTTTTTTTTCTTTTGATTATATTTACTCTATTTAGAATGTATATATTAGATGGTTTATCTCCCAATAAGCTTGGAAGACGTCTAGTGGCTCACCTGGGGCACGTGACCTGCTGCGTGCTTCACAGCAAAACACCTTGTAAAAGATGGAAGATCGATCCATCGAAATATCGGTTTAATAAATAATCGTATTAAAATCCAAAATAGGCCTTATTTTAATATTATATATAATAAATTAATTATATTTTTCACAACCATATGGAATTTATCAATTAGTTTTACTTTTAATAATTAATAAATTAAATATATAAAGGTTCACTTTATAGATTACTTTTTCTATTTTTTCGAAGATAATATTTTTGTTTGACATATTGGACGCGATATCCCAGCTCGGGATACTTGCGCCTAAATACATTTTAGAAACCTATATACAATTCAATAACCGGACTAAAAACATAATTAAAACTTAAACGATGGTTTTCTTAAACAGAATTTCTATTTGATTGAAGAATATCTGGTTCGTTACCCCAGTTTAACTTTGTTTTTGAACAAGCTCATGACGTGACAAAGCCGATTCATTTGCTTGGTCCGTTGTTGAATCTTGCTGTTAAACAATTCAAATATTTATATCGATACATGCATAATATTCACCTAAAAAAAACAAATTTACTTATACAAATAAACTTATCTTCCTCATTAATTTCTCTTTTTTTACATTACCTTTTAGCTATATATACAGGGTGATCCAAAAGTCCCGCACAACTTTAAAAATTAATAACTCCGCGAATATTTGCGCTAGAGCAATGCGGTAAACACCATTGTGTTCAGGATGCAATGGGATTTTTTATGGCAAATAATGAAAAATTCGAAATTGATTTTAGTTACAACTTTATTCGCTAGAGATGGCGCCCTACCAGAATCAGCGATTCAGCGGCCAAATTGTTTGATAAATTGAAAAATATAACTGAACGACACGTATTTTTCCTTTTTGAATACCAGGAAAGAACCCTAATAATATCAAATGATAAATTAATAAAACACCATTTCGCCAAAAGTTAGAAGAAATGGTTAACGATTTTTAAATACAATCTGAGATATGTAAAATAGGTATATGCAAATTAAAACATGTAGCAAAAAAAAACTGATATTTTAGATGCGGTTTGCTGGAATCCTCTCAGCTATTTATATTTCGAAAATAATAATTTTCAATTTTTTTAAAATTCAACTCTCTCTCAGTATCGATTATATTTATTTTAATTCATTTGAAAAATATTTATCTATCTCTGATGATTTATTTTACTCTGGAATGTCATTGTTGTTTTTGTCGTGTCCAATAAAGAGCCTCAGATTCTTTTCGTTTGGCCAACAAAAAATGTCCAATTTATATACACATATATTCTTACATAATGAGACTTCAAAGAATGCAAATAATCTTCATCTATTTACATACACAACACATCTCCCCCCTTAATAATACTCCAGTCGGTCTAGGGGTTTCCTGGCTCTCTGAGGTCTAAGACTGCGGACGGGCACTTGCACAGCGGCAGGCTCCGGTTTAGGAGTGCAAGAGGGCACGTGCACAGCAACAGGCCCTGGTATAGGAGTGCAAGAGGTTACGTGCACAGAAGCAGTCTCCTCCTTGTTTCCTGATGTAACCTCTGGAACCTCCTCTTCACTTTATTTCTGACTTCCACCTACAGGCTTCTCTCCTGATGTTCGAGGAAGTATCAAATTTCTTGTCTCCACTTGTTTCTTTCTCACAGGTCGCAATTGATTGATATGCCTCTTATACACGACGCCCTCGCAACTTACAAGGTAGTGACGGTAGCTCAATAATTCCAAAATGGTACCTTTTCACCGTTTAGGTCCAGTTGCATAGTTGCGGAAATAAACCTCGCAACCTGTAGTAAACTGCTCCTGCCTTCTTACGGCCTCATGAAATACCTCTCGCGGATTTCTCATCTTGGTATTAAATTCGAGAATCTTGATCTTAAACTCTTCATTAGCAGTTCCGCCGGGGAATTCCTTTATTACAGTTTGGGGGAATGCTCAATGAGCAAATAGGAAACTTTGTAGATCCGTCTCTAAATCATCCTTCCCATTATTCTTTCTCAAAAGGTTTTTAAACTCTCTTACATATCTCTCAGCTAAACCATTTGTACTAGGATTATACGGACTGGTCTTAGTGTGCCGTATACCATTCATTTTGGTAAATTGCTCGAATTCACCGGAGACAAACTGTCTTCCGTTATCTGTAGCAAAATATTAGGGCAATCCAATTCTGGCGAGAATTTCTCTAAGATGACTAATAATCGTTCTTCTGGTAATATCTTTGATGATAAAAATTTCTATCCACTTTGAGTATGCGTCCACGAGAACCAAAAACATTCTTCCTATGAACGGACCCGCTAGATCAAGATGAAGTCGATGCCACGGTTTTTCGGGCCAAGTCCATTCCGAGCTGGTAGCCGGGGGCATGCTTGCCGATTCTTGGCATACTCTACATTCTCTAGTTAACTCCTCGATGTTACTGTCTATGCCTGGCCACCAGAAAATACCGTCTGGCAATCATCTTCATTTTAACAATCCCCATGTATATTTCATGTAAGTCATTTAAAATTAAAGATCTTAATTTTTGGGGAATTACCACTCTTTCACGCCATTGAAAACAATCAAACTCCAAACTTAATTCCTCATTGATCTTATAATAAAGAGCTAGTGGGTTTTCGCTCAGTACCCTTGTGAATTTCCACACACACACAGTTGCCTTCTCTAACATTCCTTAATACTATATACAGTATTTTATCTCGGGACGTCTCATATGCCACCTCCCTAAAAGAGAACGGTACCTCATTCAACTTCCTGAGAAGAAGTACCTAGTCTTCATCAAGAAACTCCCTGACACTCGATTCTAAAGGAAGACGTGACAATGCGTCAACATTGGAATTATCACTACCTTTTCGAAACTCCTCAGTATAATTAAATGCAGCTAATTTTAAGGACCATATTTTAATTCTGGATGCTGCACATATGGGAATTGGTTTCTGAGGTGAAAATATATGAATTAAGGGTCGGTTGTCTGTGACTAATACGAATTTTCGTCCCAGTAAGTATTGTCTTGATTTCTCATCGCCATAAGTTATGCTCAACGCTTCCTTTTCTAGTTGAGAGTACCGTTTTCCGCTTCAGTTAATGTTCTAGAAGCAAAAGCTATAGGGCATTCTTCCTTTCTATCATTTCTATGACTCAGAATTACGCCTGGTCCATAGTCCATTAATAATGATTTGCATTTTTAAAATAACATTCGATATTTTTCCGTCCAATTCCATCTACAATTTTTATTCAAAAGTTGATAGAATAGCGCTAAAATGTTTGCTATATTCTTTATGAATCTATAATAATAAATTAAGAGTCCTATGAAAGATCTCAATTGCGAAACATTCTTTAGGTTCATGCGCCTCTATCACTGCTTTAATTTTATTTTCTAAGGGATGCAGTCCATATTTATCCATTTTAACCCTAAAAATTCCACCGATTTCTTTTTAAATTTACATTTATATCTGTTTAACTTTAAACCTTTTTCTAGCAATAATCTGAACACTAGATCAAACTTTTGTTCATGATCTTCAAAGTCTTTTCCTGCAACCAAAATATCATCTATGTAGCAGGCCACACCTGGAAAATCAGAAAATAGGCCTTCCATAATCCCCTGAAATTTATTTGGTGCTACCGCTACGTCATATGATAGTCTTTTATAAGAAAACAACATATTTGTTGTGTTTATATCAACAACAGCTTTGGCTTCTTCCGCTAACATTACTTGTAAGTAAGCCTGTGATAGGTCTAGAGTCGAAAGTACGGTGCTTGTAGATAATTTTGAAAAGATCTCATCGATCGATGGAATGGGATACCTATCTAATTCTATTGCTTTATTAGCTGTACATCTAAAATCACCACATATCCTTACACTACCATCCTTTTTTGATGCCGGTACTATTGGAGCGGTCCAATATGCATGAACTATAGGTTATAAAATGCAAGAATTCACTAAACGATCAATTTCATTCTCTACTTTGTTTTTTTTTGGAGAGAAAGGTAAACTTCTGGCCTTACAAAACACAGGAGTCACATCCTTTTTTAAATTGAAATTTATTCTAACGTCCTTTAGACAGCCCAAATCTTTGTTAAACAAATCTGCATACCTATCCATCAAATTTTTATATATTTAAATATATTTCTATTATATTCATTATTTAAAATTTTAATGCTAAACAATATAGAATAATCACGTTTCAACTGTTTAAGCCATTCTCTTTCTAACAAAATCACCTGGATTTTTTCATTTACAACTATTAATCGTAAATATTGGTTGGCTTCTTTTACAAAATAATTTCCTTGATCTATAATCTATATTGATTTACCAAAAAAGGATATCAATCTTAAATTTGTTGGAAATAATCTTTTACATTGCCAATAATTCTTATAAATATCTTTAGGTATTAACGTAACTGGACTTCCTGTAGCTATTGTAAAGCACAAAGAATAATCATCTACTGTTAAATTTTTAGTGGCATCAGTTTCGCCCTGTACAGAATATATAGAGTCCTCTTGTACAAATTTACATCCCCACATTCTTTTACTAGCTTTGCAGACCCTACTTAAATGACCCAGTTTATTACATTTTAAAACAAGTCTTTGTTCTATGAGGTAAAAAGATGCCACGTGTGAATGTCTTTCACCACATCTATAACACACTATTTTGCCTTTGCCACTTTGCCTGAAAGGCCTATACTGCGCCGTACTATTATTGTACTCGCCCTTTTTATCCTTTCAATTGACAGGGGATATCTTGGCCACTAATTTATCTTGTAATTCTCTTGTATTTATCTCCGCCAATTCGAACGAGATCGCCACTGCAAAAACTTTATCCAGGGTGACATCGTCGTCCTCTTGTAGTAGCTTCTTTTGCAGGATTTCCGACTTGATTCCAGCCACAAAACGGTCTCGCATCATGGTTCCCAACATATCGACGAAATTACAATTTATTGCCAAATGTTTCAATTCTCTAAGATATTCCGAAATTGATTCTCCTCCCTGTTGAATTCTCTTTAAAAATCTGCATCGCTGTGGTATCACTTTCTACTTTGGATCCAACTGCAGCTTAATTCTTTGAATGATAGTATCATAGGGTTGATCTTTCATTAGACCAGGAAGAAAATGTCGTTTCCCTGCTTCAAAGTTTCAGAATCTGGTAGCGAGGTAAAAATCAGCACTTTAATCTCCTCCTTCAGATGCCAAAAAGAAAGCCTCATATTTTTGTACAAAAAGATCGAAGTGTCCTCCACTGGGCTATAGCATCTAAAAGGTATTATTAACTTTGAACTTGTCATGCTGATCTTTTCTACTCCTTTGTTT
This sequence comes from Cordylochernes scorpioides, assembly GCA_030710605.1. Lineage (NCBI taxonomy): Eukaryota > Metazoa > Arthropoda > Arachnida > Pseudoscorpiones > Chernetidae > Cordylochernes > Cordylochernes scorpioides. The sequence continues at coordinate 52,899,997 of CP092867.1, forward strand.
TCTTGATCCAGATAGTTTAAAAGATGTAATCTTAACCCATTTTCCTATTTTTCCTCTCCATAATCCAAGAGTCAGATTTGTTTAAAGATGTAGTTGTTATACTTGCATAGAGGCCGTTTTCCTCAGCTTTTTACTGGCTCTGTAGATCGCGCATCCTCGTCGCCACTTTTGTTGTGTCGTAATTAGACGTACAAGAGCTCAAACTTGACCATGGCCAACAACAAATGTCCAATTTATATATACATATATTTTATACAAAATGAGGCTTTAAATGATACAAATAATATTAATCTATTTACATAAACAACAGTTAATATATAGCGAGAAGAGTAGAGGACTGAGCACAGATCCCTGAGGTACACCAGCCCATGTTCTTCGGTCCTTGGAAAATGTTCCATTGACCCGAACCTTTATCCTTCTTCCCCTTAAGAAATCTGCAATCCAGATTAAGGTTTTTCCTCTTACTCCGATGTTGTGCAGCCTTTCAAATAATTTCTACACTCGATCAAAAGCTGAGGTCATATCCAGGAATACGGCCGTTGTCTTCTTTGGCGGTTTTTCCTAGAAATCTATTATTGATTGACAGAAGTAGAACAGTTTATCAGTTGTACGGTGTCTGGATCTTTAGGCAGTTTGGTAGAAGTTTATTTTATTATTGTTAGTGAGCCAGACTATGAGCATAGAGTGGATAATTCATTCTGTTATTTTACAAAGTATGCTGGTAAGAGCAATTGGCCGATAGTTCTTGCATTCCTTAGCATCTTTGTTTGGTTTCAGGATTGGCACTATAATTGATATCTTCCAAATTTTTGGTAGTTTACCAGTTTGCCATGAAATGTTCAGTATTCGTAGGAGTTGATTTTTAGTTTCGTCTCCAAAGTGTGTAATCATTTGACCAAAGATTAGAGCATCTCCAGGTGACATCTTGGATTTAACTTTCCTATTGATGAATTTAGCTCATTCAGTGCGAAGTCTCTCGAGTAAATATCTTGTTGTTGGTAATTTCTTGCTTGTTTAACTAACTTGTTTATATTATTTTTAAGAGTCCTGCCTTCATTCGTTAAGCTGAGTCTGGAAGTGCTTGAAAGATATTCAGCAATATTATGTCAGCCATCTGTTTGTTCGTTCTCGCTGTTCATATCGGTTAGAGTATTGGAGGATTAGTGTTGGTTTTGATTGTTTTATAACACTAATTATATTCCAGTGATGGCTTTCCTTTTTTGGATCCATTTTTTTCGCTGAATTCTGCCCATTTTTCTTGTTTGAATATCCAAATTTCTTGTTCTATTTTGTGACTAATTTCAATGAGTTCCTTTATGAATTCTTCTGTTTTATTTGTTTAAGAAGTTCATTTTTATTGTCTCTCTCTGCAATCATTGCCTCGATATTGTGGTCCTTCCAGTAAAGTATTCACAGGTCTTTACGTCTACCTCTAGGTATCGATACTTTTGCAGCTTTGAATATGTTCAAAGAGAATTTTTCCAAGTTTTTGTCAACCGTTCTGTGATTTAATTCTTCGTTGCACAGTTCTTCAAGCTTTTCTGTATTTTTTTTCCAGTGTTCTTTTATTCTGTTGAAAATTCTCAATTTTGAATTTTAGGGTTGTTAAAATTGGTCTGTGGTCACTGATTGCACTTTTCCGAATTTTCCATTGTGTTGTGGGTGCGATGTTGTAATCTATCGCTGTGATGTCTATTGCGGATTCTGTGCCTTTTGACTTGGATAGATAGGTGTTCTTTTCGTTATTTAACGGCGTAAGGTCGAGGTCGGTTAGCATGTCCTCAACCTGCTGACCTTTGTTATCCTGGACAGGTGATCCCCAAGATGGTCTTTCGGCGTTAAAATCACCAAGTATGATTGCGATATCCGAAGACGCTTCACTTGATGTCTCTATCAGGCCTGTATTGATGCTAGTATTATCGTGGTGATAAACATTTATGATTGGAATTGTTTTATCTGTAAGATAGATTTCTATTGCCTCAGCTTCTGTCGTGCTTTCTCTAGGCTTACTCTGATTATAGGCGATTTCCTTAAATTTGATTTCTAGAGTTCTAATCAAAACGGCAAGTCCTCCTCCGAATTTTTCCGGTCTGTCCTTTCGTAGTGTTGTATAATCTTTGATATTGAATCTCAGATTCTGATTCAATTTTGTCTCCTGAGGACAATTAATATGTACATTGTTGTCACAGAGAAGACAAGTCAGCTCTTTATTTTCCTCTGGGTACCATTTATATTGAGTTGTAGTAGATTGAATTGTGTCCTCGTAGTAGATTTCTCATCATGAGCTCGAGCTGCAGCTCCTGACGCGGCGGTTACCCCGGACGCGTTAGCATTACTGGAGATATCAGTTTTGCTCTTCATTTGAAAATGGGTGCCGTTGCAACGTTAGTCATCTTGGAAAACGAACCAGAATTTGGTCAAATATTCCAAGGGTCCAGGGGGGGCCGCAAAGAGGTGTGGTCGAACTTCTCCCCTTCCCCCTGGAATGCCGTCACTACAGGATAAAGCACTCTTGGTGAATTTTTTAAATTGTGATTCAGAATCTGCCACTGAAGCTTTACGAGCGTTTCGTTCCTTTAAAGATATTCGAAGCGGTAAAGGACCAATGAGTTGCTACTCTCTAAAGCGATTGATTAAAAGTTTTGAGGAAACTGGATCTCTGGAAGCAAAACTTCGGAGTGGAAGACCATCGACATGCAAGTCAGTGGCTGTTACGGTTTTGCAGAATGCTGAAGCTATAGAAACGTTATCCCCGTATGGAGAAGTAAGTGCTAGACAAGTTTCTTGACAAACGGGGATTTCGTATGGAACAGTTTGGAGAGAACACACATTTAGAATTTTTCTATGAAAATATCCTAACAAAATTCAAAGTTTTCACGAGTTGAAAGTCAGCGATTTTGAGAAGCGTCAAGAATTCGCCCATGGGTTTACCGGCAAATTGATATTGATGAAAACTGGCTGTCAAATGTTCTAAGAACAGATGATGCTCACTTTTATCTAAAGGGAGAATTTAACATTCAAAACTGCCTCATTTTGGCAACAGAAAACCCTAGGATTTTTACAGAAATACCACTTCATCAGCACAGAGTTACAGTTTTGTGTGGGTTCACTTCTTCTTTTATTTTTGGGCCAATTTTCTTTGAAAATATCAATGGAAGAACTTTTAAAACCGTTTTTGTAACTGGTGAACGTTATGTTCAACTTTTGAGAGAAAAGGTTATTCCCATATTGCAGGACAGACAAGCACTAAGCGAAGTAACATTCATGCAAGATGGAGGACCTCCTCATATTTCCCGCGGTGCCAAACAATTGCTGAAGGATACGTTCGGTGGGATTTGTTGATAAGTCGCCACTTTATATATCAGTGGCCCCCAATATCACCAGACTTGACGCCTTACAATTTCGGTTATGGGGGTACATTAAGTTGCGTTTTTATCGATACCGGCCTACCACATTGGCCATGTTGAAGGCTTCTATCAGATGGCACGTTTTATAAATTTCAACTATTTAATTGTGACCATTCTGTCATCTATCGTCTGCAGGCGGTGTTTGAGAATGAAGGGCGCCACATTGAGCAAGGATTGTGACCTAATACAAGAGAGAAGGCAGTTACCTGATGTGTTATATTTTGCAGCTCTTTGTTTTGGGTTATGGAAATAACAAATGCTGTCCTCACATCTTGACTCTTTTTTTTCTGTAAACAGTATTTTTTTTGTTTGTCATTTGCCCACATTTTATATTATGTCGTGCAGGCCAAAGTGTTATAACTTCTCGAATAACACTGGTATACACAATTTTACCCCTTATGTTTAGTTTATCGCTTTTTGCTCATTAGAAGAAATACCATAAGGAATAATCTCTGTATCCCCCCCCCCCCAACTATAGATGTTTTGCGCAAAAAATAATACAAAATGATTTTACTACCACGTTTTTCAACGCAAAAGGTCGATTTAAAAATGATTTTTTTTTGAGGGGATACATTTTCAAAATTATGTACAGTATAATAAACAATGATAACATTTGACAAACCCATAGGATATTTGGAATAAGGTACGACAAATATATTTTGTCACTCCCCTCTATATTTCATTTATGGATCATGACAAATATCCAGTTAAATAGTCAAGTGTCGACAATTAGTCAAGAAACTTTACATTCCTTATAGCACGAAATCCTATTAGTAGTGCCATCATAATTTTTGGTACTTTATTAACATTTCTAAAATCGTGCATTGATATCAGTAGTTATTTTCAAACATTCAATTATTTCACAAAACTCCATCTAAAATATAAATATTTTTTGCTACATGTTTTAATTTGCATATACCTATTTTACATATCTCAGATTGTATTTAAAAATCGTCAACCAATTCTTCTAACTTTTGGCGAAATGGTATTTTATTAATATATCATTTGATATTATTAGGGTTCTTTTCTGGTATTCAAAAAGGAAAAATACGTGTCGTTCAGTTATATTTTTCAATTTATCAAACAATTTGGCCGCTGAATCTCTGATTCTGGTAGAGCGCCATCTCTAGCGAATAAAGTTGTAACTAAAATCAATTTCGAATTTTTCATTATTTGCCATAAAAAATCCCATTGCATCCTGAACACAATGGTGTTTACCGCATTGCTCTAGCGCAAATATTCGCGGAGTTATTAATTTTTAAAGTTGTGCGGGACTTTTGGATCACCCTGTATATTACAAATAAAAATCAATTTTTAATTTATAGAATTTTAAATATAAAGTTTATATATTCGTTTAATAGGCAAAATATAGAGAAATTATTTATAAAGAAAGTGTGAATTAAATATAATGACGTTTAAGAAAAATATTGTTTTTCAAAATATAATAATTTTCTTTGAGATGAAAATAAATATATTCACTAAAAAACAATATACAGGGTGATCCAAAAGTCCCGCACAACTTTAAAAATTAATAACTCCGCGAATATTTGCGCTAGAGCAATGCGGTAAACACCATTGTGTTCAGGATACAATGGGATTTTTTATGGCAAATAATGAGAAATTCGAAATTGATTTTTGTTACAACTTTATTCGCTAGATGGCGCTCTACCAGAATCAGAGATTCAGCGGCCAAATTGTTTGATAAATTGAAAAATATAATTGAACGACACGTATTTTTCCTTTTTAAATACCAGGAAAGAACCCTAAAAATATCAAATGATAAATTAATAAAACACCATTTCGCCAAAAGTTAGAAGAATTGGTTGACGATTTTTAAATACAATCTGAGATATGTAAAATAGGTATATGCAAATTAAAACATGTAGCAAAAAATATTTATATTTTAGATGGAGTTTTGTGAAATAAATTGAATGTTTGAAAATAACTACTGATATAAATACACGATTTTTGAAATGTTAATATAGTACCAAAAATTATGATGACACTACTAATAGGATTTCGTGCTATAAGGAATGTATAGTTTCTTGACTAATTGGCGACACTTGACTATTTAACTGGATATTTGTCATGATCCAAAAATGAAATATAGAGGGGAGTGACAAAATATATTTGTCGTACTTTATTCCAAATTTACTATGGGTTTGTCAAATGTTATCATTGTTTATTATACTGTACATAATTTTGAAAATGTATCCCCTCAAAAAAAAAAACATTTTTAAATCGACCTTTTGCGTTGAAAAACGTGGTAGTAAAATCATTTTGTATTATATTTTGCGCAAAATATCTAAAGTTGGGGGGGGTATACAGAGATTATTCCTTATGCTATTTCTTCTAATGAGCGAAAAGCGATAAACTAAACCTAAGGGGTAAAATTGTGTATACCAGTGTTATTCGAGAAGTTCTAACACTTTGGCCTGCACGACATAAGATGCGGGCAAATGACAAACAAAAATATTACTGTTCACAGAAAAAAAAAAGAGTTAAGATGTGAGGACAGCATTTATTATTCCCATAACCCAAAACAAAGAGCTGCAAAATATAACACATGAGGTAACTGCCTTCTCTCTTGTATTAGGTCACAATCCTTGCTCAATGTGGCGCCCTTCATTCTCAAACACCGCCTGCAGACGATAGATGACAGAATGGTCACAATTAAATAGTTGAAATTTATAAAACGTGCCATCTGATAGAAGCCTTCAACATGGCCAATGTGGTAGGCCGGCATCGAAAAAACGCGACTTAATGTACCCCCATTACCGAAATTGTAAGGCGTCAAGTGTGGTGATATTGGAGGCCACTGGTATATAAAGTGGCGACTTATCAACGAATTCCACCGAACGTATCCTTCAGCAATTTTTGGCACCGCGGGAGATATGAGGAGGTCCTCCATCTTGCATGAATGTTATTTCGCTTAGTGCTTGTCTGTCCTGCAATATGGGAATAACCTTTTCTTTCAAAAGTTGAACATAACGTTCCCCAGTTACAAAAACGGTTTTAAAAGTTCTTCCATTGATTTTTTCAAAGAAAAATGTCCCAAAAATAAAAGAAGAAGTGAACCCACACAAAACTGTAACTCTGTGCTGATGAAGTGGTATTTCTGTAAAAATACCTAGGGTTTTCTGTTGCCAAAATGAGGCAGTTTTGAATGTTAAATTCTCCCTTTAGATAAAAGTGAGCATCATCTGTTCTTAGAACATTTGACAGCCAGGTTTCATCAATATCAATTTGCCGGAAAACCCATGCAGCGAATTCTTGACGCTTCTCAAAATCGCTGACTTTCAACTCGTGAAAACTGTGAATTTTGTTAGGATATATTTATAGAAAAATTCTAAATGTGTGTTCTCTCCAAACTGTTCCATACGAAATCCCCGTTTGTCGAGAAACTTGTCTAGCACTTAATTCTCCATACGTGGATAACGTTTCAATAGCTTCAGCATTCTGCAAAACCGTAACAGCCACTGACTTGCATGTCGATGGTCTTCCACTCCGAGGTTTTGCTTCCAGAGATCCAGTTTCCTCAAAACTTTTGATCAACCGCTTTAGAGAGTAGCAACTCAATTGGTCCTTTACCGCTTCGAATATCTTTAAAGGAACGAAACGCTCGTAAAGCTTCAGTGGCAGATTTTAAATCACAATTTAAAAAAATCACCAAGAGTGCTTTATCCTGTAGTGACGGCATTCCAGGGGGAAGGGGAGAAGTTCGACCACACCTCCTTGCGGTCCCCCCTGGACCCTTGGAATATTTGACCAAATTCTGGTTCGTTTCCAAGATGACTAACGTTGCAACGGCACCCATTTTCAAATGAAGAGCAAAACTGATATCTCCAGTAATGCTACCGCGTCCGGGGTAACCGCCGCGTAAGGAGCTGCAGCTCGAGCTCATGATAAGAAATCTACTACGAGGACACAATTCAATCTACTACAACTCAATATAAATGGTACCCAGAGGAAAATAAAGAGCTGACTTGTCTTCTCTGTGACAACAATGTACATATTAATTGTCCTCAGGAGACAAAATTGAATCAGAATCTGAGATTCAATATCAAAGATTATACAACACTACGAATGGACAGACCGGAAAAATTCGGAGGAGGACTTGCCGTTTTGATTAAAACTCTAGAAATCAAATTTAAGGAAATCGCCTATAATCAGAGTAAGCCTAGAGAAAGCACGACAGAAGCTCAGGCAATAGAAATCTATCTTACAGATAAAACAATTCCAATCATAAATGTTTATCACCACGATAATACTAGCATCAATACAGGCCTGATAGAGACATTAAGTGAAGCGTTTTCGGATATCGCAATCATACTTGGTGAATTTTAACGCCGAAAGACCAACTTGGGGATCACCTGTCCAGGATAACAAAGGTCAGCAGGTTGAGGACATGCTAACCGACCTCGACCTTACGCCGTTAAATAACGAAAAGAACACCTATCTATCCAAGTGCACAGGCACAGAATCCGCAATAGACATCACAGCGATAAATTACAACATCGCACCCACAACACAATGGAAAATTCTGAAAAGTGCAATCAGTGACCACAGACCAATTTTAACAACCCTAAAATTCAAAATTGAGAATTTCCAACAGAATAAAAGAACACTGGAAAAATATTTACAGAAAAGCTTGAAGAACTGTGCAAGGAAGAATTAAATCACAGAAATATTGACAAAAATTTGGAAAAATTCTCTTTGAACATATCCAAAGCTGCAAAAGTATCGATACCTAGAGGTAGACGTAAAGACCTGTGAATACTTTACTGGAAGGACCACAATATCGAGGCAATGATTGCAGAGAGAGACAATAAAAAAGAACTACTTTAAACAAATAAAACAGAAAAAATCATAAAGGAACTCATTGAACCGATATGAACAGCGAGAACGAACAAACAGATGGCTGACATAATTGCTGAATATCTTTCAAGCACTTCCAGACTCAGCTATACGAATGAAGGCAGGACTCTAAAAAATAATATAAACAAGTTAATTAAAAAGCAAGAAATTACCATCAACAAGATATTTACTCGAGAGACTTCACACTGAATGAGCTAAATTCATCAATAGGAAAGTTAAATCCAAAATGTCACCTGGAGATGCTCTAATCTTTGGTCAAATGATTAAATACTTCGGAGACGAAGCTAAAAATCAACTCCTACGAATACTGAACATTTCATGGCAAACTGGTAAACTACCAAAGAATTGGAAGATATCAATTATAGTGCCAATACTGAAACCAAACAAAGATGCTAAGGAATGCAAGAACTATCGGCCAATTGCTCTTACCAGCAATGTTAGAGTTTAATTTTATTATTACTCTGTGTGAATGCTTATATTATGTTTGACCAGGAGTAACTGGTCACGTGTGTGTATTATTTTGTATATATTTTGAGCTTTTAAATAAAGTGTGAGTGTGAATAGTATCTTGGTCGTGCTTCTTTCTCTCTTTGGCTAAAAGTTGGAATCACCATTGGGGTATCGCCTGGGCATAGGAATCACCATTGGGGTGTCATCTAGGGTAGTTCAAGAACTGACACAGTCCTCTAAAGACCTGGCCATATTTCTGCTGAGCAAGAAAATTTCCTCAACATTTGGTCCTATTCGAGCCGGATTCTGGAAGAGAAACGGCCAAAAGGTTTAATCTAAAGAAAAGGCCAAAGAAGACCAGGCTAAAAGAGATAAGGCCAAAGAAATAAAAGCCGAAGAAATTAAAGCTTAAGAAGGCAAAGTTGAAGAAAATTAAGGTTAAACAAAATAGATTGGCAAAGTTTAGCGAATATATGTAAATTGGCCTTAATTTAAATTTAAGTAAGAAATTCAAGATGGATAAAATTAAGAAATTAAGAACGCGGCTGCGATCCTCGGCGACAAAATATATAAACGAAATTGAGACTGAATTTGAAAAAGAATATCCTTCTCGGGACTCTATCTTGGTCGTGTTCAAATTGCTGGAGACTAATGTGGGCCGGCTAAGGAGCAAGAATTCCCAAATTGAGGAGTTAATGCTGGACGATGAGAACACCACTGTGCAGGAATTGGAGAAAGAACAGGATTTGGTCGACCAGTATGAAAGAAACTTTCTGCTAATAGAAAAGAAAGTAGCCGAATATCTTGATCCTAAGGGAAATGACCCACAAGGCCAAGGGGATGTGGCTTCAATTGGGAGTAGCCCAGAGAGGAGTGCCTCATGCAGACTGCCAAAAATCGCGTTAAAAGTGTACGATGGCACCAGTCTCGAGTGGCTGGGGGTCGCAATTTGAGGCCATACATGAGAATCCAAACCTGTCTGAAGTGGATAAATTCCAATATTTGATCCAGTCGATGAAGGTTGGAACAAGAGCAGAAAGATTGGTCAAGAGCTATCCTTTGACAGAAGCTAACTACCCCAAGGTAATGGAGGCTCTCAGGGATCGCTTCGGCGACAAGGTGATCTTGACCGAGGTGTATGTGAGACAGTTGTTAAAACTGGTCATTAATAACGAAAGAAAGAAGAATATATCCTTGGAAAGTTTATATGACCAGGTTGAATCACACCTGAGGTCTTTGGATTCCCTGGGCGTGAATGTGCAGCAGAGCTCTTCCTTTTTGTATCCACTCGTGGAGTCCAGTTTGCCAGAGGAGTTGATTAGAATCTGGCAGAGGAGTGCAATGGCTGGCTATGATAGAGACGAAAAGGAATTAATCCCATCGGTGGACCAGAGGCTAACTTCTCTGTTGGCGTTTGTACGAAGAGAAGTTAAGGGTGAACAAAGAATTGCCTACATTAAGGATGGATTTGGGGAATCATCACGTAATAGAGACACCGGGCATTATGTAACAGGGTTACATACGGCAAAAATAGGAGAAAATGCCGTGAAGAGGGTTCCCTGGTGTATAATCTGCCACGGGAACCACTGGATACAATCTTGCCCTAAATGGTGTTCAATGCCGGTCCCAGCGCGAGTGGAGGCATTAAAGAAGGCGAATGCATGTTTTAAATGCTTACGCGTGGGACATACGGGAAAAACATGCAGGAGCACTATAAGATGCGCACAATGTCAGGGCGGCCATAACAAATTCCTGCATCGAACGAATACAGTGTCTCGAGAAATTCAGGATCCAAATGATCGGGAGATGACTAGCCCCAAGAATCCTCCTGCACCGATTGATGCACAAGAGGTGGAATTTGCCGGAATGCATGTACGAACAGCCATTCCTAAGGCACTTTTGGCCACCGCCTTGATTCGGATTGTAAACCCCCATGGAAACGGAGTAGTGGTGCGAGCATTGCTGGATCAGGGATCTCAGTCATCATTTATACAACGAGATCTTCTGCAGCATTTAAGTGTTCCAACATGCGGAGTAAATGTCCAAGTTTATGGAGTAAATAATATTAAAGGAGAACATGTTAAAGAACTAGCTCCGTTTGCATTGGAATCGCTGACAGAACCAGGATGGACCTTGCCGATGAAGGCATTAGTGGTGGGAAGAATGACAGGATTGTTGCCAACTAAAGACCTATGTTTGGCTATACCATCCAGTTGGAAGGTCCTACCGCTAGCCGATCCCCAATTTGAGAAATGTGGAAAGGTGGATGTCATCCTGGGTGCGGATGTCTATGGAAGAGTGCTCCTCCCCGACCTTAGGTTTTGTGACAAAACCCATCTATGCCCCCAGAACACCAGGTTGGGATGGGTAATTTCTGGGGAATTGCCGAAGGGAGATCGGACGAGTCCGCATTTGGTATATAATATTCGTGTCAAATATGAGGACCACCTGGATGAGTTGATACAGCGAGTTTGGGAAGTTGAAGAGATCCCCTCAAGGCCGACAGAATCAGAAGAAGATGAGTTCTGTAGGAATTTATATAAAAGGGAGGTTCAGCGAACACCGGGTGGGAGATATATAGTTCCCTTGCCCTTTGATCCACGGGTTGGAATGCAGGATTGCTTCGGAAACTCCCTGGACTTATGTGTCAAACGGCAGATGGCCCTGGAAAGGCGCCTAGTTCTGAATGATCAGCTGGGAAGGGATTATTATAAGTTTATGGAAGAATACGAAGGATTGGGACACATGACCCAGCTGACCGAGATCCCAGTTGGTGATCAGGTGGAACATTGTTACCTGCCTCATCATGCAGTCCATGGAGGCCAACCTGACAGAGGGAAATTTAGAGTGGTTTTTGACGCATCTGCTAAAACCAAAAATGGATTTTCATTTAATGATAGACTTTACACTGGTCCAAAACTACAAAGAGATATATTGTCTATCCTGATGAATTGTCGAAGACACAGAATATTTATTATGTCAGATATAGAAAAGATGTATCGACAGATTTTGGTCCGTCCTGGCGATGCAGAAAGGCAGATAATTATATGGAGGCGAAGCTCGCAAGATAAATTGATGGCTTATAGACTTAATACTGTTACCTATGGTACTGCTGCAGCACCCTTTTTGGCAATGAGAACCCTATTAAAATTGGTAGAGGATGAAGGGGCTAAGTATCCTCGAGCCTCTAGAGCAATCATAAAGGATACTTATGTAGATGACATTATTACCGGTGCAGATGATCAAAGAGATGGAATGGCGTTGCGTGATGAACTCATCGAGTTGCTTAGATGTGGAAGATTCACCTTGAAGAAGTGGTCGTCTAATGATCCGACGATTTTGGGCAACATTGCGAAAGAGCATTGCGCACAAAAGATCACATTTGAAGAATCCAAGGTTTTAAGGACATTGGGGTTGGGATGGATCCAGGGTGAAGACTGTTTTTTATATGACGTTCAGTCGTTGGAAAAGACATCGGTGACTACCAAACGCGAAATGCTTTCCTTTATCGCCAAGTTATATGATCCCTTGGGATGGTTGGCACCAGTCCTTGTAACAGGAAAAATAATGGTTCAAAGGTTGTGGATAACGGGATTACATTGGGATGATCCGATGGATGAATCATTGATTGAAACATGGACTAAATTTAGAAAGGAATTGAATTGCATAGGAAGTGTGAGAATACCCCGATGGTTGGGTCTCGGAAGGAATACCCAGGGAGTGCAGTTGCATGGATTCGGTGATGCCTCTGAAGACGCCTATGCGGCAGCCGTTTACATAAGAATTCCCACTGATGATGGGGTTAGTGTAAAACTGTTGGCATCAAAGACTAAGTTGTCTCCCATTCGGAAGATGTCAATTCCACGCTTAGAATTGTGCGCAGCTCTTCTCCTGACCAGACTAATGAAATATATACTGGAAGAGTTGAATATCAAAATGGAGAGAGTGCTACCTGTTGGTCCGATTCTACTATAGTCTTGAGTTGGATAAGAACTATGTCTAGAAATCTCCCCACTTTCATCGGCAATCGTGTGGCGGAAATTCAGAGTTGTCCACAAGTCAGGGAGTGGCGCTATGTTCCCACAGGAGATAATCCAGCGGATATCGCCTTGCGACGAATTCTGGGGTCCGAGCTGAAACAATCTTCCATCTGGTGGACGGGACCTACCTGGTTGTCAGCGGAATCAACAGAATGGCCCAGAAAGCTTCATGTGTTTGAGAACCAAAGTCAAACTGAGCTCCTGAGTGTTCATGCCATCAGTGAAACACCTTTCTTGGTGGCTATCGGAGCGATGAGCTCAACCTTTACTGGATATATCCGAAAGGTGGCCTGGATATTGCGTTTTTGCCATAAGGCCGCTACAGCGCGGAGCGATATCAGTCGCACTTAACCACAGCTGAACTGAGAAATGCTCATAGGAGAATACTTCAATCAATTCAGTTCCAGCATTTCAGGGAAGACATAAGAAGTTTGACCACTTTAGGATCAGTGAAGCGCACGAGCAAGATTTATGGTTTAACACCGTTCCTCGACGATCAAGTAATCCTTAGAGTCGGCGGTAGATTAAAATGGGCTCCATCTATGACATATGAACAAAAACATCCTGCGCTGTTGCCTTCATCGGGACAGGTGGCTCAGATGATTATACAAGCGGTTCATATGCGGACTTTGCACGGAAGTGTGCACCTGATGCTGTCCACAGAAGTATTGGATGCTGAGAGCAAAAGATAAGGTGAAAAGATGCATTCGAGAGTGCGTGACATGTTGTCGATACAATCGCGTCACTCAAGGCCAGCTAATGAGCGATTTACCCAAGGAGAGATTAACACCGGGTAAACCCTTTTCAATCAGTGGTGTAGATTATGCTGGACCTGTGAGCCTTCGATTGTCCAAGGGTAGAGGCCGAAAGACTGAAAAGGGCTACATCTGTCTATTTGTGTGTTTTGTGACCCGAGCAGTACATCTTGAATTGGTTACAGATGCCTCTACGCCCACCTTCATGTCGGCTTTCAAGCGATTTGTAGCACGAAGAGGACATTGCACTCGACTATATAGTGATCAAGGAACAAATTTTGTAGGAGCTGCACGACAGTTACGTTCATGTTTCTATCTGGCTCAAAATCAATTAAAAGAACTAGCTGCTGTGTTAGCTAATGATGGAACTGAGTGGAGGTTCAACCCTCCAGGAGCCCCCCATTTTGGTGGTCTATGGGAAGCTGGGGTCAAGGCCTTGAAGTATCATATGAGGCGAATTATTGGGAACAATTTGTTGACATATGAAGAACTGCTGACCGTTCTGGTTCAGATCGAGTCTTGTTTGAATTCGAGACCTTTGTACTCAATGAGTAATGATCCTAATGATCAAGGGCTATTAACTCCCGCCCATTTCTTGCTTACTGAGCCATCCTCTTGTGTCCCGGAAGATGACCTACTATTGGTAAAGAATCATCTCCTAACAATATGGCAGTTGACTCAGAGAGTCTTGCAACATCTGTGGAAAAGATGGTCAAGGGACTACTTGAATAACTTGCAACAGCGCAATAAGTGGAAGACCATCTCTCCCAATATCGACATCAATACGTTAGTATTGATAAAAGAGGAAAGAATGCCCCCAGCAAGGTGGCTTATGGGCAGAGTGGTGGAGACACATCCTGGGAAGGACGGCCTGGTGCGGGTTGTCTCGGTGCGGACATCAGTTGGAGTGCTCCGGAGACCTTTGGTGAAGCTGGTGCTGCTTCCGGTGGCCCCTCAAAACCTTGATGTGACCCATCAACTCGGGGAGGAATGTTAGAGTTTAATTTTATTATTACTCTGTGTGAATGTTTATATTATGCTTGACCAGGAGTGACTGGTCACGTGTGTGTATTATTTTGTATATATTTTGAGTTTTTAAATAAAGTGTGAGTGTGAATAGTATCTTGGTCGTGCTTCTTTCTCTCTTTGGCTAAAAGTTGGAATCACCATTGGGGTGTCGCCTGGGCATAGGAATCACCATTGGGGTGTCATCTAGGGTAGTTCAAGAACTGACACAGTCCTCTAAAGACCTGGCCATATTTCTGCTGAGCAAGAAAATTTCCTCAACAAGCATACTTTGTAAAATAACAGAATGAATTATCCACTCTAGGCTCATAGTCTGGCTCACCAACAATAATAAAATAAACTTCTACCAAACTGCCTAAAGATCCAGACACTGTACAACTGATAAACTGTTCTACTTCTGTTAATCAATAATAGATTTCTAGGAAAACCCGCCAGAGAAGACAACGGCCGTATTCCTGGATATGACCTCAGCTTTTGATCGAGTGTAGAAATTATTTGAAAGGCTGCACAACATCGGAATAAGAGGAAAAACCTTAATCTGGATTGCAGACTTCTTATGGGGAAGAAGGATAATGGTTCGGGTCAATGGAACATTTTCCAAGGACCGAAGAACATGGGCTGGTGTACCTCAGGGATCTGTGCTCAGTCCTCTACACTTCTCGCTATATATTAACTGTTGTTTATGTAAATAGATGAATATTACTTGTATTATTTAAAGCCTCATTATGTAAAAATATATGTGTATATAAATTGGACATTTTTTGTTGGCCAAACGAAAAGAATCTGAGGCTCTTTATTGGACACGACAAAAACAACAACGGCATTCCAGAGTAAAATAAATCATTAGAGATAGATAAATATTTTTCAAATGAATTAAAATAAATATAATCGATACTGAGAGAGAGTTGAATTTTAAAAAATAGAAAATTATTATTTTCGAAATATAAATAGCTGAGAGGATTCCAGCAAACCGCATCTAAAATATCAGTTTTTTTTTTTTTTTTTTTGCTACATGTTTTAATTTGCATATACCTATTTTACATATCTCATATTGTATTTGAAAATCGTTAACCATTTCTTCTAACTTTTGGCGAAATGGTGTTTTATTAATTTATCATTTGATATTATTAGGGTTCTTTTCTGGTATTTAAAAAGGAAAAATACGTGTCGTTCAGTTATATTTTTCAATTTATCAAACAATTTGGCCGCTGAATCTCTGTTTCTGGTAGAGCGCCATCTAGCGAATAAAGTTGTAACTAAAATCAATTTCGAATTTTTCATTATTTGCCATAAAAAATCCCATTGCATCCTGAACACAATGGTGTTTACCGCATTGCTCTAGCGCAAATATTCGCGGAGTTATTAATTTTTAAAGTTGTGCGGGACTTTTGGATCACCCTGTATATTAATTTTTAAAATACTTATCATATATTCATATATATATATTTGAAAATTTCCCAATATGCACTATATCTATGAAAAATAAAATTCTTAATTAAAATACTTTTACAATATATAATCTTTTACAATAAAATATATATAATAAATAATATATAAAGGTTGGCGTTCAGCCAACCGAAATATTGATAAAATAAATTAAATTTTGATTCAATATATTCCTTTTTAATTGATTATATAACCGATTCAATTATATAATGGGGCTGTCTTTCTTTTATAATTAAATTACGTAAATATATTTATTATTTTTAAAAAATATTTTTAGGAGAGACCTCTAATAAAAATATATTTTTTATTGGGTAAGATTTCTCCAATCTCTTTAAATGATGTTCAACAACAAAAATACATGAAAAAAGTCACCTCTTCAATTATAAATAAACATTATACCTATCTGTGTGTAGAGGAAATGTAATACATGCTCACAGAACAATGTGGTTAGAAGAAATGCAGCGGCAGACTTCCTTGATAAATACATTTCTGGGTCAAATATTCCGCTCACGTTCGTCTAAGGTTTTCACATTAAATCTTTCCCTCGGTATATTGAATTTTGCTCGATCCTTCCTTATATGTCACCAACAGGTTAATTGAAAAATGATTAAAACTCCCTAAAATACCATCTTTGGTAACCGAAACCCAATTAATCTTGTATGTATTATGCAATATAATGTTGATACGTAAATATGAAGTTATTTAGAGTCTTAGGTTGAGGCTTAAGCGTTTTATTATCTCTCTGATTGGATATTCACTGTCACGTGACTATAATGAGCCAAACATCAACCACCAACATGGTCATAAGTTAATTGGAAAATGATTAAAACTACCTAAATACCATCTTTGGTAACCGAAACTCTAGTGACCTACTTTAATATGCAACTTAATGTTTATATGTAAATATAAAGCTATTTAGAATCAAGAGAGAATATCCAAGTTGAGGTTAGAAAGCTAGCATTTTATTCGCGCTTTGATTGACCATTCACTGTCACGTGACTGAGCTGTAGTAAGGAGCTGAATGGCGTTAAGTTTATTAACCAATCAGCGTACATTGTTTTAGCTAAGAGGTTGTACTTAACAACAAGTTATATAATAAATATAAGGTCTTAAGTTATCTCCCTTTTTAATTTGTTGTAAAATAAAAATATTTTTACCATCTATCAGTACTTTATTTAAAAATATATATATTTCCAAATTATAGTTATGCAACATAATTGATATGTTAGGATTTTTATCACACACACAGGTTAAGACCACCGGTCTTATACAGTTCGCCACAGGAAGAATGGAAGCATAGATGGGGATCTTGCTTTTTATTCATCATATTGTATGGATCTGAGGTTTTATTTTTACATAATGTAATAATAAATATTCATTTAACATGGATACATTCCTATATGTTTAATTATTCTTGAAATATTCGCTCGCATATATACATTGTTCTGAAATATATCAATCCATACTCATATCATTATATAATAAAAAGACATATATTGGACTGAATAAAAAATTTATTTGCCAATTTTTTTTTCGATCAGTAATTGCTTTAATTGAGCTAAAAGAATATATATAAAAAAACATAATTTGATAAAAAGTACTGCCTGGCTTAAGGCGTAAAAATAAAAAAAATGAAAACTTATTTACATAATTTACAAACGGTTTGAGCCGGCCATCGGGAAACAACAACAATCGTTTTTATAAAGGGAAGTCGCGATATCTGGTGGTATACTTAACAGAATATTTGAATCTATGAAATATAATTTTAAATAAAATATTGTTTTTATATGACATATATATATATATGCGACAGGCTAATACTCTAGCTTAGGTAAATTGGTATACACCAATACCTCGCTTTGCGTCGTTTCGTTTTGCGTTTTTTTCGAAGTTGCGTCGCTGCTTAATTTTTACTGATTTTCACTGTGCGTCGTTAGATTTTCGAAGTTGCGTTGTTTTGGATTCGAGTCTTTAATTCTTTTTTTTTTTTATTATTATTATTTTGACTAAAATATGGCAACACCTTTGTTTTTGATTGCGCCTTCACATATTTTCACTTTGCGTCGTTTCAATTTGCGTCGTGTTTTTTTGGAACGTAACCCCGACACAAAGTGAGGTATGGGTATATACCTAATATATACATTAATAATAATAATTGTCATCGTTTATATAGGGTTATATGCGTATATGGAAGAAGAAAGACAAGAGAAGAGATCCTGTATATAAGACGACGTAAACTTGTACGATAATCTTCATATAAAAATAAGCTTTTCTCCTCGGCTTGTTTCTTATTCTATATCAAATAGGTAGATTATCGTTGCCACCAGGCGGCCAGACTGAGTCGACGTGTATTGCTTCGCTCCTAATTTTCCGGTAAATATACTTTAAATTTGATTTAACTTTTGTTATATTATATATTTTGAAATATTTTAAACCCAGTTTATATTTAAACATATTGAATTTTGAAATTATATATTAATATTGCTAAATCTTTTGGATTGAATTAAACACTTTAAATAACGCTAATAATTCATTAAAATTTTACGCTGTCAATAGATATGCAAAACAATGAATGCATTAATATTAGACAGGTTGGATGAATTATGTAAATATTTTGTAGACAAATTTGATAACAATCAAAAAACGTTGAATAAACAAGATATTGGATATGTAAAAAGTACAACAAAACAGCTAAAGGATAGTCTAATAGAATTAGTGAAACTAGAACAGAGTTTAAATGGAATTGGGGAATGTATGCAGAAAAATTATACCGACATTAGAAACGATTTATCCCAAATAGTAAAACAAAGCAGAAACAAGGACTCGTATGCAGAGGTGGTAAAATATGGGTAAGATAAATTTATTCAAAAAGAAAAGCAAATTCCTGAGGAACAAACTATCATAATAACTGCCAATGTGTGTGAAAATCAAAACATCTCACAGGTACAACAAAAGGTGAATGATAGTATAAAACTTTTACGACAGGAGGGAAATAAAATTAGGATTAACAAGGTATTTAATACTAGGAAAGGTACAGTAATAAAATTGCCTAAAGATCAAGATATAGATCGAATGATAGAAAGTTCTACTAAGCAAGATGATCTAAACCAGTGCAGTAAAATATACAAGCCAAAACTAAGAGATCCAAACATAGTCATAAAATCAGTCAATAAGATGGCAAACTTAGCTAATTTATCGACAACGTTATGTGAGATGAACCCTGAACTTTCTCAACTCAGTGAAGAGATCAAAGTGCTATTTCCAATGAAAACCAATAGACCAGAGCAAGATGTAGTACTGAGGGTTTCACCTAGAGTCTACCAAATTATGAAGAGAAAGGGAAAAATTTACACGGATATTCAACGATGCGATATTAAAGATAAAATATTAGTGAACCAATGTCAGAACTGTTTTTTATTTAATCCTAATCATAAGAGGAATAACTGTCCCAATCCCAAAAAATGTATTAAATGTGAAAAGGAGGGAGAACACGAATGCCCGACTACAGTTAAATGCTGCAACTGCGTCAAACATCCACATTTTAGAAATCGAGATTTGGAGCATAAACCGAATAGTCAAGACTGCCCAATCTATAAAAAAGAGATGCAAATTATAATACAAAGAACAGACTATTCTACACTTATAGAAGATGCGGGCCAATAATAAACTTCCAGAATGATGGGGCGAAAACTATATATTGACAAAATAAAAATTATTCAACAAAATACCAGAAAAAGCAAAAATTGCATAAATGAGCTTTGTGCATCTGATGAAATTAGAAATGCAGATATAGTAATGATTCAAGAACCTTATATAATCAAAGAGGAGGTAATATTTCCAGGACCTTGTACAAAATATCAATTGATGAACAGTCCCAATATAAATACGGCAATAATTGTAAGAAATAGCAGCTTAAAAATTCAATTAAGTACAGAATTCACTAACTCATTCGCTACAACTATAACCATACAAACAAAAAGTAAGAAAATATATATTTCCAACATTTATATACATCCGAATTCAATGAAAAGTGAGCACGAGGAATTTATGAAGAAGTTAATTAATACAAATTTACATATACCGGTGATAATTTGCGGCGATTTCAACGCCAGAGCTCCGTTATGGTATGATATCAGGAAAAATTATAATGGACATAGACTGATCCCTATCATAGATGAAATAAACTTAATTATCCATAATAATAAAACTTTCACGTGTCGTGATGCAAGTGTGATTGATCTCACACTAACAAATAAACAGGCAATTGCGGCGATCAGAAATTGGAAGACACAGCAGATATCGCAAATTTCAGATCTGGAAGCTATATCTTTTGAAATATATACAAACGAACAATTTAGTTCAGAAAAATATTATTCCACTTGGAAATTTAATGAGAAAAATGCGAACTGGTTAAGTTTTAGTCAGAGAATTAACAGTACTGAACAAGAAAAAATTGAAAACTTACTAGACATAGTGGATACACCAGAAATGATTGATCAAACGGTAAAAGAACTTACGAAAATACTGATTGAGGCAGCATATAATTCACTTAAAGTAAATAATAATATGACAACAAAAAATAATATTAGTAATAAGTGGTGGAATACGAATTTACAGCTTCTAAAGGATCACTGTCATTATCTTAGAAACTGTTACTATAGAAACAAAAATTGCCCTAATCATATTAAACAAAATTATAAAAGCATACGAAATAAGTATTTACGGGAAATAGAAAAAGCTAGGAAAGCATCATGGAGAATTTTTCTGGAGGAAAACAAATCGAACAACCCTTATGGAAACTTATATAAGGTGTACAAAAACATCAAAAGTGGATCTAAGCGGAAAAGAAATATGCAAATTTTGGAGGGTAATACTGATATGGAATGTTTGCAGAAGGGTGAGGAATTATTGAATAACTTATTTCCAGATGATAAATGTGAAGAAGATACAAACATCCATAAAAGTATAAGAAATTATAATTTAAAACTACTCAATAAAGAAAAACCGATGGTTATGATTACTGAAGTCAACGACTTGATTGACAAATTAAATCCAAAGAAATCTCCCGGAATAGACAACATCTCTAACAACATGATAAGGCACACTAAACAATTTATAGCTCCTATATTGGTGAAACTATTTCAAAAATGTTTAGACATACAATACTATCCTGCTGAATGGAAAAGAGCAGAGGCAATAATTATTCCGAAACCTGGAAAAACAGATTTTAATAACTATAAAAATTATAGACCTTTATGTCTTAATTCCAACATTTCTAAAATATTTGAAAAAATAATTAATAACAGAATAATAAAATATTATGAAGATTTTAATTTACTAAGTGATCGACAACATGGCTTTAGAAGATCGAAATCTACTATTACTGCACTAACTGAAATAATAAAAATTGCGTTAGAACATAAAACAAGAGAATATGCAGCAATAATTGCAGTGGATATTAGTGCAGCGTTTGATAATGCATGGTGGCCGGCCCTGATGAAAAGACTAGATGAAGATGGTGTGCAGGCTTCAATGATAAAACTTCTACAATCATATTTTGATAATAGAAGAATAAGATTTAGATATTCCTCAACTGAAATTAATAAGAAACTAAGTAAAGGATGTCCACAGGGAGGACCACTGTCTCCCACATTATGGAATATTCTTATTAATGAGATACTGAATAATAATCTGGATGATAATTGTGAAACAATAGGATATGCAGATGATATTACGTTAATATGTTGGAATAAAACTCCTGAACAACTAAGAAAGACAATAGATAATGTATTAAGAAAAATCAATAAGTGGTGTGAAAGTCGTAAATTAAAATTGTCAGATGAAAAAACAAAAATATTATATTTATATAAATGCAATAGCGATATAATAGTATCAGGTAGCAAGTTAATTAAGCCGGTTGAAGAACTTAAGATTCTAGGAGTGACTATTAAAAATCACCGAGTCAGAAGCAAACTGGACTTTACGCCTCACGTTAATGAAATGATCATAAAAGTAACTAGAGCTAGTGGATACCTATTTGGCCTGACAAAGAAAGCATAGGGTCTGGACTTTAGACGAAGACTGATATTGTATAAGACATTATATCGAAGTACAATTACTTATGGTTATCCAATATGGTATCCATTCATAAACAAAAAGTCTAAAGACAAACTTAATTCTCTTCAATATAGTATATTAAAACATTGTATACAGGCCTACAGTACAACATCATCGGATTGTACACATATACTTGCACAAGTCCCCAAACTTACTGAATATATTGAATCTAACATGTTGAAAACCGAAATAAATTACAACCGATTTGACTCTTCAAGTAGGAATATAATTTCTAATTACATAAGGGAAAAACTGCAGAAATACTATGAGAAGACTAATACCATTTTCAAGTCCTTCTTCACTGATTCCCAAATACCCAAATATGTCAAGCCAAATTTTTACAATGTCCAATTTTTTACTGGACACGGTAACTTCAGATCATATTTGTACAAAGTCAGAAAGACGGATTCGCCTAAATGTTCATGTGGTGCAGAAGAAGAAAATCCTGTACATATTTTAACGGACTGTCGACTTGTAGAGGACTTGAGAGTCAAAAATCAAATAAATATAAATTGTCTAAATCAAATAGTTAATAATAGATATATGTATATAAATTTTAATAGATTTGGTAGAATGTTTTTTAGTAATAGATAGCCTGGGCTGTAATAACTGATATATAGTTATATGCTGTAAATAGCTCTAAATTTCTGTTCTTATGTGATGTTCACTAATATTCATTATAGGGTAATTAAATCGTTAACTAACTGACAAATATGTTAATAATTTATATTATAATAACTAATTTCATATTAATAATTACTGTAAATAAGCTCCCAAACTTGTGTATGCATGCAAATATCCAAGACGGATATCGCGTGCTTTGTAAATGATAATAAATAAATAAATAAATCGTTGTCTAATATATACATAAGACAAGGATTTTATATATTTGTATATATATTTATATATTCTTTTACACACATAAAATACAAAACGTGTTTGATACTTTAAAAATAATATTTATCTAATTTATTTTTAACTATCAATACTCCTTCTATTATGACAATTTTCTTTCAAATATTATACATATAACTCTATATAACTTATAGCTCAATTTCAATTCTATTTTAAATAACATTTGAAAGGTGCAACACTAAAAAAAACGAGAAAAATTCTTACTTCAAATATTATGGGCTAAAGATATTTTCAATTTTTGGAAATAATGTCATTACGTAAAATTCAAAATTTATTGTGGAATTATATTCTCTGAATTTCAATAATTATCTTATCAATTATTACTGGAAATATCTCTCGAAACCTTTCTATTTGCAAAAAAAAAAAAAAAAACGAAACGATCAAATAGTAATTTATGCATCAAACATGTAATTATTTATTAATATGTGTATTAAACATTAATGAAAATTCATCACTTTTTGTATAAGATATTAATGTACTTTTAATAATTTGTATATTAGTCGTTTATGTTATTTTAATATATAATTTGAGTATTAGATATTTAAGTTATATATATAATTTGTGTGTCTCGACATTTTTACTTCATTTAATTTTTTTCAAAACAATCTTACATCAGATATTTATACAATAACAATGATTTGTGTATCATACATTAATTTGATTTCATTAATTTGTGAATCAAAATGATATATAACAAATTGAAGAGAAATCTCTATTCATGATATATGTATTTGTAAATATTTCTTGTAAGATATAGTCGATGTTTATATTAAGCCTGTTGAAGAGAGTATCGCTTGAACGATTGCATTTCAAAATTTAAAGAAACTCATTGTGATAAAATATAATTTTGTATTTTCAAATTGTAAATAAGTTTAGAGATAACCTATTTTATATTTGAAAAACTAAAATTATCTCTCTAATTTTTAAAAGACATCATAGAAAATGTCAAAATTCTGGGTTTCACCTTTTTTAATAAACGAAGAAAAAATCACTCAAATTTTATTCCTCTTTCAAAAATATATATAAAAAATAAAGCCTAATATTTAAAGAATTTACCTTTTTTCCGATAGGTGGAAATTTTTAGGTTCAAAACCACACACTCGAAAAAATATTATTATACAAATTTATCTTCAAGGCCCCAATACCTATATACGGGAATTAAATTAGGCTTAAATATTTAAATAAGAAATACATACCTAAATTGAATTTAAATATCGATATTATTATGGGTTATACAAATACATAAAACGATACCTATAATTGTATAAACAGTATGATCAATACTACAATGATTATTGAATATTGAAATTTGATTTTGAAAATTTATCAACAAGTTTTCGTCGTCTTATATAAAGGAGCTCTTCTCTTCAACTTGAATTTCTTCTATATTTATATAACCCTATATAAACAACGACAATTATTCTTATTAATGTATATATTAGGTATATACCAATTTAACTAAGCTAGAGTATTAGCCTATCACATATAGATATATAAAAATAAAGAAGGCATCTCCTGACCACGAGCACATGTGCTTTTTAGATGGCAGAGCGCCATCTAGTGGAGCAAAAATAAACTAAACGTTTATTTAGCTTGCTCCGTGATATTTGGCCATCCCAATATCTTGATAAATCAAGAAAAACCATCCACGAATATATATATATATATATACTAGCCGAATGGACCCGGCTTCGCCCGGGTATTGTTCGAGTGGGGTTTACTCATGAATGAATAGAGCCCCCAACTGTTTTAAAACTTATAGTAATTAATTTTGTTTTCTTTCAGCACAATGGAAATAAACTGCAAATAGCAATAACTATGTGACTAATATTTAATCGGCAGAATTGAGAATTTATATTAAATATAGAATAATTATGAAACATTAAACCACAAATGTGTTTTATAAATGAAAAAGCTATGTCCAATACACACACACAGTATTAAAATAGTACAGTAATAAAATATCCTCTATAATCACAATTACAAGATATTTCTTTATAAGGTAATAACGCGCCATCTATATCTAAGAAAGGAAAACATTTAAGCAAGCAAGTTTCTTTTAAACATAAAACACAACTCTACTGTACTACTGCGATGGAAATATATTGAGAGGGCTTGGTTCATCAGTGGTGAAAAGGCATATGTCCATAATTTGGTTAAATACCATTTATAAGATTCCACCTTTCAGTATAGCATATATAAGCATAATGAACCAATACAGTATTAGAGCTCTAAGAAGCGGTCTGATTGATTAAATTGAAAACACCGTTGGGAGGGTTCACCACTGATGAGCCAAGACTTTCAATATTTTTCATTGCAGTAAGAACGGTAGAAGGTTTTGTTCTATGTGTAAAGGAAACATTCGTGTCTTAATGGTTTCATTTTCTATATATAGATGGCGCGGTATTGTGCTTTATAGATTAGTAATATTAAATAATATAACAGAAGTACATGTTCGACATATTTTCGAATACACAATTATTTACAAATAAAGGTATCGTTAAACCATATGAAAATAATTCATGTGATGGAGGATTAAAGATGTTTTTAGTGACAAAACCTTAAGATATCTGTTGTTGGAGTATCCAGTGTTTCAAGACAACAGATTTCACAATGAAATTATACGATCTGAACATAATTCTCCAGCAAGAATATTCTTCAGCAAAGATTAAGTTTGAATCATTTAATAACATATTTTAAATTTAATAAAAAATAACAATACTTTATTTGACAAATGTAAACATTAAGACGCGAATGTTTCTTTTCACAAATAAATCAAAGTTCTACTGTCCTTACTGCGATAAAAAAATGTCAGTGTAGCATATATAAGTAGAATGATCCAATACAATATTATAGCTCTAAAGAATCGGTCTGGTAGATTAAATTAGCGAAACCGCTGGGAGGGTTCATCACTGATGAGCCAAGCCCTCCCAATATATTTTCATCGCAGTAAGGAAAGTAGAATTTTCACCCTTCAAATTTTTCATCTATATATATATATATTAAAAATAAAGAAGGCATCTCCTGACCACGAGCACATGTGCTTTTTAGATGGCAGAGCGCCATCTAGTGGAGCAAGAATAAACTAAACGTTTATTTAGCTTGCTCCGAGATATTTGGCCAACCCAATTTCTTGATAAATCAAGAAAAGCCATCCACGAACGCGTTTCGCGCTGTTGGCGCTCGTCAGCGTGGAGAAGGCTGTAACCACTGCGACCAAAAATATTTTTTGGTCCCAATGGCTTCCCGAAAAATCAAGAAATAGGTATTTAAGGCCAAATTTGCGTAAAGACGCTTAACACATGAAAAAACAATAGAAAAAATAAAAGATAAGTGGGTCAGGTGTTGATATTAAAAATAAAGAAGGCATCTCCTGACCACGAGCACATGTGCTTTTTAGATGGCAGAGCGCCATCTAGTGGAGCAAGAATAAACTAAACGTTTATTTAGCTTGCTCCGAGATATTTGGCGAACCCAATTTCTTGATAAATCAAGAAAAGCCATCCACGAACGCGTTTCGCGTCTCGGAGCAAGCTAAATAAACGTTTAGTTTATTCTTGCTCCACTAGATGGCGCTCTGCCATCTAAAAAGCACATGTGCTCGTGGTCAGGAGATGCCTTCTTTATTTTTAATATCAACACCTGACCCACTTATCTTTTATTTTTTTCTATTTTTTTTTTCATATATACATATATATTCACAGATAGTTGTTTATTCATCGAAAAGGTTTCTAATAAACCTTTCAAAGATGATACCAATTCAATGCTGATTATAGATATCAACAGTTAAAATTTTACAGACATTTCTTCTGAACCATGAGATCTCAGAGCACATATCATTAGCCTAAAAGGAATTATGTTCAAATCATTAAGCTTGAGGGATAAGTCTCTTTCAAATACATTTTTTTCAAGCTTTCGGGCACAACCGCCCTTCGACAGGAAAATTATATTAGCTACTAAAGTTTTCGGATCTAATCTATATATACATTTGTGAGACGCCCGTGTCTCAAGTGTAATGCGAGGCTTGCCGCGGGAGGGGATGAGATCTTTGAAAAAGATGGCCGTTTAGCCCTTTGAAATATCTGAAATAAAAGATCATTTATTGAATCGCAGAGTTCATGATACTGAGGGGGGTTTTGTGGCTGCAGGGAATATTACATTGTAAATTTCAGGTAAATCAATTTTTCTATTGAGGCTCTGGAATTTGCTTGATAGGATGGATTCAATGATTAGTCTTTGGTGTTTGTTGGCAATATTGGAATAGTGAATTTTCGGTGATGTAATGTTGAAGGAATGGCCAGTTTCGTTTATGTGCTGTACTATTAAGGATCTATGGTCTAAGTTATCGATATTTCTTTTGTGTTCATGAATTCTAATATTGACATGTCTCCCGGTTTCGCCTACGTAGATTTTTGGGCAGTTCAAACATTCTATGGAGTAAATAGCGGTTCGTGGTGTGCTGCGGGGTTCATTGAATTTCATGATCTGGTTTCGGAGAAGGGATCCAGAGGTAGGTGCGCAGGTGAAGTAGGTTTTGATTCCAAATTTCAATAAGAATCTCGCTATTGTGGAGGATAATGGTGAATACGGCATATTGCAAATATATCTGTATATTGGAGACTGTGTCTTTTTAGTTGGGTCATAAAAGTGTCGCAATATAAAGGATATCGGGTATGCGCAGTCCATGAGGTTAGCTAATATGTTCTGTGTTTCGAGGATTCTTGTACTTCTGGAGGGAGCAGTGGGTATGGACTCGTTTTGATAGAGCAATGACTGTGTTGATTTTGTAACTGATAGGACAGAAGGACGAGTATTGAACGTAATTAGGACGGAAGGATGGTTTATAATAAACGGTGGTGTGCAATTCATGTTGGTGCCGGATGATTTTAACGTCGAGAAATGGAAGGGCATTATTGGTTTCTTTTTCAACGGTAAAGTGAAGATCAGGGTGATAATTGTTTAGATTGTAGAGGATGTCTTCGGTTTTGGTGGTTGTGCAAATGCAAAAGATGTCATCGATGTACCTACGCCAAAAGAATATATCATGGGGGAAATTGGCGGTAATCCTTCGGTCTATTGCGCGCATAGAGATCTCAGCAATTGTGGTCGATAGAGGGCTTCCCATTGTCTCCAATATACAGATCTATTTGCAATATGCCGTATTCACCATTATCCTCCACAATAGCGAGATTCTTATTGAAACTTGGAATCAAAACCTACTTCACCTGCGCACCTACCTCTGGATCCCTTCTCCGAAACCAGATCATGAAATTCAATGAACCCCGCAGCACACCACGAAACGCTATTTACTCCATAGAATGTTTGAACTGCCCAAAAATCTACGTAGGCGAAACCGGGAGACATGTCAATATTAGAATTCATGAACACAAAAGAAATATCGATAACTTAGACCATAGATCCTTAATAGTACAGCACATAAACGAAACTGGCCATTCCTTCAACATTACATCACCGAAAATTCACTATTCCAATATTGCCAACAAACACCAAAGACTAATCATTGAATCCATCCTATCAAGCACATATTCCAGAGCCTCAATAGAAAAATTGATTTACCTGAAATTTACAATGTAATATTCCCTGCAGCCACAAAACCCCCCTCAGTATCATGAACTCTGCGATTCAATAAATGATCTTTTATTTCAGATATTTCAAAGGGCTAAACGGCCATCTTTTTCGAAGATCTCATCCCCTCCCGCGGCAAGCCTCGCATTACACTTGAGACACGGGCGTCTCACAAATGTATATATAGATTAGATCCGAAAACTTTAGTAGCTAATATAATTTTCCTGTCGAAGGGCGGTTGTGTCCGAAAGCTTGAAAAAAATGTATTTGAAAGAGACTTATCCCTCAAGCTTAATGATTTGAACATAATATTATGGGATTGCCTATTAATTAAAAGGAATTATCAAATTTATTTTCATACATACATTCATATTATATTATATTAGGTGTTTCATTATTCTATTCGCTATTTACGATATTTTTTATTAAAAATGACATTGCTGAAAACATTTTCACAATGTTGAGAAAATATCAACGTAAATGGAGGTGAAAAATATATTTTTAAACTTGTCAACTCGGGGAAATATATAGTTAGGATTTACCAAACCAGTTTTTCCAACTATATTTCTAAAGTTTCCTCGGATATCTGCCCCAGAGTTGCTAACTATCTGGAAAATAATTTGGTAGAGAAGTTGTTATATACACTATTATTAACCTTCATTATCCGTCCAAAACTTTGACACCTGGAAGTATATAAATATAAAAATCGTTTTAAAAAAACAATAAAAACTTTTCATAGCTAATTATCATATCTGAAGTAGAGATAGCGGCATTTATTTTCACAACTTAAATACTTTCATGATGACCCGGTTTCTCCAGAGTTCTGTGCAAAGTTTAAGTGCCCATTGACAATTATTTTAAACAAATTTTAGTTATTGAAACCATAGTATTATTACTTTTTAGTAGCAGAAGTGGTAATGATGATATTTCATTATCATCGCCATAGCCTTTATGTTAAAACTATCTTTCTTGACCTACTTACGTTTAAAATTTCTGAATCTTTGATTAACTATTTTTTTAATAAAGAATATTATTACTATTACTGTGAAGCGTTTATAGGTTAAATCCCTAAATAGGTTATCAATAATCCTCCCAAATTGCTGACTATATTAGTATAACAGCCTAATACATTAGTATATGACATTTTATAAACTAGCGAAATCATTAAGAGTGTTCGTCACTCATAAGCTAGGCACTCCCAAAATATTTGACAATTACCATGTAAATTCTGCTCATATTTAATAATTATATAAATTTATAACATTGCGGTAGTTTCAAGAGTTTGCGGATCTCCTTGTTACCTCTTATGACCATTTATAAAATGTAGATTTATATGGACAGGTTGTTAGAAGTGTTAACGAATTTATATTTATGACTTTTAGGTAGAGCCCAAAGCATCACATGTTGATCATAGACAATATCTACTGAACACATTTCGAATTTCTGAAGGAATTAATATATATAGTCACGACCGTCTTTCCTCATCGGCCGGCCGCCTCTGTCACGGATGCGCGCGCACAGGGAGGTCACGTGCTCGCCGGCTCCCTCGAGCCGGATTTGAACCAGCGACCTAAGGATCACCGTTGTAACATCTACAGTCGGGTAAAACACGGTCGTTGCCCGGGTAATTCGGCTAGTATTGATATAATAATAATGTTCATGAAACCAAACTCAATCAATAATCATTTATATTCTTCCTGAAGATATGGAGGCTGTCTGGCCAGCATTCGTAGTTCTTTATAAAATAAGAGAGATGTTTCAATTTTTTCAACATTTCGACTGAAAATATTTTGTCGTGATCAGAAAAACAATTGAATCAAGACAAATTTGCTTTATAAAACTATTTCTTTTTTGTATAATAGATTTGTTAGAAAATATATTAAACTAATATCAGCATTTGGGCTTGCAAAAGGTTTATCTTAATTATAATCCAAATCAAAATGCTAATATATCGATTTATTAAAATTTGTTGAATTTATTAAATTTTGTCTCTTTTCTTCCCGTCTACTAATATACATATTTACAGGTTTGTAATATTTATAATAGTTTATGTGGCCCAAAAAGTCAGATTCCCAACAAAGGTATACACACAACACTAACGAAGGCCATTAGTCTGAAACCATGGTTTCCGGCTGGACGTTTCTCCGCAACACATAATACAAAATTCATTCGAGATCATCATTATTGTAGAAGTTGGCCGCTTAGGATAAATTAGAAATACATTAACCATCAACTTTCATTACCCTTAGTTGTAAGCTTTCTACCATGAAAATGACATCAGTAGGGTTGGGTAATAAATGTTGATGGTTGATATGTCTCTAATTGACAGAAATTCATCGTTTCTATTAAGTCGTTAACAAACCACAGAAAATAGTCTGAGAAGATATTTGCCACAGTTAGAGCCACCAGATTGTGGCCGCGGAAAACAAGAGATGACCAATCACCAGCTTCCAAAATCACCGAGTTGTATCGAACAACATCAACAATGTGTTGCCTAGCAACCAGGGCAGACGATATCGAACCCCACACACGTGCGCGTCCCATGGAACGTGTGTGAATTTCCATTAAAATCCGCTTTATGGCATGAGCGGAGTCAAAAAATTCTTTCCAGATCGAAATTGTTGTTGGAATGGCCCAGTCTCATTTGTAGGAAGTGGTGGAATTTTTATCGAAGGAACAGAATGTTCGCCCCAGTAGTATCTGATGATTATCTACCGATAGCTTGTAGTAACTCTATCTCTTGTAACATTGTTTAACGCTGGAAATATAAACTATTTATAGCTTTATGTTTTTTAAGATTAAATTATTTTCCCTCGCTACTTCTCTTACTTTAATGTTATAAAAATAATTAGAGAACCTTGATGATTAGTGTTGAATCATCCCAGCCGTTTCTCCAGTTTGATTTACCCTACCCCTCTAATATGGTATTAATTGATACCTAAAGCCAACTGTAGATATAGGTTTTGAGGACAGTAGAAACACATAACTGGAATTTAACTTCAAATATATTTTGTCAGATTAATTAAGGTGATGAGTCGTTTGGTTAGAATAAACTAATAATTTATTAGATATAGAGATCACTTAAATAATTTGCGATATAAAACAAAATAGAATAGATAAACTAAGTTAAATTGTTAAATATATATATTAAAGAAGTAACTTCGAAGACCAAAACGGATGGCGATCGTCTACCCCCAAAGATGGCGGCAAATGTTAACAAACTTCCAAACACATATTGGTGCTTTTTTAGGCATATAACACTCGCCGAGCTGTCAATGGATTATTTACATTCAACAGAATGCGCGGAACCTATAAGTCTTTAAAAAGAGAGTTTTAGTGGTTAATAAAAGTGTGGTGATGGTGTCTTGACCATGAAAATATGCTGCTCCATGGAAGGATGGAATATCATTGCCCCGGGTGTCAGCCAAATTTCCCTGCAGGTCTACCGTAGCGGCCTGTTCCCACCGTACTACAGGACAGTCCCCTACTTGTACTGATTCTCCCACCAACCAAATAAAAAGGTTAACAATGAAATTGGAACGTTGCCTCTAGTGCAGACCATGTCACAAATGTTAATATAATATTACACTTTCATGGACAAACCTTAAGTAAATTGTACATTTTAGCATGTATATCGGGATTGAGACAATAACTCTGAAATATATTTGATACACAGTGACCTTTATTGGAAACACACGAAACAACTACGTGTGAACAAAATATCCTCTGTCTCTTACAAAAAAAAAGATGACTGGCGACCATCAAAGACTTTCTCCTTCCTTAAGTTTTGTCCATGAGTGTATATAGTGAACAAATACAAACGATATAATAATGAATATAAACAAAAGATATATAACCCCAAACAAAGAAACAATCATATAAAACGAACATAAAGAATATAATATGAAAAACGAATATTGGATTAACGCACAAAGGTTATACAATATAGAAGTCAAACAAATGATATGAATAAAAGAAAAAAAAAAATAAATGAAAAAATATTTTAAAGACAATATTATAAAATACATTATTCAAAGAGAAAATGTAAAACTTCCAAATGAAGGGCCATAGGAAGGCTATAAAATTAATGGCAAGCATAAAGGATTAAAGTAAAAATTGAAAAGCTGTTTTATAGCGATACCTTCAAAGTATGGGCATAATAACGCATACAAAAACATAAAAATAAGCATAAATTACAGAAAGTATGAAATATGCATTAAGGATATTAAATAAAGATGTAATTAGTAATTCTACAATATTTGTGCCAGGGAGTGAAACTATAAAGAACATTAAATAAATAAAATATAAAATTTTCTTCAGAAAAAGGTAATAAAATAATATTACTCATAATTACTGGGGATTGTGTCCATACAGGAATTATTCAATTAACATTATGAAAATAATTTCACATTAATTTTTATTTAGATATTTTATCAGAATAACTTATAAGAACACTGATAGACAAAACTTAAGGAAGTTGTACCTTATAGCATATATATATCGAGATTCAGAAAATAACTCTGAGATATATATATATATGCTATAAGGTACAACTTCCTTAAGTTTTGTCTATCAGTGGAATCGTTGTATATAATAAAAATACATATAGTGGATGGAATATTTCGGTTGGATGAACCTTTGTCAAGGCTATTACATTTTATATAAACAAACTCAGAGTCGCATAGCGTCCTTATATTACAGTTATGTATATACAAATTAGCACACATATAGGCTCGGCATTATATAAGTAAAGATATAATTTCGAATAGGTCAAATTATTATTTTAAAATAAAAAGAATAATTGAAATAATTAAAGTGTAAATAAAGAAATATCTAAGAAAGGAAAACATTTAAGTACTCATGTTTATTTCAAACATAAAACAAACTTCTACTGTCCTTACTGCGATGGAAATATATTGAGAGGGCTTGACCTATCAGTGGTGAACCCTCCCAGTGATTTCGCAAAATTAATCTACCAGACCGCTTCTTAGAGTTCTAATACTGTATTAGATCATTCTGCTTATATACACTGGTCCGCAAAATTAAAGGAACAACACATGTTTAAGAAAAATTAAAGTTATATTAAGGGATATATATCAATTTTTGGTATATTCAAAAGCTTCCATGAATTAAGAGAGTATGTAAAACAGAAAAACAAATAAAGTTGTTCCCAATATGCAAAATACCACCGTCTACGTTGACTCCGCCTCCAGCACGTGCCTGAGTCTTTCTCAAAGCGTCCTAATTTTACGCTCCACTAGATTTTTATTGACCCTTTTTTTGTTTTTTAAAGTTTTCATGGCTTATAGGCAACATTTATCACAAGAAAAAAAATGGCAAGCTATTGGAAGGATGGAAGCAGGCCAATCACAGGCAGAAGTAGCAAGATGGCTTAGAGTGACAAGAAACGTTGTCTCAAGGCTTTGGAAAATTTTTCAAACGACAGATAATGTTGCCAGAACACCCGGACAAGGACGGCCAAGGGTCACAACGTTAATTCAAGACCGTTATTTGAGTCTCCTTGTGCGTCGCAATAGAAGAATGACAGCATCGCAACTACGAAGTGACCTCAATGCAGCTACAGGAGTCTTAGTATCAACTGATACAATACGCAGAAGGCTTCACAAGAAGGGCCTCTATGCTCGACGACCCATAATTTGTGTGCCATTGACACCACCTCAGAAGAGATCAAGGAAACCTTGGTGCAGACAACATGTCGCCTGGAACCCAGATGAATGAAGGCGTGTAATGTTCACTGATGAGTCCAGATTCTCTATAAACAGCGATTCTCGTCGTGTCTTTGTCTAGGGAGAGGTAGGAACCAGAAATAATCCCCGGAATATGGTTGAAAGGGATCCCTACAGAAACCAAGGTTTTATGGTTTGGGCTGGAATCTTCTTGAGCGGTCGCACAGCACTCCATATATTTCGGCAAGGAACCCTGACTGGACAGAGGTATCGGGACGAGATCTTTGCAGCATTTGTGATGCCTCAAGCATTGTAAATGGGAGAAAACCTTCTTCTAATGGATGATAATGCCCGTCCACATAGGGCTGGTGTGGTCGACACTTTTCTCCAAAACCATGCAATTGCTCGGATGAATTGGCCAGCTCGATCCCCAGACGTAAATCCCATTGAGCATGTATGGGACAACCTAGGACGGCTGATCTCATCCCTCCAACCCGTTCCAGACTATCTTGATGTAACATCCCTCCGACCCGTTCCAGACTATCTTGATGTAACATCCCTCTACCTCAGTCTTTCCCACAGTCTCATCACAGATAGTCTGGAACGGTTCCTTGGCTCACAGAATGTAGATCCCCATACAACTTCTGCTATAACACAACTCACCAAACTCTGCTTAAACATGAACTCCTTCACTTTCCTTAAAGATCACTACAGACAGATTAAAGGCTCCCCAATGGGCAGCCCTCTATCCTCTATTGTTGCAGAAATAACCATGTCCGAAATGACCACTGAATTACCCGTACCCTCCCCACAGATATACAAATATGGCGCCGATATATTGATGACGTTTTTTGCATATGCAGAAACGGCCAGGAGAGCACCATACTTGCAGCCCTCAATAGTTATAACCCCAACATCTCCTTCACTATGGAAATAGAGTCAAACCAGGTCATCCCATTCCTTGACATACTAATAATACGCACCGCATCCACATTCCACACCACAGTTTATTATAAAAAACAATGTCCCCCCAGTTATACCCATTTCAATTCACACTGTCCCATTTCGCATAAAATTAACATAATAAAAACTTTCACTAAAAGAATATTTACTCACTGCTCACTCGATATATTCAAAGAAACTGAGAGAAATCTCATCATATCGCACCTTTCTACAGCATCATTTCCACTTGAATTTATCAACAGATATTCATATACACCTGGTCCCTCCAATCTACCTATAATTTATAGATCATTATGTTTCCTACCCTACTCCCCCTCCTCAGTTGATATAGCTAGAAGCCTCAAGACATATGGTATCCGCACCATATAAAAAAACTCCTCCAACCTGCTCAGATCCCTCCGTCACCCATATACTAAATCGTATGCCCCCCCCCCCCCCCCAGATCCCCTCCATTCTGTTGGCGTGGTCTACTCTGTCTCATACCTACTCTGTTCTGCCACATACGTTGGCGAGACAGGTAGATCCGTTGCCATCAGAATGTCTGAGCATTCTCGAAACATCTCCAATCAAGACACCAGGTCCCTCCTTTATCAGTACACACTCAACACTGGCCATTCTTTTAACACCAACCACCCCACCATACATTACAGACACATTCATAACCAGCACCAAAGATTAGTTCTCGAGTCAATAGAATCCCATAGGCATAACAGCATTAACCGAAAAATAGAACTTCCAGATGCATATCGTGCTCTCCTGGCCTTGCAGTAATAACCTCAACAAGATAGCCAGAAATCAATATTACTTAAATTTTGAAATAATTTCGCATATACAGTATTTTACATTAGCATATTCCCCTATAGTTTCAAACTCCAAACATAAAAATTCCGTATTTACTTATTATCTCTCTAATTATAAAATAGTCATAACAAATGCAAAATCCTCATTTACATAATTTATTCCGCAAATATGTAAATAGTTATGTGTATATATTCTCTTTTTAGCCATTGTACCTGCATTATAGTGCCACATTTGTTGCTATAATCACGCCTGTAGAAGGGTTTTTCGCCCGAAAGCTTTCTTCGATATATGTCTATTAAAGAAACTCTTATTCTTTTATTTCGTCTTGTCGTCTAAATGTTATCAACTCTGTGGTTGTCTTCCAAACAGGAAAAATTACAGAGCGATAAACTGAAAGTGGAAAATAATAGCATCACATTTGTGTTTTCATTTATCATTAATTTCTAATGATAACACCCATATTTTATCACTTTAATTTTTGTCATGATTGGCAGGCACCTACAAATGTAGTATTATTATCTATTTTAACTTGTGTCTGTGAGGTATTTTCAAATTTGGCAGGCAATCACAAATGTAACAGCATTATTACATATTTCAACTTGTCTATTTGACAATTTTTACTGTTTGGCAGGCAGTCATAAATGTAATAGCATTTTTATTCAATTTTCTAAAATTATTCCAAATCACTCTTTTTTCGCATTTTAAATTAAAAATGTACTCATTGTGAAAAATTCTCTAGTAATTTTAATTAAAGATAAACTTTTAATATATCGTTTTATATTTTATCTCTATTTATTTTCGAAAGTGTAATGCAATCGAGAGTGAACATAGATGCTGACAGAAAGATAGAACGAGGAATGGGGGGAAATAAAGAGAGACAAAGAGTTCCAATAAGAGATTCCAGATGGGAGATGATGGAGGAAGACAGATGGGACCTTTCATTACCTGCTACCTACATTGCCTTCATTCGCCTTCAGTTAATGTTGACCTATATAGTGTGATTATCTTTTTCTTAATCTCTTCTGAAACCATCAACATTTGTTATGATTAAGATTTTTTTAAATATTCAAACTATCACCCGTAAGTATCATACAAATACACATCACCTTTTATGAAAGTAATAGTTCTAAAGTAATTATTCGAATGAGCAAAACTTTCATTACCTGCTACCTGTTCGTCAATATTGCCTTTATTCGCCTTCAGTTAATGTTGACCTATATATTGTATTTATCTCTTTCTTAATCTCTTTTAAAACCATCAAAATTAGTTGAAATTAAGATTCTTTTTAATATCCAAACTCTCTCTATCACTCGTAGATAGCATACAAATACAGATCACATTTTATGAAAGAAATAGTTATCAAGTAATTATTCGAATATAAGGTAAACTAGATTTTAAGCTGAGAGTTTATTTTAAACTACAAACGTTTCTCTCAAAGAAACTTATTGTAAGATAATTTCGCAGTTTGTAAACGCCTTCCACAATTTTATCTCGAACTAGTTTTTTTATTAACTGTTTTTTACCTTATTCAAACACATTACATTTATTTATAAATTTTACTTATTTATTCTTGAAAGATAGGATCATACAAAGTTTCACATTATGACAGCTTAGTATAAAAATACTTCAGTAGAGAGCAGCATAAACTTTTTAATTATTTTATATTTTTTTCCCCGAAAATGGACAACTCTTAAAGAAGTTGTACCTTTTAGCATGTATATCGGAATTCAGACAATAACTCTGAAATATATTTGATACACAGTCACCTTTATTGAAGACACACGAAATAACGATACAATACGAGACACATTAGATCCTGAGCTACGATATTAATAACTGAATCCATCCTTACTATTATTTATCAATAGGATTTTCAAAAGAATACTAATAAAATTAATTGGTGTTTGTTATTTTATATTTGGAAAAATTATAGTCTACTAAACGCTTTAATAATGTTTATGTTGATTTAATTCGTGTTCCGATAGGCTGTTCACTGTCACGATGATTTTAATAAGCCAATTAGCATTAAGTTGATTGGCCAATCCTCGTGCAGTGTTTCTTTAGATCAGAATTTACATTGAACAATGAAATTCTATTTTAAATATAAGATCGTACATTATATTCTATGAAGTGATCCGTTTTTGTGTGTCAATATTTATTATATATTATAATGATTATTGTATAATTCTCTATCTGCACTCTTCTCGAACCCAAATGAATTTCAATATTTGAGTTCTAAATTATTTTTTGATTTTTTTATTCTTTGTATTATAGTTTATTTATTTTATTTGACATATCGG
Source organism: Cordylochernes scorpioides (assembly GCA_030710605.1). Lineage (NCBI taxonomy): Eukaryota > Metazoa > Arthropoda > Arachnida > Pseudoscorpiones > Chernetidae > Cordylochernes > Cordylochernes scorpioides. The sequence goes on from CP092867.1 coordinate 52,938,368, forward strand.
ACGCGATATCCCAGCTCGGGATACTTGCGCCTAAATACATTTTAGTAGATTATATTCATTTTATACAATTTAATAACCGGACTAAAAACATAATTGAAACTTAAACGATGGTATTCTAAAACAGAAGAGAAAATTGTATATTGTGTTTGTATTATAATGATATGACTATTTTTATTCTATTTTACTATTTTTTTAAATTATGTTTCGACTTAGAGAGCTATGTACCCCTAGGGACACTTGCACTACAAAGGTAAACTGAACATTGAAAGGAAAGAAAGATATTTGAAATATGTACAAGAATTAGTATGCAAGTTTATTTTTCTGGAATTTTTAAATTTAAGCAGAATGTGAATAGTTTGATTTTATTATTCGACACTTATTTTCAAGTTTATATATTTTAAAAATTACTCTTCGCATGTGTAACAAGCTAATATTCTCGAGATTCTATATAATTACAGATATTTTAGATTATTAGTTTCAAATGGAAAGAAAAACAATTCCTCTAATCGAAACCTTTACTCAAGCACATCTTCCAACATTTAGAAAGCTGTTAGCAGTTTTTATTTTTTTTTAGAGTGAGGAATCATTAACTGATCTAGCTAGGGTGTCATTTCGCTCCATTGATCCCTTCACTATTTAGAATTCCGGTCTCATAACTGAGATTGAACTTCCCCAATGGACACCAGGAAGATAATTAAATCACTAGTTGCTAGCTGGACATTGTGGAGTTGCCCCACAGTAGGGGAGAACCAAAATATTTATATCTCTCTCTCTCTCTCTCTCTCTCTCTCTCTATACAGTAAAACCTATCGTATTAACAAATATTAAGAGACACTAAAATTTAATTCGTTAATCTGTAAATTCGTAAGAAAAATATTTTACATTTAATTTCCCAGAATCTCTACATAATGCAGATGATATATGGAGAGAAATACATGTAATAAATTTAATCTATATAGATAATACCGTAACAGAGTTTTCCATTGTAAAGTCCTGAGATATCTCCTCCGAAGATTCTGAACTACACATAACGATCTATATACCAAAATTTTCGTTATTTTTTTCTTCGTAGGATAGGCCTGTTTTTATTTTCCTAATGTTAACAGTTATTTTTATTTTTTAATTTAATCTATTTTACAATCGTAGATTTTTTGCATTTATCATCATCAATTCCTTTGTTTTGAAATGCGTTCTTTTGTTTACCTTTTACTAATTCTTATTTACTAATTTTTACTAATTTCTGATTCATTTGATTATGATTATAATTTGTAAGTACTTTGTTATAGTTTTTCATTTAAATAGAGCTCAATTTTTGTGTATGTTTCTTATTTGCATTATCTTTCCTAATGTCTTTGGCAACGTTTTTTTTCTCATAAATAGGCTGAGGTTATATTATTTTCGAATTGTAGATTGAAATATTTATTTATGTCTTTCTTTTGCTTAATTATTTCTTCTTTATATTTGTTCTTATTTATTTATTTTTTTTACTCTTTCACAATCAAATTTTGAAAATGGCTAAATGGCTCCACTTCTCCCTATTTGCTTTTGCAGCTTTTCTTATAAAAAAAATATTAAAACTTAGAATTAAGCTTTGCTTTTTTATATACATGTTTATTACACATTTAGCAATACTTTTTCTTTATATTTGCTCTTATTTACTCATTTTTTTACTCTTTCACAATCAAATTTTGAAAATGGCTAAATGGCTCCACTTCTCCCTATTTGCTTTTGTAGTTTTTATTTAAAAAAAATATTAAAACTTAGAATTAAGCTTTGCTTTTTTATATACATATTTGTTACACATTTAGCAATACTTTCTCTTTATATCTGTCCTTATTTACTCATTTATTTACTCTTTCATAATCAAATTTTGAAAATGGCTAAATGGCTCCACTTCTCCCTATTTGCTTTTGCAGCTTTTCTTATAAAAAAAATATTAAAACTTAGAATTAAGCTTTGCTTTTTTATATACATGTTTATTACACATTTAGCAATACTTTTTCTTTATATTTGCTCTTATTTACTCATTTTTTTACTCTTTCACAATCAAATTTTGAAAATGGCTAAATGGCTCCACTTCTCCCTATTTGCTTTTGTAGCTTTTCTTATAAAAAAAATATTAAAACTTAGAATTAAGCTTTGCTTTTTTATATACATGTTTGTTACACATTTAGCAATATATATACCAAAATATTTTTTGAATACTTAACTCTTTTAGTGAATTTTTGTCAGGGGGGCTGCAAAAGTGCCGTACTTATGCAGTATTTTGATGCTTTTCCTGTGAAAAGGATAATGAAATTTAAAATTAAGCTTTGCTTTTTTATATACATGTTATTTATACATTTAGCAATATATACACAGAAATATTTTGGAATATTTAACTTTTTTGGTGAATTTTTGTCAGGGAAGCTATGGACTGCCGTAATCATGCATTATGTTGATGTTCTTCTCATAAAAAAAATATTTGGGTTTGGAATTGGGCTTTGCTTTTTTGTATACATGTTTTTTACATATCTAGCTCCATTTTTGTGTCTTATTTTCTTTTTTGCAGTATCTTTAATAATGCCTGATTTGATTACTTGATCTGTTATAGTTTTTCATTTGAATTTAGCTCCATTTTTGTGTCTGTCGTTTTTTTTCTTCTCATAAATAGGCTGATGCTGTATTTGTGTACTCAATTGTTGCTTTTAGTGTCTGGTTTCTTTTTTGCAGTATTTTTTTGGAATCCTTTTTTTTTTCATCAATTGTTTCCTCACATGCTTGGAATTTTCTTTTTATGCCTGTCCTGGCTTTCAGTTTTATAGTTTTCCTCTGCTTGGTTCTTATTTTACCTTTTTTTTTCAGCGTCTTCTGTCATGCCTCGAAAAGGCCGTGGAAGACTCACTCCCCTAACCGCTAGGCGTGCTAATATGACTCGCCGCAGACACAAAACCCCAATTGCTATTTCTCTTGTTTACTTTTTTACCAATGCCTATAATTTTTCACCTGAAAGATTTTTTATTTTATTTGTTATTCAATAAACTATTATCACTTATTTTTGGTCTTCTTTTTATTTACTTATTTTACTGGGGGTTGGTGGAAGGATGGTCTAAGCCGTTGGTTTTCGACCGCTACGACCCGGGTTCGATTCCCGCATTGGGCACTTTTTTCTGAAAAAATAAAAAAAAATGCTCCAATGGCTTCCGATTCTTGCAAAAGTCCAACCCCACCAGCAAGCGCAAGTAATCAAACGGGGCTCTGGCACATTTGTAAATGCAAAGTCGAACTGCTTTTCACATGTTTAGACATGTTGTGTACTTACAGTAAAAGCAGTCGCCTACTCTACCCACCATGATTATCAAGGCCTGTACCACGTGTACTAGCGATAAGCAAAAAAAAAATATTTTACTCATTGATCTATACATACAATTATTTGCATACAATTATATACATACAAATATATGCATTCAATTATATACATACAAATTTCTACATTTTTGCACTCTGCAGTCTAATATGTTGTTAATAATAGGGGTTTTAGACAAATATCAACTGTTGAAATTTGAATTTCCAAAATAGTTGAATTATCGAAAGTGTCGAATTAGTTTGTCATATGATAGGCCGTAGGTCGAGACATCAAAAATGGTCGAATTATCGTGTGTTGAATTAATTTGATTATATTGTATATATAAAATTATAGAATTGTTGTTTTAAATGAGATCTTTTAAATGAATTTATTCCTTTAATATGTTGTCATATCTGCAATTTTTTTTTCATTTCCAAAATATTTATTTACACTTTCACCAATGCCTTTAGGATCTTTGCTATGGAACAGGTATGGTGTTCTAGCGCATGTGCTCTCATGTCCTTGAAGCACATATACTGACAGTACCCAAAGTTGAACACACTGTATAATGTCTGACATATATGACTATAAAGAGGGCTCAAGGCCAAACCTTTGCTACAAGAGCCTGTTTTTACGCACAGACGACTTTATGTGACTTTTTCAAGTGTGCGAACTTTGGATAGCATACATGTAAAGTTTAACCCAAATATATATAAAATGTAGTTTTTAATGAGGTCATTTAAATTAATTCCTATTACAAATCGTCTCCTCTGAAATATAGTTTGTAAATTTATGTTCTGATTTATTTTATCCTTTTTTTTCATTTCCAAAATATATATTTACACTTTTCACCAATGCCTAAAGTTTCTCACCTGAAAGAAAAAAAACTCCGCCTTTGCCGGTCCCAAGCCATGATGAAAAAGGAGGAGGGGGAACAGTAACAAGCTCACTAAAAAAACCTGGGCTCAGCTGGCCCGGCTGATAGTACCTTGTAAGGGCTCCTAATCCAGGGATACATTCTTTTGGAGCTAAGTCAGTGGCCTGCCACTGAGTAGTGCTCCCAGTCTTGATGACAAAGGCAAACGCATTCTACTTCACCCAATCATGATGGTTGTTAATTTCAAGCTTTACAAGCTCGACACTCTAATATGATTGAGTGAAGATAAGAAAGGAGAAAAAATATTTTTTTGTATTTTTTTTTTGGCAATAATCTATTTATTATCAATTAATTTGATTTTGGTCTTTATTTATTATTCCCCTGCTCTATACATACATTTTGTACATTTACAATGTCAGCCGTTTTCTCTGTAATACCTTTTTAGCAGTGAGGTTATATTTGAGCAACAAACAATTGTTGAAATTTATAATGGTCGAATTATCGATAGTGTTGAATTACAGTTTGTTATATGATAGGCTGTAGGTCAGGACAACAAAACATGGTCGAATTATCGAGGTTATATTGTATATATAAAACTAGAAATGTAGTTTTAATGAGGTCCTTTAAATATTTTCATTCCTTTTATATGTTGTCTTATCTGCGATATAGTAGCATTTTTTGCAATTTTATTTGCTGATTTGTGTCATTTTTTCACTCTAAATATATTTATTCAAACTCCTCAACTAATGCCTATAGTTTCTTTCCTGAAATTGCTTACCAAACATGAGTTGGTTGTATTGTTATGCTTCGGAGATATTTTAATCCTAAACAGGGTCTTTACGAATGGTACACGTATGGTGACACAGTGCATGTGCTCTCATGTTCTTGAAGTAGTGTAGATGTGTTGTTTGCACTTTTATTTTCTGATTTGTTAGTATTTTTCTTCTTTTTTCATTTTAAATAATTTTTTAGGCATAGGAACCAATGCCTATAGTTTCTCACCTGCGGGCCCTTCGAGTAAACCCGGGGCGTTGCCCGGGTCACTCGGCTAGTATATATATAATGTAGTATATCATAAATGGTTTATCGCCCAACAAGCTTGTAAGACGTCCGTGGCTCACCGCGACCTGCTGTGTGCTTCAAAACAAAAACCTCGTAAAAGATGGACGATCGGTCCATCGAAATATTGGATAAATAAAAAATCTTATTTAATTCAAAACAAGCCTTATTTTAAATATCTCTATTATGGATTGCTCTCTATTCAGAATTAAAATATACAAGTATCAGAGTCATCAATCAATTCTTAATTCTGTCACCGTTTGCTTTTGTGAATGGAATAAATACCCAAATATGGCCATTTCTTATAAGCATCGGTAGTTCAATGGCTAGAATGCTCGCCTGCCACGCGGGCGGCCCGGGTTCGATTCCCGCCCGATGCATTTATTTTTTTTTACAATTTTTGAAACTCATTTATTTAAACTATATTAAATTTGAAACAATTAAATGGATTGCAAAAAATAATTAAATCAAATACCTAAACACTAATATAATACAATTTTTGCCATTACACACTTTTTTTCCTGTAGTTTATGTGTTTCTTCTGTATTGCTATTCTATGGCACTTCTACTATTTATTATTGATGTACTTTCAGTATGAAGGATACTTCACTCGGGGGATTTCTCGGGCGAAGCCAGGTCATTCTTCTAGTATATATATATGAAAGATAGAACCCTCTGAAATGTAAATAATAATAAAAAAACTGCTTTTTACTTTATTTATATATTCTCCCAAGATATTAGGTATTGTAAACCCTTTTACAGGAGTAAATGACAATATTTTGTCATAATCTAGTCTATAAGGGAATGCCCGGAAAGCTTGAGAGAAGATATAAAGCAAGAAACTTATCCTTGGATCCCGTTTTTTTATTATTAGTTATATATTTATATTTTTTAGATAATAAAAAGATGTATATATTGGATTGATTTAAAAGATTTATTTGCCAATATTTCGGTTGGTTGAACGCCAACCTTTGTCAATGCATAAATATTCAGGGTAATGTATGTGTTAAAATTTATATTCACACTTTAATTAAATTCACGTATCAATAAAATTTACAATTTTTCATTATATATCGACACACAAAACGCGATATCCCGGCTAGGGATAATTGCGTCGATTTACATCTTTAATTTTTGACATATGAATCTCTCTCTCTCGGCTGTGCGGCCACGCGGTGCGCGAGTTCCGCGTTTTCTGCGGATGGGAAGGAGGTAATAGAGATAACTAACCCCTTTGGGATGTTGGCTGAAAGCGAAGAAAGTGGGCTGCAAGCCCGAAAAAAAAAACCATCCAAAAATTTCAAGTCTCCCCCGAAATATCGGCAAAAGTTTCAGAATTGACTGAAAGCCATTCCGATTCAAACAACTACAAAGATGCTAATTTACATTTTTAAACAGAAGCAGTTATAAATATATTTTAAAAGTAAATAAATTTTGAAAAAAGATAGAGAGAAACAATTATTCTAATACAGTTACGAGCGTCATGCGTTCTTAATTAATTATTCATCTCTGTCACCGTTTGCTTTTTTTTTTGGAATGGCGCTCTCCTATTGGCTGGCTACGATCACGCCACCTTTCCCCCCCCCTCCCCATCATGCCCCCCCCCCCCCCCCCCCCCACTCGCTTTTTGGTTTTTGTAACTATTGTGTTGGAGCGGGTCGCTCCTTAAATAAATGCATATATTAGTTAATAACTAAATGGAATCCTCTCTTTCTTTTTCCCAGTAAGAGACGCCTACGGAAGCCAACAGTACATAGACAGATAAAGCACATAGGCTATAGTTATTAGCTAATATATGCATTTATTTAAGGCGCCAAATTATATTTGTAACAAATAGTATTTGAATAAAAACATTCAATCGGGTAAAACACGGGCGTTGCCCGGGTCATTCGGCTAGTAAGATATATTAGGAACCTGATCCTTCCAGGTTAAAAAGTTCACAAATTTGTCGGAATATTTCAAAAACTTCGTTAATATGTAATCTATTAATCTGAAGTTAACGTTTTCTATGTGGTAAAATACAAAATTTATTCATTCATTTCCAACAATAGACTAACGAAATATCAAAGGTAAATTGGTTAGTTCTTTGGTATAGCTTGTTGAAATCGAAGTTCTCCTAGACTTTGAAGACTTTTCACTGAAACAATAGATTTTAAGAAAGATTTTAAGAATTGGCTAAACTTGATGAAGCTGTATAACATTGACTGAATAGTAAATTTTGCACACAGACGTTCGCCTTACATTGTTGTCTGTTTTGATGGAAGAATATGATTACAAAATATTTTATTAATATGAAATTAATATCATTTCAAAATATATAACAGATTTTTTACAAATATTAAAATTTTCATATTATAAATATAATAATTATTATAGAATATATTTTTAGCTCTCTACACATTAAGAAAACAAATATTAAAACTATTACGAATAACTGTAATTTCATCAAAATAATGACTTCAAGGAAAAGTGAATTTTATTATACGAGTAGTGTTAATTATAACAAAACCTATCTTTGAAATGATAAATTTCTAGAGACTATTCATTTAAAATTATAGCAAGGACCAGCTATATATATACTTATACACTCATAGACAAAAATAAAGGATGTGAAAAGTATTTTATGTCGCTGTTTATCTGTTTTTTTTTTTTAAGAGACAGAGGCGTTTTTGGTTATCTCATGTGTCTTCAATAAAGGTCACTACATTTCAAATTTCTTTCAGAGATATTGTCTGAAACCCGATATGCATGCTAAAAGGTACAACTTCCTTAAACTTTGTGTTTTATTGTAAGTAATCTTTATATAAAAGGCTATTGGACTAGAGATATTTTGAACTTAAAAACAACAATTCGACTGAATTGCACTACTAATATGAATCTCATGATTCCATATGATACTCATATAAATAGCGTAAGCTAGTCAACTCCGCCTTTGCCGGTCCCAAGCCCGGATGAAAAAGGAGGAGGGGGAGCAGTAACAAGCTCACCAAAAAACCTGGGCTCAGCTGGACCGGCTGATAGTACCCTGTAAGGGCTCCTGATCCAGGGATACAGGATGAGCAGCGTTTGTACTCCATGTTAGGAGCGGCTGCACATGGTGTCTGTTTCTCATGTCAGAGGCAGCCATTTCTTTTGGAGTTAATTCAGCCTCCCACTGAGTAGTGCTCCCAGTCTTAATGACAAAGGCAGACGCTTTCTACTTCATCAAGTACCCTAATATGATTGAGTGAAGATAAAAAATAAGAAGAAGCTAGTCGAAAATCCTTTTTGCTTAGAACCTCTCAGTGTTTAATAGAATGAAACTCATTGTATTTGTTATAATTTTGAGAAATAATTCAACAACTAATGGAATTATTTCATACTCTATATTAGTGATACGTCTTTGTCTAGAAGCATAGAATGTGTTGAAAAGGAAACGATAGAAGAAGAAATCGATCTCTGAAGGATTTTATTGAACAAGAACTTTACACTCAAAGTCACCAACCTCACACTAAATGGAGAGAGCGCACATGTTAACTGTTGAAAGTGACAATTCCAGATATTTCTACGATTGAATAATATTGTGATTCCTATAACATTTTAGTATTGTCTATGCTAATTGACATCTGCTTATATAGCTCAGCTTTGTTGGATTGTTAGTAGGCTAGCGGTTATTTGGATAGGGCAGGCTGGCGTGAGCTGCTGATGTATGTATAATTTTATCTCTTGTCCTTCCTTATAGTTTTATATCTTTAAGTAATAAAGGATCTTTCTATTCTTCTACGAACCTATTATTTTTTTCCCAACATTAACTAACAAGCTAAATCTATTTATATACAGAATAACACACAATAGAGTAACAATTCAATGGTTAAACAATAATTCTATTATTGCCATTTATTTATAAATGTGCAAGAATTGTTAATTTCAACAGTTTGGACAATATGTGTCCTATGACGCACTTTATAAAATTAAATTGTCATCATGTATCATCTCCACCCCCACATAATTATACCTTTTATGAGAAAAATGTATGTGTTGCAAGTATATAAATCCCTATATATAAAAGTGTGTGTATATATGTACGTATGTGTGTATGTTTGTCGGCTCTACCTGACCACAATACGTAACTAACCTTCCTGAAATTTTAACAGTATAAAAGGTTGAATTTGGAAAAACTTATAGGCAAATTTTAAGGCTTCTATATCGAATATCCTTGGAGTTATTAACAAATTAATGTCAAATTTTATCTAATTCACTCCAAACCAGCGCCTCACTGCGGTAACTGCGAGAAGTAAAGTTGGAAAAGGAAGGACCACGTGAGGCGACGGGGATTGGTGGAAGGGATGTTTCACAAGCGTGACCTTGAGTGACGTAATGACAGCGTAGGAGCAAGACATCACTTGCTATTATTATTTTATGTATATATCAAATTTTAAAAATATATTCATATAAAAATCAAAATAATAGAATTTTCAAATATCGTTTTGAAAATTTACATTTTTATATTTTGAAAACACACAAAGTTTGGAGCGGAACCTTTCACAAGAGTGACATCCACGGCTTCAATTTATAATTGTAACGAATAGTTTTAAATAAAACATTTAATCGGATAAAATCCGGGCGTTGCCTAGGTCATTCGGCTAGTATATTAAAAATAAAAGTGAAAATAAACTGGTGTCCAAAAAATAAGAAACTTTTGTTTTTTAATGATATGTTTTAAAATATACAACGCTAAAAGCTAAAAAGAAATTTAATTAGGTATTTTAAGTCGTAGAATATATTTATCGCAACCATTCGATTCGGTAAAATTGAAAATATGAAAATTTTTGCTTGTCTTTATAAGTGTGCTATTTGTCGTGTCGTTTACCCCATCTAAGAATTGCCCAATTATAATTTTATTTAATCCTCAGTTAATTATGAGTTTACAAAAAATTTTAGCAGATGATTTAAAATGGAGAGCTGTTGGAAGAATGGAGGCAGGGCAATCACAAGTTGAAGTAGAAAAATGGCTAAATGTGAATAAATCTGTGGTCAGCAAAATATGGAAACAGTTCATTGAGACAGGAACCATCAAAAGAAAAGAAGGTTCTGGTAGAAAAAGAAAAACAGCTACCTCTGAAGACCGTTATCTGGTCGTAACTGCCAAGCGCCATAGGGAGATGACAGCTATTCAACTCTCTAATGAACTCTCAAGTGCTACTGGAACGAGAATTTCAAGACAAACTCTTTACTGAAGGCTTCACGAAGGTGCTCTTTATGCAAGACGACCAATGGTCTGTATCCCTTTAACCTCTGCTCACAGGAGAGCCCGCTTGAATTGGTGCTTGGAACATCACGCCTGGACTCATGATCAGTGGGCCAATGTTCTCTTCAGTGACGAGTCAAGATTTAGTTTAAACACAGATTCTCGACGAGTTTTCATCTGGAGGGAGCCTGGAACCCGCTATCATCTCAGTAACATCAGGGAAATAGACAGTTTTAGAGGGGGCAGTCTCTTAGTCTGGGCTGGCATCAGTTCTGGCAGACGCACACCCCTCCACATTTTTTCTGGGGGCACTCTAACTGCCCAAAGGTACAGGGACGAGATCCTTGAGCCCTATCTAAGACCTTATAGAGATCAAATTGCTCACAATTTAATTTTTATGGACGATAATGCTCGTCCGCATAGGGCTAGGCTAGTCAATGAATATCTCCAGAGTGAGAATATTTGAAGGATGGATTGGTCAGCCAGATCTCCGGACCTGAATCCAATAGAGCATGTGTGGGATGCTCTAGGGAGGCGTATTGGAGCTCGTCACCCCTCTCCCAGAACCCTCGTTGAGCTAAGAACTGCTCTATTGGAGGAGTGGGGTTTACTACCCCTGGACCTCCTCCAAAGCCTAGTAAACAGTATGAGGGCTCGCTGTGAGACCTTGATAGCTGTTAGAGGTGATTATACTCCCTATTGATATCTTATTTCTTTAAGATTGAACCTTAGCTTTGGGTATGTTGGTAATAATTTGCATATTTTATAATTTCAAATATTTTTTATTTTATTTTCATATAGCTAGTCAAATTCTCCATAGTTTAAACTATTTGTATACTAAATGTTATATTTGTTAATAAATTAGCTTTTGAGATATTTCATTATTGGTTAAGTTTCTTTTTTTTTGGACACCAGTGTATATAATCATTATTTCCTCTAATCTTTATTTATTCTATATTCTTAAAATACAAATTTCTCTCTACAACCACTAAACTAATGGATAAAAATATATTTATGTTGTGTATGTATGTATTTAAAATGAAACAAATTTCATTAGAATTTTATAAAAATTTCCTAAAAGAAAGGATTATAGGTATCAATGTGGAAACATTTTAAAATATATTGATTGATTAAGTTTTCTTGAAGCGTAGAATTTCAAAGATTAAACCCATCAGGATAGAAACGTATCCAATATGTGTTGAAGATAAACACATCTTTTAAATTTAAAATATTCCACTTTTTAAAAAGTTTCTTAGGATCTCTTTCTCCCTTTTTAATCAATATTTATTAAATTATTTATTGTCGTATTTCTCCTGTGATGTTGGAATTTCCATTCTATTTGTATTTGGTAAACTTGGTGATTGTATCTCTTTATTGATGATAAGTGGATAACACACTATAATGTGTTATTAGGGGCATTATGCAGCGTACCTTTTATATCATGGCTTTTTTCTTGATTCGTAAAAGATTTTAAAAATGTTTTTTAATATATTATTTCCCCAAAAAATACCTACCTCTGTATATACAGCAAGTTATAATATTATATTATTATTTAAACAGAGAGAAAACGCTGCGTTATCTATCTGTAAAAATTTAAAATTATAATCATTATGAGTACTAATTATTCAGTTATACCCTAAACAGAATTATTCTACCATTGCTGAATTAATTTATTGGAAAAATGATAATCAATATTATATATAAAGCCATTATACCAATTCAAATATAGAACTAAAACCTCTATGTGATAGGGTAGACAGACATGAATAATTTTGTATAGTTTTTCAAGGATGGACAAAACTCATGAACAGAACTGAAGTATGTAGAAAGTCTGATGTCATTGTACGTCTGTTCTTTTTTTTTTGAAGAGGAAGAAGAATAAAGGAAATTCTGTTCACAATTGGTTATCCTCTATGTCTTCAATAAAGGTCACTGTAATATCTTTCAGAGTTATTGTCTGAATCCTGATATACATTCTAAACGGTACAACTACCTTAAGTGTTGTCCATGAGTATACAAGTACTTACTTACTTGTATACTTGTATATTGTAAATCCTTTGTTTAGTATGCGTATTATTAATATTATTATCTTCAATTTTTTCTGTAACCATTTATTATAATTGAATCAAATTGTTCAAATTTTCAATTGTCTGGATTATGAAATGACAACCGTTTATATGGAATCTAAACTCGACACACCCGTTGCATACCTCAAGTAAAAGAACTCTGAAACTTCGAAGGCAACAATGTTGTCAAATCAAAGTCAACACTGAGATCCAGTAGGGTGAGAATATTAAATAACGAATACGTTTCCTGAAGACTGGTTCTTCGTTGGATCTTAAAAGGCAGTCAGTTATAGAATTATAACTTGTGTGCTGCTTTATTCAAATTCTTTTTCTATATAATTTTTAAGAATGTTTATCACATATTAATAAATTATATAAAATTAAAAATACGAAATGCAGTGTGCTTCTATTTAACTATAAGAATGGCCAACTTTCAAACACCAAGATTTTTTAGGCCTCAGGAATGCTTGGAAAAGAGCTTAGCTTTTCAAAGTTTGGCATTTTTAAAGTAAAATGAAAGTTGTCTTTTAGTAATTGAAAAGGGTGTGCGTAAATATGTTTGGTGTACATTTCAACATCATGTCAAATATCCGTATGTGTTCTTGATTTAAAAAAAAGAGTCAGGTTGAAAGTGTCAATGGAGACATTAAGACGCGAATATATTTTTTTCACAAATAAATCAAAGTTTTACTGTCCTTACTGCGATGAAAAAATATTGGGAGGGCTTGGCTCATCAGTGGTGAACCCTCCCAGCGGTTTCGCCAATTTAATCTACCATACCGCTTTTTTAGATCTCCAATACTGTATTGGATCATTCTGCTTATATATGCTACACTGAAAGATGGAATCTTAAAAATGGTATTTAAGAAAACTATGGACATAAGCTTTTAGGACAGTAGAATTACATTTAAATATTTGCATCTAGCAATGCTCTTCCGCAAACAATAAGGACAAGTTGGGTATAAATTAATACAAAGCAAAATAACGCGCTATCTATATATAACGAATGAAGACATTAAGACGCGATTTTATTTCACATATAAATCAAAGTTCTAATCGCAGTAAGGACATTAGAACTTCGATTTATTTGTGAAAAACATTTGCGTCTTAATGTCTTCATTCGTTATTTATAATATTATTTATTCAAAAATATCTAAAGACGATCCCACCTATCCCACATTGCCACCAGGAAAACTAAACTGTCGACCACCACAGATGTCCCACCTAGGTTCATAGGTTCCAAACAGCCAAGTATATTTATCCCTGAAGACCTGCAGAACATTCCAAAGTACAGTACATCTGGTAAACTGGATGTCCACCATTAGACGTGAAGTCTCAACCCGGATAATTGGCGACTTTAGTACGTGGCTCCGGGTTACCTCAATAGAGAGAGGGAGATTCAGTGTCTAATTATTCTTTGTAATTTCTTGAATCCGCGTAATAATGAATATCCTTATTAGACCAGTAACATGGAATATGTTTCCACTGTTTAACCATAGCTTTCCACAATAGTCAATTTATCCGGACGAAACATTGACGATATATAGAGCCAGGCCTTGAAGTAATCATTGTAATTGATTCAAGCCTGGAAGATGCTAATTAGTATGCTACCAGGTCAATTCCGTCTCTAATACCCTGGCGAACTCAAATCTTGTTTGTCTCAGCGCAATTGTATCATATAAGAGAGAACCTCCTTTATAAGTAAACCTCAGTTTAGTTTTATTGGTTCAGCGAAAGGAATAGATGGAAACAAAATTTAAACTGGCGTCATCTTAGCAGTAAACACCATCCCATGATGCTCTGTGCGGCTGAGCTGGAGGTCAAGTGGTCATCTGCGGTTAATCCCCCCATTTGTCTAGTGATGAAAATAAGGTATCAGTAAAAGATCTTCTCATAGGGTTTTCCAGGTCAAAATAGAATTCAGAGCGCTCTATTTTTCATAATAATTATTCGATTTATGATTGTAGAAGTTCAGATAATAATTGCCTCGTTCTTGTTCTTGGCTCAACTACTCCTGCAAAGTTATTCGTAGCTTATTTAAATGCTTGTTTTCAGAGATATTTCTCGAAACTGTATTTGTAGTTGTTATTTTAGCTATATGGGTTCAAAATCAAGAGTCTTTCATGAATAAAGAATTCCCAACAAATGGGGAAGCATTATTGAGAGAGAGGGGAAGGTATATATATATATTGTCAAGCAGCTCACAAACCCCAGCCACAGCAAGCTCCATGGGACACCTGTCAATCATCACTGGACACCGGAGAAAACAACCTCAGGTGTGAGGGGTTCTCGGAATCTTATCGGCAAATAAGGAAAACGAGACGCCTCGGTGGCTGAACACTCTGATTATTATTATTTTACCTTGGGATAAGTTTTTATCTCTCTCGCTATAAATATCTCTTGTATATAATTTTATTGGAGAACTAATGATAAATACCCCTTGTAAAAAATATATTTATTCCCAAATTTACCCTTGATTTATTTATCTCCGAGACAATATCAACAATTTATAATAGACATATATATTTTTAGTCGACGTTTTAGCTTATTCTAAAGTTCTGACATGATGTTTTGCACACACATATCTACACAATATAATGCTGCCAAAAGTTATTTACACATAGTTATTTACACTAAGCTAATGCATTATAACACATTTTTAAATAAAAGTAATATTTTATAAAACAATCATAAATTATATACAAGAATGCTATCAATCAAGTACATTTTATACTCTTTTACACACGTATGTGTTCCATATTATATAGATTTTATCAAAGCTATACCTTCCCGAACATAGGGGTAGAATTATAAATCCTTTAGATCATAGAACGGGTGTGAATAGGAAACTAAGGCTGCGTAGATCCAGTTGGATACAAACCATTTAGACAATTGATAACTCGGTTCATACAGACTATTTGACACTAAGGCCAAATACAGAGGCCACTGTAGAATACATTTTTACATAAAAAAATTAATATTTGATAAAAATCACCTTTCTCATCAAAAACGCCATCTTTTGATTGTCTCCGCAAACTAGCGAACTCATGTTGTTCACAAACCCACACCACCAGCTTTGACAAACTCGGAACGACTTGGAGGCCATGGACTGTCGAAGGCTATTTGTCCGAAGCCACGGTCTTCGGGTTGGAGTTCTGAATTTTCCATTGCTGGTGCTGTGACTTTGTCACCGACTAGACTCCGCTAATTTAGGAGAGGCGTCCTTTGTTTTCATCAATCATTATTCTCCAGGTAAAACTTCAGTTTCTAAAATACAATAAATAAGATAGTATATAATATTTGATAAAATAATCCCTTGAATCAATATTAAAATAATAACATTAAGCCTCCAGGGAAAAGTTTCTTTTAAAATATTTTTTATTTAAAAATCTCTCAAGCTTTCGGGGAAGAAAGCCCTTCTACGAGAGAATAACAAACTCAAAGTCACGCGCTATAGAAGCCCATGTTGATTCTGAATTGAAACAAATGTAAACAACCAAAGCATTTTATTTTAAATCTTATTTTATTAGCGTTTTAATAATGTAAACTATTTTCTTGCGTAGAAGGGCTTTCTTGCCTGATAGCTTTAGAGATTTTTAAATAAAATATATTTTAAAAGAAACCTTTCCCTGGAGGCTTAATGTTCTTATTTTAATTTAGTATGTAACATGATGTCTCACCTTTTCCAAATCTTCTAGAGCATGTTTTTATAGTTCAACACATCTATAGGTACAGCAATAATCGGATAATATACCATTAGTAGCGGTGTCAAGCTTTGCAAGCTTGATACCTTAGTGTGATTGAGTGGAGATAAGAAAGAAGAAGAAGATACCATTAGTAGCTTATCTCCACACTCGCAAAACTCCTCCTCTACATTACAAACACAGAGAGAAATCAGCTTAAATATTGTTAGGAATATGCCATATGTAATGTCTGAAGAAAACTTGGATTTGCAGGGAGAGAGCAAGAGCAAAGTTTGTTGGTTGAAAGTTTTGTTTTCTCACCAACTGTGTGAAAAAATTAATTAATTAAAGAAATGAAAGAACTAGGAGATAAATCTGTGAACAAATAACGGTTCAGGTTACTCGGAATATGAAATTCTATCCCTGGATATTCACGTGATAATTTATTATATATTTCTAGTGCATTATAATTATTATAAAATTTCATTATATTGTGTGAAATACATAAACTATCTCTTTTATGATGTATAATAGAGGCTCTCCCATTAATTTTCTCTTTGCAGTAAGGGCAGTAGAAATTGGTTTATTTTAAAAGAATCATACGCGTCTATAATAGAAACTATCTCTATATAAATTTCATATTTTATTCTGTTAGAATATACTTATTACCAATTAAAGGTTTTTCTTTCTTCAACTCGTTTATTTTGTAGATTTATTGTTTTTACATCAAAATATTGTAGCCAATGTGTGCTTTAGATGTGTGTCATTATATTTATAATCTGTAAATTTGGTGGAGAGATACTGAGTGTAAGTTACTATGTATATATATATATAAACTCTTTAGAAGAAGTATCTTTCAGTTTCAAAGTTCTAGTCCTCCCGCCCTCTTCCTGCCTCCTGACCTCCACGGACCCAATCCGACCGAACCTGCCTCTTCCCTGACGGAGATCCTGTCCCTAGCCTCCCCAGCCTTGTCATAGTGCTTTGTATATATTCCGCTTTATGCGGCCATTGGGGCTTAAAATCATCTACTTTGGTTAGCAGCCCCGTAACACGGTCTAATTTCACATATAGCTTAGAAAGCTCAAGTAATATTTTACCGTGTCTGAATCCGAACAAGCATAACATACAAGACTCCAATCCCTATGATATCAAATATATACAAAAGACCAATCCCTACGATAACAAAATTAAACACCAGCGACAATAATCCAATCTTTACGATAACAAATAAACTACAAGAACGTCAACAGACCGCATGTGACTTGATAATCAATACGCTGACGATATCTTTGTAATAAAAATACTTGGATAGCTTAAGACATTTATAGAGTATTGAGTTGTGTGTAGTACAGTTGTTAAATTAGCGTCTATATAGGAAAGGATGACATTCCTCTATCATGAAGGGACAAATATCTCTAGGAAATTCGACGCATTCCATAACAACTGTCATAGGAAGTTATTAAGTGGAAATTTTTCCCGTACTAAAGCGACCCGTAGACCTGAACAATGCTTAACAGCCAGGTATTTAGTAGAATTTGACATATCAGGTGTTTCAGATTTTTAATCATTGCTATTTTTGCCTACTACACAGGGAAACAAGTTCATTGTTCTTATTGCACTTTTAAAGTGAATTGTTCTCTCTTATGTGATACATAAGGATCAATTTAATGTTTATTTATATCAATATGTTAAATATTTTATTTTATCGCTCACACAACTCAAAATACGTTTTATAGAATAAGCCTCATCTCTTGATCTCATGACCATGAAAGATATCATCTATATTTGCTTTTGCCTTGAGAAGATATTATAATTCTGTTTCTATAGTTTCTCTAAACACAACGCTACATAATTTATTTAGAAAAAAATACTAGGTTTGACTATAGATATAGCATTAGAAGATAACCTGATATCGAAAATTGTTATATTAGATACAAATGAAACAGAAAACATGCAGACAACCATAACTAGCTGAAATTCATTCTGAAAGACACTTTTAAAATGTATGCTTCAATTCAAGATAGTAAAACAGCAATATGTAAGACCTGAATGGAATTAACTAAATCATAGCATACATTCGAGTCTATTTTAAATAAAATAAATCAGAGAGAAATATATAAATAAATTTATATCAAAAGATATCGGTAAAATTCGTTTCAATAAAATAAATACACAGAGAACACCTTTGTTAAATAAATAATCCAGTCCTCTTTTCACAAGATATTTCTTCTAATTAGATTCAACATTCCCAAAAATAAACCTATATATTTCTTTCTTTTGTTTCCGAGTTCTCTAAATTAAAATAAACCTTTTTTTTCTCTATAATAAAATAAAGAGTATTTTCACAGAAAATGAACTCAACAAAGAATATAGAATTCTTTTTTCTTTTGAAATCGGATAAATTAATTGCATCATTAGTAATCCCACGCAAATTTACAATCGGCTTTTAAACGTATTAAATTTCTCTATAGACATCTTAATATTATTTCTTAATAAAAGTATTAATTATGATTTGAGAATATTTGGTAAACGATATATTTTCCTGATAATTTGCTGCATATTTAATGAATATATATTATGAGATGTTTAAACATATTTCTAACGTAATTTATTTACTTGAATCATTACTTGCATCTCTACATCACCAATGACACGGAATTCTGCTTTCATTGTCTTTTTTTGTTGTTGTTTCAATTATTAATCAACCAGGCGCGATATTGAAATATTTGCGTCTAATACAGAGGAAAGAAAACAACAAATAAATTAGAACTTAGAATTAGATATTTACAAATTTACATGTATTAATCTACAGAGTTCATAATATTTATATAGACAAAGTGGCTGAGGTGAAAGAGTTAAATCATTTAGATCAGGGAACAAACGATGTCTCACTTCTGTAAATTCGGACAGTCGTAGATAAGGTGAAGAGCAGTTTGTTCAGTTTCTCCGCATTTCTGATAGACGTCTTGCTATCATTGTTAAGAAAACGTTGATTTTAGAATAACCAAAACATTTTAGAATATATATACAATTTATTTACTTATAATAAAACTTACACACTATATCCCGTATCTGTGTGTAAATGTTCCCAAACTATTTTATAAACATGTTTTCAAAATATATATACAAATCAATTCTAGTATTAGTGAGTTAGGTTTAAAAAGTGTTTACACACTTATAGACAAAAATTAAGGAAGTTGTACATTTTATCATGTAATTCGGGAATGAGACGATAACTCTAAAAGTTATTTGATACTCAGGAACCTTTATTGAAGACACGGGATAAACACGTGTGTAAAAATGGTTTGTCTCCTTAAAAAAAACGGATGACAGGCGAAATCAAAGAATTTAAACTTTCTTAAATTTTATCTATGAGTGTAAATTTACATTTTGAAGTTATATTTATACAAGAAAAATTATAGTATTCCATCTAAAGGGTTATTATTCAGTGTATCCAGTGTAATATTGATTATTTAATATTAAATCATATGGTTATAGTTTTAAGCAATCAATATAATTTTAATATAAACCTTTTTAAAAAGAATTAGAGCAGTGGGAGACTCGAGTTGTTTTGTGGACATGAGGAACAAACCTCAATATATCTTCTACTGGATTGTCCTGTTTTTCAAGACTACAGAATCGAAAATAATTTAATAGTAACAGATCCAAGTATTGTTATTTCCAGTAAAGAAATTTATATTAAATTCAATAAATTTTGTAGATATATTTTAAATTATATAGCAACACAAATATCTTTTAAGAAACTGATAATTTATATTATGGTGATTGTACATATTGCCAGACACTTCTTTCTTTTGTACACAGTTCTTTTTCTCGTTTTTTCTCTCTTTCTCATTGTTAATATCATATGACTATTCTATTCACGGCCTAAAATTATTGTATATATATTGTCACGGTAGTGATAACGAGTATAACAAAAGTTTAAGTAAAAATAATTTATTTATAAAATGCAAACTATTGCTAAGAATTTATTTACAAGTAATAATATACAAGAATGGTAAGGGGTGATGACTATGCAAATATTTATGATGATATACCACAGAATATTTAAAATAATTATTCAGTGATATTGCCCCCTTCCTAGATGAACAGCGTCCCGCTGTAATTATCACTTGAACAGATCAGCTTGGTCCTCAGGGTCATGGTAGGGTTTCATTCTCAGTACATGGACCAGGTCTCTTGTTTGGCGTCTCCTGGTTGGTTGGTCCACAGGTTCAACTTCGAAGGTCACGTCAGAGAGTTTCCGAGTAACCCTGTATGGCCCGAAGTACCTTTTCATTAGTTTTTCTGAGAGTCCCACCTTTCTTATCGGGATGAAAATCCATACCAGGTCACCAACGTTGTAATCCATTGCCTCGTGCTTTGAGTCATATCTAGCCTTGTCCTTTTCTTGGGCTTTCAAGGTTTCTAATCTTGCTAGCTGCCTAGTCTCTTCGACTCGTGAGGCAATCTTCTGACTGTAATCCTCTTGGAGATCTTCATGCGGATTTGGGAAAAGAGTGTCTACAGTTGTTTCGACTTCGCGTCCATGAATCAGTTTAAAAGGGGTAAAACCTGTCGTATCTTGTTTTGCGGTGTTGTAGGCGAACGTGACGTAGGGCAGGATTACGTCCCAGTCCTTCTGTTCAACACTTGCATACATAGCGATCATGTTGGCTAAGGTTTTGTTTAACCTCTCCGTCAGTCCATTCGTCTGGGGATGATACGCTGTCGTGAACCGATGTATCGACGAGCATTGATTGGTGAGTTCCGCAATCAACTTGGATTGGAATACTCGTCCTCGGTCCGTGATGATTTCTCTGGGGGCTCCGTGCTTGAGAACAACATCTTCCATTAAGAACTTGGCTGCTTCCTTTGCTTCCCCTGTGGGTAAGGCTTTAGTAACGGCAAATCGAGTAAGATAGTCAGTACAGACTATGATCCATTTATTACCCAGTATCAGACTTGGGAAATCTTCCAAGGAGGTCCATTCCAACTCTTTGAAAAGGGGAGGTTGCAGGAGGTATGGCTTTAAGTAGTCCGGGTGGCTTTTGAGTTGATTGTTTCTTTCTTTGGCACTCTTTACAATGAGCGACATACTTCCGTATGTCCCGGAGAAGTCCTGGCCAGAAATATTTGTTTTTAACTCTCTCATATGTCTTCGAAAATCCAAGATGACCTGCTGTGGGAGCGTCATGTAAACTTTTCAGTAGTTCTAAGCGTAAGTGCTTGGGAATAACTAAAAGGTGTTGGTTTCCCAGGGGGTCGAAATTCTTTTTGTATAAGGTTCCTTTTAACATTTCATAACCTTTCGATTCGGCACCAAATCTTTCTGTTTCCTCTATCAATTTACTAATTTTAGGATCTTTTCTTTGTTCAGCCTCGAAGCACGTCAGAGCAGTTATTGAGGGTATATCATCATCCTCATCATTGTATGCTTCTTCCGATTCAAGTTGGAGAGGATTTCGAGAAAGACAGTCGGCATCTTGGTGTTTGCGTCCACTTTTATAAACAACCGTTACATTGTATTCTTGGAGTTTTAAAGCCCATCTTGCTAGTCTTCCTGTCGGGTCCTTCAGGTTAGATAACCAGCAAAGAGCGTGGTGGTCAGTGACGATGACAAACTCACGACCAAAAAGGTACGGTCGAAATTTGTTGATGGCCCATATTGCGGCCAAGCATTCTCTTTCCGTTGTTGAGTAATTCTTCTCCGCCTTAGATAAAGTTCTTGAAGCATAACCAACTGGCCGCTCTTTCCCATCGTTGATCTGTACGAGGACAGCTCCAATTCCATAACCGCTGGCGTCAGTATGGAGCTCGGTTGGCAGTTGTTCTTCGAAATAGGCAAGAACAGGTTCAGACATCAATGCTTTTTTCAAGGAATCAAAAGCATCCTGTTGGTCAGAGTTCCACATGAATTTATTATCTTTTTTGAGTACTTCATGTAAAGGAGCAGCTTTCTCAGCAAAATTTTCGATAAATCTACGATAATAGGAACATAGGCCAATGAAGCTTCTCACATCTGTTATAGATTTTGGGGTCGGAAACTTGGCGATAGCTTCAATCTTTTCTGGATCGGGATAAATACCTTTACTATCGACTAGGTGTCCAAACACTCTTATTCGTTTGGTTCCGAAAAGACACTTTTTGGGGTTGAGGCGTAGCTCGGCTTTGTCGAGACATTGTAGTATGATTTCAAGCCGGTGTAAATGTTCGTTGAACGATTTGGAATACACCACAATGTCGTCTAAATAACAGAGGGCCATCGTCCATTTCAGACCTTTCAATATCTTGTCCATCATGCGCTCGAATGTTGCAGGGGCATTGCACAGGCCAAAGGGCATGACTAGGAATTCGTAGAGTCCATCAGGGGTAATAAAGGCAGTTTTTTCTCTATCTGCTTCGTCGACTTCTATTTGCCAATACCCTGAACGAAGGCCCATTGATGAATAAAATTTAGCTCCTTTCAGAGAGTCAAGTGTATCATCGATTCGGGGTAGTGGGTAAACGTCTTTTTTAGTAACTTTGTTTAGTCGTCTGTAATCCACACAGAAACGCCAGTTACCATCCTTCTTCTTCACTAAAATAACCGGCGATGACCATGGACTTTCTGAATGACGTATAATCCCGGCGTCTAGCATTTTGTCCACTTCCGTTTGGATTGCTTGACGTTCTGTAGGGGAGACTCGATATGGTCTATGCTTAATAGGCTGATGGTTTCCAGTTTCAATTTTATGTTTGGTTACTGAAGTTTGCTTTACTGGTTCATTATTTTTATCAAATATTTTATCATATCGTTTTAAAATTGATAAGATTTGAGACTGCTGCTCTTCTGATAAATCATCACTAATTAAATTTTGTAAAAATTTAAAGTCACTTTTATCCGCATGACTGGCATGATTCGCATTTTTCGCCTCCTTATTAAATTCAGAACATTCTGAAATAGCCGTCAAGTTATTTTCTTCAACCCTTTGAATTTTTCCTAGGCACATTCCCTTAGGGACTATTTGAGCTGTGGTGCTAGAATTTACGATCCAAAGTTTTCCTTTATTATGGGAAAGCCTGAATAATGCACAGGGAAGTGTTAACCCTTTTCCTATTAATACCTTTTTCGAAGGTTCAAAAAGTACCTGATTTTGCCCATTAAGCTCTTCACTCATAACATTTATTAGTTTGGTAGATTCGGCTGGGATTACGACGCTTCTGCTAGCCACAACCTTTCCCATGGAAGCTGGTGAATTTAGTACATCTTTGGCCTCTTCCAATCTGATTTCGGCGCGTCCACAATCAATCACGGCATTTGATGCCTCTAGGAAATCCCATCCGAGGATAATACTTGGGTTACTATTAGGGAGGACGATAAACTCAAGCGGCTGTTCCAATCCATTGATGCTCAAGCTGATTGTGCATCGGCCGATCGATGTAACATTCTTGCCATCAGCAACTTTCAGAGTCATTCCGCTATCCTTGAACATGGTCTTTTTTAATTGTCGTCTTAATCCATCAGAGATAACTGAAAAAGAGGAACCTGAATCGACCAGAGCAGAAAATGCAATGTCATCAATGATGATTTCGACATAATTTTGTTGTAATTTAGCGGCTGTCGACGATGGAGGGTTTTTCACACCCGCGGCTTCCCCCTCGAAAGAAGACGCGACGCTTAGTTTTTTTCTAGATTATAGCGGCGTGGGGATTGGCTTGTATGGCGGCCTGGGGAAATGGACTGGCGTCTTGGGGATCTTCCTCTGTTTGGATACGGCGATTGTCTGCGGTAGATTTGGCTTCTTATGGCTTGGTGGTTACCCATTTGAGGTTCTTGGGTGCTTGGTACATGTCCTTCGGGTCTCTGCGTCCATTGTCGGCGTTCTCTACAATATCGCTTAACATGGCCTGGGCGGCCGCAATTAAAACATATTGGGATGTTGTCATGCGTCCTCCATTCATCCGTTCTTCGTTGTGGTGGCGTCTGGTTATATATGGGCGTTTGGGTAGGGTACTGACGTCGTGGAACCTGGTTGAATGTACGTGTTTGGTTGGGGTACGACTGTCGTGGCGGAGGCCTTTGAATAGGCTTCGAAATTGCAGCTACGTTTTTTTCAATCTCTTCTCGGATAATTTCTTTCAGAGAAGATGGTTCAGGGGTAGTTGGCTCCGGATTTAATGCGCGATGAACTTCTTCACGCACGATGCGTCGGATTAAGTCTTCCATTGATTCAGAGTCTGCTGAATCGATGGCGGCAACATTAGGTAGTCTGTCGAATACTACACGTTTTTTTACACGTTTTTTATTTGAAGCCTCGATTTTTCGGCACCATTTGATGAACTCATCGATACTTGCAATGTCTAAAATGATGATTGACTGATATATCTCCTCCGATATTCCTTTCGTCAAGTGTGCAACTATTTCATTTTCCATCATAGCCGGATTCACTTCTCTGCACAGATGGAGAACATCTTGAATGTAAGAATCACTGGTCTCCTCCTTCCCCTGAGCTCGAGTTTTGAGGTTTTCTGCGAGTTGATCTTTTTGGGTGACATGATGTCCGAAATTCTGAGAAAACATTTTCACAAAAATATCCCATGAATTATTTTTCTCTTCAACATTTTCGTACCATCTGTGCGCTGTTCCTTGGAGGAAAAAATAAACATTTGCGAGGCACATTGAATCATCCCAGCAGTTGTAGCGAGCGACGCGATGGAATTCTTTCAACCATTTTTCTGGATTCTGGTTGCGTTCTCCAGTAAAAATAGAAGAGTTTCTAAAAAGTTGAAAATGGTACTCACCCATTTTTGTCTGTGTCTCTTGCTTGATCATAGCGATGTTTTCTTGAGGTTCTAGTCCTTGTAGTCTTCGGCTTCTTCTAACGGCTTGGGCGGCGAGGGAATATTCCAGCTTCTCCACCAGTTGTCACGGTAGTGATAACGAGTATAACAAAAGTTTAAGTAAAAATAATTTATTTATAAAATGCAAAACTATTGCTAAGAATTTATTTACAAGTAATAATATACAAGAATGGTAAGGGGTGATGACTATGCAAATATTTATGATGATATACCACAGAATATTTAAAATAATTATTCAGTGATAATATGTATAGACAAATGTAAAGACATACATGTATGACAGCGCAAGTGTCCCTAGGGGAACATAGCGCTTTAAATTGAAATAAAAAAATGTATAATATCAATATATTATTATACTTTACTACAAATTTAATGATGAAATATATATTTACTAACTACTAAATTATACAAATTGAAGCTAGAATTTTAAATGAATTAGTCCACGGTAGTTGAGATAAAATCTATAGAACTTAAATAAGCTTCTATAAATTTTGATTGCGTATCTTTTAACTTAATTAGCTCTTGTTATCTATTTTCATAACTATCACAATCTTCTGAAATAGTTTATTTTTTCAAATGAATAATAGAGACCTATCCTAATATTACTCATATGTGCATATTTAGATCTCAGACCGCCATCTAGCGAAATAAAAATCAACTAAACGTTTGTTTTGGCTTATTCCATATAATATTCGACAATCTATTTTCTCAATAAATAAAAAGTCAACCAGGTACGGGTTTCGGTCTGTTAGCCCTCGTTCAGGCTTTGCTATCTGCCATTTAAAGTGCTCATATGAGTATTCACTATATGCCTATTTTTTCAAATCGATAACTGACCATCTATTCTTCTTTTTCTCACCTTATTCCATTTCTTTTTAACACAAATTTATAATTATATAATTGATATGGTTTTTTTACTATAAAATATTATAATTTCAATTAAAACCATTTTAAATCCCACATCTATTACATGATACATACTTCTGGTATTTATATTTTCCCGATCTTTATTCCCTGTTTACCATCAACATGTATTAGATGAGCAATTTTCGCCAACACACCAGCCTAAAAGAACTCTGGCGATGCACCGGTGACGGTGTTTTTACCGTGTGGAAGTCAAAAATGATTACTATGTATATGTACTTGACGTGTAGAGATTTGTCGATATGTAAAATTGGTATAACATCTACATGTATGTGTGATGTAAGTAAGATGTACGACACCTACCTGACATATCGCCAGCCTCACGTGTGACGGGATGGATCACAGATGAACACTTCACATGGACAGTAAGCTGAGTCCTGGACAAACATGGGTGATCGTTAGGAATACACAGTTGTACTTTATTAATATAAACTTAGCCCAAGT
The DNA here is from genome assembly GCA_030710605.1 of Cordylochernes scorpioides. Lineage (NCBI taxonomy): Eukaryota > Metazoa > Arthropoda > Arachnida > Pseudoscorpiones > Chernetidae > Cordylochernes > Cordylochernes scorpioides. The sequence goes on from CP092867.1 coordinate 52,964,820, forward strand.
TACAGCACATCACATAGGAATACAAAACAAACAACAGCATCTCCTCTTGGAGGCAATTACATCCATCCAACTTAACAGTTTTAACAGAAAAATTGACCTTCCTCCACAATACCTACACATATTTAATAATAACAGTACCCAATCTGTCCCTAACTTTGAAAAAAATAACCTCCCAAGTATCTAAAACCTTCTTTGTCTGAGGGGTTTCAGATGGTTTTTTGCCTTTCCCTGCACATCCTATGGCAGCTATCCTTTTCTCACAACAAATATGTTTTCATAGATAAAAATAAAATTATTTTTGTATAATAATCATTTATTTCATCAAGAAAAGTTCTAATTATTTAAATATTTACGTGTATATATATATATAGATTGTCTTCCAGTTTCTTGGAAAGTTGCCTGTCGAAGGACATCAAAGTCCGAAAGCTTGCCGAATTTACAGCATTAATAAAAGAAACACGTCGCCGTTAACTTTTATTCCTTTTTCAAGATGATGTCAGTTGATTCCATCTCTTGTAATAAAATTAAGAGAAAGAACTTCTGAATCATAAATTTCTCGCATACATTCCCAATTATAAATGCTAAACACAGGATAAAATAAAAATTTAAGTAGTTTTCTATACCCATCAACATAACAAATCAATGGAATTTCTCCTGAGGAGAGTTACAGCGAGTCATTGAAACGTTGGTTACTAAATAAAAAATAGTTTATATATGTAGCCATTTCTTTTTCCAAACAAACTTCCAACAAATGATCTTTAAAAAAAGATTTTTCTTCAAATAAATAACACTTCGGCCAGTAAATCTTTTTATTGTCTCGACGTTTCGACAAAAATATTTTGTTCGCTCCTGACGAGGACAAAAGAGTTTTGTCGAAACGTCGAGACAATAAAAAGATTTACTGGCCGATGTGTCTTTTATTTGAAGAAATATGAATGCCGGCCAGGCAGCCTCTATCGTTAAAAAAAGATGTATTTTATTCCACAATATAAGCTAAACTTGAGAGATACTGCATAGTACATTGTATATTATCCAGTGTCAATGCTGAACGGATCATCCATCCCCCAGCAATGGGCGACCAGTCGATAGAGGAAGAGAGCTCAACCGTGACGTAGTCAATCCAGTGGAAGGACGTTAAGGATTAGGTAAGTACCATATTTCATCTTTGGTAAAAATTATCTTCTAAATTATTCTGTAGAAGCCATCAAAATATTGCATATAGTTAGAAGGATCATTTAAAAAAAAACTTTTTCATTTTAAACAATTTCACAAATATCTCTTTACTAAAGAAATGTATTGGATAGTACAAAGGTGAAATTGTGTACTGATATCACAGATGGATAAATTAAGAAAAAAGGCATCTCCTGATCGTGCAACTAAAACTTGCTGATGGTTTGCACCATCTATCGGATGATTATAAACTAATCGTTGATTTTTTAATATTTCAAAATTGACCAAATACCCTTTCTTGATTAATCAAGAAAAGCTAACCTCGTAGACGTTTCGGGCTGTTGGCCATCATTAGAGATATGATTCAGTTTCAAGACTCTATGTAAGTATTTGACAGCTATACCACAAGCACATTTACAAATATTTCCAAGGAAAATATATTTTGTGGCCTAAAATAAATAAAAATGTTCTGAAATGTTTTCTAAAGTATGCAATGATGTTTTCAATTTACCTATATTCTAAAACCTTTATACATCGAGATTTTTAAATATTTCGAACAAAGGGCTTTCCATCTAAAATTCAATCATTATACGCGAGAGAGAGGATATAAATATATGCAAAAGAGTATTTTTACCGTTTTGATAATTGCGTTTATAAATTATATTAAAGCAATGCATATATTTATCTTCCCTGAGAAGGATTCTTACATTTAGATAGGTGAGCAGGCCACAACATCAACTATGGAAAACTTAAACCAAGGATTAACTACATACCATGGTTTCAGGTTATGTCTCTCAACCGAATGGGGGTGGGAGTGATAAGATTATCTAATATTCTAAGATCAAGCGGTATGCTCAGAGAAGATAAAAAAAAAAAGATACTTTGTTTGATTACATTTAATAATATGCCATATTATTTTGTGTTTATTAAACAGGTGAGAGAGGTATCATTCAGACATGTATACAATTATCCTGAAAATTTTAATTAAAAACGAATATCTCTCTCTGAAAAGAATTTAAGGTTATGAATATTTTTATTTCTAAAGCTTTCTTCAGCTAAAAAAGGTACATATTGGAGATATATATTATTTAATTTGGGTAAATAGAAAATATTTATATTTCCATTCAGCTCAAAGTTTCATGTACGAGAAGCTTCAAGATTTGGCGAATCAACTTGGAATAATTTTTTAAAAAAGAATCTTGTTGTTAACGATGAAATTATTCTAACAATGGGTCATTATAGGTAATATTTTATGATTTTCGTTTCATTTTAAATTTTCTCCGAATAACTAAAGCAAGCTGATAATCCTTAAAAGAAATAATTGCCAACTTTACCTTGAATATCGCTTTAAAAGGGTGATGGAATAGAAAGAAATTTTGACTAAGAAAACTTGAAACGATCGTTCTTTTGAGTGATTCATATAGGAACCTCATTTCCTTTCTTTACTCAATTGCAGCTTGCGAAATCAAATATCAGGAGCTGATTTCATGTTTCATCACAGTAATAATTATGATATATGTGAAAACATACTATGGCCTTCTGAAGCTATGATCTTATGGTTTTGAAGTCAATATTACTTAAGGAGAAAATTCTTATCTTACAAATGCAAGCCAAGATTACCTGATCAGAATATATGATAATATCAACGTATACCATTATTATCTTATTAGAAAAATCTTGAAAATCCTAACTGAAGCCAAATATGAAAAGACCCAGGCCTTGATTAACTGATTAAATTGATTAGCCAGAATAATTTGATAATATTATGATTATCTTAACCGAATTTATGATCGTACTAACTAAAATTATGAGAACCGGGTCAGAAGCTATGTTCAAATGACCTAAAGCCGTGAATAACTGATCGGAGATATGCTCATATGAACTGAAGCCATATGAGTATCTGATCAGATGTTACGCTCATATGAAACTGAAGCCATTAATAACTGGTCGAAAGCTATGCTCATATGAATAGAGTTCATTTTCGGAAGCTATGCTCATACCAACTGTAGCCATTATTACCTGGTCTGAGCTATGCTCATATGAATTGAATCCATATCTGATCGAAAGCTATGGTCATGTGAACTGAAGCCATGAGTGCCTGGTCGGAAGATGTTCGTATGAACTGAAGACATGAATTCCTGGTTGGAAGCGATACTCATATGAAATGAAGTCTTGAATTCCTGGTCGGAAGCGATGCTCATATGACCTGGAGCCATGAATATATCTGGTCGGAAGCGATGCTCATATAAACTGAAGCCATGATTACTTGGTATGAAGATATGCTCATAGAAATTGAAGCCATATCTAATCGGAATCAATGGTCATATAGAGTGAACTTATGAGTATACCTGTTCGGAAGTAATACTCATATGAACTAAAGCCATGAGTTTCTGGTCTGAAGCTATGCTTATATGACCTGAAGACATTAGTTACTGGTCGGAGGCTATGCTCATATGTCTTAAAGCCATGAGTTCTTGGACGGGAGCGATGCTCATATGAACTGAAGCCATGAGTTTATGGTCGGAAGCTATGCTTATATGAACTGAAGTCATTAGTTCCTGGTCGGAAGCTATGCTCATATGAACTGACGCCATGAGTTCTTGGACGGAAGCTATGCTCATATAAACTGAAGCCATGATTACTTGGTATGAAGATATGCTCATAGGAATTGAAGCCATATCTAATCGGAAGCCTATGGTCATATAAAATGAACTTATGAGTATATCTTTTCGGAAGCGATACTCATTTGAACTAAAGCCATGAGTTCCTGGTCGGAAGCGATGATCATATGAACTGAGAACATGAATTCTTGGTCGGAAACGATGCTCAAATGAATTAAAGCCATGAGTTTCTGGTCGGACTCTATGCTTATATGAACTGAAGATATTAGTTCCTGGTCGGAAGCAATGTTAATATGAACTGAAGCCATGAGTTCTTGGACGGAAGCAATGCTCATATGAACTGAAGACATGAGTTCCTGGTCGTAAGCGATACTCACATGTCTTAAAGCCATGAGTTCTTGGACGGAAGCTATGCTCATATGAATTGAAGACATGAGTTCTTGGACGGAAGCTATGCTCATATGAACTGAAGACATGAATTCCTGGTCGGAAGCGATGCTCATATGAACTGAAGACATTAGTTCTTGGACGGAAGCGATACTCATATGAACTAAAGCTATGAGTTTCGGGTCGGAAGCGATGCTCATATGAACTGAAGCCATGAATTCCTGGTCGGAAGCGATGCTCATATCAATTGAAGACATTAGTTCTTGGACGGAAGCGATACTCATATTAAATAAAGTCATGTGTTTCGGGCCAGAAGCTATACTCATATGAACTAAAGACATGAATTCCTGGACGGAAGCGATGCTCATATGAACTGAAGATATGAATTCCTGGACGGAAGCAATGCTCATATAAACTGAAGACATGAATTCCTGGTCGACACCGATGCTCATACTAATTGAAGCCATGAATATATCTGGTCAGAAGCGATGTTCATATAAACTTAAGTCATGGATACCAGATATCTCAGAAGCTATGATATTTTATACTAAAGCCATGATCACTGAAGTAATGCAAACCTGGTCTGAAACTATGATGATATGAACTGAAACAAATTTTGTCTTAAAAGAAGACATAATAATACATTATCTCATCATAACTATAAGTTAATTGATCATACGAACTTTAGCCATGATTATTCTAGCTTTGAATAATCTAAAGCTATGAGCATATTAATTGATGACATCATCTCACTAACTGAAGCTTTGGTTACCTAACAATGAACATATAGAGAAAAAGCCGAATCATGTGTTTAAATGAAAACCAAAAGAAGAAAGAAACCGTCTCCCAAACCTATACAAAGGTCTGTTTAGGGTAGATACATAATTAGAAACAACATATCAAATATATTAGACAATGAAACATACTTTGTTATTGGAATATTTTAAAATTAATATTTCCTGAGCTATCTGAAGATTTCATTCTATCAAGAGAAAAGGCATTGCTGAAGTTTGCATTTTAGGTTTGTATTTACCAATTATTTTTCTATATTTCATAGAATAGGGTAAAACACGCTCTAACGAGAGAGATACTTTATATTGAATTTGATAGCTATTCTCCTTTCCGTTGAATTGTTGCACTGAAAATATTTAATATTGTAAACGGACAACTGATATAAATGATCCAGTCATATGTTTCAAATTGAGCTATATATAAAAATGCATATCCTGATCGCTCTGACGTGAACAGTTTAGATAGCAGAACGGCTTCTAGTGGAACAAAAATCAACAAAACGTTGATTTAACTTTTTTTCGTGATATTTGGCCAACCCATTTTTTTATATAAATAAAGAAATTTCAACAACAAACGCAATTCAGGCTGTTGGCGCTCTTCAGTGTAGTGCAGATATATGAGAGATACACGCATGTGTGTGTGTGTGTGTGTATTACATAAATATCAATCATAAAATATATTCTTCTTCTTTGTAATTGACATTTTTCTGGCTATTATAAATATTATTTAATATTTTTGTTTGATACTTGATTTATTCTATTCGGATATTGTTGTTACAATGGTAGTCATTAACCAAAAATATTTGTAAATAAAAATTAATAAGACATTTAAATAATAAGCTTTTCAGAGATTTCTAAAAGAAGCCGTTTTATAGAGATTAACAAATAATTCTTGTTCGTTTTATCTAGAAAATTTAGCTATTTTAAAAACTACTGAGATTCCAAAAATATATTTCTCTTTCCCATATTCTTGTCAAGACTTTATATAAAGTAATCAAACACTACATTCAGAGTTGACTCTCATAAAAATATAAATCTTTAATTCTGATTTAATTCAAGAATTTGAATTTTCAAAAATGACATTGGCTACACTTTCAATATATAAGGTTTATGATGTACTAGAGCGCCATCTGTTATCAAATTATAAAACTATTTAAGAGGCGTAATATTCTTTTTAAAATAAAACAATCTCCACTGTCCTTACTGCGATGGAAAATCAAAGGGATTCCATCGCAGTAAGGACAGTGGAGATTGTTTTATTTTAAAAAGAATATTACGCCTCTTAAATAGTTTTATAATTTGATATAAGGTTTATATTGAATTTTTCATCTTAATATTTGATTAATACTTCAACAGGCAGTAGTTTTATTTATGAACATAAGTCTATACTATATATATATATTTTTTTTTTCATGCAAAAATTTCTCCTACCTACTTTGTATTTTAAAATTATTTCAACTGTGATATTATAACACTATGCCGCGCTGAGTTTGTGTATACAAAAATGTACACAAAGCAACAACGCGCCATCTATACATATAAAATAAAAGGATTTAAAAGCGCGAATGTTTCTTTTATACATAAAACGAACTTCTACTGTCCTTACTGCGATGAAAAAATATATTGGGAGGGCTTGGCTCATCGGTGGTGAACCCTCCCAGCGGTTTCGCCAATTTAATCCACCAGACCGCTTCTCAGAGCTCTAACACTGTATTGGAACATTCTGCTTTTATATGCTACACTTAAGGATGGAATCTTAGAAATGGTTTTCAAGTAAACTATGGACATGAGCTTATAGGACAGTAGATTTACATTCAAATATTTGCTTCGAGCAATGCTCTTCAGCAAACTATAAAGACAAGGCCATTAGGAATAAATAAACACAAAGCAACAACGCGCCATCTATGCATATAAAATAAAAGGATTTAAAAGCGCGAATGTTTCTTTTATACATAAAACGAACTTCTACTGTCCTTACTGCGATGAAAAAATATATTGGGAGGGCTTGGCTCATCGGTGGTGAACCCTCCCAGCGGTTTCGCCAATTTAATCCACCAGACCGCTTCTCAGAGCTCTAACACTGTATTGGAACATTCTGCATTTATATGCTACACTTAAGGATGGAATCTTAGAAATGGTTTTCAAGTAAACTATGGACATGAGCTTATAGGACAGTAGATTTACATTCAAATATTTGCTTCGAGCAATGCTCTTCAGCAAACTATAAAGACAAGGCCATTAGGAATAAATAAACACAAAGCAACAACGCGCCATCTATGCATATAAAATAAAAGGATTTAAAAGCGCGAATGTTTCTTTTATACATAAAACGAACTTCTACTGTCCTTACTGCGATGAAAAAATATATTGGGAGGGCTTGGCTCATCGGTGGTGAACCCTCCCAGCGGTTTCGCCAATTTAATCCACCAGACCGCTTCTCAGAGCTCTAACACTGTATTGGATCATTCTGCTTTTATATGCTACACTTAAGGATGGAATATTAGAAATGGTTTTCAAGTAAACTATGGACATGAGCTTATAGGACAGTAGATTTACATTCAAATATTTGCTTCGAGCAATGCTCTTCAGCAAACTATAAAGACAAGGCCATTAGGAATAAATAAACACAAAGCAACAACGCGCCATCTATACATATAAAATAAAAGGATTTAAAAGCGCGAATGTTTCTTTTATACATAAAACGAACTTCTACTGTCCTTACTGCGATGAAAAAATATATTGGGAGGGCTTGGCTCATCGGTGGTGAACCCTCCCAGCGGTTTCGCCAATTTAATCCACCAGACCGCTTCTCAGAGCTCTAACACTGTATTGGATCATTCTGCTTTTATATGCTACACTTAAGGATGGAATCTTAGAAATGGTTTTCAAGTAAACTATGGACATGAGCTTATAGGACAGTAGATTCACATTCAAATATTTTCTTCGAGCAATGCTCTTCAGCAAACTATAAAGACAAGGCCATTAGGAATAAATAAACACAAAGCAACAACGCGCCATCTATTCATATAAAATAAAAGGATTTAAAAGCGCGAATGTTTCTTTTATACATAAAACGAACTTCTACTGTCCTTACCGCGATGAAAAAATATATTGGGAGGGCTTGGCTCATCGGTGGTGAACCCTCCCAGCGGTTTCGCCAATTTAATCCACCAGACCGCTTCTCAGAGCTCTAACACTGTATTGGATCATTCTGCTTTTATATGCTACACTTAAGGATGGAATCTTAGAAATGGTTTTCAAGTAAACTATGGACATGAGCTTATAGGACAGTAGATTTACATTCAAATATTTGCTTCGAGCAATGCTCTTCAGCAAACTATAAAGACAAGACCATTAGGAATAAATAAACAAAAGCAACAACGCGCCATCTATACATATAAAATAAAAGGATTTAAAAGCGCGAATGTTTCTTTTATACATAAAACGAACTTCTACTGTCCTTACTGCGATGAAAAAATATATTGGGAGGGCTTCATCGCAGTAAGGACAGTAGAAGTTCGTTTTATGTATAAAAGAAACATTCGCGCTTTTAAATCCTTTTATTTTATATGTATAGATGGCGCGTTGTTGCTTTGTGTTTATTTATTCCTAATGGCCTTGTCTTTATAGTTTGCTGAAGAGCATTGCTCGAAGCAAATATTTGAATGTAAATCTACTGTCCTATAAGCTCATGTCCATAGTTTACTTGAAAACCATTTCTAAGATTCCATCCTTAAGTGTAGCATATAAAAGCAGAATGATCCAATACAGTGTTAGAGCTCTGAGAAGCGGTCTGGTGGATTAAATTGGCGAAACCGCTGGGAGGGTTCACCGCCGATGAGCCAAGCCCTCCCAATATATTTTTTCATCGCAGTAAGGACAGTAGAAGTTCGTTTTATGTATAAAAGAAACATTCGCGCTTTTAAATCCTTTTATTTTATATGTATAGATGGCGCGTTGTTGCTTTGTGTTTATTTATTCCTAATTGCCTTGTCTTTATAGTTTGCTGAAGAGCATTGCTCGAAGCAAATATTTGAATGTAAATCTACTGTCCTATAAGCTCATGTCCATAGTTTACTTGAAAACCATTTCTAAGATTCCATCCTTAAGTGTAGCATATAAAAGCAGAATGATCCAATACAGTGTTAGAGCTCTGTGAAGCGGTCTGGTGGATTAAATTGGCGAAACCGCTGGGAGGGTTCACCACCGATGAGCCAAGCCCTCCCAATATATTTTTTTCATCGCAGTAAGGACAGTAGAAGTTCGTTTTATGTATAAAAGAAACATTCGCGCTTTTAAATCCTTTTATTTTATATGTATAGATGGCGCGTTGTTGCTTTGTGTTTATTTATTCCTAATGGCCTAGTCTTTATAGTTTGCTGAAGAGCATTGCTCGAAGCAAATATTTGAATGAAAATCTACTGTCCTATAAGCTCATGTCCATAGTTTACTTAAAAACCATTTCTAAGATTCCATCCTTAAGTGTAGCATTTAAAAGCAGAATGATCCAATACAGTGTTAGAGCTCTGAGAAGCGGTCTGGTGGATTAAATTGGCGAAACCTCTGGGAGGGTTCACCACCGATGAGCCAAGCCCTCCCAATATATTTTTTCATCGCAGTAAGGACAGTAGAAGTTCGTTTTATGTATAAAAGAAACATTCGCGCTTTTAAATCCTTTTATTTTATATATACAAAAATGTAATGCCTCGATAAAGGTTGGCGTTCAGCCAGCCGAAATATTGGCAAAATAAATCTTTTATTAAATCCAATATATGCCTTTTTATTATTTAATAAGTCTATAGGTAAAAAATAATAGAAATTCGTGGATGAATATTCTTGATATATCAAGAAATTGGGTTGACAAATATCAGGGAACAGGCTAAATTAATGTTTAGTTGATTTCTGTTCCACTAAATGGCTCTCTGCCATCTGAAAAGCACATGTGCTCGTGGTCAGGATATGCTTTTTTATTTTAAAATAAGACTATATATAGATAAATGTTTTTTGATTGATTTAGAATGAAAATAATACAAGTATATTTAGGTGAGATAGTTTCCAGAGATAGTTTCTTAAAAATATATAATTCAGATTTCTAGCTTTTGGGCTTGAAAGCTCTTCAACAAGAGAAAACAGGATAGAACGATTCGTAATACTGACTATATTATAACTCGTGTCTTATTCGCAATCTATTGTATCATGTTTTCTACTGTATAAGGGCTTTCTCATGCCAGAAATCTAGAAAGCTAAATTATTATATACCTATCCCCTGATATACACGGTAGATACGTTCCTGAGAAAAACGTGTAACTCGGGGGATAGGTGTACACAGAAATAAAAATAAAATGCATTGACAGGTTAAAATATGTAGTCAGCACATAAGCTCGGGATTCCTCGTGAGATGTGTACACAGTGCATGTGTTCAATCACAGTAGCATTTAGTATAGTGAGATAAAAACAAAAACTTATTTGGAAAACCGTGTAAAAGCGAAAAAGTGTAAAACAAGTACCGTGTAAATCGGGGGATAGGTGTATTTAAAAAGAAACTTATCGCTAGAAAACTGATATTTTCATCTTTATTGATGAGAAAGATTTATGGATTCGTAGAAGAAAGATTCTTTATTAATTAAAAGGTATAAAACAATAAAATAAGGACAAGAGATCAAATTATATGTACATTAGCAACTCACGCCGGCCTGCCCTATTCAAATAACCGCTAGTCAACTAACAAACAAACAAGGCCGCGCTATATAGACAGAGATGTCAATTTGCATAGACAATACTAAAACTATGCAAATATCTGCATATCAAATATCGTAGAAATATCTGCAATTTCAACATTTATATTGATGCAGGATATTATTTTATTGTTGGCAAGTGTGTGTGTTTATACAATATCCGAAGAAAGAAAGTATAAAAATCAAATATAAGAATTCTCATATAGAAAAATAACAATAAAATGTCAATAACTAAAAATAAGAAAACTAGAGAGATGATTTTAAATAATCTTCCGACAATTTTTAAATATTACCCCTATTTAATCTTAATTGAGAAAATATTAAACAAGAAAAAAACTTGAAAATTATTTTTCAAAAAGATGAATTAATGATTGATTTCGATGAACACACACAACAAATATATTATTGCTACATGTTAATTGATTATAATAGATTTTTTTGCCCATTTTCCTCATCATTTTCTCCATGATTTTTTCTCCCACAGTAATTGCCGTTTTTTTATAATTCGACGTCCAATTTTCCTCGATCGAGATCGCTAATTATGGCACAATAATTAAAATCTCTTTAGGTGAGAGAATATCGTTTTTTTACAAATATTTTCTGAGATGAAAATTATTAAAAAAGAATATTTATCATAAAGAGACAATTCTATTGAATTAAAAAAAAAACATAAAACTATAGCCTTTATTGTGCATTTAATAAATATCTTTTGATATTTTAAGTTTACATTATCTTCTCGCAACTTATTTTTGTTCATTGATTTGAAATTAAAATTTGTTTTGTTGTAACGACGATCCATATTCTTGGAAGTTCCTGGCTTCATTTCTAAACCATGAATGCGGAGATGGAAATTGTTAGAAATCTTTATCATAGACAATTGACGATTAAAATAATTTTATTGACATCTTGTCAATATATGCAAAGGTGCACAGTCTGTACTATTTAAATATTTATCATATAGACTTTTGTATTTAATCAAAACTTTAAAATATTAAACTCTAGTTTTCATTGTACTTCTAATAAATATCTTTTGATTTTCATATTCTTTTGGCCAGTTTCCTTTTGTTTATTCTTCGGAATCAAATTTCGTTTTTTAATCATATGCAGCTATATTCTTGGATTCACTCTAAAATTCTAAATCAATATTTATTTATATAAGAAGCCCTCTTATATATTCCTCTTAAACTGACTCTATCTAATACAGTATTAAGAAGAGTACTACATAGAAATCTATGCTATAGCACAACCGTTTATTTTTTTAATAAACAAAGAAATTCTAATGTCCCCTTACTCCACTGATATAAATGATTAAACATAAGATAAAAAAGCGGCATATCTATACATAATTAATAAAACTGAAAGCACAAAGGTTTCTTTTAAAATTATATATTTAAAAACCTTCTACTGTCTTTACTAGAATAAAAATATATTGGGAGTACTTGGCTCATCAGTTGGAATTTCTCTCATAGGTTTCGCCAATATAATTCCCCAGACCGCTTTAAGAGCTCTAATACTGTATTGCACGATTATTATTATATACGCTATACCGAAATAGGTGCATCTTGGTTAGTGCATTTGATAAATCTATGGGAATAAGATTTTAGTACAGTAGAATTACATATAAATGTTTTGAAAAGAGAGCAATCCATAAATAAATATTTAATTAAAAAGGCATATATTGGATCAAAATATCATTTATTTTACCAATATTTCCGTTGGCTGAACTCCAACCTTTATATAACACCTATAACACATATATAACACCTTGATAAAGGTTGGCGTTCAGCCAACTGAAATATTGGTGAAATAAATGATATTTTGATCCAATATATGCCTTTTTAATTAAAAATATAAATGTTTATATTTGATATTACATATATTTTGATGAAATATGTAAAAGACACATTGCCAAAAAATCTTAATATAAATTTTTGTATTCCACCCATAATAAGAACAAGATTTGTTAGGCATAAATCAAACATAAAACAATAATGATATATAAGAAATTAAACCCAAAATTCAAATATTTCTTTTAAAACCGGATGAAACGAACTTTTACTGTTGTTACTGCGATGAAAAATACATTTGTTTCATTTGGTTCTGAAAAAACATTCACATGCTTCATAGATTTTTTAATTATATAAAATTATTATAAAGGACTGTGTGTGGTTCATCAATGGTGAATTCTCTTTCGTACACTTCGTAGTTTTATTTATTATAAAGATTTATTGGAAAGACCTTTTGGTTTATCAGTGGTGCATCCTTTCAGTATCTTCGTTCACATTTATTCTAACATACTCTTCTAATATTATATTGGGTTGTCTTTTTTTTATACCAAGTGTACCAAAAATAACTCTCTTTAGTGGGCAGGGAGGGGAGGTCAAATATATTTCATATAAACTATGGACACCTTTATGATAATAGTAAGAACACATATAAAAACTTAAGCACTTGTTTTTTATATCCATATTCCTGTATATAGGCTTGTATGTTTTAGCTTGTTCACATCTTTATTAGGCTTTTTTTGTGTAGAAGTATATATTTGTGGGGATATGATTTCTATCGTAATTTGGTCGACTATTTAACACGGTATCATTGTTCGGTTGTCCTTCTGAAATAATTGGTTTCAAATAAGTTTGATTTAAAAATAATTACAATGTTTTCTCTCCAAGTCCCTTCGTGTACTAGAATATGTTATTTAAGATAATTCTAAAAAATAAAATAAAAAGTTATTTATGAAGATTTATCTAAGGACGATGTACAATATAGATATTAGAAGCGGAATCTTGAGAGCAAATAAATAAAATATTTCGCACACAAATTTAATTAACGAAACTATGATAAAAATGATTATTCAGATCGTTATTTATCTACGAATATAGGTATCTTTCCCTTTGAAAATGCATAATAACAATGTATATGGGTTATCACTACAGTGCAAATTGTAGAGTTGGTGATTAAATATTAGCCGCATCACCAGCTTTGGCAAATTCAGACAAAGGTCCAACTTGTATACCATGGTTTCGGGCTTTTGTTCTCATCACTACAAAATTGTGGATCATTATTATCACCAAATATACGTTTTGTACTGGGTTGATTACCCATATACATTGTTTTAATGCCATTTCAAAGTGAGAGGTGCCACTTTTAGGATATGAATACCATCCTCACGCTACTCTATGGTATAATTATCAATGTTGAATATCGAGCAATCCATTTTTGATACATTAAAATGAAGGCATATTTTGGATCAAATATATTTATTAAAATTCGATATTTCGACGAGGCAGTTCGCCTATCTTCTTCTAGAAAATTAAAACTCCTTGTAAGCTAAAGTCGGATGATTTAGCTTACAAAGAGTTTGATTTTCTAGAAGAAGATAGGTAAGAAGCCTCGTCGAAATATCGAATTTTATTTTTTAATAAATATATTTGATCCAAAATATGCCTTCATTTCAAATTATTAAAGTGTGAACGCTGGATATAGCACCTCTCTTTATGCTTGTATGGGTGCAGAATATAATGTCTGTTGTTATTATTGATGTGTGAGATAATATAAAATGTGTTATTTGTATGAAATACAATTGAAAAAATCCCAAAGAAAAAGATTTCCAATAGAAATTTAATGTGATATGTGATCTGTTATATTTTATTATAATACTTTATAGTATGCGTTGAGAATTGTATATATATCTGTTAATATTTATTTTTTGTTAATCTGTTGTGTTTGTAAAATACGTTATTTTATTATTTTGACCAAAGGCCAAGATGTATAAATAGTTTTGTTGTTTTTAAATAAAGTTAGTGTCAGTGTTAGAGAGTGTGTGTATCTCATAGTTGGTGTGTTGGATTGATGGGAATACACCGGGTAGGCAGCAGCAGAGGGAAGCCTTATTAAGGGAACAAAAATACAGTCCTCAAGAAATATAAGGAGCTATCAGTATGATTATTAGTGTTTGAACGCTGTATATAGCACCTCTCATTTTTAATACTGAACTCTTTGTACTTGCATAGGCACAGAATAAAATAATGTTATTATTAATGTGTAATACTATGACATGTGTTATCTATATAAAATGTTCTAGAGGATGTAATTTTCCATTTGAAAATTCCAGTAAATATATTTTCAATGGATATTTAATATGATATGGATTCTGTATAAAATGTTCAAGAAGAGGATATAGATTTCGTGGATTGAAGTATGATATTGTAGCGTAGAAATCAAGCCTTGAAATATCCTAAGATGTAAAAGTATTTATTGATGACGCCACAGCGACGAGTCGACAATTATTAACATTTCAGCCGAAAAACTATTTACAGCTAGGGAATCTTAAGCAAGCAAGCAAAGAAATATTTTAAAGATGATTTCACAAATACAGAGTAATATATATTTTTATAATCTGTTGAATATTTCCATTGAATAATATTAAATTAAATAATAAAATATATCTTCGCCACAATATAATGAAAGATACTGAAAAAGGTCTCTAGGTGGGCGTTCGGAATTTACAAAAGTTGGTGCTCTGGGTTTATCAATAGCCTGAATTTGTTAGTTTTCAGAGACGGTCGATAGATGGCACATCGTTTTTACGTCTATTTTGACTAGATTGGTGACCTTTCTTTATATGGATTACAATATCTTACCATCAAGATTTTCCATCAATAGGGTGTAAGGTAAATTACTATAGGATATATTTCACTGATTCTGTTAATTTTTGAACAAATCCAAAGAGTTTGTTACATTAGTTACAACTTTTAACATCCTTTTCTATCATTACTATAATTACCTTCATTTAAAAGATTCGTTTTCCTTCGCCCCCTTCCCGCCTCAAACAACTTTCCTATTTCTTCATCATTTGCCATCTCTTCCATTCTATATCCATCCAGCCCATGGTTCAACTAAATGGTTGATACACCTTGGTCTACCATTGTCATTGAGAATTTTGTAATTTATTTGTGAATATATATAATCTTTAGTATATTTATTGCCACGTGGGAAATTAGGGAAGGCCAACTTCGGGATGAGACAGCAATTTATTTCCCGCAAGAACAAACTATGAGTGATAAAGAAAAGATAAGCAAAGAGGGAAGTGACAGTATCAAATATAAACATAAAAAATTATACTCTGCTAATAAAATAATAAATACTTTGTTACAATATAATAGTATCCGATTATATTTAACTCGTGTTCTATTGGCGAATTATCATACCATGTTTTCTCCTGTAGAAGGGCGTTCGTGTTCAAAAGCTAGAGATCTCCTTTCTTTTGTTAATGAATAACTGAGAGCTATTTCTACAGACCTTATACTGCAATAATTAAAAATTGATATTGGGAAGGCGTAGCTCATCAGTAAGGAACCCTCCTAGAGCGAAACTGCTGGAAGGGTTCACCACTGACAAGTCATGCCCTCACACTCTCAAATTTTAATCATTTCCGTATAAGGTCTGTAGAAATAGGTTTATTATATATTTTTATTAAAAAAAAATTAGCGCTGAAATTTATTTTCTTATTTGTATTATTATAATGTAATTATATAAGTAAAAGCGTCAATAAACGGCGATTAAGGTGGGTCTGCTTATTTTAAATTCGTGTATATCAATATAAATGAATTTTTAAAATAAGCACAGACATAATCTCGCCTACCTTAATTATTGATTCTTCATATATAAAAGATAAGTTTTTTTAATGTTTAAGAAAACACAAAACGTTTATTTAATAATGTTAATATCAAAAAATTTTGCATTGAATAATTTGACAATCTGCCCAAGTGAGCCATTGTGGTGATCTAGAGTAGTAATTGTCAATTTCTGATCCGACGGAGTATAACCAATGCACGGAATATTTTGATCGTTCCTCGAAGATTTTGACCTCTCTGCTTTAAAATTCTTATTGAAAATAATATTATTGTAACAAAATATTTATTATTTTATTAACAGAGTATCATTTTTCATGTTTATATTTTGCTACTCTGTAAACTTCCCTCATTGCCTATCTTTTGTTTATCATTCATAGTTTGTTCTTGCCTTAAATAAATTGCTGTGTCATCCTGAAGTTTTGTCTTTCCTAATTTTCCACATGGCAAAATAGATACGACGATATATTTAAGTTAAAATGTGCACTAATTTTGTGATTCAGATAAAAGTAAGAAATAAGGAGAATATATTAATATATACGAACAGCATGTATACAGGTTGATGAAATTTGGTACAGTTCAAATTATTTGAATAAAAAGGCATATATTGGGTCAAAATTTCATTTATTTTACCAATAATTCAGTTGGCTGAACGCCAACCTTTATCAAGGAATTATTTAGGGTCGCATTCAGCCAACTGAAATATTGGTAAAATAAATGATATTTTGATCCAATATATGCCTTTTTATTTAAAGATTTATTTATGGATTTCTCTATTTTCAAAACGAGTTCGAATTATATATCAAAATTATTGGTTGGATTATGATTAACTCAATTTGTTGACTTCATCATTTTTTCAATGTTTATTGTCCTGTGTGTGATGTTTTAACGACCCATTGTCGTTCTGTTCAAATATGTAAAGCTTATTAGCAAGGTCTTGTCGTTTGTCAATCTATTCTCTAGTACATATGCCAGGAAAATGGCAAGGGTGGTTCGTCGAAACGTTAGAACAACCATAAATTGATTTAAGTAAGAGATTTAATTCACTAAGTAGCGTTTTATAATGATTAGTAGAATTTCAATGTCAAAATAAAACATAGGTCATCGAAATTTTTACACTAATTCTACCATTCTAATGGTCAAAAAAAAAGGTTGATAGATACTGATCTAGTTTCTCATCCTTCCAAAGTTATGTCACGAGCAATAAACTTTTAAAATAAAAGGTTGATGATTTCTATGAATTGAGAAATTATTAATTCATAATGTAGCCCTTTATAATGCCTTGTAAATTTTTAAATGTCTTACTATATTTATTTCTACTGTCCTATAACCTTATGTCCATCGTATTCTTGAAAACAATTTCTCAGAATCCCCCCTTCAGTGCTACGTATATAAGCAGAATCATCCAATACAGTATTAGAGCTCTAAGAAGTGGTCTGATGGATTGAATTCGCGAAACCGCTGGGAGGATTCACCACTGATGAGCCAAGCCCTCCCAATATATTTTTTCATCGCAGTAAGGACAGTAGAAGTTTGTTTTGTGTAAAATAAATATTGGTGCTTAAATCCTTTCATTTTTAAATAAAACATATGACACCGAAAATTTTGCCACAAATTTAACCGTTCCAATGGTTAAAAAAGGTTGAGATATGCTGAAATAGCTCTTCATCTTATCAAATTATGTAAGGAATTTATAGAATTCAAAAGTCTCATATCAAATAAAAACAAAAATTGAAACGGTTATATCTAATTGGAAGTCTGGCTTTCAACGAATCATATTTCTATGATTACACCTCTCATCAATCTCAACAACCAATCATAATCACGGAATTCAGTTCGGCTGCGAAGAGTGGTTCAAATGCAGCCAATTAAAATCAAGCCTCTACGAGAACTTCAGAGAAGCTACCATTTATTGTAAAATTGTTGCTTTTCCTATTTAGGTTCCTCTAATTAAATGGTTTTGCGGCCACTAAGGAGATTTAGGGATAGGCGTTCCACATTAATTAATTTTAATTGATTCCTTTAATTACACACACTAAGCCAGTGGTCCCCTGAGCTGATCAAACAAACACTGATAGCTGTTTCTTTCTGACGCCATGTTGGTATTGATTCTAGCACCTCTGTGATATAGTGTGGTAGGGTACAAGACTAGTATTGTTGGAGTTAGTATAGGTTCAATATGATCGACAACTCTCTCTTTTGTGATTTCAATGCGTTTAGACAATCAGAAACCTGTTCAAACATAGGGAATTTACAAGCCATTTTTAACTTTGAATAAAGCTATTTAACCCAATTTTTATTTATTTCTGAAATAAATCACTTTCTACTGTCCTTTTTGCAATGGAAGATATTGAGAGGGCTTGGCTCATCAGTGGAGAATCTTACCAGCGAGTTCGTCAGTTCGATCAACCATATCTGCTGTAATATTGTAAAACTTTCTGAGAGATTTCTACCATCCCTAAAGTGCCAATGTCCAGAAATTCGTTAAACATTTGGGTCAAAAATTCCTTACAAGTCTCCCGGATATATATATTGACCATATCTGTAAATTTGCCCACTGTGGTTGGTGACAACACCAGCTCTGGCAAATTCTGAATTCCCTCATGGAGACTATGGTTTCGGGATACATGCCTTGATCAGTCCAGGTCTAACTTTGATTTGAAGAGATCCACAAGTGATAAGATGAAATCTTTAGAATTTGTCAAAAATGTATTTAGCTGGCAAAGTGGCTAGGATAGAAATTATAACGAGAGAGTATATTGTTTATAAAAATAAACGTTACCTTTCCCGTCAAAATAGACGCTAGACGTTTTGAATTTGACAAAGCTGGTGTTGTGGTATTGTCACCGACCCGAGTCCGCTAGTTTGTGGAGACGGTCAATAGATGACACTCAGTTTTATTAGAAATGAACATTATATTCATGACCATATACATAGATATGGCTATTTTGTCGTGAGGATATAGATCTATAAAGATAAGGTCAACTCCCTCGTCAAAATAGAACTGAGTGCCATCAATTGACCGTCTACGCAAACTAGCGGACTTGTTGGGTCGACGACAAAGCAAATTTAAAACATCTAACGTCCATTTTGACGGGAGAGGTATTCTATAATTTTATGAACACTATTCAATCGTCAAAATTGCCATTTATGTATTTTGGCCATTGAATCGGCCTAGCCACTCTTCATCTAAATACGTCTTTGGCAGATTCTGATGATTTCATTTGATCCCTTGTGGATCTCATGGAATCAGAGCCAGGCCTCGACTGACGAGGGCATTTAGCCCGAAACCATAGTTTCCAGATATATGCGTTCTGAATTTCAGACTGGTGTTGTGACTCTGAAACCGACCACAGTGAGCAAACATGCGGGTCAATAGATGGCGGTATCGCATATGATATATATAGAAATGAAAATAATTAGAACAAGAGAGTTTCTTCTCACATGAAACAAACTTCTACTGTCCTTACTGCGATGAAATATTATTAGGGGGGGACTGGCTCATCAGTAGTGAACCCTCCCATTGGTATCACCAATTTAATCTATTAAACCGATTCTCTTGGAGCTATAATACTGTATTGGATCATTCTGCTTATATATGCTACACTGAAAAGTGGATTTTAGAAATGGTTTTTAAGCAAACTATGGACATAAACTTATAACCGATAATTAATTATTCCATTTTAAGTGTGTTGCGCTCTCAGATGTCTCTCTTCCTTCAATGTAAGAAGGGAATTGCTAACTAACACCCGGGGAATATATTTAAAAGAAAAATGTAACTCCTTTCTCTCACTCGGCGCCATAATGACTCTCTGCACGAATGATATCTCAGCACGATCTTCTTTCTTTCAAACAGAAAACAAAAACTATTTCCTCGCAGACGTTGTGAATATTTTATTGCCCCCATACAACACCCTATTACGTCTGTTCCGTATTATATATGTGCTTACACCATATTCTTATTTTATTCAAATATGCGCGAATATATTTATTGCTAGCATATCAAAATTTTAGTTTTGATTAAAAATCAAAATATGAAAGCGAATTTTTGCATTGTAAAATTCTCAATTATCATCTCTCTATTATAGCGTCTTATTATTTCAAATATTTGAATGGAAGACAAAATTCACAACTGTCTATCATCTTCCAAATATAAGGTTGTCTCAAAATTTCGTGTTTTTTTAAACGTTTTTGTTATTACTTTGTGAATAATATTATTACGACGAATACACAATAATACATAATACAATTGCTTTATACATAATACAAAGACACTATACATAACAGCGAATAATATTGGTATTTTAATTTTTTTGCAAGTGTTTATGAACTTCTGGGACAACCTTGTATTTACCTATATAATATCTAGTCCATATATTAATAAATTGTTGATGGTTTTTATATTTAGTGCTTATAGTTATTGCTTCTAAATGTTTTACATCCGTTACTAGGTTCCCAATAGAAACCAATGTACCGACTGTTCATAAAAAATTTAGAATTTTGTCAAAATTCTAGAAGCTATTAATTTTCTTTGAAAATAAATAAATATTTTACGTAATACAAATTATTTTGCATACCTCTTCTATTCGCACATTCTCACATATATCTACATTCATGGACAAAACTTAAGGAAGTTGTACCTTTTAGCATGTATATCGGGATTCAGACAATAACTCTGAAAGGTATTACAGTGACCTTTATTGAAGACACACGAGATAACCAAGTGTGAACAAAACTTAAGGAAGTTGTACCTTTTAGCATGTATATCGGGATTCAGACAATAGCTCTGAAAGGTATTACAGTGACCTTTATTGAAGACACACGAGATAACCAAGTGTGAACAAAACTTAAGGAAGTTGTACCTTTTAGCATGTATATCGGGATTCAGACAATAGCTCTGAAAGGTATTACAGTGACCTTTATTGAAGACACACGAGATAACCAAGTGTGAACAAAACTTAAGGAAGTTGTACCTTTTAGCATGTATATCGGGATTCAGACAATAACTCTGAAAGGTATTACAGTGACCTTTATTGAAGACACACTAGATAACCAAGTGTGAACAAAACTTAAGGAAGTTGTACCTTTTAGCATGTATATCGGGATTCAGACAATAGCTCTGAAAGGTATTACAGTGACCTTTATTGAAGACACACTAGATAACCAAGTGTGAACAAAACTTAAGGAAGTTGTACCTTTTAGCATGTATATCGGGATTCAGACAATAACTCTGAAAGGTATTACAGTGACCTTTATTGAAGACACACGAGATAACCAAGTGTGAGCAAAACTTAAGGAAGTTGTACCTTTTAGCATGTATATCGGGATTCAGACAATAACTCTGAAAGGTATTACAGTGACCTTTATTGAAGACACACGAGATAACCAAGTGTGAGCAAAACTTAAGGAAGTTGTACCTTTTAGCATGTATATCGGGATTCAGACAATAACTCTGAAAGGTATTACAGTGACCTTTATTGAAGACACACGAGATAACCAAGTGTGAACAAAACTTAAGGAAGTTGTACCTTTTAGCATGTATATCGGGATTCAGACAATAGCTCTGAAAGATATTACAGTGACCTTTATTGAAGACATACGAGATAACTAAGTGTGAACAAAACTTAAGGAAGTTGTACCTTTTAGCATGTATATCGGGATTCAGACAATAGCTCTGAAAGGTATTACAGTGACCTTTATTGAAGACACACTAGATAACCAAGTGTGAACAAAACTTAAGGAAGTTGTACCTTTTAGCATGTATATCGGGATTGAGACAATAGCTCTGAAATATATTACAGTGACCTTTATTGAAGACATACGAGATAACCAAGTGTGAACAAAACTTAAGGAAGTTGTACCTTTTAACATGTATATCGGGATTCAGACCATAGCTCTGAAAGATATTACAGTGACCTTTATTGAAGACATACGAGATAACTAAGTGTGAACAAAACTTAAGGAAGTTGTACCTTTTAGCATGTATATCGGGATTCAGACAATAGCTCTGAAAGGTATTACAGTGACCTTTATTGAAGACACACTAGATAACTAAGTGTTACCAAAACTTAAGGAAGTTGTACCTTTTAGCATGTATATCGGGATTCAGACAATAGCTCTGAAAGGTATTACAGTGACCTTTATTGAAGACACACGAGATAACCAAGTGTGAACAAAACTTAAGGAAGTTGTACCTTTTAGCATGTATATCGGGATTCAGACAATAGCTCTGAAAGGTATTACAGTGACCTTTATTGAAGACACACGAGATAACCAAGTGTGAACAAAACTTAAGGAAGTTGTACCTTTTAGCATGTATATCGGGATTCAGACAATAGCTCTGAAAGGTATTACAGTGACCTTTATTGAAGACACACGAGATAACCAAGTGTGAACAAAACTTAAGGAAGTTGTACCTTTCAGCATGTATATCGGGATTCAGACAATAACTCTGAAAGATATTACAGTGACCTTTATTGAAGACATACGAGATAACCAAGTGTGAGCAAAACTTAAGGAAGTTGTACCTTTTAGCATGTATATCGGGATTCAGACAATAACTCTGAAAGGTATTACAGTGACCTTTATTGAAGACACACGAGATAACCAAGTGTGAACAAAACTTAAGGAAGTTGTACCTTTTAGCATGTATATCGGGATTCAGACAATAGCTCTGAAAGGCTATTACAGTGACCTTTATTGAAGACACACTAGATAACCAAGTGTGAACAAAACATAAGGAAGTTGTACCTTTTAGCATGTATATCGGGATTGAGACAATAGCTCTGAAATATATTACAGTGACCTTTATTGAAGACATACGAGATAACCAAGTGTGAACAAAACTTAAGGAAGTTGTACCTTTTAACATGTATATCGGGATATTCAGACCATAGCTCTGAAAGATATTACAGTGACCTTTATTGAAGACATACGAGATAACTAAGTGTGAACAAAACTTAAGGAAGTTGTACCTTTTAGCATGTATATCGGGATTCAGACAATAGCTCTGAAAGGCATTACAGTGACCTTTATTGAAGACATACGAGATAACTAAGTGTGAACAAAACTTAAGGAAGTTGTACCTTTTAGCATGTATATCGGGATTCAGACAATAGCTCTGAAAGATATTACAGTGACCTTTATTGAAGACATACGAGATAACTAAGTGTGAACAAAACTTAAGGAAGTTGTACCTTTTAGCATGTATATCGGGATTCAGACAGTAGCTCTGAAAGGTATTACAGTGACCTTTATTGAAGACACACTAGATAACCAAGTGTGAACAAAACTTAAGGAAGATGTACCTTTCAGCATGTATATCGGGATTCAGACAATAGCTCTGAAAGATATTACAGTGACCTTTATTGAAGACATACGAGATAACTAAGTGTTACCAAAACTTAAGGAAGTTGTACCTTTTAGCATGTATATCGGGATTCAGACAATAGCTCTGAAAGGTATTACAGTGACCTTTATTGAAGACACACGAGATAACCAAGTGTGAACAAAACTTAAGGAAGTTGTACCTTTTAGCATGTATATCGGGATTCAGACAATAGCTCTGAAAGGTATTACAGTGACCTTTATTGAAGACACACGAGATAACCAAGTGTGAACAAAACTTAAGGAAGTTGTACCTTTTAGCATGTATATCGGGATTCAGACAATAACTCTGAAAGATATTACAGTGACCTTTATTGAAGACATACGAGATAACCAAGTGTGAGCAAAACTTAAGGAAGTTGTACCTTTTAGCATGTATATCGGGATTCAGACAATAACTCTGAAAGGTATTACAGTGACCTTTATTGAAGACACACGAGATAACCAAGTGTGAACAAAACTTAGAGGAAGTTGTACCTTTTAGCATGTATATCGGGATTCAGACAATAGCTCTGAAAGGTATTACAGTGACCTTTATTGAAGACACACTAGATAACCAAGTGTGAACAAAACTTAAGGAAGTTGTACCTTTTAGCATGTATATCGGGATTGAGACAATAGCTCTGAAATATATTACAGTGACCTTTATTGAAGACATACGAGATAACCAAGTGTGAACAAAACTTAAGGAAGTTGTACCTTTTAACATGTATATCGGGATATTCAGACCATAGCTCTGAAAGATATTACAGTGACCTTTATTGAAGACATACGAGATAACTAAGTGTGAACAAAACTTAAGGAAGTTGTACCTTTTAGCATGTATATCGGGATTCAGACAATAACTCTGAAAGGTATTACAGTGACCTTTATTGAAGACACACTAGATAACCAAGTGTGAACAAAACTTAAGGAAGTTGTACCTTTTAGCATGTATATCGGGATTCAGACAATAGCTCTGAAAGGTATTACAGTGACCTTTATTGAAGACACACTAGATAACCAAGTGTGAACAAAACTTAAGGAAGTTGTACCTTTTAGCATGTATATCGGGATTCAGACAATAGCTCTGAAAGGTATTACAGTGACCTTTATTGAAGACACACGAGATAACCAAGTGTGAACAAAACTTAAGGAAGTTGTACCTTTTAGCATGTATATCGGGATTCAGACAATAGCTCTGAAGGTATTACAGTGACCTTTATTGAAGACACACGAGATAACCAAGTGTGAACAAAACTTAAGGAAGTTGTACCTTTTAGCATGTATATCGGGATTCAGACAATAGCTCTGAAAGATATTACAGTGACCTTTATTGAAGACATACGAGATAACTAAGTGTGAACAAAACTTAAGGAAGTTGTACCTTTTAGCATGTATATCGGGATTCAGACAATAGCTCTGAAAGGTATTACAGTGACCTTTATTGAAGACACACTAGATAACCAAGTGTGAACAAAACTTAAGGAAGTTGTACCTTTTAGCATGTATATCGGGATTCAGACAATAGCTCTGAAAGGTATTACAGTGACCTTTATTGAAGACACACTAGATAACCAAGTGTGAACAAAAC
>CP092867.1:52990215-53032213 GCA_030710605.1 Cordylochernes scorpioides
TTCCAAGTGGTATTTTGGTGGAGATTCTGGGTAAATTAGGGAAGACAAACTGAAGATCGCCGAAAAGACCTAGAGGCCATGGATGCTGTGATCTACATTTTCGGAGACTGGCTCCAGGATTCCACCGACGTGTCAAAGCCAAGACTTCCCTCCAAGATGACGATGTCCCTATAGACGATACGACGACAAAGACGCTCTTCACGCCGCAAGAAAAAGGACGCAAAGGTATTAGGGACAAAGTTCCAAAACTTCGATTGAATCCTTGGCAGAAGCACGTCAGATCCATGTCAATAACTACAATAATTGCTAACTGTGGGTCACAGCTCTCATAGGGAAGGAGCAATGTAACAAAATATTTATTATTTTATTAGCAAAGTATAATTTTTTATGTTTATATTTGATACTGTCACTTCTCTCTTTTCTTATCTTTTGTTTATGACTCATAGTTTGTTCTTGCGTGAAATAAATTGCTGTCTCATCCCGAAGTTGGTTTTCCCTAATTTTTCACGTGGCAATAAATATACTAAAGATTATATATATTCTCAAATAAATTCCAAAATTCTCAATGACAATGGTAGACCAAGGTGTATCTACCATTCAGTTGAACCATGGGCTGGATGGATATAGAATGGAAGAGATGGCAAATGATGAAGAAATAGGAAAGTTGTTTGAGGCGGGAAGGGGGCGAAGGAAAACGAATCTTTTAAATGAAGGTAATTATAGTAATGATAGAAAAGGATGTTAAAAGTTGTAACTAATGTAACAAACTCTTTGGATTTGTTCAAAAATTGACAGAATCAGTGAAATATATCCTATAGTATTGTACCTTATACCCTATTGATAGAAATTCTTGATGGTAAGATATTGTAATCCATATAAAGAAAGGTCACCAATCTAGTCAAAATAGACGTAAAAACGATGTGCCATCTATCGACCGTCTCTGAAAATTAACAAATTCAGGATATTGATAAACCCGGAACACCAGCTTTGGTAAATTCCGAACGCCCACCTAGAAACCTTTGTCAGTATCTTTCATTATATCATACCTCAATCCACGAAATCTATATCCTCTTCTTGAACATTTTATACAGAGAGCTCATATCACATTAAATATCCATTTAAAATATATTTTCTGGATTATTTCAATGGAAAAATACATCCTCTGCAACATCTTATATAGATAACACATATCATAGCATTAAATATTAATATAAAATTTACTTTATTCTGCGCCTATGCAAGTACAAAGAGTTCAGTATTAAAAATGAGAGGTGCTATATACAGCGTTTATACACTAATAATTATACTCTATAAAGTATTATAATAAAATATAACAGATCACATATCACATTAAATTTCTATTGGAAATCTATTTCTATGAATTTTTTCAATTGTATTTTATACCTCTTCTAAAATATTTTTACAGATAACACATTAATAATAACAACAAACATTATATTCTGCACCCATACAAGCATAAAGCGATCAGTATTATAAATAAGAGAGGTGCTATATCCAGCGTTCACACATTAATAATTTGAAATGAAGGCATATTTTGGATCAAATATATTTGTTAAAAAATAAATTCCGATATATCGACGAGGCAGTTCGCATATATTCTTCTAGAAAATCAAACTCCTTGTAAGCTAAATCAACAGCGTGATTAACTTACAAGGAGTTTTAATTTCCTAGAAGAAGATAGGCGAACTACCTCGTCGAAATATCGAATTCTAATAAATATATTTGATCCAAAACATGCCTTCATTTTAATGTATCAAAAATGAATTGCTCGATATTCAACATTGATAATTATACCATAGAGTAGCGGGAGGATGGTATTCATATCTTAAAAGTGGCACCTCTCCCTTTGAAAAAGCAATAAAACAGTGCATTTGAGTAATCAACCCAGGTACAAAACGTAAATTTGGTGATAAAGAATGATCCACAATACTGTAGTGATGAGAACAAAAGCCCGAAACCATGGTATACAAGTTGGACCTTTGTCTGAATTTGTCAAAGCTGGTGATATGGCTAATATTTAATCACCAACTCTACAATTTGCACTGTAGTGATAACCCAAATACATTGTTATTATGCATTTTTAAAGGGAAAGATGCCTATTTTAGTAGATAAATAACGATCTGAATAATCATTTTTTTATCTTAGTTTCGTTAATCAAATTTGTGTACGAAATATTTTATTTATTTGCTCTCAAGATTCCGCCTCTAATATCTATATTGTACATCGTCCATAGATGAAACTTCATAAATAACTTCATATAAAACTTTAATTTTCTTTTTTAGAATGTTCTTAAATAACAAATTCCTGTACGGAAGGGACTTGGAGAGAAAACATTGGGATTAGTTCTAAATCAAACTTATTTGAATCAATTATTTCAGAAGAACGACAGAACAATGATACCGTGTTAAATAGTCGACCAAATTACGATAGAAATCATATCCCCACAAATATATAATTCTATACAACAAAGGCTAATAATGATGTGAAAAATCTAAAATAAAAACACACACAGGCATATATTCATGTATATTAACACAAAGCAATAACGCGCCATCTATACATATAAAATAAAAGGATTTAAAAGCGCGAATGTTTCTTTTATACATAAAACGAACTTCTACTGTCCTCACTGCGATGAAAAAGTGAGGACAGTAGAAGTTCGTTTTATGTATAAAAGAAACATTCGCGCTTTTAAATCCTTTTATTTTATATTCATGTATATGGATATAAAAAACAAGTGCTTAAGTTTTTATATGTGTTCTTACTATCCTCATAAAGGTGTTCATAGTTTATTTGAGAAATACATTTGACTTGCCTCCGGCCACTAAAGAGAGTTATTCTTTGGTACACTTGGTATAAAAAAAAAGACAACCCAATACAATATCAGAAGAGTATGTTAGAATATATGTGGACGAAGACACTGAAAGGATGCACCACTGATGAACCAGAAGGTCTTTCCAATAAATTTTATAAAATAAATAAAACTACGAAGTGTACGAGAAAGGATTCACCATTGATGAACAACACACAGTCCTTTATAATAATTTTATATAAGAAATAAATCTATGAAGCATGTGAATGTTTTTTCAGAACCAAATGAAACAAATGTATTTTTCATCGCAGTAACAACAGTAAAAGTTCGTTTCATCCGGTTTTAAAAGAAATATTTGAATTTTGGGTTTAATTTCTTATATATCGGTATTGTTTTATGTTTGATTTATGCCTAACAAGTCTTGTCCTTATTACGAGGTGTGTTCAAAAAGTATCGCGACCTTTGAATTTTCGCGGATTACGTATATTCGAATTTCGATCTTTTTGTGGCTTTATGTTGGTACTCATGTCTCTCCCTTATGCCGACAAGCTCGGCCATGTTGAATGTTCACTTAATTGTTGACAGCTGCTTTGCTTGCAGGTGTTTTGGATCGTCTTCGATTTTTACCTATTAAAAAAAAATGGATCAAAGAACCTGTATCATATTTTGTGTGAAAAACGAAATTAAGTGCGCGGATGCATTCCGAATGTTGACTGTGGCATACGGAGAAGCTACCTTGGACCGAAGCAAAGTTTATCGGTGGTACAAAATGTTCTCAGAAGGCCGAGAAGATGTGAACGACGAAGAGCGTGCCGGACGCCCGAGCACTTCAACAATAGACGAAAAAATTAATGAAGTGGAGAAAATGATATTGGCCAATCGTCGAATCACCGTTAGAGAAGTTGCTGAGGACCTAAACATATCGATTGGCTCGCGCCATTCGATTTTTATCAATGATTTGGGCATGAGACGGGTCGCCGCGAAATTAGTACCAAAATTTCTCAATTGCGACCAAAAACAGCATCGCATGAACATTGCTAATGAGATGTTGGACTCTGTCCGCGACGACCCAAATTTGCTCCAGAGGGTCATAACTGGTGACGAAGCGTGGGTTTATGGTTATGACGTGGAAACCAGAGCTCAATCATCTCAATGGAAGCTACCGCACGAACCAAGACCGAAAAAAGCGCGCCAAGTTCGGTCGAATGTGAAAGTTTTGCTGACAATTTTCTTCGATTGCAGGGGCGTGGTGCATCATGAGTTCTTGCCACAGGGTAGAACGGTCAATAAGGAATATTACCTGCAGGTTATGCGCAATTTTCGCGAAGCAATCCGCCAGAAACGCCCGGATTTGTGGAAGAATAAAAATTGGCTTTTGCACCACGATAACGCCCCTGCTCACACATCGTTGCTTGTGCGCGACCTTTTGGCCAAAAACAACACACTAATGATGCCGCGCAGCCACCGTATTCCCTAGATCTGGCCCCCTGTGACTTTTTCTTGTTCCCTAAACTGAAGAAGCCCATGAAAGGACGACGTTACGCTACGCTTGACGAGATAAAGACGGCATCGAAAGAGGAGCTGAAAAAGATTTTAGAAAATGATTTTTTGAAGTGCTTCGAAGATTGGAAAAACCGTTGGCACAAGTGTATAATATCTCATGGGGATTACTTTGAAGGGGACAAAATAGGTATTTATGAATAAATAAATAATATTTGAAAAAACACAAAAGTCGCGATACTTTTTGAACACACCTCGTATGTGTAGAATACAAACATTTATATTAAGATTTTTTGGCAATGTGTCTTTTACATATTTCATCAAAATATATGTAATATCAAATATAAACATCTATAGGTAATTCTACCGTACTAAAATCTTATTCCCATAGATTTATCAAATGCACTAACCAAGATGCACCTATTTCGGTATAGCGTATATAATAATAATCGTGCAATACAGTATTAGAGCTCTTAAAGAGGTCTGGGGGATTAAATTGACGAAACCTATGAGAGAGATCCCAACTGATGAGCCAAGTACTCCCAATATATTTTTATTCTAGTAAAGACAGTAGAAGGTTTTTAAATATATATAATTTTAAAAGAAACCTTTGTGCTTTCAGTTTTATTAATTATGTATAGATATGCCGCTTTTTTATCTTATGTTTAGTCATTTATATCATTGGAGTAAGCGGACATTAGAATTTCTTTGTTTATTTAAAAAGAAACGGTTGTGCTATAGCATAGATTTCTGGCGCAATGTAGTACTCTTCTTAATACTGTATTAGATAGATTTAGTATCAGAGGAATATATAAGAGGGCTTCTTATATAAATAAATATCGATTTAGAAATTTAGAGTGAATCCAAGAATATAGCTGGATATGATTATAAAACGAAATTTGATTCCGAAGAATAAAAAAGGAAACTGGCCAAAAGAATATGAAAATCAAAAGATATTTATTAGAAGTACAATGAAGACACTAGAGTTTAATATTTTAAAGTTTTGATTAAATACAAGGGTCTATATGATAAATATTTAAATAGTACAGACTGTGCACCATTGCATATATTGACAAGATGTCAATAAAATTATTTTAATCGTCAATTGTCTTTGAAAAAGATTTCTAACAATTTTCATCTCCGTATTCTTGCTTTAGAAGTGTAGCCCCGAACTTCCAAAAATATGGATTGTCGTTACTACAAAACAAATTTTAATTTCAAATCAATGAACAAAAATAAGTTACGAGAAGATAATGTAAACTTAAAATATCAAAAGATATTTATTAAATGCACAATAAAGGCTATAGTTTTATGTTTTTTTAATTCAATAGAATTGTCTCTCGATGATAAATATTCTTTTTTAATAATTTTCATCTCAGAAAATATTTGTAAAAAAACGATATTCTCTCACCTAAAGAGATTTTAATTATTGTGCCATAATTAGCGATCTCGATCGAGGAAAATTGGACGTCGAATTATAAAAAAACGGCAATTACTGTGGGAGAAAAAATCATGGAGAAAATGATGAGGAAAATGGGCAAAAAATCTATTATAATCAATTAACATGTAGCAATAATATATTTGTTGTGTGTGTTCATCGAAATCAATCATTAATTCATCTTTTTGAAAAATAATTTTCAAGTTTTTTTCTTGTTTAATATTTTCTCAATTAAGATTAAATAGGGGTAATATTTAAAAATTGTCGGAAAATTATTTAAAATCATCTCTTTAGTTTTCTTATTTATAGTTCTTGACATTTTATTGTAATTTTTCTATATGAGAATTCTTATATTTGATTTTTCATCTTTCTTTCTTCGGATATTGTATAAACTTGTCTTCAATAAAATAATACCCTGCAACAATATAAATGTTGAAATTGACAATTGCATATTTTTCTACGATATTTGATATGCAGATGCAGTAGACTCTCCTATAACGCGAGTTTTTACAACGCGATTTCGTACAACGCGATAAAAAAAATTGCGACAAATTTATTTATACAACGCGAATTTTCGTATAACGCGTTATAAAATAAAATGCGAAAATTTCCATATTGACAACTGTACAATACATTTAATTTTTATGTACACGCGTTTTTCATTTTTTTGTTTTGTTTTTGAACGAAGTAGTGTTGTATACTTTGTCAATTTAATTGCACATGTGTTTCTGTAATTAAAATTTTTAAATAGTGTTAAATTGAGTTTTAAAGCTTTAAATATTATTTTTAACACATATAAGGTATTAAATTAGAATTTACATGTAAATATTTTGCAAATATAAAAATTACGAGAATTGCTCCCCAGGCATGATGAATAAAGTTGGAATAAAAGAAAAATTGAAAAGGAGATAAACTGTATCATGTAAAAATGTATTGTATAAAGTGATGTATATAGGAAAAATAATTATATACTAAAACAAAACTAAATGTTATATTATTTTATATGCAAATGTATATAAAAAACAAATTACGTAGTGAATAAACTTTAATTTGTTATTTTTTATACATTTGCATATAAAATAATATAACATTTAGTTTTGTTTTAGTATATAATTATTTTTCCAATATACATCATTTTATACAATACATTTTTACATGATATTTGTCACTAACAATTTACCCTAACAACATTCGCGTTATACAAGTTTTATTTCGTACAACGCGAATCCCTATAACGCGATTTCATACAACACGGAACACATTAATCGCGTTATAGGAGAGTTTACTGTATTTGCATAGTTTTAGTATTGTCTATACAAATTTACATCTGCCTATATAGCGCGGCCTTGTTGGTTTGTTAGCTGGCTAGCGGTTATTGAATAGGACAGGCCGGCGAGAGCTGCTGATGTACATATAATTTTATCTCTTGTCCTTCTTTTATTGTTTTATACCTTTTAATTAATAAAGGATCTTTCTTTTACGAATCCATAAATCTTTCTCATCAATAAAGGTGAAAAATCGGGTTTCTAGCGATAAGTTTCTTTTTAAATACACCTATCCCCCGATTTACACGGTACTTGTTTTACCACGTTTTCGCTTTTACACGGTTTTCCGAATAAGTTTTTTTTTTATCGCACTATACTAAATGCTGTAGTATTTTAAATAATTACAACTCTCTTTAAAGCAACAAAAGAATTATTTTTTGCATTTAGCAAGACAAGAAAAAAAAACTCGGAATGCCAAACAAAACCTTTTTAGGTTAATAAACCTGCAACCACCTACCGGTTAGTTCCTATTCAAAATCTAGCTTTCACACAGAGTATTGAAAAATAAAATACGACAATCCCTCCCCTGTGTGGAAGCTTCTATCAAACAAGTCCGAGAGAGTTTATACAGTTTTTAAGTTCTCCTTGGGAAGACTCTTTGTTAATAGGTCCGCTTCCATTTCGTCACTCCTAACAAATGCTACTGTGATTGAACACATGCGCTGTGTACACATCTCACGAGGAATCCCGAGCTTATGTGCTGACTACATATTTTAACCTGTCAATGCATTTTATTTTTATTTCTGTGTACACCTATCCCCCGAGTTACACGTTTTTCTCAGGAACGTATCTACCGTGTATATCAGGGGATAGGTATATAATAATTTAGCTTTCTAGATTTCTGGCATGAGAAAGCCCTTATACAGTAGAAAACATGATACAATAGATTGTGAATAAGACACGAGTTATAATATAGTCAGTATTACGAATCGTTCTATCCTGTTTTCTCTTGTTGAAGAGCTTTCAAGCCCAAAAGCTAGAAATCTGAATTATATATTTTTAAGAAACTATCTCTGGAAACTATCTCACCTAAATATACTTGTCTTATTTTCATTCTAAATCAATCAAAAAACATTTATCTATATATAGTCTTATTTTAAAATAAAAAAGCATATCCTGACCACGAGCACATGTGCTTTTCAGATGGCAGAGAGCCATTTAGTGGAACAGAAATCAACTAAACATTAATTTAGCCTGTTCCCTGATATTTGTCAACCCAATTTCTTGATATATCAAGAAAATCCATCCACGAATTTCTATTATTTTTTTACATATAGACTTATTAAATAATAAAAAGGCATATATTGGATTTAATAAAAGATTTATTTTGCCAATATTTCGGCTGGCTGAACGCCAACCTTTATCGAGGCATTACATTTTTGTATACACAAACTCAGCGCGGCATAGTGTTATAATATCACAGTTGAAATAATTTTAAAATACAAAGTAGGTAGGATAAATTTTTGCATGAAAAAATAAAAAATAAAAATATAGTATAGACTTATGTTCATAAATAAAACTACTGCCTGTTGAAGTATTAATCAAATATTAAGATGAAAAATTCAATATAAACCTTATATCAAATTATAAAACTATTTAAGAGGCGTAATATTCTTTTTAAAATAAAACAATCTCCACTGTCCTTACTGCGATGGAATCCCTTTGATTTTCCATCGCAGTAAGGACAGTGGAGATTGTTTTATTTTAAAAAGAATATTACGCCTCTTAAATAGTTTTATAATTTGATAACAGATGGCGCTCTAGTACATCATAAACCTTATATATTGAAAGTGTAGCCAATGTCATTTTTGAAAATTCAAATTCTTGAATTAAATCAGAATTAAAGATTTATATTTTTATGAGAGTCAACTCTGAATGTAGTGTTTGATTACTTTATATAAAGTCTTGACAAGAATATGGGAAAGAGAAATATATTTTTGGAATCTCAGTAGTTTTAAAAATAGCTAAATTTTCTAGATAAAACGAACAAGAAATTATTTGTATGTCTCAATAAAACGGCTTCTTTTAGAAATCTCTGAAAGGCTTATTATTTAAATGTCTTATTAATTTTTATTTACAAATATTTTTGGTTAATGACCACCATTGTAACAACAATATCCGAATAGAATAAATCAAGTATCAAACAAAAATAATAAATAATATTTATAATAGCCAGAAAAATGTCAATTACAAAGAAGAAGAATATATTTTATGATTGATATTTATGTAATACACACACATGCGTGTATCTCTTATATATCTGCACTACACTCAAGAGAGCCAACAGCCCGAATCGCGTTCGTGGTTGGAATTTATTTATTTATATAAAAAATTTGGTTGGCCAAATATCACGGAAAAAGGTTATATCAAACTTTAGTTGATTTTTGTTCCTCTAGAAGCCGTTCTGCTATCTAAGCTGTTCATGTGAAAGGTCAGGATATGGCTTTTTTATATAGCTCAATTTGAAACATATATAAGACTGATCATTTATATAAGTTGCCCGTTTGACAATATTAAATATTTTCAGTGTAACAATTCTACGGAAAGGAGAATAAGTATCAAATTCAATATAAATTATCTCTCTCTCGTTAGAGCATGTTTTACCCTATTCTATGAAATATAGAAAAAGAATTGGTAAATACAAACCTAAAATGCAAACTCAGCAATGCCTTTTCTCTTGATAGAATGTAATCATCAGATAGCTAAGGAAATTATTGCCTTAAAATATGTCAATAACAAAGTATGTTTCATTGTCTAATATATTTGATATATTGTTTCCAATTATGTATCTACCCTAAAAAAACTGACCTTTGTATAGGTTTGGGAGATGGTTTCTTTCTTCTTTTGGGTTTCATTTAAACAGATGATTCGGCCTTTTCTCTATATGTTCATTGTTAGGTAACCAAAGCTTCAGTTAGTGAGATGAAGTCCTCAATTAATATGCCCATAGCTTCAGATCATTAAAAGTTAGAATAATCATGGCTAAAGTTCGTATGATCTTTTAACTTATAGTTATGACCAGATAATGTATTATTATGTCTTCTTTTAAGACAAAATTAGTTTCAGTTCATATCATCATAGTTTCAGACCAGGTTTGCATTACTTCAGTGATCATGGCTTTAGTATAAATTATCATACCTTCTGAGATATCAGGTGTATCCATGGCTTAAGTTTATATGAACATCGCTTCCGACCAGATATATTCATGGCTTCAATTAGTATGAGCATCGGTGTCGACCAGGAATTCATATCTTCAGTTCATATGAGCATCGCTTCCGGCCAGGAATTCATGTCTTCAGTTCATATGAGCATCGCTTCCGGCCAGGAATTCATGTCTTCAGTTCATATGAGCATCGCTTCCGACCCGGAACTCATGTCTTCAGTTCATATGAGCATCGCTTCCGACCAGGAATACATGGCTTTAGTTCATTTGAGCATCGCTTCCGACCAAGAATTCATGTTCTCAGTTCATATGATCATCTCTTCCGACCAGGAACTCATGTCTTTAGTTCAAATGAGTATTGCTTCCGAACAGATATACTCATAAGTTCACTTTATATGACCATTGATTCCGTTTAGATATGGCTTCAATTCCTATGAGCAAATCTTCATACCAAGTAATCATGGCTTCAGTTTATATGAGCATCGCTTCCGACCAGATATATTCATGGCTCCAGGTCATATGAACATAGCTTCCGACCAGGAATTCAAGACTTCATTTCATATGAGTATCGCTTTCAACCAGGAGAATTCATGGCTTCAGTTTATACAAACATAGCTTCCGACCAGGCACTCATGGCTTCAGTTCACATGACCATAGCTTTCGATCAGATATGGATTCAATTCATATGAGCATAGCTCAGACCAGGTAATAATGGCTACAGTTGGTATGGTCATAGCTTCCGAAAAGGAACTCTATTCATATGAGCATAGATTTCGATCAGTTATTAATGATTCCTGTTTCATGTGAGCGTAACTTCTGATCAGATACTCATGGCGTCAGTTCATATGAGCATATCTCCCATCAGTTATTCATGGCTTTAGTTCATTTGAACATAGCTTCTGACCAGGTCTTCATAATTTTAGTTAGTACGATCATGGTTTCAGTTAAGATAATAATAATATGATCGAATTATTAAAACTAAAGATCAATTAATCAAGGACTGTCTCTTGTTATATTAGCTTTAGTTAGGATATTCATGGTTCTGATGAGATAATCATGGTATAAGTTCATATAATCATAGATTCTGATCAGGTAATCTTGGCTTGCATTTGTAAGATAAGAACTTTATCCTTAAGTAATATTGACTTTAAATCCATAAGATCATAGTTTCAGAAGGCGATAGTATGTTTTCCCTTATATCAAAATTATTACTTTGATGAAACATGAAATCAGCTTTTGATATTTGATTTCGCTGGCTGAGAGGATAGGAAATATGGTTCAATATGAATTACTCAAAAGAATGATCGTTTTAACTTTTCTAAGTCAAATTTTCTTTCTATTTCATCGCTCTTCTAAAGCGATATTCAAGATAAAGTTGACAACATCTTTTATGGGTTATCAGCTTGCTTTAGTTATTCGGTAAAAGTTTAAAATAAAACAAAAGCCATATAAAATTTACCTAGAATCACCCCATTGTTAGAATATTTTAATCGTCAACAACAAGAATCTTTAAAAAAATATATTACAAGATCATTCACCAAATCTTGAAGCTTCTTGTACATGAAACTATGCGCGGAATGGAAATATAAATATTTTCTATTTACCCAAATTAAATAATATAAATATCTCCAAGATATACCTTTTTTTTAGTGAAGAAAGCTTTAGAAATAAAAATATTTAAAACTTAAATTCTTTTCAGAGAGAGATATTCGTTTTTAATTAAAAATTTCAGGATAATTGTATACATGTCTGAATGGTACCTCTCTCACCTGTTTAATAAACATAAAATAATATGGCATATTATTAAATGTAATCAAACAAAGTATCTTTTTTTTAATCTTCTCTGAGCATACCGCTTGATCTTAGAATATTAGATAATCTTATCACTCCCACCCCCATTCGGTTGAGAGCCATAGCCTGAAACCATGGTATGAAGTTAATCCTTGGGTAAAGTTTTCCATAGTTGATGTTGTGTGCCCTACTCACCTATCTAAATGTAAGCATCCTTCTCAGGGAAGCTAATTATATACATTGATTTAATATAATTTATAAACGCAATTATCAAAACGGTAAAAATACACTTTTGCATATATTTATATCCTTTCTCTCACGTATAATGATTGAAATTTAGTAGGAAAGCTCTTTGTTCGAAATGTTTACAAATCGCGATTTATAGAGGTTTTAGTAAATCGAAAACATCAGTGCATACTTTAGAAAACATTTCATAACATTTTTATTCATTTTAGGCCACTCGATATAATTTCCTAGGAAATATTTGTAAATGTGCTTGTGGTATAGCTGTCAAATACTTACATAGAGTCTTGAAACTGAATAATATCTCTAATAAGGGCAAACAGCCCAAACGTGTACGGGGTTAGCTTTTCTTGATTAATCAAGAAAGAGTATTTAGCCAATTTTGAAATAATCAAAAATCAACGATTAGTTAATAATCATCCGATAGATGGTGCAAGCCATCAGAAAGTTTTAGTTGCATGATCAGGAGATGCCTTTTTTATCAATTTATCGATCTGTGATATCAGTACACAATTTCACCTTTGTACTATCCAATACATTTCTTTACTAAAGAGTTATTTGTAAAATTGTTTAAAATGAAAAGGTTTTTTTTTTTTAAATGATCCTCCTAACTATATGCAATATTTTGATGGCTTCCAGAATAATTTAAAAGATAATTTTTTGCCAAAGATGAAATATGGTACTTACCTAATCCTTAACGTCCTTCCACTGGATTGACTACGTCACGGTTGAGCTCTCTTCCTCTATCGACTGGTCGCCCATTGCTGGGGATGGATGGTCCGTTCAGCATTGAAACTGGATAATATGTAATGTACTATGCAGTATCTCTCAAGTTTAGCTTATATTGTGGAATAAAATACATCTTTTTTTTTTAACGATAGGAGCTTCCTGGCCGGCATTCATATTTCTTCAAATAAAAGACACTTCGGCCAGTAAATCTTTTTATTGTCTCGACGTTTCGACAAAAATCTTTTGTCCTCGTCTGGAGCGAACAAAAATTAAAACATTAGAATAATTTCTAACGCTTTGCCTAATGTTTTAATTTTTGTTCGCTCCTAACGAGGACAAAAGATTTTTGTCGAAACGCCGAGACAATAAAAAGATTTACTGGCCGAAGTGTCTTTTATTAGAAGAAAAATCTTTTTTTTTAAGATCATTTGTTGGAAGTTTGTTTGGAAAAAAAAAAAGATATGGCTACATATATAAACTGTTTTTTATTTAGTTACCAACGTTTTAGTTTCTCGCTGTCACTCTCCTTAGGAGAAATTCCATTGATTTGTTATGTTGATGGGTATAGAAAACTACCTAATTTTGTATTTTATCCTGTGTTTAGCATTTATAATTGGGAATGTATGCGAGAAATCAATGATTCAGAAGTTCTTTCTCTTATATTTATATTAATAAAATACAACTGTGTATTCCTAACGGCTATCTATGTTTGTCCAGGACTCAGCTTACTGTCCATGTGAAGTGTTCATCTGTGATCCATCCCGTCACACGTGAGGCTGGCGATATGTCAGGTAGGTGTCGTACATCTTACCTATATCACACATGTAGAATATTAATTTTATATCTCGACAAATCTCTACACATCAAGTATAGAGGGAATATATATACTGTATATAGCCTTCATTGCTGGCTCCCACTACTAGATAAACTGTACTACCGTTGTACCGCCAGAGTTCTTGGCGATCATTTCTGTGTTGGCTGAAATTGCTCATCTTAAGCTCAAGTCAATATATTTTGACATAATAAATAAGGAATCTAGGATTTGGTTTCTTTTTATTTTTTAAAATTTCTTTTCAAATTTCTTTTTATTTCTTGAGATTTCGGGCTAAGATGCTCTTTACCATGGAGAGTCAGAAGTACAACTTCTTGCTGATACACGCCGAATTTATATACAAGAGTTTATTACAAAAGAAGGAATCCCCAGACATCATCTTCAAGAAGGAACAAAAGTTAACGGTGACGTGTTTAGCCGAATTTACAGCATTAATAAAAGAAACTCTTCGCCGCTAACTTTTATTCCTTCTTCAACATGAGTTTATATATATACACCTATCCCCCGATTTACACGGTAGATACGTTCCTGAGAAAAACGTGTAAATCGGGGGATAGGTGTACACAGAAATAAAAATAAAATGCATTGACAGGTTAAAATATGTAGTCAGCACATAAGCTCGGGATTCCTCGTGAGATCTGTACACAGCGTATGTGTTCAATCACAGTAACATTTAGTATAGTGCGATAAAAACAAAAAAAAACTTATTTGGAAAACCGTGTAAAAGCGAAAACGTGTAAAACAAGTACCGTGTAAATCGGGGGATACGTGTATATATGATAAAATATATTTTACATATTTTAAAGCCGTATTTATAATATAATTATATTGCAGTTAAATTTGTATACTTAGCTATTTTCTAAACTTATGCAATGAGAAAAAACCGAACCCCAGATTCCTTATTGATTATGTCAAAATGTAAAAGCAGGGGAAAACTTTATTATTTTTTGATACATGTTGATGGTAAACAGGGAATAAAGATGAAGAAAATATAAGTAGCAGAATTATGTACCATGTAATAGATATGAGACACAAACCGACTTTGAATGAATTTAGAATATTTTATAGTAAAAAACCATATCAATTATATAATTATAAATTTGTGCTAAAAAGAAATGGAATAAGGTAAGAAAAAGAAGAAAAGATGGTCAGGTATCGATTTGAAAAAAATAGGCATACAGTAGACTTTCCTATAACGCGAGTTTTTACAACGCGATTTCGTACAACGCTAAAAAAAAATTGCGACAAATTTATTTATACAACGCGAATTTTCGTATAACGCGTTATAAAATAAAATGCGGAAATTTCCTTATTGACAACTGTACAATACATTTGCATATAAAATAATATAACATTTAGTTTTGTTTTACTATATAATTATTTTTCCTATATACATCATTTTATACAATACATTTTTACATGATATTTGTCACTAACAATTTACCCTAACAACATTCGCGTTATACAAGTTTTATTTCGTACAACGCGAATTCCTTTAACGCGATTTCATACAACACGGGACACATTAATCGCGTTATAGGAGAGTTTACTGTATAGTGACTACCCATATGAGCATTTTTAATGGCGGATAGCAAAGCCGGAACGAGAGCTAACAAACCGAAACCCGTACCTGGTTGGCTTTTTATTTATTGAGAAAATGGATTATCGAATATTATATGGAATAAGCCTAAACAAACGTTTAGTTTATTTTTATTTCGCTAGATGGCTGTCTGAGATCTAAATATGCTCATATGACCAATATTAGGATATGTCTCTATTATTCATTTGAAAAAGAAACTATTTCATAAGATTGTGATAGTTATGAAAATATAAAACAGGAGCTAATTAAGTTAAAAGATACACAATCAAAATTTGTAGAAGCTTATATATATTAATAAGTTCTATAGATTATATCTCAACTACCGTGGATTAATTCATTTAAAATTCTAGCTTCAATTTATATAATTTAGTAGTTAGTAAATATATATTTCATCATTAAATTTGTAGTAAAGTATAATAATATATTGATATTATACATTTTTAAAATTTTATTTCAATTTAAAGTGCTATGTTCCCCTAGGGACACTTGCGCTGTCATACATGTATGCCTTTACATTTGTCTATACATATTTACAATAATTTTAGGCCGTGAATAGAGTAGTCATACGATGTTAACAAGGAGAAAGAGAGAAAAAAGAACTGTGTACAAAAGGAAGAAGTGTCTGGCAATATGTACAATCAGCATAATATAAATGATCAGTTTCTTAAAAGATATTTGTTGCTATATAATTTAAAATATATCTACAAAATTTATTGAATTTAATATAAATTTCTTTACTGGAAATATAAAAATACTTGGATCTGTTACTATTAAATTATTTTCGATTCTGTAGTCTTGAAAAACAGGACAATCCAGTAGAAGATATATTGAGGTTTGTTCCTCATGTCCACAAAAACAACTCGAGTCTTCCACTGCTCTAATTCTTTTTAAAACGATTTATATTAAAATTATATTGATTGCTTAAAACTATAACCATATGATTTAATATGTAAATAATCAATATTACATGGATACACTGAATAATATCCCTTTAGATGGAATACTATCTTTTTTTCTTGTATAAATATAACTTTAAAATGTAAAATTACACTCATAGAGAAAATTTAAGAAAGTTTAAATTCTTTGATTTCGCCTGTCATCTGTTTTTAAAGGAGACAAACCATTTTTACACACGTGTTTAACTCGTGTCTTTAATAAAGGTTACTATGTATCAAATAACTTTCAGAGTTATTATCTCATTCCTGAATTACATGATAAAATGTACAACTTCTTAATTTTTGTCTATAAGTGTGTAAACACTTTTTTAAACTAACTCACTAATACCAGAATCGATTTGTATATATATTTTGAAAACATGTTTATAAAATAGTTTGGAAACATTTAAACACAAATAACTATACGGGATATAGTATGTAAGTTTTATTATAAGTAAATAAATTGTATATATATTATAAGATGTTTTGGTTATTCTAAAATCAACGTTTTATTAACAATGAAATCAAGATATCTATCAGAAATACCAAATTGTTCCTGCGGAGAAACTGAACAAACTGCCTTTCACCTTATCTATGACTGTCCGATTTTACAGAAGTGAGACATCGTTTGTTCCCTGATTTAAATTATCTAACTCTTTCACCTCAGCCACTTTGTCTATATATATCTTATGAACTCTGTAGAATATTACATGTTAATTTGTAAATATTTAATTCTAAGTTCTAATTTATTTGTTGTTTTGTTTCCTCTGTATATTTTAGGCGCAAATATTTCAATATTGCGCCTGGTTGATTAATAATTAAAACAACAACAAAACAACTACAAAAAAGGCAATGAAAGCAAAATTTCGTGTTATTGGTGATGTAGAGATGCAAGTAATGATTCAAGTAAATAAATTACGTTAGAAATATGTTTAAACATCTCATAATATATTCATTAAATATCCAGCAAATTATCAGGGAAATATATCGTTTACCAAATATTCTCAAATCATAATTAATACTTTTATAGAGAAATAATATTAAGATGTCTATAAAGAAATTTAATACGTTTAAAAGCCGATTGTAAATTTGCGTGGGGATTACTAATGATGCAATTAATTTATCCGATTTCAAAAGAAAAAAAGAAATTTTCTATATTCTTTGTTGAGTTCATTTTCTGTGAAAATACTCTTTATTTTATTATAGAGGAAAAAAAAAGGTTTATTTTAATTTAGAAAACTCGGAAACAAAAAAAAAAGAAATATATAGGTTTATTTTTGGGAATGTTGAATCTAATTAGAAGAAATATCTTGTGAAAAGAGGACTGGATTATTTATTTAACAAAGGTGTTCCCTGTGTATTTATTTTATTGAAACGAATTTTACCCGATATCTTTTGATATAAATTTATTTATATATTTCTCTCTGATTTATTTTATTTAAAATAGACTCGGATGTATGCTATGATTTAGTTAATTCCATTCAGGTCTTACATATCGCTGTTTTAGTATCTTTGAAACGTAAATTTTAAAAGTGTCTTGCAGAAGAAATATCAGCAAGTTAAGATTGTCTGCAGGTATTCTGTTTCATTTTGTGTCTACTATAACAATT
The DNA here is from genome assembly GCA_030710605.1 of Cordylochernes scorpioides. NCBI lineage: Eukaryota > Metazoa > Arthropoda > Arachnida > Pseudoscorpiones > Chernetidae > Cordylochernes > Cordylochernes scorpioides. The sequence continues at coordinate 53,008,215 of CP092867.1, forward strand.
TTCGATATCTGGATATCTTCTAATGCTATATCTATGGTCAAAACTAGTATTATTTTATAAATGTATTATGTAGCTTTGTGTTTAGAGTAAGTATAGAAGCGAATTTTGAAATATTTTCTCTCGAGACAAGAGCAAATATAGATGACTTCTCTCATGGTCATGAGATCAAGAGATGAGGCTTATTCTATAAAACCTCTTTCCTGTTGTGTGAGCGATAAAATAAATTAATTAACATATAAATAAACATTAGATTGATCCTTATGTATCATAAGAGAGAACAATTTACTTTAAAAGTGCAATAAGAACAATGAACTTGTTTCCCTGTGCAGAAGGCAAAGATAGCAATGATTAAAAATCTGAAACACCTGATATGTCAAATTCAATCAAATACCTGGCTGTTAAGCATTGTTAGTTCTATGGGTCGCTTTGGTACGGTGGCGATTTCCATTTAATAACACCCTATGACAGTTGTTATGGAATGCCTCGAATTTCCAAAAGATACTTGTCCCTTTATGGTAAAGAAATATCACGCTCTTCGATATATACGTTTAATTTAAGAACTGCACGACACTCAGCGTAATACGCTATAAATGTCTTAAGCTATCCAAGTCTTTTTATTCCAAAGATATCGTCAGCGTATTGATTATCAAGTCACATACGGTCTGTTGACGTTCTCGTAGTTTATTTGTTATCGTAGGGATTGGATTATTGTCGCTGGTGTTTATTTTTGTTATCGTAGGGATTGGATTATTGTCGCTCGTGTTTATTTCTGTTATCGTAGAGATTGGATTATTGTCGCTGGTGTTTATTTTTGTTATCGTAGAGATTGGATTATTGTCGCTGGTGTTTATTTTTGTTATCGTAGAGATTGGATTATTGTCGCTGGTGTTTATTTTTGTTATCGTAGAGATTGGATTATTGTCGCTGGTGTTTATTTTTGTTATCGTAGAGATTGGATTATTGTGTCGCTGGTGTTTAATTTTGTTATCGTAGAGATTGGATTATTGTCGCTGGTGTTTATTTTTGTTATCGTAGAGATTGGATTATTGTCGCTGGTGTTTATTTTTGTTATCGTAGAGATTGAATTATTGTCGCTGGTGTTTATTTTTGTTATCGTAGGGATTGGATTATTGTCGCTGGTGTTTATTTTTGTTATCGTAGAGATTGGATTATTGTCGCTGGTGTTTATTTTTGTTATCGTAGAGATTGGATTATTGTCGCTGGTGTTTATTTTTGTTATCGTAGGGATTAGTCTTTTGTATATCTTTGATATCATAGGGATTGGAGTCTTGTATGTTATGCTTGTTCGGCTTCAGACACGGTAAAATATTACTTGAGCTTTCTAAGCTATATGTGAAATTAGACCGTGTTACGGGGCTGCTAATCAAAATAGATGATTTTTAATCCCCAAAGGCCGCATAAAGCGGAATATATACAAAGCACTATGACAAGGCTGGGGAGGCTAGGGACAGGATCTCCGTCAGGGAAGAGGCAGGTTAGGCCGGATTGGATCCGCGGAGGTCAGGAGGCAGGAAGAGGGCGGAGGACTAGAACTTTGAAACTGAAAGATTCTTCTATAAAGAGTTTATATATATACATAGTAACTTACACTCAGTAGCTCTCCACCAAATTTACAGATTATAAATATAATGACACACATCTAAAGCACACATTGGCGACAATATTTTGATGTAAAAAAACAACAAATCTACAAAATAAACGAGTTGAAGAAAGAAAAACCTTTAATTGGTAATAAGTATATTCTAACAGAATGAAATATAAAATTCATAAAGAAAGAGATAGTTTTAATTCTTTTAAAATATAAACCAATTTCTACTGCCTTTACTGCAATGGAAGAATTAATGGGAGAGCCTCTATTATACATCATAATAGAGATAGTTTATGTATTTTACACAAAATAAGGAACTTTTATAATAATTATAATGTCCTCAGAGATATATAATAAATGATCAAGTGGATATCCAGGGATAGAATTTCATATTTCGAGTAACCCGAACCGTTATTTGTTCACAGATTTATCTCCTAGTTCTTTCATTTCTTTTATTAATTAATTTTTTCATACAGTTGGTGAGAAAACAAAACTTTCAACCAACAAACTTTGCTCTTGCCCCCTCCCTGCAAATCCAAGTTTTCTTTAAACATTACATATGGCATATTCCTAACAATATTTAAGTTGATTTCTCTCTGTGTTTGTAATGTAGAGGAGTTCTGTAAGTGTGGAGATTTGCTACTAATGGTAGATTATCCGATTATTGCTGTACCTATAGAATGTGTTGAACTATAAAGACATGCTTTAGAATATTTGGAAAAGGTGAGACATCATGTTACATACTAAATTAAAATAAGAACATTAGGCCTCCAGGGAAATAGTCTGTATGAACCGAGTTATCAAATGTCTAAATGGTTTGTATCCAACTAGATCTACGTAATCTTAGATTCCTATTCTCATCCATTCTATGATCTGAAGGATTTATAATTATACCCCATCTTCGGGAAGGTATAGCTTTGATAAAATCTATATAATATGAAACAAATACGTGTGTAAAAAAATATAAAATGTACTTGATTGATAGCATTTTTATATATAATTTATGATTGTTTCATACAATATTACCTTTATTTGTGTTATAATGCATTTTTTTAGTTTAGTGTAAATAACTTTTAGCAGCATTATATTGTGTAGATTGTGTGTGCACAACACCATGTTTGAACTTTAAAATAAGCTAATACTTCGAATATAAAATACATATGTCCATTATAAATTATTGATAATGTCGTGGAGATAAATAAAGCAAGGGTAAATTTGGAAATAATTAATTTATTACAAAGGATATTTACTTTTTAGTTCTCCAATAAAATTATATACAAGAGGTATTTATAGGGAGAGAGTCAGATAATATAACAACTTATCCCAAGGTAAAAATAATAATAAAATGAGAGTGGTCAGCAACCGAGGCGTCTCGTTTTGCTTATTTGCCAATAAGATTCCGAGAACCCCTCACACCTGAGGTCGTCCCCCCGGTGTCCAATGATGGTTGACAGGTGCCCCATGGAGCTTGCTGTGGCTGGGGTTGCAGAGCTGCTTGACAATATATATATTTTATATACATGCCTCTCTCTCTTAATAATGTTTTCCCATTTGTTGGGAATTCTTTATTCATGAAAGACTCTTGATTTTGAATCCATGCAGCTAAAATGATAACTACAAAAACTGTTTTGAAAGCTATCTTTGGGAAACAAGCATTTGAATAAGCTACGAACAACTTTGCAGGAGTAGTTGAGCCAAGAACAAGAACGAGGTAATTATTATCTGAACTTGTACAATCATAAATCGAATAATTATTATGAAAAATAGTTCTGAATTCTATTTTGACCTGGAAAAAGCTATGGGAAGGTATTTTACTGATGAGTCACCTTATTTTCATCACCAATGAAATGGGAGGATTAACCGCAGATGACTACTTGACTTCCAGTTTCTGCCACAGTCGCGCAGAGCATCATGGGATGGTGTTTACTGCTAAGATGACGCCAGTTTAAATTTTGTTTCCATCTATTCCTTTCGCTGAACCAATAAAACTAAACTGAGGTTTACTTATAAAGGAGGTTCTCTCTTATATGATACAATTGCGCTGAGACAAACAAGATTTGAGTTCGCCAGGGTATTAGAGAACGGAATTGACCTGGTAGCATACTAATTAGCATCTTCCAGGCTTGAATCAATTACAATGATTACTTCAAGGCCTGGCTCTATATATCGTCAATGTTTCGTCCGGATAAATTGACTATTGTGGAAAGCTATGGTTAAACAGTGGAAACATATTCCATGTTACTGGTCTAATAAGGATATTCATTATTACGCGGATTCAAGAAATTACAAAGAATAATTAGACACTGAATCTCCCTCTCTCTATTGAGGTAACCCGGAGCCACGTACTAAAGTCGCCAATTATCCGGGTTGAGACTTCACGTCTAATGGTGGACATCCAGTTTACCAGATGTACTGTACTTTGGAATGTTCTGCAGGTCTTCAGGGATAAATATACTTATTCCTACAAGGATGGCTGTTTGGAACCTATGAACCTAGGTGGGACATCTGTGGTGGTCGACAGTTTGGTTTTCCTGGTGGCAATGTGGGATAGGTGGGATCGTCTTTAGATATTTTTGAATAAATAATATTATAAATAACGAATGAAGACATTAAGACGCAAATGTTTTTCACAAATAAATCGAAGTTCTAATGTCCTTACTGCGATTAGAACTTTGATTTATATGTGAAATAAAATCGCGTCTTAATGTCTTCATTCGTTATATATAGATAGCGCGTTATTTTGCTTTGTATTAATTTATACCCAACTTGTCCTTATTGTTTGCGGAAGAGCATTGCTAGATGCAAATATTTAAATGTAATTCTACTGTCCTAAAAGCTTATGTCCATAGTTTTCTTAAATACCATTTTTAAGATTCCATCTTTCAGTGTAGCATATATAAGCAGAATGATCCAATACAGTATTGGAGATCTAAAAAAGCGGTCTGGTAGATTAAAAATTGGCGAAACCGCTGGGAGGGTTCACCACTGATGAGCCAAGCCCTCCCAATATTTTTTCATCGCAGTAAGGACAGTAAAACTTTGATTTATTTGTGAAAAAAATATATTCGCGTCTTAATGTCTTCATTGACACTTTCAACCTGACTCTTTTTTTTAAATCAAGAACACATACGGATATTTGACATGATGTTGAAATGTACACCAAACATATTTACGCACACCCTTTTCAATTACTAAAAGACAACTTTCATTTTACTTTAAAAATGCCAAACTTTAAAAAGCTAAGCTCTTTTCCAAGCATTCCTGAGGCCTAAAAAATCTTGGTGTTTGAAAGTTGGCCATTCTTATAGTTAAATAGAAGCACACTGCATTTCGTATTTTTAATTTTATATAATTTATTAATATGTGATAAACATTCTTAAAAATTATATAGAAAAAGAATTTGAATAAAGCAGCACACAAGTTATAATTCTATAACTGACTGCCTTTTAAGATCCAAAGAAGAACCAGTCTTCAGGAAACGTATTCGTTATTTAATATTCTCACCCTACTGGATCTCAGTGTTGACTTTGATTTGACAACATTGTCGCCTTCGAAGTTTCAGAGTTCTTTTACTTGAGGTATGCAACGGGTGTGTCGAGTTTAGATTCCATTTAAACGGTTGTCATTTCATAAGTCAGACAATTGAAAATTTGAACAATTTGATTCAATTATGATAAATGGTTACAGAAAAAAAAGAAGATAATAATAATAATACGTATATTAAACAAAGGATTTACAATATACAAGTATACAAGTAAGTAAGTACTTGTATACTCATGGACAACACTTAAGGTAGTTGTACCGTTTAGCATGTATATCGGGATTCAGACAATAACTCTGAAAGATATTACAGTGACCTTTATTGAAGACATTTGAGATAACCAATTGTGAACAGAATTTCCTTTCTTCTTCTTTCTCTTCAAAAAAAAAAAAAAAACAGACGTACAATGACATCAGACTTTCTACTTACTTCAGTTCTGTTAATGAATTTTGTCCATCCTTGAAAAACTATACAAAATCATTCATGTCTGTCTCACCTATCACTTAGAGGTTTTAGTTCTATATTTGAATTGGTATAATGGCTTTATTCTATATACAGTTTCGAGCGTCATTCTTCATCAGTCATCTCTGTCACCGTTTGCTTTTTTTTGGAATGGCGCCCTCCTATTGGTCGGCTACGATCACGCCACCTTTGCCCCCAACTCGCTTTTTCGTTTTTGTAACCATTGTGTTGGAGCGGGTCGCTCCTTAAATAAATGCATATATTAGTTAATAACCAAATGGAATCCTCTCTTTCTTTTTCCCAGTAAGAGACGCCTACGGAAGCCAACAGTACATAGACAGATAAAGCACATAGGCTATAGTTATTAACTAACATATGCATTTATACAAGGTATGTCCCATAAGTTCCCGGACTGGGTCCATAAAAAAAAAAAGGTAAGATTTTTTTTAAATTTTTTTATTAAAACTTTCCAAAGTAATCCCCCCTTGCTTCAACGCACCAGCGCCATCGTTTCTCCCAATTGTCGAAACAGTTTTTATAAGCCTCTTTTGGAATGCTCTTCAATGTTAACGGCGATTTTTCTATTATGTCATCCCTGGTGTCAAAATGTCTTCCTTTTAGAACTGCTTTAAGTTTGGGGAACAGGAAAAAGTCATTTGGTGCGATGTCTGGGAAATAGGGTGGTTGAAGTAGGATTTGTGTCCCGTTTTTCGCCAAAAAGCTAGTCATCAAGTGCGCTGTGTGAGGGCGAGCATTGTCATGGTGTAGGATCCAGCCACCATTAGTCCATTTTTCTGGCCTTTTTTTCGAATCGCTTCCCTTAGACGGCGAAGAATGCTCAAATACATATCCTTGATAACTGTTTGGCCTGCAAGAAGATACTCGTGATGAAAAATGCCCTTTTTATCCAAAAAATCGACCAGCAACACCTTGTTTCTGGATTTCAATAATCTGGATTTTTTGGGTCTAAGCTCACCCTGACATCTCCACTCGGCAGATTGATGCTTGGTTTCAGGATCATAGCCATAGACCCATGTCTCGTAGCCTGTGATTATCTTGTCTTTCCATTCCGGATCCGTTCTTGTCATTTCCAACTTGTCCTCACAGGTTGCAAGCCGACACAGTTTTTGCTCATTAGTGAGGAATCTTGGGATGGATTTTGCAGGAGTCTTTTTGAGCTTCAAATCTTCGGTTATGATCCTTCCAATCGTTGTTTTAGAGATGCCTGTGTCTTGCTCTAGCTCCAGCAAAGTGGTTCGAGGATTTTCTTTTATCAAATCGGTGATTTTTTTGCACATTTTCATCAGTCGTTTGAAATTTTTGGGCGTCCTTGACGAAGATCATCTTCAATGGAAATTCTGCCAGCTTTAAATCTAGAATGCCATTTAAAAACAATTGTTCTCTTTGGGGAATGCTTTATTAAGCATTTAAAAAGTTTCGGTTGCTGATATTTGAAGTTTCACACAAAATTCTATGCAAATCCTCTGCTTCAATTTTCGTTCCATCGTAAAATCGCCGCAGCGCTATGTGCAACCTTTAAATAAATTAGAATAACTTTGGGGCGCGTGCACGTACCGCCTCGATATTGGTACCACCGTGTAGCCAGATATTCTTTCTATAATAAACAGCCAAATTCATTTACATTTTTCATTTATTTATTTTTTTATGGACCCAGTCCGGGAACTTATGGGACATACCTTGTATAAGGCGCCAATTTATAATTGTAACAAATAGTATTTGAATCAAAACATTCAATCGGGTAAAACACGGGCGTTGCCCGGGTCATTCGGCTAGTATATAATATTGATTATCAGTTTTCCAATAAATTAGTTTAGAAATTGTAGATAATTTTTTTTTAGGGTATAACTGAATAATAAGTACTCATAATGATTATAATTTTAAATTTTTACAGATAGAAAACTCAGCGTTCTCTCTCTGTTTAAATAATAATATAATATTATAACCTGCTGTATAAACAGAGGTAAGTATTTTTTGGGGAAATAATATATTAAAAAAGCATTTTTAAAATGTTTTACGAATCAAGAAAAAAGCCATGATATAAAAGGTACGCTGCATAATGCCCCTAATAACACATTATAGTATGTTATCCACTTATCATCAATAAAGAGATACAAATAATACAATCACTAAGTTTACCAAATACAAATAGAATGTAAATACCAACAGAACTGGAGGAATACGACAATAAATAATTTAATAAATATTGATTAAAAAGGGAGAAAGAGATCCTGAGAAACTTTTTAAAAAGTGGAATATTTTAAATTTAAAAGATGTGTTTATCTTCAACACACATTGGATACGTTTCTATCCTGATGGGTTTAATCTTTGAAATTCTACGCTTCAAGAAAACTTAATCAATCAATATATTTTAAAATGTTTCCACATTGATACTTATAATCCTTTCTTTTAGGAAATTTTTATAAAATTCTAATGAAATTTGTTTCATTTTAAATGCATACATACACAACATAAATATATTTCTATCCATTAGTTTAGTGGTTGTATAGAGAAATTTGTATTTTGAAGATATAGAATAAATAAAGATTAGATTAAATTTCACTTTTATTTATAATATACTAGTCGAATGACCCGGGCAACGCCCGGATTTTATCCGATTAAATGTTTTTATTCAAATACTATTCGTTACAATTATAAATTGGCGCCGTGGATATCACTCTTGTGAAATGTCCCGCTCCAAACTTTGTGTGTTTTCAAAATATAAAAATGTAAACTTTCACAACGATATTTGAAAATTCTATTATTTTGATTTCATATGAATATATTTTATATTTGATATATACATAAAATGATGATAGCAAGTGATTTCTTGCCCCTACGTCGTCATTACATCACTCAAGGCCACTCTTGTGAAACGTCCCTTCCAACCAATCCCCGTAGTCTCACGTGGTCCATTCTTTCCCAACGTTACTTCTCGCAGTTACCTCAGTGAGGCGCTGGTTGCGAGTGAATTAGAGAAAGTTTTACAATAATTTGTTAATAACTCCAAGGATATTCGATATAGAAGCCTGAAAATTTGCCGATAAGTTTTTCCAGATTCAACTCTTCATACTGTTAAACTTTCAGGAAGATTAGTTACGTATTGTGGACGTGTGTAGCCGACAAACACACATACATACATACATACATACATACACTGACTTTTATATATATAGGGGTTTATATACTTGCAACACATACATTTTTCTCATAAAAGGTATAATTATGTGGGGGTGGAGATGATACATGATGACAATTTAATTTTATAAAGTGCGTCATAGGACACATATTGTCCAAACTGTTGAAATTAACAATTCTTGCACATTTCTAAATAAATGGCAATAATAAAATTATTGTTTAACCATTGAATTGTTATTCTATTGTGTGTTATTCTGTATAGAAATAGATTTAGCTTGATAGTTAATGTTGGGAAAAAATATTAGATTCGTAGAGGAAGAGAAAGATCCTTTATTACTTAAAGATATAAAACAATAAAAGAAGGACAAGAGATAAAATTATATGTACATCAGTAGCTCACGCCGGCCTTGCCCTATTCAATTAACCGCTAGCCAACTAACAATCCAACAAAGCTGAGCTATATAGGCAGATGTCAATTAGCATAGACAATATTAAAGTGCTATGCAAATCCCACGAGTATTCTTTCGTAGAAATATCTGGAATTGTCACTTTCAACAGTTAACGTGTGCGCTCTCTTCATTTAGTGTGAGGTTGGTGACTTTGAGTGTAAAGTCCTTGTTCAATAAAATCCTTCAGAGATCGATTTCTTCTCCTATCGTCTTCTTTTCAACACAATATATGCTTCTAGACAAAGACGTATCACTAATATAGAGTATGATAAATTCCATTAGTTGTTGAATTATTTCTCAAAATTATAACAAATACAATGAATTTCTTTCTATTAAAATGAGAGGTTCTAAGCAAAAATGATTTTCGACTAGCTTCTTCTTCTTTCTTATCTTCGCTCAATCATATTAGGGTACTGGATGTAGTAGAAAGCGACTGCCTTTGTCATTAAGACTGGGAGCACTACTCAGTGGGAGGCTGACTTAGCTCCAAAAGAAATGGCCGCCTCTGACATGAGGAACAGACGCCATGTGCAGCCGCTCCTAACATGGAGTACAAACGCTGCTCATCCTGTATCCCTGGATCAGGAGCCCTTACAGGGTACTATCAGCCGGGGCAGCTGAGCCCAGGTTTTTTAGTGAGCTTGTTACTGCTCCCCCTTCTCCATTTTCATCCGGGCTTGGGACCGGCAAAGGCGGAGTTGACTAGCTTACGCTATTTATATGAGTATCATACGGAATCGTGAGATTCATATTAGTAGTGCAATTCAGTCGAATTGTTGTTTTTAAGCTCTAAATATCGCTAGTCCTATAGCCTTTTATATAAAGATTACTTACAATAAAACACAAAGTTTAAGGAAGTTGTACCTCTCAGCAGGAATATCGGGATTGAGATAATAACTCTGAAAGATATTTGATATATAGTGACCTTTATTGAAGACACATGAGATAACTAAATGTGAACAAATTTGCCTCTGTCTCTTAAAAAAAAAAAAAAAAAAACAGATAAACATCGACATCAAAGACTCTTCACTTCCTTTATTTTTGTCTATGAGTGTATTAGTATATATATAGCTAGTCCTTGTTATAATTTTTAATGAATATTTTCTAGCAATTTTAAAATTTCAAAGATAAGTTCTGTTATATTAACAATGCAGTAAAATTTAACTTTCCTTGAAGTCATTATTTTGATTAAATTACAGTTATTCGTAATAGTTTTAATATTTGTTTTCTTGATGTGTAGAGAGCTAAAAATATATTCTATAATAATTATTACATTTATAATATGAAAATTAATATTTGTAAAAAATCTGTTATATATTGTGAAACTATATTAATTTCATATTAATAAAATATTTTGAAATCATATTCTTCCATCAAAACAGACAACAATTAAAGGCGAACGTCTATGTGCAAATATACCTTTCAGTCAATGTTATACAGCTTCATCAAGTTTAGCCAATTCTTAAAGTCTTTCTTAAATCTATTGTTTCAGTTAAAAAGTCTTCAAAAGTTTAGGAGAGCTTCGATTTCAACAAGTTGTACCAAAGGACTATCCAATTTGCCTTTGATATTTCGTTAGTCCATTGTTGGAAATGAATGAATAATTTTTGTATTTTACCACATAGAAAACTTTAACTTCAGATTAATAGATTACATATTAACGAAGTTTTTGAAATGTTCCGACAAATTTGTGAACTTTTTAACCTGGAAGGATCAGGTTCCTAATATATCTTATTGTTTCTCTCTATCATTTTTACAAAATTTATTTACCTTTATAATATATTTATAACTGCTTCTGTTTAAAAATGTAAATTAGCATCTTTGTAGTTGTTTGAATCGGAATGGCTTTCAGTCAATTCTGAAACTTTTGCCGCTATTTCGGCGGAGACTTGAGATTTTTGGATGGTTTTTTTTTTCGGGCTTGCAGCCCACTTTCTTCGCTTTCAGCCAACATCCCAAAGGGGTTAGTTATCTCTATTACCTCCATCCTAGCCGCAGAAAACGCGGAACTCGCGCACCGCGTAGCCGCACGGCCGAGAGAGAGATTCAAATGTCAAAAATTAAAAATGTAAATCGACGCAATTATCCCTAGCCGGGATATCGGGTTTTGTGTGTTGAAATAAAATGAAAAATTGTAGATTTTATTGATACGTGGATTTAATTAAAGTGTGAATATAAATTTTAACACACATTACCCTGAATATTTATGCATTGACAAAGGTTGGCATTCAACCAACCGAAATATTGGCAAATAAATCTTTTAAATCAATCCAATATATTGTTGCATCATGGCTAATGAACATATTTTATTTTAATTAGTAATATTATTTTTCATATATTTTAAATTCAAAATTATATTTTATTTTTATTTATTTTATTAAACAGAATATATGTATTATAAACAGAATATATGTATTATATAATCATCATTTGTATTTAGGTACACGTGTGACTTCACTGCTCTCTTTGATGTGAGAAAATAAATTATTCTGGAGGCTACTTAAAGTAGACATATCTCATTATTCCCTTATATAAATTTGTAGGATGGTTGAAACACGCTCTGGTAAGATGCAAGACCCAGCACAGGAGAGAATCATGGCTGAAGAGTCTGCCAAGCCGCAACCTGGTGCAACAATTGGTAGAGATACTAGTTCCGACCCAGTTGTCCTGAATCCCAACATCGACATCCCCAAGTATGATGGAACGGAAGACCCTCGCCCATGGATTGAATCTCTTGAAGAAATTGGCTTCCTGTACCATTGGGCAGACTACATTATCTCTCGTTATGCTACCATGAATATGATTGGTAGCGCCAAAACCTGGCTGAACCTACACAAGATAAGTTTCACCAGCTAGGAAAATTTTAAAGAGCCGCCTAATTGAGGATTTTGCCTCAGACGCCAACAAAGAAGAAATTAAGACGAGACTAAACAGGATGCAACAGTGGAATGAACCTGCAATCAGGTTCGCAGAGGGTATCCTTGTACTGTGCAACAAGGTCGACCCCCAAATGGAAGAAGAGACTAAAATAAACTGGGTTATTGGAGGGTTAAAGAATGAATACTCTTTTGCCCTTCACCTAAACCTTCCTAAAATACCAATGAACTTCTAGAAATTTGTAAAAAGCTGGATTTGTTCGAAAAGAATTACCAAGAACGTGCAGAAAAATCAAAAGCTCTATATAATGGACCACGCTCTCCTCGTCCCCATCATCAAGAGCAATGGAAGAATGCTACGTCGTTCAGAAGACCATATCAGAACACCTCCAAGCCCCAGGCCCCCGCTCCGAGGTACTACCAGAACACATCCAAGCCCCAGGCCCCCACTCCGAGGTACTACCAGAACAAGCCTCTGCCCCAGGTATCTGCCCCTAGACGATCTTACACTCCCAATCCTGAGCCAAACCCGGTCTACCCAAGTAAAACATACAATAAGAATTCAAATTCAAATAGGAATAGGACAGAAGACGGGAGACCAATATGTTTCAAGTGTAACAAGCCAGGACACGTAGCGCGGTATTGCAGAGTCAGGTTTGTAAGAATTGTGGAAGAGGACCCCATAGTTACACAAGACAAGGTCGAAGAAGAAATCCGAATGGATAATGGAACTCAGAAGTCGAGACCTCTGCTCTACGCTGACGTAAGTAATAGCCCGTACTCGAGTATCCCTACAAATAATAGATATGCCGCATTAGAAGATTTAAACTAAGCATCGCGCCTGAGTCCGTCAATCAAAGCAAGTCGACCATAAATGGAATTAAAAAGTTGGACCCCAAATATAAAATGAACATTAACGTGGATAGAATCGGTATCTGCGAAGCTTTGATTGATACAGGCGCCGATCTTTCAGTGGTCGACCTTAGTACAGCTCTTAACACAGGTCTTGAAATAATAAATCCTGATAAAATGTGCTCCGGACCCGATGGCAAAGAATTAGATATCGTAGGAAATATTATTTTAAATATAAAATTTGATGACAAAACAATTACACATCAATTTGTGATAATGAGAACACATTTGCGAATATTTATACTTGGACGTGATTTTCTTAAGAAAATGAACGCAAAAATTGATTGTCAGCGTGAAATAATCAAATATGACTTGACAGAAAATCGTGACGTAATCAAATATCAACAGAAAAAATAAAAAAGTGCAAAGGATGCATTTATACCAGAACTTTCTATTAAATTGATTAATGCATTTGTAGAAGCAGAGGATGGCGAATACATCATCGAGGAGAACCATAAAATGTTTCAAACAAATGGACTTCGACTAGCGAGAAGCTTGATAAATGTTGTGAATAAGGAAACATATATCTGGATAACAAACCCTTACCCTCGACCATTAAAAATATTAAAAAACCAAACATTGTGCTTTGGAAGCCAGCCAGCCGAAGTGAATCTTATGGAAGAAAGTGAACAAAAAGAGCATGAAGAACCCCAATTTCAGATAAACGAAAATTCAGCATATAAGGAAAAGGAGCAATTGAAACAAGTTTTGGAAAAGTACGAGGATTTGTTTTCTTCGGGATTAGGAAGATCCAACTTAGCGAAACATCGGATCGATACAGAAGGCGCGAAACCGATCAAACACAAGCCGTATAGGGTGAGCGCGAAAGCGCGAGAAATCATAAAAGAACAAATTGATGAAATGCTCAGAGACGGCATAATTAGACCATCCTCGAGTCCATGGTCCTTCCCTGTAATCGTGGTCAAGAAGCGAGATGGTAAGTACAGATTTTGCGTTGACTACAGAAAATTGAATGATGTAACAGTGAAGGATGTTTACCCAATTCCCAGAATTGATGAAGTATTGGATACACTTCAAGGATCCAAATACTTTTCAGCGATTGACCTTAAATCAGGATATTGGCAAGTAGAGGTTGAGGAGAAAGATAAAGAAAAGACAGCCTTTACTACAGCACATGGCCTATATGAGTTCAACGTAATGCCCTTTGGTCTATGCAATGCCCCTGCTACATTTGAGAGGAACATGGAAAATATGCTTGGTAATCTTAGATGGCAAATTTGCTTATGTTATCTAGATGACGTAATCATTTATAGCTCGGATTTTTCAATACATCTCAAAAGAATAGAAGCTGTTTTAAAATGTTTTCGCGAGGCTAATTTAAAATTGAACAACAAAAAATGCCAATTTGCTTTCGAAGAACTGGAGATTCTTGGCCATATAACTAATCAACATGGTATAAAACCAGCGGAGCATAATATCAAGGCTATTAAAGATTTTCCCCGGCCCAAAAAGATAAAAGAAGTTCAATCATTTTTAGGAATGTGCTCATATTATAGAAAATTTATCAAAGGTTTTTCAAAAATTGCCGATCCATTAACCAGTCTTATAAAAAAAAAGTACCTTTTACCTGGACAGAAAATCAAGAAAAAGCATTTCAAGCCCTTAAAGTAGCATTGATAAATCCTCCAATCTTAGGGCACTTTGATCCGAATGCAATTACTTACATTCATACTGACGCATCTAACATCGGCCTGGGTGCAACATTAGTCCAAAAGTTCGGCGATAAAGAAAATGTTATCTCATATTTAAGTCGAACACTGAGCAAACCTGAACAAAATTATTCGACTACCGAAAAAGAATGTCTAGCTGTTGTGTGGTCAATGTCCAAGTTACGACCCTACCTATATGGAAGGCACTTCAAAATCGTAATTGATCACCACGCACTATGCTGGCTTAAGAATCTGAAAGATCCGACCGGCCGATTAGCACGATGGGCACTGAAGATTCAGGAATATAAATTCGAAATTATACACAAATCGGGTAAAAAACATCTGGACGCTGATGGTCTATCTAGAGGACCCTTACCTGAAAACGAATGGGACGAAGATTATGAAAGACTATTTCTGAATCAAATAATAGACGAAAAGGATGATTTTATTGAGAATATTAAGGAGAACCTTAGTGGAAACAAGCGTTCAATTACACAGAACTTCAAAGAAGAAAATGGGTGTCTCTACAAGAAAAATCCAAATCCTGAAGGTAGGGCATGGTTGCTGGTAGTGCCAAAGAAGAGAAGGAAGAAAGTCATGAGTGAATACCACAACCATATGCTGAATGGCCATCTGGGCGTCGCCAGAACCACTTACCGATTGAAGAATAAATACTATTGGCCTTCCATGTTGAAATATGTTTCAGAATTTGTAAAGACGTGCCATCTTTGCCAAAGTCGGAAGGTTCAAATCACTTGCCTTCTGGACTTTTACAACCTATTCCCCAGCTAACTACCCTTTTGAAAGAATCGGAATTGACTTTGTTGGCCCCTTTCCATCAACGAAAAGAAGAAGGAAGTGGATAATTGTGTTGACTGATTATTATACCAAGTATGCTGAAACAAAGGCAGTATCAGAAGCAACCGCGAAAGAAGTCTCTACATTTTTAATCGAACATATTATTTTACGTCACGGGGCCCCAAGATTTCTTATTAGCGATAGAGGTTCACAATTCACTAGCAATTTGATGAAGGAGGTAATGAAAATGTGCAAAGTGAAACACTGCTTCACAACGAGCTACCACCCCCAGACTAACGGACTAACGGAACGGCTGAATAGAACTTTAATCAATATGATCAGCATGTATGTGAACACAGACCAAAAGAACTGGAATGAAATCCTCCCTTTTATCACCCACGCGTATAATACCACGATTCAAGAAACCACAGGCTACTCTCCATTTTTCCTGTTGTTTGGAAGGGAACCCATGTCCCTCTTAGACGACGAGAATATCCCAACGGACAGTAACATGGACGATTACGACGAATATATAGAAAACTACTTAGATAAAATAGCAAGGACGAGACAGGTAGTCATTAACAACACAGAGAAGACTCAGGAAAGAATGAAAAGAAACTATGACAAAAAACACAATGAGAAAATCTATGAACCAGGACATTTAGTGGCAGTTTGGACACCAGTCAGGAAAATCGGAAAATGTGAAAAACTATTGAGAAAATATTTTGGCCCATATCGAATATTAAAGAAGCTGTCTAACTTAAATTACTTAATTGAGCCGAAAGATAATCCTGGCCAAGACCCATTTATTGTCCATGTCTCAAGACTCAAACCCTATTTTGAGAGAATTGATGAGGTAACTCGCGAGGACGTGACGACCTCTGGAGAGGGAGAAGTGTTGCATCATGGCTAATGAACATATTTCATTTTAATTAGTAATATTATTTTTCATATATTTTAAATTCAAAATTATATTTTATTTTTATTTATTTTATTAAACAGAATATATGTATTATAAACAGAATATAAGTATTATATAATCATCATTTGTATTTAGGTACACGTGTGACTTCACTGCTCTCTTTGATGTGAGAAAATAAATAAATTATTCTGGAGGCTACTTAAAGTAGACATATCTCATTATTCCCTTATATAAATTTGTAGGATGGTTGAAACACGCTCTGGTAAGATGCAAGACCCAGCCAGCACAGGAGAGAATCATGGCTGAAGAGTCTGCCAAGCCGCAACCTGGTGCAACAATATATACATCTTTTTATTATCTAAAAAATATGAATATATAACTAATAATAAAAACAACCTCCGAGAATAAGTTTCATGCTTTATGTATATATTCTCTCAAGCTTTCGGGTATTATAAACTCTTATAGACTAGATCATGACAAAAATTATCATTTACTCCCGTAGAAGGGTTTACAATTCCCGAAAGCCTGAGAGAATATATAAATGAGTAAAAAGCAGTTTTTTTATTATTATTTACATTTCAGAGGGTTCTCTCTTTCGTATATATATATATATTCTGAATATAGAGCAATCCATAATAGATATATTTAAAATAAGGCTTGTTTTGAATTAAATACGAGTTTTTATTAATCCAATATTTCGATGGACCAATCGTCCATCTTTTACGAGGTTTTTGTTTTGAAGCACACAGCAGGTCGTGGTGAGCCACGGACGTCTTTTTGGGCCCAAGCTTTTTGGGCGATAAACCATCTATGATATACTACATTATATATATATTACATTGTTTTTATTTTGTTTATATTTAATTTTATTTAGAACTAGACGGGTGACCCGGGCTTCGCCCCGGGATTGACCCGTGTGCATATCTACCCGAGTGATATATATTTAGATAAGATTTTTTTTATAATTGTTATTAGCATTATCTATTTGTTTGCATCAGCATAATTTAATCTAATCTTTGATAGAGGGCGCTGTTCGTGAGCTAAGTAGAATAATTTGAATATATAGGTTTAATAATTGATTTATATATTTTTTAAAATAGCCTATCGTCTTCCCCGTATTTTTTTACCTATGTATGGAAATTTTGGTTTGAATTAGTGAACTACTGCGAATTTGTATACCAGACATACAAACATTGATTTTATATATATATATGTATATATTAGAAGGTTTACCACCCAATAAGCTTGTAAGACGTCCGTGGCTCACCGCGACCTGCTGTGTGCTTCATAACAAAAACCTCGTAAAAGATGAACGATTGGTCCATCGAAATATTGGATAAATAAAAACTCTTATTAAATCCAAAATAAGCCTTATTAAAAAAAATATATGTATTTATCTCCATATATCATCTGCATTATGTAGAGATTCTGGTAAATTAAATCTAAAATAATTTTCTACGAATTTACAGATTAACGAATTAAATTTTAGTGTCTCTTAATATTTGTTAATACGATAGGTTTTACTGTATAGAGAGAGAGAGATATATATATATATATAAATATATTGGTTCTCCCCTACTGTGGGGCAACTCCACAATGTCCAGCTAGCAACTAGTGATTTAATTATCTTCCTGGTGTCGTCCATTGGGGAAGTTCAATCTCTGTTATGAGACCGGAATTCTAAATAGTGAAGGGATCAATGGAGCGAAATGACACCCTAGCTAGATCAGTTAATGATTCCTCACTCTACAAAAATAAAAACTGCTAACAGCTTTCTAAAAGATGTGCTTGAGTAAAGGTTTCGATTAGAGGAATTGTTTTTCTTTCCATTTGAAACTAATAATCTAAAATATCTGTAATTATATAGAATCTCGAGAATATTAGCCTGTTACACATGCGAAGAGTAATTTTTTAAATATATAAACTTGAAAATAAGTGTCGAATAATAAAATCAAACTATTCTCATACCGCTTAAATTCAAAAATTCCAGAAAAAAAACTTGCGCATACTAATTCTTGTACATATTTCAAATATCTTTCTTTCCTTTCAATGTTCAGTTTACCTTTGTAGTGCGAGTGTCCCTAGGGGACATAGCGCTCTAAGTCGAAACATAATTTTAAAAAATAGTAAAATAGAATAAAAATAGTCATATCATTATAATACAAACACAATATACAATTTTCTCTTCTGTTTAAGAATACCATCGTTTAAGTTTCAATTATGTTTTTAATCCGGTTATTGAATTGTATAAAATGAATTGTATATAATCTACTAAAATGTATTTAGGCGCAAGTATCCCGAGCTGGGATATCGCGTCCGATATGTCAAATAAAATAAATAAACTATAATACAAAGAATAAAAAAATCAAAAAATAATTCAGAACTCAAATATTGAAATTCATTTGGGTTCGAGAAGAGTACAGATAGAGAATTATACAATACTCATTATATAATATATAATAAATATTGACACACAAAAACGGATCACTTCCTAGAATATAATCTACTATCTTATATTTATTATAGAATTTTAAAGTTCAATGTAACTTCTAGTCTAAAGAAACACTTCACGATGATTGGCTAATGAACTTAACGTTGATTGGTTGATTGAAATCATCGTGACAGTGAACAGCCTATCAGAACACGAATAAAATAAAAATAAACATTATTGAAGCGTTTAGTAGACTATAATTTTTCCAAATATAAAATAACAAACACCAATAAAAATTGAATAAAGGTATGTTGATTTTAATTTTATTAGTATTCTTTTGAAATTCCTATTGATAAATAATAGTAAGGATGGATACAGTTATTAATATCGTAGTTCAGGATCTAATGTGTCTCGTGCTGTCTCATTATTTCGTGTGTCTTCAATAAAGGTGATTGTGTATCAAATATCTTTCAGAGAGTTATTGTCTGAATTCCGATATACATGCTAAAAGGTACAACTTCTTTAAGAGTTGTCCATTTTCGGGGAAAAATATAAAATAACTAAAGTTTATGCTGCTCTCTACTGAAGTATTTTTATACTAAGCTGTCATAATGTGAAACATTGTATAATTCTATCTTGCAAGAATAAATAAGTAAAATTTATAAATAAATGTAATGTGTTTGAATAAGGTAAAAAAACAGTTAATAAAGAAACTAGTTCAAGATAAAATTGTGGAAGGCGTTTACAAACTGCAAAATTATCTTACAATACGTTTCTTTGAGAGAAATGTTTGTAGTTTAAAATAAACTCTTAGCTTAAAATCTAGTGTTTTCCTTATATTCAATAATTACTTGATAACTATTTCTCTCATAAAATGTGATGTGTATTTGTATGCTATCTACGAGTGATAGAGAGAGTTTGGATATTTAAAAAAATCTTAATTTCAACTAATTTTGATGGTTTTAATAGAGATTAAGAAAGAGATAAATACAATATATAGGTCAACATTAACTGAAGGCGAATAAAAGCAATATAGACCAACAGGTAATGAAAGTTTTGCTTATTCGAATGATTACTTTAGAACTATTGCTTTCATAAGATGTGATGTGTATTTGGATGATACCTACGGGTGATAGTTTGAATATTAAAAAAAAATCTTAATCATAACAAATGTTGATGGTTTCAGAAGAGATTAAGAAAAAGATAATCACACTATATAGGTCAACATTAACTGAAGGCGAATGAAGGCAATGTAGGTAGCAGGTAATGAAAGGTCCCATCTGTCTTCCTCCATCATCTCCCATCTGGAATCTCTTATTGGAACTCTTTGTCTCTCTTTATTTCCCCCTATTCCTCGTTCTATCTTTCTGTCAGCATCTATGCTCACTCTCGATTGCATTACACCTTCGAAAATATATTTAATCAGAGATAAAATATAAAACGATATTAAAAGTTAATCTTTAATTAAAATTAACATTTTTAATTTGAAATGTGAAAGAAAGGAGATTTGGAATATTTTTTAAAATTAGATTATAATGCTATTACATTTAAGACTGCCTGCCAAACAGTAAAAATTGTCAAATAGACAAGTTGAAATATGTAATAATGCTGTTACATTTGTGATTGCCTGCGAATTTTGAAAATACGTCATAGACACAAGTTAAAATAGATAATAATATTACATTTGTAGGTGCCTGCCAATCATGACAAATTTTAAAGTAATAAAATATGGGTGTTATCATTAGAAAAATTAATGATGAATGCAAACACAAATGTGATGCTATTATTATCCACTTTCAGTTTATCGCTCTGTAAAATTTCCTGTTTGGAATGCGCGCGCGCAACCACAAAGTTGATAACATTATTAACTATTCCAAATCCTGTTTACCTTGCATTTCGAATAAAAAATATGCCATTTGTTTTGATAAATCTTTTATAGTTTTAATATATTAACATATTTGACTTTGAATTATGAATACAAATATATTTATTTATATGTTGTATGCAATATATCTTCCTGACATGCATTATCTTTCCATAAGCATATAGAAATATATTTAGATAATAAAAGGCATATATTGGATTTTATAAAATATTTATTTTGCCAATATTAATAAATATAATAAATATATGCCTTTATTATCTAATGAATTAAATATGGATTGCTCTATTTTCAAAATAGAAATATTTGTGTAATTAGGTATGCCTATGAATAGATACGTAATACATGAAAGAAAGCTAGCTTATGTAAAATAAAGAAACTGATATTTTTGAATATCATTTGTTGGTTGAAAGTTGGTTTAGAAAGGATATAGCTACATCAAGCAATAATTTATTCAACTCCCGACGTATCAGTCATTCACTGTCACATTCCTTAGCGAGATATGATTATTTAGAATGATTATTTTGAATCCTATTTCCAAAATGCATGTAGAGCGTCACGTATCTGAATAAATCGAGAAATAAATAAAAGCTTAAAAATAAAAAGACTTTTGCAAATTAAAAAGATAAAAATATAAATATTATATACATAAAATTTTACACAAATAAATTTACTGGCAATGCGTTTCTTTTAAATATCATCAAATATTATCTCTACAGACCTTACTGCAATTGAGTTATTGAATGAGAGGGCTTGGCTCATCAGTAGTGAACCCTCTCCACGGTTTCGCCAAATTAATCTCTAGACCGCTCTACTATTGTATTGGACTGGTTTTGTTATATACCCTGCATTTTCTATGGAAGGCAGCTTAGGGGTGTTTAAGGAACTATGAACATTGCAGTAAGGTCTGTAGAGATAATATTTGATGATATTTAAAAGAAACGCATCGCCAGTAAATTTATTTGTGTAAAATTTTAACGATAGATGGCAATAAAATTTAATTTACTAAAATTTAATTATAAACATAGTTTAACAAAATTTATATATATATAAATTTTATTTTTTTTAATTTTTTAATTTGCGAAATTCTCCTTTATTTTCAAGCTCTTATTTATTTCTCGATATATATGCATATACGTGAGGCTTTACATATATTCCAGAAAATCATACATGTATATAAGTAGAAGTAGGATTCAGAATAAGCATTCACTTGGGGAGAGTGAGAGCGAGTTACTGAAACATTATGAATTAAACAATTATTGATGTGGTTATATTCTTCCCAAAGGATTTTCATTGTTACCTTTTTAATAGTTTTATTTTAGAAAATATTATAAAATTTTATGCTTATTTTTAGTGGGATCTTAGTTATACGATGTAGAGAGAAAATATGGTATAATGAACATGCTTATATATTTGAAGACATATATTTATATATGAGAAAACAATAGAAAAAATAAAAGATAATTGGGTCAGGTGTTGGTTGATATTAAAAATAAAAAAAGCACATGTGCTCGTGGTCAGGAGATGCTTTCTTTATTTTTAATATTTATATATATTTTTTTTTCTTTAACTAAAAAGGAAGAATTTAAAGAAAATACCCTTTCACTAATTGAAATAATGAATGAAATACCCTAATCACAATTACAAGATATTTCTTTATAAGGTAATAACACGCCATCTATATCTAACAAAGGAAAACACATGAGTACGCCAGTTTCTTTCAAACATAAATCAAACTTCTACTGTACTACTGCGATGAAAGATACGAGGTGTGTTCAAAAAGAATCGCGAATTTTGAATTTTCGCAGGTTACGTATATTCGAATTTCGATCTTTTTGTGGCTTTATGTTGGTACTCATGTCTCTCACTTATGCCGACAAGCTCGGCCATTTTGAATGTTCACTTAATTGTTGACAGCTGCTTTGCTTGCAGGTGTTTTGGATCCTCTTCGATTTTTACCTATTAAAAGAATGGATCAAAGAACCTGTATCAAAATTTGTGTGAAAAAACGAAATTAAGTGCGCGGATGCATTCCGAATGTTGACTGTGGCATACGGAGAAGCTACCTTGGACCGAAGCAACGTTTATCGGTGGTACAAAATGTTCTCAGAAGGCCGAGAAGATGTGAACGACGAAGAACGTGCCGGACGCCCGAGCACTTCAACAACAGACGAAAAAATTAATGAAGTGGAGAAAATGATATTGGCCAATCGTCGAATCACCGTTAGAGAAGTTGCTGAGGACCTAAACATATCGATTGGCTCGTGCCATTCGATTTTTATCAATGATTTGAGCATGAGACGGGTCGCCGCGAAATTCGTGCCAAAATTGCTCAATTGCAACCAAAAACAGCATCGCATGAACATTGCTAATGAAATGTTGGACTCTGTCCGCGACGACCCAAATTTGCTCCAGAGGGTCATAACTGGTGACGAAGCGTGGGTTTATGGTTATGACGTGGAAACCAAAGCTCAATCATCTCAATGTAAGCTGCCGCACGAACCAAGACCGAAAAAAGCGCGCGAAGTTCGGTCGAATGTGAAAGTTTTGCTGACAGTTTTCTTCGATTGCAGGGGCGTGGTGCATCATGAGTTCTTGCCACAGGGTAGAACGGTCAATAAGGAATATTACCTGCAAGTTATGCGCAATTTGCGGGAAGCAATCCGCCAGAAACGCCCGGATTTGTGGAAGAACAAAAATTGGCTTTTTGCACCACGATAACGCCCCTGCTCACACATCGTTGCTTGTGCGCGACCTTTTGGCCAAAAACAACACACTAATGATGCCGCAGCCACCGTATTCCCCAGATCTGGCCCCCTGTGACTTTTTCTTGTTCCCTAAACTGAAGAGGCCCATGAAAGGACGACGTTACGCTACGCTTTACGAGATAAAGACGGCATCGAAGGAGGAGCTGAAAAAGATTTAAAAAAATGATTTTTTGAAGTGCTTCGAAGATTGGAAAAACCGTTGGCACAAGTGTATGATATCTCATGGGGATTACTTTGAAGGGGACAAAATAGGTATTCATGAATAAATAAATAATTTTTGAAAAAACACAAAAGTCGCGATACTTTTTGAACACACCTCGTATATTGGGAGGGCTTTGTTCAACAGTGGTGAAATGGCATATGTCCATAATTTGCTTAAATGCCATTTCTAAGATTCCACCTTTTAGTGCAGCGTATATACGCAGAATGTTCCAATACATTATTAGAGCTCTAAAAAGCGGTCTGGTAGATTAATTTTGCGAAATCACTGGGAGGGTTCACCACTGAAAAACCAAGTCCTCCC
>CP092867.1:53034701-53073773 GCA_030710605.1 Cordylochernes scorpioides
GATCTGAAAGATGTGAATATACGACGGGATGGAAGACTAAGCAAGACGATGTCCTGATAAGATCAAGGAGTGATATGGCCTTTTATAGAACAAGAATGTTTGATCATCTTGTCCGATGGTTGGTGTGGACGAAGATATCGCTGTAGGATGCATTGAAAAAAAAACAGAAAAGAATTGCAAAGATAATAGAATTGATCAACAATTTCGCGAGAAAAAGACCCAACGATATTGCCACGTGGAAAATTAAGAAATAGAAACTTCAGGATGATACAGAAATTTTTTAAGGCAAGAACAAACAATGAATGATAGACAAAAGATAAGCACTGAGGGAAGTTTACAGAGTAGCAAAATATGAACATAATAAATGGTACTATGTTAATAAAATAATAAATATTTTGTTACAATATTATTGAAATCCTAAATATAGAAAGAAATATTTGTAAGTACAGGAATACTGCTCTCAAACCTATGGATGGTTGAATGGTTGAGAAGAACTAGGTAGATATCATATGTATATAAGTTAATTAATCTGTGAATAGGTTTCACATATAGACACAAAATTAGACGGTGAATAATTCATATGGAATGTGTAAATACAGAAGATTATTTTAACCAACAAACCACCTCTCAATATTTACACACGTGGGTGGAGAAATAATTAAAATTGAGATGGAAGAGTAATGTTATAATTAATAATTTACGTGTTTATTGACACGAGAGAAAATATGTGTCAGGAGTAACCAATATATTTATTTGGAATTAATTTCTGTGAATATATTTATTTTATTTGAGAGCTTGGATTTCTAGTGTAGCAAGCCGTTCATCTTTCTTGGTTCCATTTTTAAGTTCCCAGTGGAGTTTGTAACATGGAGGATTTGAAACTAGAGTTGGTTGCTCTAGTGAATTGGTAAAATGCTACGTTCTTGTGTGAGGAACATCAAATTTCGTGATATATCATCTTAATTCAATACACTTTGTTCTCCAGTATAAGGTTTGTGTGATGGGAATTCGTTTTAAAAATTGCTGTTAGACATATATCGTGAAGATGTGAGATTTTAGATTTTCTTATATTTATTATCGCAGTGTAAAAAATAGGAATTTGCTATAAATTTTTGAAAAAAAAGTAAGAGTATGAAATTGCACTGGGATAATATGAATAAATCAATAAAAAGGCATATCCTTATCATGCAACTGAAAATTTCTGATGGCTTTGACCAATTCTGGAATAATTAAAAATGAACGAATAGTTGAGATTTATTCCGAAAGATGGCCTAAGCATAATGATGAGATGCTCTTTTCTTAAATTATACACCTTATCCCGGTGTAATATCACATTTGTACTATTTTATTTCACAATATTCCGCGTTCTCACACAATTCTGGACTTAACTACCCATTTCATGATTTTTCAGGATGTCTGAATGACCAGCTTTTTGGTCGCTGAGGTACTGCTTGCACCACGCTGACGAGGGCCAACAGCCCGAAACGCGTCCGTGGTTAGATTTTCTTGTTTAATCAAGAATGGTTATTTGGCTAATTCTGGAATAATTAAAAATCAACGAATAAATGATATTTTTTAGACAGTTGGCGTAAGCCATCAACAACTTTCAGTTGCATGATAAGGATATGCCTTTTTCTTAATTTATATATTTAATATATTTTTATTTATTCCTCAAGGCCTATATATTGAATAATATAAGAAATAAAACTATAAAGCATGAATGCCTTTTTTTTTAATCAAATGAAACAAACTTTCTACGGTGCCTTTACAACAAGGATTTCTTCATTGATTGAAAAAATATATATTATTGCCCAATTGTTTTTTATGGCGCGTTATTGTCTTATGTTTTATATATAATGTATATATATATATTAAAAAACGAAAGAAAAAATAAAAGATCAGGTGTTGAAATTAATATTAAAAATGGCATATCCTGACCAGGAGCACATGTGCTTTAGAGAAGGCAGAGCGCCATCTGGTGGAACAGAAATCAACTAAACATTGATTTAGCCTGTTACCTGATATTTGCCCAACCCAATTTCTTGATAAATCAAGAAAAGCCATCCACGAACGCGTTTCGCGCTTTTGGCGCTCGTTATATATATATATATATTGGGTTGAGAGAAAAAAGTATTTAAATAACCAATACTTGGCTAAACGCCAACCATTGCCGAGGTACAGCAACGTATTTATTTTAATGACCAATATGTCAATAGGTTATAATTGAAAATAACTTATTACAGTAGAACCTCCATGAGAGGACACTCGCGCTAGAGGATGCCTCTCTATAAATGACAATTATCATTTGCAAAATTGCCATTTTTACTATTTAGTAACTCTCCGATAGGAGGATACCTATCCCTAAAGGACACTTTGGCTCTGCAATAAGGTGTCCTTTAAATGGAGGTTCTATTGTATTATATAAAAAACAAGAGAAGTTTCAGCACAAATATATATATATATATATATATATATATAGATATAATATTGCCAACTTTTTTTAATTTATATTTTATATATCTAATAAAGGAAAATTTTGACTAAAACCTAATTATGTTATGTGGCTCTGAGCTTGTTCATACAAAATAAACACTTCAACAATGGTTGGCGTTCAGCCAACTACAATAGTGGTTATTAAATTATATTTTATCCAATATATAGCTTTTATTGTATATATATTTATGAATTTGTCCCTCTCTGCTTTAATATATATTTGAGCGGATATAGGAGATAGGCTTTAGTTCACGACAAAACTGAAGATAGCGGTTATCGTTGAAAATAAAAAACATTGTAAATATGCTCGCTTAATTCAGGGTAGTGTGAGTCGAAATATCAATGTATAAATTTCTTAAATAAGGAAACAATATTTATTTCTCCAAATAAGAATTAGGCCAAGGCGGAAGCTTCCAGGCACCTTAATGTAATAGAACCTGAGAGAAACCCAGGTTCTTCAGCTAAAGACCAAATCAACAAACTGATAAAGCAAGTAACAAAATCAAACAGCAATAATTTCATTCACTTCTGGTATCATATAACTTCAAACAAGCAAACCCTCCAACTAAATGGACTTTGTTTATGCTTATCATTTGTGTGTATGACAATTAACTAAGTCTCAATAAGATATTTTGAATTGTCTAACTAAATGTGAAAAATACTCTACACAGATATAAATCGGATAAATGCGAAGATTGTTCAATAAAGAAGAAAGAAAAAAACCCTTTCTTTAATAACAAAACTCAAGGTGTATGATAAGTATATACTGAAATGAATTCAAGATAAACAATATAGTAGTGAGATTGATATTAAATATAGTTTATTAATCGTTCACTTAAGATTATTTAAAGTCATATCGTGACAATGCGCGTCCACATGTATCACATCAAACAACCACCTTACTCAATGGATTCAGCATCCTCCTTACAGCCCGGACATTGCTCCCAGAGACTACCACTTGTTTCCCGCTCTCAAAAAAAACACCTTAAGGGACAGAAATTGGAGTCAGACGAGGAAGTGCAAGAAGCAGTCGTCAGTTGGCTTCGCGACGCGGCGAGAGTGTTACGACGCCGGCATTAAAAAACTGGTTTCCAGGATTCAAAAAGTGATTGATTGTCAAGGAGACTATGTTGAAAAATAGACAAATGTTCAACCTTTCCAACAATGTACGCAAAGTTGTAAATAAATTACATTTTCCATGAAAACAAAATAGGAGACCTTATGTAAGAGAATCAGAGGCTGGATCTCAGAAATTGTTTATTAACAATAACATTAGATTAAGATGACAAAGAATAAAAAGACAAGCGTAGTAGCAGAAACCAAAACTTAAACTACAGTTACAGTCGATGTGTGTGTGTGTGGCCCCAGGTCACGTGATGTCCGGTAGGAAAGGTGGCGCAACAGCTGATGTGCGAAGTTACTCTCCAACACCTTACCTTTGAATATACCCTCGTATATATTGAGAGAAAATTTGAAAATTACAAATTATTTACTTCAGATGAATCCCTATTGCCATGTCGAGGAATTCCTTCTGAACAGACTTAAGTAGAAATAATATTTGATGCTATTCAAAAAACTTATTGCCAATAAATATATTTGTTAGAAATATTATCGATAAATGGCAATTGAATTTATAAATTTAAATTATAAATTCTCATTTTCTCACATATAGACGGTGCTTTGTATTGAAAAAAAAAACAGAAACTATTTAAACCTGAATTCTTCATAACTAGCAACATATAAGCTATATATCTGTGGAATTCTATTTATTCCAAAAAAATCTAATTTCACATAAATTGTACTTTATAAATCTCTATTCATGATAATATTGTGAAAAAATATTTGTAATTTTAAAAATTGTATTTTACTCATCATTAGGTTTTGGTTAATTTTCACTCATTTAACCACAATAATGGTCTGTAATCAAAGAAATTCTTTTATAGCAAAACATGCTCGTTTGTGTTCTACACTAAGAACCATCAACATTAGACCTTTTATGACATTTACCTGTAAGATATTTTTATTACGGTAGGGAACAACTACCCATAAAAAAGAAATAACTAAATTTTTTTTTTTCATTTTTTCGTGGGCTTAATGCCTTCCATTTTTATCGACGCCTAGCTAATTGGTTTTGACCCCTGCATTTTTTTATTGATGTAATAAAAATAATTATAGTTTTAAAAATATCAAATATTCTACACCTGTGTGGTTTGTATATGGTTAATAAAATATTCATTAATGTTTTATTAGCAATTATTATTTTTATAAATAAAGTTAAATCTCTTTCGCAATAGGTTTCCTTTATTAACCTATTTTTAATAGAACTAATAACTATGAATTTTAATAAAGATAAACTTATTGGAAACTGATTTATATTTTTATTTATAATATTTATAAGAGTTATTATTATATATGCATTTATGAAAAAACAATATAAAAAAGTGGGTCAGGTGTTGATATTAAAAATATATATAAAAATGAATGTTTGTATGTCTGTATGTCCGGTATACAAATTCGCAGTAGTTCACTAATTCAAACCAAAATTTCCATACATAGGTAAAAAAATACGGGGAAGACGATAGGCTATTTAAAAAAATATATAAATCAATTATTAAAACTATATATTTTTATTCAGAAAATGATGATGACGATATTGCTGTATCATGTTTGATTATCAGCTACAAAATTATATCGGGAAAATATTAATATTAATATCTCTATATATATAAATGAATGTTTGTATGTCTGTATGTCCGGTATACAAATTCGCAGTAGTTCACTAATTGAAACCAAAATTTCCATACATAGGTAAGAAAAATACGGGGAAGACGATAGGCTATTTTAAAAAATATATAAATCAATTATTAAAACTATATATTTTTATTCAGAAAATGATGATGACGATATTGCTGTATCATGTTTGATTATCAGATACAAAATTATATCGGGAAAAATTCCAAAAAGCAGAGACCACGGGTGAAACCAGTTCATTATTTTGTGCGCAGGAACAAAATTCTAACAGAAAAACATTCATTCGAGCAGAAAACAAAAGCTAGATCATCTTTCTATAAAAATATCGCTTCTCAGACACAAAGTTTGGAGCGGGACGTTTCACAAGAGTGACATCCACGGCGCCAATTTATAATTGTAACGAATAATATTTGAATAAAAACATTTAATCGGGTAAAACCCGGGCGTTGCCCGGGTCATTCGGCTAGTTAAAAATAAAGAAAGCATATCCTGACCAGGAACACATGTGCTTTACAGAAGGCAGAGCGCCATCTGGTGGAACAGAAATCAACAAAACATTGATTTAGCCTGTTCCCTGATATTTGGCCAACCCAATTTCTTGATAAATCAAGAAAAGCCCTCCACGAACGCGTTTCGCGCTGTTGGAGCTCGTCAGCGTGGAGTAGGCTGTACCACTGCGATATGCATATTTTAAATATGTATTTATGTATTGAGCTATATTTAATATGAGAAATTTCAGTGAAAAGTCTTTTTTCAGTTTTATTATATTTGACTAGATGAAAGTTTTATGTGAATTTGTTACCAGGTGTATATTGCAGGTGAAAACTTCTTCACTTTTCACAGAATAAAATTATATTTCATATAAATATTGGAAGTTCCCAAAAAAACATTTTGAGTATACCTTTGTAATATTTTTTGATAAATATTTCAATCTACCTTTATAGATTGCAATGAATTTAGTGTCTAATTTCATTGATTTAAATATACAATTCAGGGTACTTTTAAAATAGAATTTATATGTAAATGCCCCGAAAATGTTTATATATTTTTAAATGGAAATATACCCGAGTAATAATAAATTGTTTTTTTTTTGTAATATATCAATTCTGTAAATTCAGAAATCCCGCCTGAACATGAACCGAATGCTTCAATCGTGCTGGGATATTTACTTAAAAAGCGACAAGAATTTATGTAAATAAGAAATAGAAGCCTCAAAGCACGAAAGTTTCTTTTAAACATAAATAAAAACTTATCTACTGTCCTCACTGCAATGAAAATATATTGGGAGGGCTTGGCTCATCAGTGGTGAACCCTCCCAGCGGGTTAGCCAAGCTAATCTACCAGACCGCTTTTTAGAGTTCTAATAATGTATTGGACGATTCTGCTTATATATGCTGCAATGAAGAGTGGAATCTTAGAAATGGTATTCGAAAAAACTATGGAGATAAGCTTTTAGAACAGTAGAATTACATATAAATATTCTAAAAGCTTATGTCCATAGTTTCTCGAATACTATTTCTAAGATTCTACCTTCCATTGCAGCATATATAAGCAGAATCGTCCAATACAGTATTAAAGCTCTAAGAAGCGCTGGGTGGGCTCACCACTGATGAGCCAAGCTCTCCCAATATTTTTTCATGGCCTCTACCACTGTACTAGGGATAATAAAAAAAAACTATTTCTTGAAAATGAAGATACTTCGACCAGTAAATCTTTTTATTACCTCGACGTTTCGACAAAAATCTCTTGTCCTCGTCTGGAGCAAACAAAAATTAAACATTCAGCAAGGCGTTAAAAATCTTTGTTTGCTCCTGACGAGGACAAAATATTTTTGTCGAAACGTCGAGGTAATAAAAAGATTTACTCTCTGGCCGAAGTATCTTCATTTTCAAGAAATATGAATGCCAGCCAGGCAGCCTCAATATTTACGAAAAAAAAAACTAGTAAGTTTTTTTACTAGGCTGATGAACAACAACATCTTTTGAGGCATAATTAAAATGATAGGTGCCTCTTATTTTAGAGAGAAAAAATTGCTCTTCAGTATAGCCGCTTTAATGAATAAACTTAAAATCCGAAATAAGGAACTTTGAGATCCGAGATAATTGCATACATTCCAGAAACACCTCTGAAATATGGTCAATTCCCTCACTATATTCCTTCAAATCTCTTCAAATTAAGGCAATTTTTTCTAATCAGTAGCTATATGGAATAGAGCAATATCATTTTTGAGACTGATCATAACTATTATTTGAAGATAGAGTTCTATGTTTATGAAAATATTTTTCAATACATTTTTTGGATACTTATTATTTGTCAATTCTTTGAACATTCTATTTCTTTCTTCTGTAGCAATACTTATATTTGAGTTGTGAGTTTCTTTTATTTTGGAAAGAGATTTCACTACGACGATTTTATTACGCATAGGGCCAAAAAAGAGCTGAAACTCAAATAGTTTCTTGTGTGAGTAGGTTTTCTGTATATATATATTGAAAATAGAACAATCCATAAATAAATATTTAATAAAAAAGGCATATATTGGATCTAAATATCATTTATTTTACCAATATATTTCAGTTGGCTAAACGCCTACCTTTATCAAGGTATATTATATCATATATTTTTTAAACTTAATTCTATTGACGTTATGTGGCGCTAAGTTTGTTGTTGACACACATTAAAATGTTATAATATCTTGATGAAGGTTTGCGTTCCTCAAACTGGAATAATGGTAAAATAAATGATATTTTGATCCAATATATGCCTTTTTAATTATATAGAAATATGAAAAACCAATAGAAAAAATAAAAGATAAGTGGGTCAGGTGTTGATATTAAAAATAAAGAAGGCATCTCCTGACCACGAGCATATGTGCTTTTTAGATTTTGCTCCACTAGATGGCGCTTTGCCATTTAAAAAGCACATGTGCTCGTGGTCAGGAGATGCTTTCTTTATTTTTAATATATATATATATATATGTAATTTAGCTGATTAACTCGCTATTAAATTATATTTTAATTGTCTCAATTTAATATATACGCATATAAATAGATAGTTTCAAATATATAGAAAACTTTAAAACCGGTTTTCATGAATAATGACACAATAAATAAACTATATAACAATGTTGGTTAGCACTACTGAACATGTTCTCTAACTCAATAATAACCATTTCTAAACAATTAGAGTGTTTGTCCCATTTAGAGTTTTTGTTAGATTTTCTGCTCTTCTAAAAGTGTCTCATTTAACCATTTTAATTAATTAGTGTTGCTTTCAAACAAAATGAATGGAATCCCCAGTGTGGTGTGGTCCAATTAAACAATTAACTTTGACAATTGTGGTGTGTCTACATATTAATGGAGATTTAATGAATATTAATATTATGTTTGAACGTCGGATATAAAAATATAAAATTACAATTGTTTGTGACTATCCAGATGATGTTGTGTCAGGGCAGAGGTTCCCAGTACTGTAAGTACATTGAATATCAGATTAAACGGAATCTGTTACTAAATACGATTATCTTAATAGGGTGTTATAAAAATGGCAGATAGAAAAGTAAAAATATCTGTTATGAATAACTTTAGCTTCGATTACATTTTAGGTATTGATAAATATTTTAAAAATATATTTTACTTTAAAAATGATTAATGTGTTATAGAAACATATGAAAGTTCGAAACTATTATAGACGCGTATGATTCTTTTAAAAATAATATCTACTGCCCTTACTGCAATAGAAAAATTAATGGGATGGCCATTTTATTGCTGTAAGGGTAGTAGAAATTGTTTTATTTTTAAAATAATCATACGCGTCTATAATAGTTTCGAATTTCCATAACAGATGGCGCGCTAATGTATCATAAAGAAACATATACCTCTTTAAATTAAAGATACTTCGGCCAGCAAATCTTTTTATTATCTCGACGTTTCGATAAAAATCTTTTGTTTTCGTCAGGAACAAATAAAATTTTTAACGCTTTGCCGAATGCTTTAATATTAATTTTCTCCTGACGAGGACAAAGGATTTTTGTCGAAACGTCGAGATAATAGAAAGATTTGCTGGTCGAAGTATCTTTAATTTAAAGAACTATGAATGCCGGTCAGGCAGCCTCTATCTTTATGAGAAACATATACGTCATAAATAGTTCAAATATCATATAACAGATTGCATGCTAATGCATCAAGTGTATATCAGGTCAAAAATATTTTTATAATCTTATACTTCCAGGAAATATAATTGAAATATTGACAATATTATAAAATACTTCCTACCTTAACTCCGCCTTTGCCGGTCCCAAGCCCGGATGAAAAAGGAGGAAGGGGAGCAATAACAAGCTCACTAAAAAACCTGGGTTCAGCTGGCCCGGCTGATAGTACCCTGAAAGGGCTCCTAATCTAGGAATACAGGATGAGCAGCGTTTGTACTCCATGTTAGGAGCGGCTGCACATGGCGTCTGTTCCTCATGTCAGAGGCGGCCATTTCTTGTGGAGCTAAGTCGGCCTGCCACTGAGTAGTGCTCCCAGTCTTAATGACAAAGGCAGACGCATTTTACTTCACCCAGTCATGATGGTTGTCAAGCTTTACAAGCTTGATACCTTAAGAAGAAGAAGACTATCTACCTTAAATTTCATGCTTCAGAGCTCTTCCATAGATGGCTATTTACAATCTGTACAAATTGACATAAAACAAACAAACAATACGAGGCCAACTTATTTTTGCCTTTCATAAAATTCTCATCTTATTTTATTAAATTGTATTTCGGTTAATTTATTTCTCATTCATATTTGATATTTAAAAAAAAAATATAGTCACCATTTGTATATTAATTTGAAAAAGGAAAATATGCAAATTTTATATCTACAGCAGTTTAATTAATTAAGTAAAATATAGTATTTGATTATATTTAAACTTTTATCCAT
The DNA here is from genome assembly GCA_030710605.1 of Cordylochernes scorpioides. NCBI lineage: Eukaryota > Metazoa > Arthropoda > Arachnida > Pseudoscorpiones > Chernetidae > Cordylochernes > Cordylochernes scorpioides. The sequence goes on from CP092867.1 coordinate 53,044,865, forward strand.
TTATTTTATGATGCATTAGCGCGCCATCTGTTATGAAAATTAGAAACTATGATCTAATACGTATGATCCAATTAATTGTTCCATTGCAGTAAGAGCAGTAGAAATTATTTAATTTTTAAATAGAATCATACGCATAAATAATAGTTTATAATTTTCTTATCCTTCTAACAATTTATTATATCGTGTTTTTCTCCTGTAGAAGGGTTTCTGTGCCCGAAAGCTAAAGAGATTTGTGAATAGAAAATTTTATATGAAACCTCTAACCCTGGAGGTTTGATATTTCCACCTCAATATTTTCTCTTCCAGAATTTACATACTGTATATGTACTATTATGTATTATAAAACGATATATTAATCGAAATAATTGCAAAACGTTTCTTTAATCAATAAAAATAGCAAGCTTTCAAGCGTTAACTCATCATCAGGCCAATTGTTTCGCAAATTCCTACAATATATATAGGTGTAGGAGGTATGTGGAGGTATTATGTTTTATATTAGCACATCATTTTGAATAGAAAAATAATTATCTTATCATCCTCATTTACTCCATTTAGGTGGTAGTATCTTGTCCATGGAGTAGATCAGATCAGCACATGCACTCTGATCACAATACCGACCAAATGAGGCGCCTTTTCCATATTGATGTCTACCATATAGAGGACCGCAAGGATGGCCGGTCACTACATTTAGGTTTTTTTTTAATCAATAACGCATGCTTTTTAACTCCGCCTTTTCGGTCCCAAGCCCGGATGAAAAGGGAGGAGGGGAGAAGTAACAAGTTCACTAAAAAAACCTGGGCTCAGCTGGTCCGGCTGATAGTACCCTGTTAGGGCTCCTAATCCAGGGATACAGGATGAGCAGCGTTTGTACTCCATGTTTGGAGCAGCTGCACATGACGCTGTTACTCATGTCAGAGGTGGCCATTTCTTTTGGAGCTTGGTCGGCCTGCCACTGAGTAGTGCTCCCAGTCTAAATGAGAAAGGCAGACGCTTTCTACTTCACCCAGTTATGATGGTTGTCAGATAAGAAAGAATAAGAGATACATGTTTTCTAATACTGTATATGAATTATCACAAACATTTTTACTCTGGTCATTGAACTATAAGAAAATTCAGGCAATAATTTAATTACGGTAATTATGACTGCTATATGCGATTTTATCTCTACATGTATAAAACAATCTAATAATCTCCACATATATACATACCCTCTAATCCCAAAGTAAATTCAGAAATTTGAAGTTTCGTTGTATTCAAATACTCTGCACTTAAAGAGAACTAATGTTCTATAATGCATCATCCGTTATATACTCACTTTTCATATGATACAATTTACTCGAAGTAATTCACGAAAATATAGAAAAGTAGATTTTATATGTGAAAAAACTCCATATCTATTGCTCGATTGAAACTATTCTTTTTTTTAGATGATATAAATAAGAGGAGAGAACTCTAAATATATTAATAGAATTCATTTATTCTTATTCTTATTATTTCTTTTCTTTATGCAAATATCAGCTTTACTCACTCTGTTCGGGTTTGTCTTTCTTTTTAATTTGTAAAAAGTATATATTCACATTGGAAATCCTTTCTGCAGACTGTTGGCGTTGGTCCAACATGAATATTTGATGGAGGAAGCGTTTCAAAGCTCTATAACCAATTGGTCTTAGTGGCTGAATAGTTTTGATTCGGTAAATAGAATCAAGGAATATATGAATACATAGAATTTTAAATGAATTTATAATCCTTTTGGTTTAACTAGATTTTCTATAGGATTATTATAATGGTAACAGGTTTAGATATTTATGTTAAACTCGGTAGTATTATGATGCATTAGAGCCCCATCTGTTATCAGAATTCGAAACTATTATAGACGCGTATGATTCTTTTTAAAATGAAACAATTTCTACTGCCCTTACTTTAATGGAAAAATTAATGGGAGGATCACTGAGGGCAGTAGAAATTGTTTTATTTCAAAAAGAATCATACGCGTCTATAATAAGTTCGAATTTTGAAACTCAGTAGTAAACAGCAAAATTTACAGCTGCGCTAGTTTAATTCAAAAATTAAAGGTACTTTTGAAATTGCCTGAGTTTCTTAAAAGTTTCTTCACCTCACGATTTAGTGATTATTGATAATATACTGTAGCTAAGCATTTATTATTTTATTAACAGAGTATCATTTTTATGTTTATAATTTGCTAATCTGTAAACATCCTTCATTGCTTATCTTTTGTTTATCATTCATAGTTCGTTCTTGCCTTAAATAAATCGCTGTGCCATCCTGGAGTTTGCCTTCCCTAATTTTCCATGTGGCAATACTATTCCGAGCGTTAATCAAATTATGAATTACAGTTCATTGTAGTAATATTTCTCTATAGAAAAGTGCAATGAGATCGAAATTTTTGTTCACTTTAGTCATTTTAATTGGAAAAAATATATAATTTTGAGACTCTTATAATTAGAAGAAAGGCATCTCATTATTGTGCAACTGAAAGTTGCTGATGGCTTGCGCCATCTGTCGGAATAAATATAAACTATTCTGCTGATTTTTAATTATTTCATAATTGGCTAAAAATCAAAAGAAAAGTTGGTATTTATTCCGACAGATGGTGCAAGCCATTAGCAACTTTAAGTTGCACGATAAGGAGATCTCTTTTTCTTAATATTTTCACCTTACCCCAGTACAATTTCACAATTGTACTATATTCACATTCTTAGAATTAGGTTTGTAATCTACTTATATAATTGCCTTATTCTGTCTGTCTGAAGTTCACTGTCTGAAGCTCACTGTCTGAGGTTCACGGATAGAATGCGCGCCCATTGGCTGCCGGCGAACACGTGGCCTCCCTGCCCCCCTCTAGACAACCCTGTTATCAGCTGTGTGATACATACACCTGTCTATAGCGGCCATTCTAGACAACCCTGTTATCAGCAGTGTGTTGCATCCACCTGTCTATACAGACCACCCTGTCTATAGCGGCCACTCTAGACGCCCCTGTTATCAGCAGTGTGCTGCATCCACCTGTCTATACAGACCACCCTGTCTATAGCGGTCACTTTAGGCAACCCTGTTATCATCAGTGTGTTACATTCACCTGTCTATACAGACCACCCTGTCTATAGCGGTCACTTTAGGCAACCCTGTTATCAGCAGTGTGATACATACACCTGTCTATACAGACCACCCCTGTCTATAGCGACCACTCTAGACAACCCTGTTATCAGCAGTGTGTTACATTCACCTGTCTATACAGACCACCCTGTATATAGCGGCCATTCTAGATAACCCTGTTATCAGCTGTGTGATACATACACCTGTCTAGAGCGGCCACTCTAGACAACCCTGTTATCAGCTGTGTGATACATCCACCTGTCTATACAGACTACCCTGTCTATAGCGGTCACTTTAGGCAACCCTGTTATCATCAGTGTGTTACATTCACCTGTCTATACAGACCACCCTGTCTATAGCGGTCACTTTAGGCAACCCTGTTATCAGCAGTGTGATACATACACCTGTCTATACAGACCACCCTGTCTATAGCGACCACTCTAGACAACCCTGTTATCAGCTGTGTGATACATCCACCTGTCTATACAGACCACCCTGTCTATAGCGGCCACTCTAGGCAACCCTGTTATCAGCTGTGTGATACATCCACCTGTCTATACAGACCACCCTGTCTATAGCGGCCGCTCTAGGCAGCCCTAGGAATCAAGATGTATACAAGGTCAAGGGATGGGAATAGAACCCACGACCTTCCGCTTACCGGGCAGATGCCATGACCACTAGGCTATAGGCTCATTATTTCTTTATACCGTTATTATACCGTTATATTATATATAGTTAAAACATTTGAAAAACACACAGTTTGGAACGGGACGTTTCACAAGAGTGACATCCATGGCGCCAATTTATAATTGTAACGAATAGTATTTGTATTAAAACGTTTTTAAAATATATTCGCACTCGGGTAAAACCCGGGCATTGCCCGGGCCATTCGTCTAGTATTTAACATAATTAACAAACAATGCAGGATCAGGTTTCTTTAACTATATTTATTCCTCTAGTTTTCAGGTCAAAATGCCCTTCAACAGAAGAATTAGAAGTATGATTCCCAGCTAACTATATACGCCCTAGTTAGCTGGAAGTTATACTTCTAGTTCATTTGTTGAAGTACATGTTGAGACCTGTAAACTAGAGAAATAAATATAGTTAAAGAAACCTGGCCCTGGATTACTTGTTGATTTTAGAGAATTGTAAAGGCAGGAATGAACAGGTATTACAAATCAAGGTTCGATATATTGGTAGTTTGCTCTATTTAAACTTCGCTCTATAACATTATTTTTTTTAAATTAAAGGATTTGAGCAATATGTTTAATTCATTACAAGGAAAGATAGTTTGCTATAGTGTTGGTTCGTTTTATCGAGGAAATACTTCAAGTTGCTTTTATTTAATTTTTTATTATCACAAGTAAATATTTTTGAAAATAGAGCATTTCATATATAAATCTTTAATTAAAAAGGCATATATTGGATCAAAATATAATTTATTTTACCAATATTTCAGTTGGCTGAACGCCAACCTTTATCAAGGTATTATAACATATTTAATGTGTGTCAACAACAAACTCGTGGCGCTGTGTGACGCTGAGGTTGTTGTTGACACACATTAAATATGTTGTAATACCTTGATAAAGGTTGGCGTTCAGCCAACCGAAATATTGGTAAAAATAAATGATATTTTGATCCAATATATGCCTTTTTAATGAAACAAGTGAATATGGTATAGGCCATGATAATCATGATGGGTAGTTAGCGACTGCTTTTACTGCAAGTGCAAGTACATATATACACATGTAGAACGTAGTTAGAATTTCGTACTTATAACTTTGCTCCGTTTGGTAACTTGCATTCACTAAAGAGGTTGAACCTTTGCAAGAATGGGAGGCTACTGAAACAAATTTTTTCGTAAAATATTTCTCAATATAGGATACGATCCCAGGTCGTGGCAGTCAAAAGTCGACATTTTATGCCACTACTTCAACAACCCCTAAAAATATATTTTCTATAATAGAGAGTTATACCAATTATTTCGTTTCTTAAATAATAAATATCTAAAATTTCTATAGAGAAAGGTTAAAGGGTTAAAATCTCAGTAAATAGAAAGTGAAAATGGGCAGCGTAAGTTCTTCAAGTAATTTACAGAGCATCTCGTTACCCCGTGAAGTAATGCAAATATTCGATAGATCTCCTTGTCTAATTTACACTCTCTTCTTTCACAAGTTTCCTTCGTTAATTCTCTAAAACTTGGCAATTTACAAATAGTTCCCTCTACCCATTCTTTAAATGGGTCCTCTCTATCTTTATTTGGAATTATTTTCTAAATTCTGTTTCCCTCTCCCCCCCCCCTTTTTTTGTAATTTAAATATCACTGCATATATATGTTATATTAAAATATTACTTTATTTAAAATTATATTTAATAGATTCAAATACTCTGTTAAATCGACCGCCAGAGGTCACGCTTCCCTTATAAAAACTCATTGTTGTTGTTTTCCGATGGCCGGCTCAAACCGTTTGTACATTATGTAAATAATATTTTGTTTTCCTTGTTCTATTCGCCTTATGGCAGGCAGTACTTTTATCATATTATGTTTTTATATATCCCATAAGCTCAATTAAAGCTATTTCTACTCTTCGTTATTTTAACTATTTTTATTTTCAAGATTTCAACCACGACTGCATTACCTAGCATAATCCTCAAGATGATCAAAAATCAATAGAAGATCTCTTTTTATTACATAATAATAATGTTATTTATAACATATATATTATTTTTGTTTATAAATTTGCTCCTTCAATTAAAAAGGCATATATTGGATCAAAATATCATTTATTTTACCAATATTTCAGTTGACTGAACGCCAACCTTTATCAAGGTTTTATAACATATTTAATGCTATTTAATAATATATTATATATTATAATAATAATAATAACATATTTTATTTGCTCCTGTAGAAGGGTTGGTACTACCCGAAAGCTTGAGAAGTAATCAATAAAAATAGGAAACTCATCCTCGGATCCTAAGTTTCATAGTACTCACTGCATATGTTAAACACATATATTAAAAATAAAAAAGACATATCTTGACTGTTTATATTATATCGCATTATTTATATGAAATTTAGTTTCGCGAAGATGATATTCATGTACCAAAAGAGGCACGTCTCCATTTAATTATACATCAGAACAATGTACTGTACACCAACCTGATAAAATAATTTACTAGTGATGATAATAATGAGCTACAACACCAGGGTTTGGCGATTTGAGACAAATAAAGGTTGGGCTTTTTGTCTGAATCGCCAAACCTGGTGTTGTGGTTCATTCTATATTATCCATAGAACAATATTTTACGATTATTTATTTATTTATTTCAATTTAAAGTGCTATGTACCCTTAGGGACACTTGCGCTGTCATACATGTATGCCTTTACATTTTTCTATACATATATTCACAATAAATTTAGGCCGTGAATAGAATAGTCATATAATATTAACAAGGAAAAAGTGAGAAAAAAAAGAACTGTGTACAAAAGAAAGTAGTGTCTGGCAATATGTACAATCAGCATAATATATTTTTTAATAGAATATATCGTTCTGATGCCTAATCAAAGGGAGAAGTGCCTCTTTTGATACATATTTATATAAACCTTTAGTTCTAAATCGTATTTTATACTGCAGTTTAGATGAAAAAGTAAAAAATGAAGATCGAAAAGAGAGACACAATATAACTATTTGAAATTTCTATGAATCAATATACCATATAGAGCAAACTATCAATAGAAATCTAAACAGCGGTTTCAACTAAATAACCTAAATAAATATAATCAATGGCACCGTAGTTCAGAGAAGAGACTGTATGAATATTAGATCTCATTTCTACAAATAAATTTTAAAATGGGGCCCAGTAGTGTTTAAAAGAAGACAAAATGCATATTTATAAGGTCTTGACAGCGGGTAAGAAAGATTTATTAAATAAAATAGAAATATATAGAGAGAAAAAGCTTAAGGTTTATTTATAAAGGTAAGAGATAGTAAAGGCATTGTGTGTAAATCTATCTTTCCTTTTCACTTAAATATAAATATAGGTGCACAATTTAGATAATCTCTATTATTAATATTAATAGCCTATTATTTTAAAGGCAATTTGGAATTTAGACAATTGTGAAATGGAATTGAAAATATTTTATTGACATTATTTAATTGTTAAGGAATAAATATAAAATAAATGACCCAATATATAAAATATAATTGATGATAGTTAATAAACATCAGACTATATATAAGAGACTCTCCCATCGATAAAGAATTCTCCTTCAGATAGTGAAAGGGTCTCCCTAAACTTCTCTCACCTCTTGACCTGAAATATATTGTCACGTGGAAAATTAGGGAAGACCAACTTCGGGATTAGACACCAATTTATTTCAGGCAAGAACAAACTGTGAGAGATAAACAAAAGATAAGCAAAGAGGGAAGTGTACAGAGTAGCAAAATATAAACATAAAAATGATACTCTGCTAATGGATCTCCTCTTCTGGATGGATGTCTGCCATATAGAGGGCTGCAAGGATGGCCGGATGTTCGTTGACTAAAAACTTCCATAAATATTTGTAATGTAAACATATTTTATATATACCATTGGGCTGAATTTATTCGCGATATTCCAAACAAAAATCTGAGAAACTTACAACCGTTCACCCTTTCTGTAGAATTTAAGATTCTTCGAAGCGATTTAAATAAAGGTTAAAGAAGAGCAAATTGTATGTCCATCTTAGTCATCTTGATTTCCCATAAAAGACTTGAAGGCGTGGATAAAACTTAAAAGAAAACTATGAATGGTTAACTGGGACGTATATAAAGAGCATGAAGCGCCATCTGTAGGTTGAGAACAAAATTATTCAGCGCTCTACTTTCAAACATATAAGATGAATTTCCGCAACTAGTGAAACGAAAAAATAAAAAATATTTAGAAAAGCTTGACTAATCAGTGATTTTCCCTCCCCCAGCGAATATGTGAATTTCATATTCTAGAGAGCTGTAATTATTCGCTTTAGAAGCCTCTTTCTATATTTTCGATAAATATTAAAATTACGAATAGACCTTCAAATGTAGTATATGAAAACAAAGAACAATATGAAATTTGTATAACGAATCACAAGTTTTTACGAAGGAGCTTCTTTTATTGTACTTGTGCGACAAGTACAATAAAAGAAGCTCCTTCGTAAAAACTTGTGATTCGTTATACAATTGTACCAATTATACGGAGTTTACCTGTAGAAATATGAAATTTGTATAGCGAACTGGTTGATTGAATTGGCGAAATGGCTGGAAAGGTTCATCAATGATGAACGAATAACTTCAAATTATTTTTATCTTCACTTTCACAAAAATATTTTGAAAACACTCGTTTACATTATCAATTAAAATTCAATTACCTACAAAAAAAGTTATATAATACATTTAAAATACAATTAATATGAATAATACAATTTTATTCGAATGTACTTATATGAAAGAATGCGTAATTCTACATTTTAGAATTCTCAAATAGATTGGAAGGGACAGAAATTGGCGGGTTTTTTTTATATCCAAAAGCGTTTTTTTTAATTTTCCAAAGCTGGTGTTGTTACCGACTCAAGTCTGTCAGTTAGCAGTTAATAGATGGCGCATAGGTTTTGGATATTTTTTGACTGGAGAAGTGATCTTACTTTATATATACATAATATCACACAAGATAAAATTCACTAGATTTAATATTTTCGAAAAGTAATTGGTGAAGTTTATGGATATTTAGAATAATGTCTTTTCACGAGATGTGTGACTACAGTATGATATGTTTCAAACGATAAATAAGCTCTTCTTGACTAATTATTTGTTTCCCTAAAAGGCCGAAGGAGATATCTACAAAGATAAGGAAAATGCAACCTCCTGATGTCTATATGTAAGCAATCTTTTTTGTGAACCATTTTTGATCGTACTTATCCAGAGTTACTTACAATTCTGAATAAGTAAATCACACACATATATGTCACTATATAAAAAGAGTATTACTACATATATCTTTCTTAACTCCCCTTAATACATGTTAACCACCCCAATTGGCCCAGAAGTGGAAGGCTCCTCTGCCATTCCATTTGGTCATTAAGGCTACCCATAAAGTCAACTTTACGACCCTGCTTATTTATTTATTTTTATGTACAACATATATAACTACCATGTAAATACTGATGGTTGTTCACCACTGTTGGATTCACGCGATCTATAGCTACATTACAAAGCTATGTTACAACTAGATACCTCTGCGGTGTGTCGCACAAAGACCTTTAGAAAAATATAAAATAAATATTTAAAAAAGAAGAATTTTCTTGTTAGATATACAATTATATTTTCTAAGTTAAATACTTGTATTCTACACATACAGTAGAATTAAGACAACGCTAATCTCTCTATATTCGCTATAGAAGAAGACACAAGTCAGGGAGAAACGTTTCTTTTATTAGAGGACGTTCGTATAAGCGTAGAAGGTCGTCTTGCCCGAATGTTAGTACGATCGTCCTCTCATAAAGGAAGCTCTTCTCCCCGACTTGTGTTTATTCTCCTATACACACAGTAGGATTTCCAAAGAGATACCATCTAAAACATAGTTGAACTCTGTCTCACCTGTTATTGGTCTCTTTTAAGAGACGCTGCCCTTTGGAGCCAAGTCATGAGTAGTCTTTCTACTCAAACAGAGTATCTGATGATATATCATCTTCAGGAGAGACCAGGGCTAGCCATTATTTAGGCGGTCTCTCATACTAGACTACTATATCGATCATTATAAGTGCACACTCACACATGAACAAAACTCAAGGAAGTGGAAAGTCTATTCGCCCGTCATCTGTTTATATGAAGGAGACAAAATATCCTTTATCTCGTTATCTCGTGTGTCTTCAATAAAGGTCACTGTATATCAATTATCTTTCAGAGTCTGAATCCCGATATACATCCAAAAAGCAAAACTAATCAAGTTTTGTCCATAAGTGTATTTTTAATTATCATATGTTGAGTAGTGTATATCCTGGGGAGAGCAAGGGATAAGAATACGCAATAACACAGATGGGCAAATACATATTTAACACACACAGGTTATTAACGCCAACATATCGGTTGTAAGTCTAAATACAAAGGTATTATAATATATAACATTACTTACGTTGATAGAATAACAGATCCATTCTGATACATGGATATATTAATAATACAATTTAAAATGGCGTCAAAGCACTTATTCCACCAACACGCCTATGTGCGAATTATCTGAAAGGTCAATATGCATATTCAAATATTACTATGGAGATAGTTAATTCATTAGACAAACATATGAAGATACAATAGTAGCAGCATTGTTGTGCCTTCAAATCTTTGGTAAACATTTATTTGGCGATATCTTCAAACCTATCCCTTTATAATTATATCGGGTAGGTAATGACGGGCCTGAATATATATAAAAAAAAATAATAGAAAAAAAACGCGTTTGTGGATGGCTTTTCTTGATTTATCAAGATTTTGGGTTGGCCAAATATCACGGAACAGGCTAAAGGCTAAATCAATGTTTAGTTTATTTCCTATCCACCAGATGGCGCTCTGCCTTCTGAAAAGCATATGTGTTCCTGGTCAGGATATGCATTTTTTATTTTTAATATATATATATAAATGGACAAAACTTCGCCGGTCGTCTGTTATTTTGAAGGAGACAGATGCAATTTTGTTTACACTTGGTTATCTCGTGTGTCTTCAATAAAGGTAACCTTGTAAAAAATAACTTTCAGAGCTATTGTCTGAATCTCGATATACATGCTAAAAGGTACAACTTCCTTAAGTTTTGTTCATGAGTGTATACTGTAAATGCGCTACATGACTACACATGTGACAATATTTTGAAAAATTATGATAGGGGCTATCCGAGATGCCAAGATTCCAGAGTAAAGTTGGGTAAAGATGGGTGGACTCCAGCTGCTTCGGCTGCCATGTGTGAGGCGCCAAAAACGGCATTCCAGCGTGGAGGAGGAGAACGGACAGTTTGGTCACATCTGCGGCAAGAGGAAGAAGTGAGGAGTTCCCTCCTGGGCATGTAGATGATCCTGCAAGACGGAGCCAGGAGAGCCTGATATCGAAGCATCCCACAAAACGGTGTAGTCCAAGCTGGACGTATACACTGTGGAGCAACACGTCTCAAGAGTAACATTCACTGTGCCAAGGATTCTTCTGACGGGGAAGTTGGAAGCAAATCCCACTCGTTGTATATCTTCTGTTCAGTGCGACGTATAATAAAGCGCTAACTTTTGCTGCATATTTACGAACTCATATGTGTATCTTTGTGCCATCCTGATTAGACAAAGAACACGAACAGCGTCTGGGTACGACGTACCATATCTTAATGAACTTTCAATTCGCTGTAAGAGCATCAAACCTTCTAATCTATTTTCTCCTCTCTCCATTTTTTTCTTAAATCTATTCACTCAAGTGTTTTCATTGCCTTCTCCTTAAGTTGTTCTTAGAAACCTAATAGTAATTTTTTCCTTCACCTTCTTTTGTTTTTACTCTTCTCGTTATATTTGTGCACTTTATTAGTTTCTGATAAGCCTTTTATAGTCAAGATTATAAAAAAAAATTGAAAGACAATTTTAATTAAGAGAAGAGAGAGGACTGTAAGAGTTAATTTAAAAGGTGAAAAATAAATTATTCTGTGAAAAACGCTTTAATTAAATACAATTTTGACTTTTGACATGTCAATATTAAGACGAGATAGACTGATCAATTCTGTTGTTAATATTATAATATCAAATTTTCAAATATTTTGTTATACGATAATATTTTACAATTAATTTCATATCACGTATTTTTACCTGATATGAAAAAGTTGTCATAATCTTCAAATATGGCATATTTAGCCTTCAAAATATTATAGTTATACTATTTTAATATTATATATAATAAATTAATTATATTTTTCACGACCATATGGAATTTATCAACTAGGTTTACTTTTAATAATTAATAAAATTAAATATATTAAAGTTCACTTTATAGATTACTTTTTATTAAACGAAAAAACATGGTGAAGGAAGACGAGTTTCTTTTATTGATGCATAGGTGCAAGCTTTCGGGTAAAAACCCTTCAACAGGCGAGAAATGATGAGCGACTTATAAGGACTTAGGTACAAATGGTAGGAAAGAATAAATATATATAAAAATATACTTTATATATATTTATTCTTTCCTACCATTTGTACCATAGTCCTTATAAGTCGCTCATCATTTCTCGCCTGTTGAAGGGTTTTTACCCGAAAGCTTGCACCTGTGCATCAATAAAAGAAACTCGTCTTCCTTCACCATGTTTTTTCGTTTAATTTCAAATCAGGAAGAATTCTTTATCTATATTTAGATTACTTTTTATATTTTTTCGAATATAATATTTTTATTTGACATATCGGACGCGATATCCCAACTCGAGATACTTGCGCCTAAATACATTTTAGCAACATACAAGGTATGTCCCATAAGTTCCCGGACTGGGTCCATAAAAAAAAAAAAGGTAAGATATTTTTTTAAAAAATTATTAAAACTTTTTAAGGTAATCCCCCCTTGCTTCAACGCACCAGCGCCATCGTTTCCCCAAATTGTCGAAACAGTTTTTATAGAGCTCTTTTGGAATGCTCTTCAATGCCAACAGCGATTTTTATATTATGTCATCCCTGGTGTCAAAATGTCTTCCTTTTAGAACTGCTTTAAGTTTGGGGAACAGGAAAAAGTCATTTGGTGCGATGTCTGGGGAATAGGGTGGTTGAGGAAGGATTTCTGTCCCGTTTTTAGCCAAAAAAACTCGTCACCAAGTGCGCTGTGTGAGGGCGGGCATTGTTATGGTGTAGGATCCAGTCACCATTAGGCCATTTTTCTGGCATTTTTTTCGAATCGCTTCCCTTAGATGCCGAAGAATGTCCAAATACATTTCCTTTATAACCGTTTGGCCTGCAGGAAGATACTCGTGATGAACAATGCCCTTGTTATACAAAAAAGCGACCAGCAACACCTTGTTTCTGGATTTCAATATCCTGGATTATTTTGGTCTAGGCTCACCCTGACCTCTCCACTCGGCATATTGACGCTTGGTTTCAGGGTCATAGTCATAGACCCATGTCTCGTCGCCTGTGATTATCTTGTCTTTCCATTCCGGATCCGTTCTTGTCATTTCCAACATGCTCATTAGTGAGGAATCTTGGGATGAATTTTGCAGGAGTCTTTTTGAGCTTCAAATCTTTGGTTACGATCCTTCCAATCGTTGTTTTAGAGATGCCTGTGTCTTGCTCTAGCTCCAGCAAAGTGGTTCGAGGATTTTCTTTTATCAAATCGGTGATTTTTTGCACATTTTGGGCGTCCTTGCCGAGGTTCATCTTCAATGGAAATTCTGCCAGCTTTAAATCTAGAATGCCATTCAAAACAGTTGTTCTCTTTGGAGACTCATTGGGGAATACTTTATTAAGCATTTCAAAAGTTTCGGTTGCAGATATTTGAAGTTTCACACAAAATTCTATGCAAATCCTCTGCTTCAATTTTTGTTCCATCGTAAAATCGCCGCAGCGCTAGGTGTGACCTTTAAATAAATTAGAATAACCTTGGCGCGCGCTAATGTACCGCCTCGATATTGGTACCACCGTGTTGCCTGATATTTTTTCTATAATAAACAGTCAAATTTATTTACATTTTTCATTTATTTATTTTTTTATGGACCCAGTCCGGGAACTTATGGGACATACCTTGTATATACAATTAATTATATACAAATCAATAACCGGATTAATAACATAATTAAAACTTGAACGATGGTTTTCTCAAACAGAATTTCTATTTGATTGATGAATATCTGGTTCGTTACTCCAGTTTTATTTTGTTTTTGAACAAACTTATGACGTGTCAAAGCCTATTTATATGCTCGGTCCGTTGTTGAATCTTGCTGTTAAATAATTTAAATATTTATTGATACATTCATAATATTCACCTTAAAAAAATATTATTTAAACTAACTCATTAATTTCTCTTATTTTACATTATCTTTTAGCTATATATATATTACAAATAGATATTATTTTTTTATTTAGAGAATTTGAAATATTAAGTTTATATATTCGTTTGATAGGCAAAATATAGAGAGAAATTATATACATGATATTTTTACAACCAAATATAAAGAAAGGGTGAATAATATATAATGGCGTTTAAGAAAAATATTGTTTTCAAATCATAATTATTTTCTATGAGATGAAAATAAATATATTCGCTAAAGAACAATATATATTAATTTTAAAAAATGCTTACCATATATTCATATATATATTTGAAAATTTCTCAATGTAAATATTATATATATGAAAAAAGTAATTCTTAATTGAAATCCTTTTACAATATATAATCTTTTACAATATAATAAATAAAATAATTAATATATAACGGTTGGCGTTCAGCCAACTGAAATATTGGTAAAATAAATGATATTTTGATTCAATATATGCCTTTTTAATTAAATATATAATCGATTCAATTATATAATGGGGCTGTCTTTCTTTTATAATTAAATTATGTAAATATATTTATCATTTTTTTTAAAATATCTTTAGGAGAGCCCTCTAATAAAAATATATTTTTTAATGGGTAAGATTTCTCCAATCTCTTTAAATGATATTCAACAACAAAAATACATGAAAAAAGGTAACCTCTCACAATTATAAATAAACATTATAACTATCTGTGTGTAGAGGAAATGCAATACATGCTCACAGAACAATGTGGTTAGAAGAAATGCAGCGGCAGACTTCCCTGATAAATACATTTCTGGGTCAAATATTCCGCTCACGTTCGTCTAAGGTTTTCACATTAAATCTTTCCCTTGGTATATTGAATTTTGCTCGATCCTTCCTTATATGTCACCAACAGGTTAATTGAAAAATGATTAAAACTCCCTAAAATACCATCTTTGGTAATTGAAACCCAATGAATCTTGTATGTAGTATGCAGTATAATGTTGATATGTAAATATGAAGTTATTTAGAGTCTTAAGTTGAGGCTAAAGCGTTTTATTCTCTCTCTGATTGGCTATTCACTGTCATGTGACTGTAATAAGCTAAACAGCTCTTACCAACATAGGCATAAGTTAATTAGAAAATGATTAAAACTACCTAAATATCATCTTTGGTAACCGAAACTCTAGTAACCTAATTTAATATTCAATATAATGTTTATATGTAAATATAAAGCTATTTAGAATCAAGAGAGAATATCCAAGTTGAGGTTAGAAAGCTAGCGTTTTATTCGCGCTTTGATTGACCATTCACTGCCACGTGTCTGTAATGAGCTAAACGGCGTTATATTTCTTAGTCAATCAGCGTACAGTGTTTTTAGCTAAGAGGTTGTACTTAACAACAATTTCTATAATAAATATAAGATCTTAAGTCATCTCTCTTTATAATTTGGTGTAATATTAAAAAATATTTGCCATTCAATCAGTACTTTTGAAAAACAAATATATTTCCAAATTATAGTTATGCAACATAATTGATTTGTTAGGATTTTTATCACACACACAGCTTAAGAACACGGGTCTTATACAGATTCGCCACAAGAAGAAAGGAAGCATAGATGGAGCTCCTGCTTTTTATTTATCATATAACATGGATCTGATGTTTTATTTCTACATAAGGTAATAATAAATATTCATATAACATGAATTCATTCCTATAGGTTTAATTATTCTTGAAATATTCGGTCGCATATATATATTGTTCTGAAAATATAGCAATCCATACTTAAATCATTAGATAATAAAAATACATATATTGGATTGAATATTTATTTGCCAATATTTCGACTGGCTGAACGCCAACCTTTATCGAGGCATTTCATTTTTGTATAAACAAACTCAGCGCCGCATAGTGTTATAATATCACTGTTGAAATAATTTAAAATACAAAGTAGGTGGGGGAAATTTGTATTTTAAATTATTTCAACTGTGATATTAAAAAAAACTATGCGGCGCTGAGTTTGTTTATACAAAAATGTAATGCCTTGATAAAGGTTGGCGTTCAGTCAGCCGAAATATTGGCAAATAAATATTTTATTCAATCCAATATATATATTTTTTTATCTAATGATTTAAGTATGGATTGATATATTTTCAGAACAATATATATATATGCGACAGGCTAATACTCTAGCTTAGTTAAATTTATATATACCTAATATATGCATTAAAATAAGAATAATTGTCATCGTTTATATAGGGTTATATGTATATATGGAAGAAGAAAGACAAGAGAAGAGATCCTTTATATAAGACGACGTAAACTTGTACGATAATCTTCATATAAAAATCTCTTCTCCTCGGCTCGTGTTTCTCATTCTATAGCATATAGGGAGATTATCGTTGTTTAATATACACATAAGACAGGGATTTTATATATTTGTATATATATTTATATATTCTTTTACACACAGAAAATACAAAACTTGTTTGATACTTTAAAAATAATATTGATCTAATTTCTTTTTAACTATAAATACTCCTTCTATTATGCCAATTTTCTTTCATATATTATAGATATAACTTCATAGCTCAATTTAAATTCTATTTTAAATCATATTTGAAAGGTGCAACACTAAAAAAAAAAAGAAAATTCTTACTATACTTCAAATATTATGGGCTAAAGATGTTTTCAATTTTTGGAAGTCATGCTATTACGTAAAATTCAAAATTTAGTGTGGAATTATATTCTCTGAATTTCAATAATTATCTTATTAATCATTACTGGAAATATCTCTCGAAACCTTTCTATTTGCAAAAAAAAAAACAAAAAAAAACGAAACGATCAAAGAGTAATTTATGCATCAAACATGTAATTATTTATTAAAATGTGTATTAAACATTAATGAAAATTCATCACTTTTTGTATAAGATATTAATGTACTTTTAATAATTTGTATATTAGTCGTTTTTTTATTTTAATATATAATTTGAGTATTAGTTTTCAAGTTATATATATATATATATAATTTGTGTGTGTCTCGACATTTTTACTTCATTTATTATTTTCTTAAAACAATCATACATTAGATATTTATACAATAACACTAATTTGTGTATCATATATTAATTTGATTTCATTAATTTGTGCATCAAAATGATATATAACAAATTGAAGATAAATCTCTATTCATGATATATGTGATGATTTAAGACCATGGAATTGTTGTAAATAGTCTAGATATCTACTACCACATGTTCCACCCCATGACTGTATATAACTTCTTATGTACTGCACATAGAAAGCCTCAACTAACATCAATCTGTACCGCGTAAGAATCTAATAAAGTATCGCAACTGTACAGATAGAAGGAATGGAGACTAACAGGAGAAAATTAAGGTTAAAACTAATCAGGCTTAGGACAGAAGTCGAAGCAAGGCCTAGCAAAAGAGGCTTAAAACCAGCCCAACTATAAATAATTTACAAGTCAATACTTCCTGACAGGACAGGGCGTATCTGATAACGCAGAAGTATAAAAGTCGAGTAACGCCCCGTACTTCCTGGCCAAGACCGGAGGTATTTTCCATCAAAGAAAGCCGCAAGGCCAATCAGAAGACATCACCTAAATAGGTCAACCAATAGAAAAAGGCCACGTGGCATGGTCTCGCCAATTGGGAAAGAATCACCTAAATAGGTCAGCCAATTAGAAAGAAGCAAGGTCGTGGTGTTAAATCGAGGACCTAGAATTGTTAGTCTTCGCTTGGATTCCAACGGTAACACTTGCTCTTAAGATCTCTCTCTCTCCTCATCCCATTCCTTCTTGACGTCAGACGCTTTTAGTGGAATCTCTGTTTGTTTATTTCACCTTTGGCCCAGCTGTGTCGCCTTCCACCACGACTGCACGGTAGAGTTGACATCGAGGTTCGTCTAGCATCAGGTAACACTGGTCCCAGAGGTCCCAAGATATCACAGACTCCCCCGTACCGAAGAGTCGACAGGATAGTGGACGCCAAGGTACAAGTAAGCAAATAGACCACTGTCTGTACAGAAAGATGGAACAGGGAAGAGAGGAGGAGTCAAAGGAACCAATGAAGACCGATACCGACTACGAAAGTGGCGAGAACACCACTTTTCCGAAGAAAGTAACCACCCTCGGTAGGACGCAGGAAATTGTCCCCAGTCAGGAAGACGTCACACCCCCGCCGCCGGTGTCAGATGTCCTAGGGAGGTTGACGACGACGCGACATCAGCTTTCTGCCGTGACCGGACATCGCGAGAGGTGGAATCGCTACGATGGTTCGTACGAGGCGCAGAGCTTCTTCACCAACTACGACGCCCAAGCAGATCGGGCCCAACCACAATACTCTACAAGACTGAGAAAGCCACCAAACCTCCTGCAAGCGCCCCTCCGAGTTACCAACACGCGAGCGTATGTTACCTGCTCCCCGACCACCTCTAAACCACGAGCCCAGCGCAAGCAGTGAACTCTTAACCTTCCCAAGAATCCTCCAACCATGGCACAAGACCAGGACTGTCCCGACATACAAGGCAGCACAACAGTAGGTTCCTCCTCACATAACTTTTGTTGAACAACTGCTCGTTCGAGCTGAACTGTCCAATAATGTAAACCTACTCTACTACTTGATACAGAAGCATCTATCGCTATAATTAGACAGAATACTTTTAAAATAGTAGAAATCAGTTTGTAAAAGAAAAATACCTGTTCACCCATTTAACTTAACTATTAATGCCATAGCTAACAATATTTTCACCATAGGTTATATCTTGTTAAACGTAAAAATAAGTAACATAACGCGGAATCTAAAATTCCATATAATCGATACACCATTGCCTTTTGTCATTTTATTCCTTAATTCCATAAAACGATTTCTACTAATTATAAACTGTTCTCAGCTACTCCTGTAGCAAGATAATGTACTTCTACCAACTACCTTTTACCAATTCACTTCGTGCAAGCAACACGTGTCCCATGGACAGGTTAATACAACTGTCCCATTTACTAAATTTTCCCCTCCTGGAACGGGTTGCTCACACGTGGTGAACTCCAACACTCTTAGTTAATCTTATTGTAATGTTCCTAATCCCATTTTCAACGCCCCTATGTCCTTTTCTTTCATAGCTTTAGACAGAAATAACCTAAGTCACAGCCTTCCAAAACTATTCCAATCGTTAAATTCCAACATAGCTACACTCCCTCGTACCTTCCTTTTACATGCATAGTTAAATATCGACAAATCACTCTCAACAAAATATACAACACCCTCTCACATAACTTTTTCCAATTGACAACAATTTTTAATGCGCGACTTAACATTCAAATCCAATTTCGAGCCACACAAGCTTCATAAACGTCGCCTACTAAACACACACACAAAAAATTATTTTTTTCACATTAAACGTGTCATATCCACTAATAATATAAAAATTCTCGATATGTTCGTACAACCAGCACCCATGACGTTAGTAAATTTGTTATTCATAGTAAAACAGGTTAGATTTTGTACAAAACAGAGACTTCACGTGACACCTTTTCATTTACAATTTTTTCGTTTCGTGTCACAGCGCCACACCACTAAACTCTTTCAATTTTCAGGCCAAAGACGCCTTCAGCACGCCTGTGACACATTTAACCACACATTGTCCACGTAGATAGTCGCAATTTCATTCAATTCTAACCCGATATCCATGAATAACATTTTTACTAAGTCCGCGAAATATCGAAACACAAAAACCATTCGATTTAATATCAACAGATACAATATCCGAATTTTCGAAATACAAACACAAATCTAACAAATGCTTGAACACACGGAATAATTCAACTTCTGTATCTCCCTATATCAATCCCATAACGCCTATCACCAAACGTGACAAATCAAAACGCTTGTGCGTTTACAATTATAGAAATAATATCTCCGAGCGTAGTCCGAATTAACATACCCAATGTCACTAATTCATGGCCATCAGAAAACCGCGTTTACAAAGGTGGAAAACAACCACCAAGCAAGCCGCCCCCATAAAGGGCCTCTGACCCAAATAAATATGCCCGCCAGCGCCGGAACTCGCTAATAATAAATTCGAGGGGAGATGAGCAAACAAACAGCCGACGTCTTGTTACGACCCACCGCTATCCCCCCGTGTTCTCTAATGAACTTTCGTCAGCTATTAAATTAAATATTAGTGCGTGCCAAAGACAACACTTTACCTACAAAAATCACACACACCCACATAAGTTTAAAAAAAGACAACATTAGGACTCAGTTAGTTTCACAGTTAGAAACAATGTGATCCACGAGTCGCGTCAAACATAAAACAAATTCGATAAGTTAGAAAACTTAGGCCAACAAGACCAAAGATATCGATCGAGGACAATTTAAAGCTCTCTCCACCCATCCTAAAAAAACAGGAACATTACGTTTGGCCTACCACTTTCCATTCTTTCACGATATATAATTTCTATGTATAATTTTACTTGCTCTTCTTTCTCGATGAACATTTTTTAAAATTTTTCATTTTAATCTTCTTTATATAATCATTATCTAGCTCTTATAATTGTTTTTTTTTTTACGTCAACCAATCAGTTTAGATTATTGTCATTTTATTTTATTTTTCTTTACCAAAACTTATTTACTTTTGCTTTATGACTCTATTCTATAATCAACTTTATATTTTATCTTTCATATCTAATAATCTCAAGTTTATATTTTTGTTTATATCTCACTAATTTGTCTTTTGTCATTTTATATTTTTTCTCACGTTATAAATTAGATGTTATTTACATTGTTTCATCGTCCGCTACCATGTCAATGCTATCGAATATATTATTGCTCATTATTAATTTTCATTTAATATTTTCACTTTCTATTACCCCTTATATACTGCTGTAGTGTGTTAATCTTTGTATCACATCATCACTATTTTTACTTTTTTTTAAAGATTACTTTGCATTTAACTTCGCAATTCTATTTTCGATTTTCAAATCCTTTAACGCTATATGCAAAGCCTTAATCTCGCAATTTTATATCTCAATTATATATTATTTTATAATCAAACTAAAAATCATGACCTAAAACAGGGCAATCTTCAATAACCTCTTAAACAACCACTTTAAAGGTTACTTCTTAATAAATACTAACCCTTTTCCGCAGGAACTTTTAACTCCTTCGCAGGCTAGACTTGACCTACTTTGATTTCGTAATTAACAATCTTGTCACACCGTCCCCCGGATTTACCTATCCCTACTTCTGGCTTGGATACGTGCAAATTGTATTTTTTTTTTATTCCAGGGCACTCTCATGCCACACGCTGGCACATTTTTTATTATTTTACTCTTTTTCTCGCTAAGCCCTGACGACTCTAATTAAAACTTTGATTTCTGGTCACTGATCTTCGCCCTCTTTATCCTGCATGCGTACGTCTTAACGACTAATTACTAAAACCCATAACAATCACCCTTATCTTACTTTTCGATTGTGGTACTGTAACTTTATTCGGTCCTTAAATTTACATGTGAAACATGGCCTAGGTTTTCCGCGCCGTGCACATTAAATGGTTTGGGACTTGAGTCAAAGTGACATTGCCTCAACCAAGTAATAACTAACCCCTCAACCCTTTCTAACGCCCGTCACGAAGAGATCATGATTTTCCCATCCAATCGTTTTTATTTTTACCTATCATCATTATATGCTCTCTATTAAATATTTTATTCATATTTTTATTTTTACTTGTATGTTTAATATTAGTTGTTTATGCTTTATTATCTCTTATGGATATACAGAAATCAACCCCATGTTATATACCAACTCATTTCAATTAATTTTTAAAAATTACTTCCTTAATAACAGTCTTCCTATTCCGCTCTCTTAAATCCCTCCATATGAACCCTCTCACATCCGGGGCCATCTGTGATGATTTAAGACCATGGAATTGTTGTAAATAGTCTAGATATCTACTACCACATGTTCCACCCCATGACTGTATATAACTTCTTATGTACTGCACATAGAAAGCCTCAACTAACATCAATCTGTACCGCGTAAGAATCTAATAAAGTATCGCAACTGTACAGATAGAAGGAATGGAGACTAACAGGAGAAAATTAAGGTTAAAACTAATCAGGCTTAGGACAGAAGTCGAAGCAAGGCCTAGCAAAAGAGGCTTAAAACCAGCCCAACTATAAATAATTTACAAGTCAATACTTCCTGACAGGACAGGGCGTATCTGATAACGCAGAAGTATAAAAGTCGAGTAACGCCCCGTACTTCCTGGCCAAGACCGGACGTATTTTCCATCAAAGAAAGCCGCAAGGCCAATCAGAAGACATCACCTAAATAGGTCAACCAATAGAAAAAGGCCACGTGGCATGGTCCCGCCAATTGGGAAAGAATCACCTAAATAGGTCAGCCAATTAGAAAGAAGCAAGGTCGTGGTGTTAAATCGAGGACCTAGAATTGTTAGTCTTCGCTTGGATTCCAACGGTAACACTTGCTCTTAAGATCTCTCTCTCTCTCTCCTCATCCCATTCCTTCTTGACGTCAGACGCTTTTAGTGGAATCTCTGTTTGTTTATTTCACCTTTGGCCCAGCTGTGTCGCCTTCCACCACGACTGCACGGTAGAGTTGACATCGAGGTTCGTCTAGCATCAGGTAACACTGGTCCCAGAGGTCCCAAGATATCACATATATGTATTTGTAACTTATTTCTTGTAAGATATAGTCGATGTTTATATTAAGCCTATCGAAGAGAGAGTATCGCTTGAAGGATTGCATTTCAAAATTTAAAGAAACTTGTTGTGATAAAATATAATTTTGTATTTTCAAATTGTAAATAAGTTTAGAGATAATATATTTTATATTTGAAAAATTAAAATTATGTCTCGAATTTTTAAAAGACATCATAGAAAATGTCAAAATTCTGGGTTTCACCTTTTCTAATAAGAGAAGAAAACATCACTCAAATTTTATTCTTCGTTCAAAAATTAATATAACAAATAAAGCCTAATATTTAAAGAATTTACCTTTTTCCGATAGGTGGAAATTTTTAGGTTCAAACTACACATTCGAAAAAATATATTTATACAAATTTATCTTCAAGGCCAATACCTATATACGGGAATGAAATTGGGTTTAAATATTTAAATAAGAAATACATACCTAAATTGAATTTAAATTTCGATATTATTATGGGTTATACAAACACATAAAATGATATCCTATAATTGTAAAAACAGTTTGATCAATACTACAATGATTATTGAATATTGAATAGTGAAATTTGATTTTAAAATTTATTAGCAGTGCACCAATAACTTTGTGACCTATATTTGATCGGTAGAATTTAGAATTTATATTAAATATAGAATAATTATTTAATACGATTAATCCTTTTAATATATTGTAATACGCATAGAATCAAAAAGGATGAGTTTCTTTTATTGGGAAAAACGTTTCTAGCTTTCGGGCGTAAGCGGCCCTTCCACAGGAAATAATGAAACAATTTCAAGTAAAGATGTATATACATATATATAACAGGTAATTTTTGCATATCTAGGATTAATTATGAAGTATTATATTTTATTATTTAAGAAAAAAATTATTGTTATGTAAATTAGTCAATTTGCTGATATTATTATTAAATGCATAATTGTAAAATGGTGTGATGAAGAAAAACGGAAAAATCTATTTTAGTTTTTGGACCAGCCTATCATATGTCTCTGGGATGTCTATATGTCTGTTTATACTATTATATTTTGTTGATATCAATGCTTCTTGTATTAATCTTTTGTATTTACTGTTTATGTTTGTGTAATGAATATTTGGGTTTGCTAGATTGAATTCATGATCTGTGTGTCTGATATGTTGCACTATTAGAGATTTGGGGTCTTTGTTTTTAATGTTTCTTCTGTGTTCGTCTATTCTGTCTTTTATCTGTCTTCCTGTTTCACCTACATAGACATTATTACATTGGGTGCATGGTATGGAATATACTGCTTTGCTATTGTATAGTTTTGATATAGGAATACTGTTTCTGGTAATAGGGTTTCTTAAAATGGTTAATATACTCGGGTTGCTTTCATAATATGTTCTGATACCGTGTTTGTTTAAAATTCTGGCTATGTGGGTACTACTGTGGGAATATGGGATTGTACATATCGATTTATAAACATGATTATTTCTTATGAGAGAGGGATTGTATAAATGTCTTAATATAAAGTTTTTCGGATAACCTATAGAAGTGAGTTTGTTGATCAATAATTGGGTTTCTGTATCTTTTGAGAGTTGGGTGGTACAATGTGTATATATTCGTTTGGAAAGGGTTTTAACTGTGTTGATCTTGTGACTGATGGGGCAATAAGAGAAATAATGTATATAATCTATTATTATTATCATTATATACATTATTCCTCTTATTGCCCCATCAGTCACAAGATCAACACAGTTAAAACCCTTTCCAAACGAATATATACACATTGTACCACCCAACTCTCAAAAGATACAGAAACCCAATTATTGATCAACAAACTCACTTCTATAGGTTATCCGAAAAACTTTATATTAAGACATTTATACAATCCCTCTCTCATAAGAAATAATCATGTTATAAATCGATATGTACAATCCCATATTCCCACAGTAGTACCCACATAGCCAGAATTTTAAACAAACACGGTATCAGAACATATTATGAAAGCAACCCGAGTATATTAACCATTTTAAGAAACCCTATTACCAGAAACAGTATTCCTATATCAAAACTATACAATAGCAAAGCAGTATATTCCATACCATGCACCCAATGTAATAATGTCTATGTAGGTGAAACAGGAAGACAGATAAAAGACAGAATAGACGAACACAGAAGAAACATTAAAAACAAAGACCCCAAATCTCTAATAGTGCAACATATCAGACACACAGATCATGAATTCAATCTAGCAAACCCAAATATTCATTACACAAACATAAACAGTAAATACAAAAGATTAATACTAGAAGCATTGATATCAACAAAATATAATAGTATAAACAGACATATAGACATCCCAGAGACATATGATAGGCTGGTCCAAAAACTAAAATAGATTTTTCCGTTTTTCTTCATCACACCATTTTACAATTATGCATTTAATAATAATATCAGCAAATTGACTAATTTACATAACAATAATTTTTTTCTTAAATAATAAAATATAATACTTCATAATTAATCCTAGATATGCAAAAATTACCTGTTATATATATGTATATACATCTTTACTTGAAATTGTTTCATTATTTCCTGTGGAAGGGCCGCTTACGCCCGAAAGCTAGAAACGTTTTTCCCAATAAAAGAAACTCATCCTTTTTGATTCTATGCGTATTACAATAGAATAATTATAAAACAGTAAAACACAAATGTTTTTTACACGTAAAACAAACTTCGTACAATACAGTATTAGAGTTCTAAAGAAGCGGTCTGATTGCTTAAATTGACAACACCGCTGGGAGGGTTCACCACTGATGAGCCAAGACTTCCCAATATTTTTCATTGCAGTAAGAACGGTAGAAGTTTTAGTTCTATGTGTAAAAGAAACATTCGTGTTTTAATTTTTTCATTATCCATATATAGATGGCGCGGTATTGCTTTATAGAACAGTAATATTAAATAATATAACAGAAGTACATGTTCGCGACTTATTTTCGAATTCACAATTTATTACAAATAAGGGTAACGTTAAACCCATATGAAAATAATTCATGTGATAGAGGATTAAAGATGTTTTTAGTGTCCCAAGTTTAAGATATCTGTTGTTGGTGTGTTCAGCATTTCAAGACAACAGATTGCACAATGAAATAATACGATCTAAACCTAACAGACTATTCTCCAGCAAAGCTTAAGTTTGAATCATTTGATAAGATATTTTAAATTTAATAAAAAATAACAATACTTTATTTGACAAATGTAGATATATAAACGCGAATTTTTCTTTTCACAAATAAATCAAAGTTATACTGTTCTTTCTGCGATAAAAAAGGTCAGTGTTGCATATATAAGCAGAATGATCCAATACAATATTATACCTCTAAAGAAGTGGTCTGGTAGATTAAATTAGCGAAACCGCTGGGAGGGTTCATCACTGATGAGCCAAGCCCTCCCAATATTTTTTCATCGCAGTAAGGAAAGTAGAATTTTCACCCTTCAAAATTTTCATATAAATATATATATATATATTCACAGATAGTTTTTCATTCATTGAAAAAGTTTCGAATAAACCTTTCAAAATTTGATAACAATTCAATACTGATTATAAAAATCGACAGTTAAAGATTTACAGATCTTTTTTCTGAACCATGAGATCTCAGAGCACATATCATTAGCCTAAAAGAATTTATCGAATTTATTTTCATACAAACATTCAAATTATATTATATTAGGTGTTTCATTATTCTATTCGCTATTTACGATATTTTTATTAAAAATGACATTGCTGAGAACATTTTATAAATGTTGAGAAAATATCAACGCAAATGGACTTGAAAAATATTTTTTTTAAACTTGTCAACTCGGGGAAATATATAGTTAGGATTTACCAAACCAGTTTTTTCCAACTATATTTCTAAAGTTTCCCCGGATATCTGCCGCAGAGTGCTAACTATCTGGAAAATGATTTGGTAGAGAAGTTGTTATACACACTATTATTAACCTTCATTATCCGTCCAAAACGTTGAAACCTGGAAGTATATAAATATAAAAATCGTTAAAAAACAATAATATACTTTTCATAGTTAATTATTACTTCTGAAGTAGAGAGAGGCATTTTATTTTCACAACTTGAATACTTTCATGATGACCCGGTTTCTCCGTAGTTCTGTGCAAGTGCCCATTGACAATTGTTTTAACAAATTTTAGTTATTGAAACCATAGTATTATTACTCTTTAGTAGCAGAAGTGGTAATGATGATATTTCATTATCATCGCCATAGCCTTTATGTTAAAACTATCTTTCTTGACCTACTTACGTTTAAAATTTCTGAATCTTTGATTAATTATTTTTAGTGAAGAATACTATTACTATTACTGTGAAGCGTTTATAGGTTAAATCCCTAAATAGGTTATCAATAGTTATCAAAAAATGAATCAAGACAAATTTGCTTTTATAAAACTATTTCTTTTTTGTATAATAGATTTGTTAGAAAAAATATTGAACTAATATCAGCATTTGGGCTTGCAAAAGGTTTATCTTAATTATAATCCAAATCAAAATGCTAATATATCGATTTATTAAAATTTGTTGAATTTATTAAATTTTGTCTCTTTCTTCCCGTCTACTAATATACATATTTACAGGTTTGTGATACTTATAATAGTTTATGTGGCCCAAGAAGTCAGATCCACCACAAAGGTATACACAGAACACTGACGAAGGACATTAGCCTGAAACCATGGCTTTCGGCTGGACGTTCCTCCACAACACAACACATAATACAAAATTCATTCGAGATCATCATTATTGTAGAGGTTGGCCGCTTAGGATAAATTAGAAATACATTAACCATCAACTTTCATTACCCTTAGTTGTAAGCTTTCTACCATGAAAATGACATCAGTAGGGTTGGGTAATAAATGTTGATGGTTGATATGTCTCTAATTGACAGAAATTCATCGTTTCTATTAAGTCGTTAACAAACCACAGAAAATAGTCTGAGAAGATATTTGCCACAGTTAGAGCCACCAGATTGTGGCCGCGGAAAACAAGAGATGACCAATCACCAGCTTCCAAAATCACCGAGTTGTATCGAACAACATCAACAATGTGTTGCCTAGCAACCAGGGCAGACGATATCGAACCCCACACACGTGCGCGTCCCATGGAACGTGTGTGAATTTCCATTAAAATCCGCTTTATGGCATGAGCGGAGTCAAAAAATTCTTTCCAGATCGAAATTGTTGTTGGAATGGCCCAGTCTCATTTGTAGGAAGTGGTGGAATTTTTATCGAAGGAACAGAATGTTCGCCCCAGTAGTATCTGATGATTATCTCCCGATAGCTTGTAGTAACTCTATCTCTTGTAACATTGTTTCACGCTGGAAATATAAAATATTTATAGCTTTATGTTTTTTAAGATTAAATTATTTTCTCTCTCTACTTCTCTACTGCAATGTTATAAAAATAATTAGATAACCTTGATGATCAGTGTTGAATCATCCCAGCCGTTTCTCCAGTTTGATCGACCCTACCTCTCTAATATTGTATTGAGCTGGTATGCTTTTATATCCGATACTGAAGATAAACCTTTGGAAAAGTGATACTTCAAGCCAACTATAGATATAGGTTTTGAGGACATTAGAAACACATAAGTGGAATTTAACTTCAAATATATTTTGTCACATTACTTAAGGTGATGAGTCGTTTGGTTAGAATAAAATAATAATTTATTAGATGTAGAGATCCCTTAAATAATTCGCGATATAAAACAAAATAGAATAGATAAACTAAGTTAAATGGGTAAATATATATATTAAATAAGTAGCTTCAAAGACCAAAACGGCTGGCGATCGTCTGCCCCCAAAGATGGCGGCAAATGTTAACAAACTTCCCAACACATATTGGGGCTTAGGCATATAACACTCGCCGAGCTGCCAATGGATTATTTACATTCAACAGAATGCGCGGAACCTATAAGTATTTAAAAAGTGAGTTTTAGTGATTAAAATAAAAATGTGGTGATGGTGTCTTGCCCATGAAAATATGCTGCTCCATGGAAGGATGGAATATCATTGCCCC
>CP092867.1:53078089-53119553 GCA_030710605.1 Cordylochernes scorpioides
AAGGCTTTTGTTGTTGTTGTTGTATTTTCCTCAATTTTGCTAGTAATTTGAATTGTGTGATATATACATATCGTGCTGTTAACTCTTCTCAACGTGGTACAGAGAGTTCTATGGCTCTAGGTATTCAATCCACTAAAGCAAAAATCTATTTCCTTCTTTATAAACTTTATATACAACTTTTCGAGTTTTTTTTTTTTTTTTGCGTTATGTACTTTTATTCTTATATTCAATGGGTAGCAACTATTTTTTTAACTAAAAAGTATCATTTTTTGATTCCTTATTTAAAATATAGTTTAAAGTAAGAAAATAATTTTCATATCCTGATCGTACAACCTAAATATATATACTAGCCGAATGACCCGGGCAACGCCCGGGTTTTACCCGATTAAATGTTTTTATTCAAATACTATTCGTTACAATTATAAATTGGCGCCGTGAATGTCACTTTTGTGAAACGTCCCGCTCCAAACTGTGTGTGTTTTTAAAATATAAAAATAAAAATGTACATTTTCACAACAATATTTGAAAATTATATTATTTTGATTTTCAAATACTATTCGTTACAATTATAAATTGGCGCCGTGGATGTCACTCTTGTTTAACGTCCCGCTCCAAACTTTGTGTCTGAGAAGCGATATTTTTATAGAAAGATGATCTGGCTTTTGTTTTCTGCTCGAATGAATGTTTTTCTATTAGAATTTTGTTACTGCGTACAAAAAAAATGAACTGGTTTCACCCGTGGTCTCTGCTTTTTGGAATTTTTCCTGATATAATTTTGTATCTGATAATCAAACATAATACAGCAATATTGTCATCATCATTTTCTGACTAAAAAAAACAACTATTTTTGCCCAGAACCTGTCAATTTTATTTTTTATTGGCTAAAAATACGATAAATATCTTTTCCAGATTTTTCTCTATGTCCTGTCAAAACACGTTTTACATGTACATTAGGCCAGCTGATATTACCTCCCATCTTCACCGCTAGAGGCGCTGCTTGCGAACGAAAAGGCAAATTTGCAACGCAATTTGCAAATAACTCGAAGAATTTTCGGGATAGAGACCTGAAATTTTTACTATAAGTTTTTGCAGATTCTACTCTATATACTGTTAAAATGTCAGTCAGATTAGTTACGTATTGTGGACGTGTATAGCCGACATAGATACCTACATACATACATACATACACTGACTTTTATATATATAGGGATATGGATTAGATTCGGAAAACCCTCAATAACGTAGTTATACCTGTCGAAGTACTGTTGAGCCTGAAAACTTGTATTGCCGTTATATATAAAAGAATCTCTTGCCTCAGAGAATTGTCTTTTATTTATAATTATACCGAATGGATTATATTATTAACTATTGGGTTTGTGGATTGCATTTACTATCATGAGAGAGAGGTAAAAAATTCCAGAAGATATTAGATTTCTTCTTTGAATGCTCAGTATAGCAACAAATAACCCTATTCAAAATTATATATATATATATAACAGTATTTTAAATATAGTTTTAACCATTTTTTCTTATGAAAGAGAGTGTTTCATACCATTGATAGAAACATAAAAATTATATTTGCCTTATAAATATAGCCTGAATTAATAAATAATAATAAAGCTCAATACAGTAGAACCTTCCTGTAAAGGACACCTAATTGTAGAGGCAAGGTGTTCTTTAGGGAGAGATGTCCTCTTACCGGAGAGTTTCTAAATAGTAAAACTGGTAATTTTGTAAATGAAAACTGTCCTTTATAGAGAGGTGTCTTCTAGCGTGAGTATCCTCTCATGGAGGTTCTACTGTATTAGAATCATAATATATGTGATGTATAAAACATTTCTAAACTTGACGCAATATATCAAATCGTCACGGCCCTTATAAAAATAGAATCGGTGATCATTAGCAGAAGATCAGTTTGACAAGAGCTTACTGGTAATCGGCTTGTACAGGTCGTCCTGGATCTTGATTGGCCGATGCCGGTCACGTGGTTCTATTAGTAAACAACGGTGGTCAAAATGGAACAATAGATTGAGGTTTGCATTTATTCGTTTTGGTTTTCCATTTTATTTGTTCATTTATCAGTTTTAAGTTGATCAGCAATTGAATTTGAATTATAAATCTTTTGAAAATATTAATAGGTAGGCTTGAAAAACTAAAAGAAATAATGATTCTCAAGACAAAAGAGACTACATAGCAACCATAAATAAGAACTTAAACGATTCCTTTTATAAATACTACTATTATTTATTTATCCAAATAAGTCATAAAATAGATATTTTTTTTAATTTTAGTTTGCTGAAAATTTTCATATTTCAAAGTACAGTGGTACCTCGACATACGAGTTTAATTCGTTCCGCAACCTTGCTCGTATCTTGAATTACTCGTATCTCGAAGCAAATTTCCCCATACAAAACAATTGAACTACCATTAATCCGTTCCAACCTCCAAAATGTCACCCCAGTTATTTTTGTTACGTGGTTTTAAATAATAAAAACGTATTTATAAATATCAAATATTTATTCCACAAAAACAAAAAAGAGAATGTAAAGAAATAAATTAGATATCCTCACTGGTCTTTGCATTTTTCGCTACATTTTTTCGCTTTCACCTGTAGGCCGTTTAGAAAAAAACATGTCCAAGGAGGTTTGTTTCTTTCTCCCTCTCAGAATGTTCCGGAAATGAGTTGGGCAAGTGTCATTAAAAAGGTCAGATGCACGACCTGTTGCAACTTTTTCTGTTTTTTTTTTTCCACGAACTGTGAAACTCTCCGCCACATTCCTAAGATCTCCTTTATCTCACTTGTAGAAATAAACCTCCTCCTCTGACTCCTCAAAACCAATTACTTGCATAACCTCAGTATGCTGCTGTGACTGTAACTCTTGTATCTCCTCAGTCGTCAGTTCCTGGGTGTGCGCGTGATGGCGCGACTGCGTGTTACTACCGAACCGAACTCGTATCTCGAATTTCGCTCGTAACTAAAAGCAAAAAATCACTTGCTCGTCGGCTCGTATCTCGAAAAACTCGTATGTTGGGGCGCTCGTATGTCGAGGTACCACTGTATGTCTAATTTGCGGGTTCGAATGCTCTAGTCATATCGCCGCCAGATGTGTTCAACCATTCTCAGGTTGTGGGGACAAGAAACAATTCTAACGGTCGCCTCAGACATTCTCTATTTTCTGTGTATTGACCTTATTGAACGACTCCATAAAAGACACTTGTGGCCGACTGCTAATAGCTCAATTCTTCAAAATATCTGTACGAACACCATTCGCCTGAAAAGATGGGTTTGTTCTTCTCAACAGGGTTGACGCGTCGTTCTTATGTTTTGGGTATAACATAACCTCATTGGTTCACCATGCCCAGAATCCATTTGTCTTCCAACTACCTCTTACGTGCCCACTTTCGTTTTCCTTGGTTTCGACGATCCGGCCGCCGAATTTAGTTACAAATTCAGTGTCTTCATATGGGACACCAAGGCATCTAGAAACGAGTGCCTTCATTTTGACATAGGGAAAGTAGGGAGAAAGCCCCTCTAGAAAATAAAATTGTATGCGATAAAGTCTCGGTAAATAGATAGCTTCTGGAGAGATTAAAGGTTTTTAATTTAAGAAGATATTAAGATAGCGCGTTCAGGCACGCCCTTCTTTAGCTAAAAACGTGAATAAGGTAAAGGAAAAGTTTTAAGATGTGACTCTAAGATGCTCATACGTTCATCTTTTTATTCGATAAAAGCCAAGCTTGAAAGATACCTTCATCTTTAATTTAAAAAAAAGTTGCGCCGTCGCCTTTTCTTTTCTATAATTGTTAAAAATTCACAAATCTCGTAATCAGGACTATATAAATATATACAGTATATATGTCGCGATTTATGTTGCACATGTAAAATGCTTTACATAGGAATGTTTACATAGAAATACCAAGTCTGATAAATTGCCTTTTGACTCAAACCAGACATGCAATAACCTAAAAATGAAGTCAAATGAAGTACCACCGGAAAGGTAGGGTAGTACCCAGAAAGGTTGAATAACAGGTCGTTGACATTGTCCAAAAACTCAGGAAGGATGTAAACATATCGGTCATGCCAGTCCTTGATTAGAAAATAAAGTCAATTCTCTCTGACGTCACTATCAGCATATATAAGCCGAGTTCCTTCCGAGCCTAGGACGGCATTAGTAAAAGTTCCAGGAGTCAGGTGCAGTTAGCTCTCCATGTTGCTCGATCCCAGGACTCCCCACATAGTTCAATGTGACTTTTCCGGATGCTGTCCCCAAACCGAGATAACCATGCATGAGGATTTCTTTTGTCTTCACTCTAGTGCGCTCCTACTCTGGCACATGACCGCAAGTTGGATGAGGAACCAACTGCGACGGTGTCGGCTCCACATTTTACGACATACACAAAAACAGATATATATATTTTTAATTCAAAAATATATATATATGAAATGTAAATAATAAAGTTTATCTAATAAAAATTAAAATCTTAAATATAATATTAAATTAAGTTGATATCATAGAGCAAGCTCATATGAATTTATATAGTGACAAAACTATATTCAAAACTTGAAATAATATTAATATTATAGATAAATTCGGATTGTATTAGATTAGCAAGTTAAATCTAAATTAAACATGGGCGATAAAAGTTAATAATTTATTTTGTGTTTAAGGTAAATAATTAAAAAGTTGTTTATATGTATTATATTTAAAACTTATTAAAGAGAGAAAGAGGTAATAAAAGTAATTATATTGGTTAGAATCAGGTTTATATTAATGTGTTTTTTAATAGAAAGAATTATAAAAAAAAGAAAAGGAAAATTTAACAAAAAAAAATTTACAAAGTAACGTCTTTTATATTCGGCTTTTACTCAACATTTAGACATACTCTGATAGATATATAGGAATAAAGGAAGAGATTTATAATGATTATATATTTATTTTTTAGTAAAAGAGAAGAAAGAGATAAAGAAAGAACCATACACTTTTATTTCAAACAAGTTAGAAAAATTGATAGGGTGTTAGTATTTTATGAGTTTTTGTAATTTTTTTAATATTTTTTTTTTTATAATTTCAATTTTTTATAAAGTTAGAATAAGATAATATAGTGTTTTACCTAATTAAAGAAAGATAAACATATTTTAAATATTTGCCAATTATAAATTATGTTTTGGAACCATAATGGTAGACCAGGACAATACAATAAAGAGGAGATTGGATATTTTATTGAAAAGAGAAATCTGTGGTACCAGGGATCTTCAGATGAAAATACCACACCATTTCACCCATCTGAAGATCCCTGGTACCACGGATTTCTCTCTCCAATAGAATATCCAATCTCCTCTTTATTGTATTGTCCTGGTCTACCATTATGGTTCTAAAACATTATTTATAATTGGAAAATATTTAAAATATGTTTATCTTTCTTTAACTAGGTAAAACACTATATAATCTTATTCTTACTTTATAAAAAAATAAAAAATTATAAAAAAAAATTACAAAAACTCATAAAATACTAACACCCTATCAATTTTCTACCTTGTTTGAAATAAAAGTGTATGGTTCTTTCTTTATCTCTCTTTCTTCTCTTTTACTAAAATATAAATATATAATCATCATAAATCTCTTCCTTTATTCCTATATATCTATCAGAGTATGTCTAAATGAAGAGTAAAAGCCGAATATAAAAGACGTTATTTTGTTATATATATATTTTTTTGTTAAATTTTCCTTTTCTTTTTTATAATTTTTTCTATTAAAAAAAACATCAATATAAACCTAATTCTAACCAATATAATTACTTTTATTATCTTTTTCTCTCCTTAATAAGATTTAAATATAATACATATAAACAACTGTTTAATTATTTACCTTAAACACAAAAAAAGTATTAACTTTTATCTCCCATGTTTAATTTAGATTTAACTTGCTAAATCTAATAAAATTCCCAATTTATCTATAATATTAATATCATTTCAAGTTTTAATTATAGTTTTATTTTACTATATATTTATATGCATAGGGCGTCTCTCCTTTCAAATTAAACGTGTCGGGATATATCCGGGTGGTTCATGTCGCCGATTGAGTGTATGGGATGTTATCCCCAGTGGAATAAAATAATTGACGGGAAGAGTTTGTAGCCGACTAATATCATGTAGGGCAATACCCTGTATGTTCAAAGTACGAATTATACTACTGAGGATGATGTGTGGGCCGATGCCTTGTGAGACCTAAATTAATAATAATGCTATTTCAGTACTAAGACACCGTTCTTTTTCTTTTAATGATCAGGTTGTTACAAAAACGACCCGTGAGTTCGTGAAGAGATGCTGTTAAGTTAGGATTTTATTAGAATGGTAAGATCTGTAGGGAATACAATATAAGGGACTTGTCTCCATCTCCGCCGTCAAAGAATCCTTGGCGCCGTGGATTTCACCCTTGCTGTTTTCCGCTCCACACAGTCCACCTCTGGTTTGAACGACATCGACTTGTAGACTGATCCGCTGCCGACTGACACACTGGTTCCGGTAACCACCTCGTACAGCGCAATATTCTCCGTACAGTCTAGTCGCCAGCATGGCCTGTCAAACTACAGGACAACTCAGCGTCAAGCCAACAACTACTATCTACCGAGTCGTGTCCAGTGCCTTCTTGCTGAGGCTACTAGGTGTCGAACTCCCCTAACCGGACTGTTGTTTTCCTTCCACGCGCCACCCTCCCTCTGAACTATTCCTGGCGGTGCACCTGTTCTCAAACGGTCTCATCTACTAAATTTGCCGATTTTTTTTCTGGCGTCGCCGTAAAAATAAATTGTTAGTGATAGTTGTGGGGTAATTCCTTATGAAATATGAGGAAATATTAAGTTTCCACGATGGTGTGTTGGTCAATGCCTTGTGAGATCCAAGGAAATGATATGTTGTTACGCTGATGGTATGGGATCGATGCCTTATGAGATATAAGGGACTGATAAGTGGCCACCAATGATGTGAAGGCGAGACCTTGTGAGATCTGAAGAAAGAATAAGTTTCCACACCGATAATGTGTGGGACAATACCATGTAAGATCAAAGGAAAGTAGACCTAGGAGAGGGATTCTAATCCATAGAGGAGAACGCTCGATCCAACTAGATCAAAAAAGAGGCAATTTTATCAGATTTGAGAAGGTTTATAAAACGGGGAGCCCATTTAATAGATTAAACAAAGCCCGGGAGAAACTTGGGAAATATAATTAAATTGAAGAGGATTGGAAGAGAGCGGGCGAGAAGACTAACGGAATAATTTAGGCGAGTATTAGGCAGACGTAATACCCGGCTACATTATTGGCCTTCCCGTGGGTGGGTTAATAAATTGGAGTATTCTCTCACCTGCCTGTGTTAGCGCTACAATCCCACCACTCACAGTGAAGTAATAAATTGGGGTGAACTCCTACTTGTACACTCTATTAACGTCACGTTACAATCCCACTCATTGGAGAAGTAATACTCGTAAATTGGAGTGAACAACTACTTATACAGTCTATTAACGTCACGTTACAATCCCACTCATTGTGGAAGTAATACTCGTAAATTGGAGTGAACACCTACCTGTACCCTCTATTAACGTCACGTTACATTCCCACTCATTGGAGAAGTAATACTCGTAAATTGGAGTGAACACCTACTTGTACACTCTATTAACGTCACGTTACAATCCCACTCATTGTGGAAGTAATAAATTGGGGTGAACTCCTACTTGTACACTCTATTAACGTCACGTTACAATCCCACTCATTGTGGAAGTAATACTCGTAAATTGGAGTGAACACCTACTTGAACACTCTGTTAACGTCACGTTACAATCCCACTCATTGGAGAAGTAATACTCGTAAATTGGAGTGAACACCTACTTGTACACTCTATTAACGTCACGTTACAATCCCACTCATTGTGGAAGTAATAAATTGGGGTGAACTCCTACTTGTACACTCTATTAACGTCACGTTACAATCCCACTCATTGTGGAAGTAATACTCGTAAATTGGAGTGAACACCTACTTGTACACTCTGTTAACGTCACGTTACAATCCCACTCATTGGAGAAGTAATACTCGTAAATTGGAGTGAACACCTACTTGTACACTCTATTAACGTCACGTTACAATCCCACTCATTGTGGAAGTAATAAATTGGGGTGAACTCCTACTTGTACACTCTATTAACGTCACGTTACAATCCCACTCATTGTGGAAGTAATACTCGTAAATTGGAGTGAACACCTACTTGTACACTCCATTAACGTCACGTTACAATCCCACTCATTGGAGAAGTAATACTCATAAATTGGAGTGAAAACCTACTTGTACACTCTATTAACGTCACGTTACAATCCCACTCATTGGAGAAGTAATACTCATAAATTGGAGTGAACACCTACTTGTACACTCTATTAACGTCACGTTACAATCCCACTCATTGGAGAAGTAATACTCGTAAATTGGAGTGAACACCTACTTGTACATTCTATTAACGTCACGTTACAATCCCACTCATTGGAGAAGTAATACTCGTAAATTGGAGTGAACACCTACTTGTACATTCTATTAACGTCACGTTACAATCCCACTCATTGGAGAAGTAATACTCGTAAATTGGAGTGAACACCTACTTGTACACTCTATTAACGTCACGTTACAATCCCACTCATTGGAGAAGTAATACTAGTAAATTGAGTGAACACCTACTTGTACACTCTATTAACGTCACGTTACATTCCCACTCATTGGAGAAGTAATACTCGTAAATTGGAGTAAACACCTACTTGTGCACTCTATTAACGTCACGTTACAATTTTACACCTATTGTGTAAGTAATAAATTTGATTAAAAACATATTTTACACTCTATTAACATCATGTTACAATCGCTCTCATTGTGGAACTAATAAATTGGAGTGAACTCCTACTTGTACACTCTATTAACGTCACGTTACAATTTTACACTTATTGTGTAAGTAATAAATATATGAATAAAAACATACTTTACACTCTATTAACATCATGTTACAATCGCTCTCATTGTGGAAGTAATAAATTGGAGTGAAATCATTCTTGTGCACTCTATTAACGTCACGTTACGATCGCACTCATTGTGGAAGTAATAAATTGGGATGGACACATACTTGTATAATCTATTAACGTCACGTTACAATTTTACACTTATTGTGTAAATAATAAATTTTTGAATAAAACATACTTACACTCTATTAACGTCATGTTACAATCCCACTCATTGGAGAAGTAATACTCGTAAATTGAAGTGGAGTCACACTTGTATACTCTTTTAATGTCACGTTACAATCCCACTTATTTTAGAGCTAATAAATTTGAGTGAACACCCACTTGTACACACTATATTAACGTCACAATCCTAACGTTACAATCTCACTCATTGGAGAAGTAATACTCGTAAATTGGAGTGGAGTCACACTTGTATACTCTATTAATGTCACGTTACAATTATACTCATTGTGAAACGGGGGAAGTAAAAAATTGGAGTAATCACTTACTTGTATTTCCTTATTACCTTTACGTTACAATTCCATTCACGGTGAAGTAATAAATTGGTAAACCATATACTTGTATTTCTTTATTCGCGCTTTATGTTACACTTCTACTAACGGTTTACTTTATTAGTGCCACGTTGCTCTCCTCTTACGGGGAACGTAATAAATTGGTATTAAAACTTACGGCCATTATCACGGCCATGTTACAATTCAACTAAAGACGTAAGTTACAAATTGGTAAACCATATACTTGTATTTCTTTATTCGCGCGTTATGTTACACTTCTACTAACGGTTTACTTTATTAGTGCCACTTTGCTCTCCTCTCACAGGGAACGTGATAAATTGGAATAACAACTTACGGCCATTATCACGGCCATGTTACAATTCAACTAAAGACGTAAGTTACAAATTGGAATAATCACAAGTTACTCGGTATATTCGTGCTGCATTCATTTTCTATTTTCTTTCCTAGACCAGGATGTCCAAAGATGTTTTGAAAACGTTTTAAATTATAATCTCTCGTTTATAGTTTATATATTTTTGCTCTAAATATTAGATCAAACAAAATATAGGTTTGTTTCAAAAATTCCTGTTTTTCTTATTACTTGGCGAATAATATTATTAGGGTGAATACATAATAATACATAATACAATTACTTTATACATAATACAAAGACATTATATATAACGACGAATAATATTGTTATTTCAAATTTTTTTGCAAGTGTTTACGAACTTTTGGGTAACCTTGTGGCACAAAATTTAATTTTCAAATATATATGAATTGTGATTGTATTTATTATATTGAATGACATCGTTTTATATATTTTCAAATTCGATATATTTGTATGTCGTCTCTCTCTCTCTTTTCAACAATCGTAATTTTCGAACTTTGAAAATATATATAAAAAAAAAAAAGATTTATTGGTAAGAATATAAAATTTCTTCATAACCTAAAAAAAATTCGTCGATAACTAAAAAAATATCGGATACAAATATAGTGTTTTCATATATTTGATCATTAATATCCTTTTTATAATAGAAATTCAAACTCTTTTAATGAATCAAAGTTCATTCAATATATAAATGATATCGAATTAATTCGCATCAGAAGAAAAGCATGTATCCTACAAAATATATTCTAGAAAGTCAATCACTCTAGAAACATTTTCAACAATGGTCAAAATCAAAATTCTTCATTAATATCGTAACAGGATTCGAAACAACGCGAATTCCGCAAATGGGATTTTTTAGCTGTTGTATAGAATTTCTGCTCTATAATGTGATATAATTTCATTTTCACAACATATTTAGAAGAATATTCAGCTGCAATCATATCACAAAAAAAATATGCTCCAATGGACCCCGATTCTTGAAAAAGTCCAACCCCACCAGCGAGTGCAAGTAACCAAACGGGGCTCTGGCACATTAGTAAGTGCAAAGTCGAACTGCTTTTCACATGTGTAGACATGTGGTGCGCTTACAGTAAAAGCAGTCGCTAACTACCCACCATGATTATCATGGCCTGTACCACGTGTACTAGGGATAAGCAAAAAATAAAATCACTAAATATTAGAAAAACATGAAGCATCAATTATTTTAAATATTAATAATTTCTAATTGAATTTCACCATGCCAAAATTGAAGGCAAAAATACAAGAAAAAAAGTTAAATATATTTTTAAAAGAATGGGATACAATCAAATACATTTAAGAAAGAATTTAAATATTTATTTTGCACAGTTCTTCGAAAGAAAGAAAACTTGAAGATGTGTGTTCACAAAAGAATCCATCTTTAACAATATCTCTTGAATAATCAAATCTCTCTCTGGAATTTAAACTAAAGCAAAGTATAATCCACTAGTTAGCACTGTTGATGAGAATCCTTCTCATAGTATAAATACCTTTTAAATTGAAATAGAACATCTGAATATATTATAATGTATAATGTAATTTACTTTAATTCTTTTCTCATTTTGAGAGGATAAATGGATAAGGTTAAATTTAATTTTTCGCTTATTTTAATAGTTTTTATTCAATTATATTACATTTTGACGATATAAAATATGCATTCTTTAAGATTAATAAAAGGAATTAAACATTAAATAAATAAGGAGATTCGAAAAATATATAGGTTTATAATTATTGTGGAGAGAGATAAACTTTATATTTGCTTAGAAAGAGACAATATTATAAAAAATATAGAGCCCAAAAAATTAATAAGACTTTTTAAAATTCAATTTTAATCTTCAGAATATTTTATAAAAATAAATAGCCTTGCACCAAATTTTAAGTCATATTTTTCTCTAAATTATTTTCTCTGATAATAACCAATTTATATTTCTTTAGTAACATCACTTTCCTTTTTCACAATTTCACGCACTCAAGATATAAGTAATAAAAGAATGATACTTATATTGTACTGAAGGGTTAACAAGATTTCTGAATTTATCTGTTTTATATAGCTTCAGATTATCTTAATTTTGGAGAGGTATAAAAAATGGGATATTTCGCTGATAGCTTTCCGTTTTAAAGAAGTAAATTATTTAAAATACATCACTTTTTCTTTTATTTTTGAAATATCTTTTTTGTCAATATCTTCGACTAACTCAATCATTGAAATTACAGCCAAGATCCTGGATCGAATCCAGCATTGGACACTTCTTCTGAAGTAAAAACAATTGCTTCCATCGATGTGAATCGTTTTTTGCAGAGGTCCAATCCTATCAATACGTCTAAGTAACCAAACTGAACACGGTCACACTTGTAAGTGCAGAGGTCAAGCTGCTTTCTAATTGCGTAGACATGTGATGCATTTACAGTTAATGGCATTCGCTAACTACCCATCATGAATATTATGGCCTGTAACACATGTACTAGAGATGTG
Source organism: Cordylochernes scorpioides (assembly GCA_030710605.1). Taxonomy (NCBI): domain Eukaryota; kingdom Metazoa; phylum Arthropoda; class Arachnida; order Pseudoscorpiones; family Chernetidae; genus Cordylochernes; species Cordylochernes scorpioides. The sequence continues at coordinate 53,090,512 of CP092867.1, forward strand.
TAACACATATAGAGGTCACTTACAAACTCTATTTATTTATACATTGCATATTTTGTCAATTGACAATAAAATAGAGCTAAAGATTCTATTTAAGGATAACCTTTCTCTTGCCTTCGTAAAGATAACTATAAATTTTGACAAATGTAATGTTGCAATAAGATATTTCTATTGTCATAAACGCTGTAGTGTTCGAATTTCTACTTCTGACTTCTATCCAAGAATTTCAATCTTAGAACGTTGAGATAGTACCTATTGCTAACGTACCATATTAATTGACACTTTTTAAGTGAAATTGTTTATAAGGATTGTTCGCAACATACAACTGTAAATAAATAATTAAAATATATCTGAACAACGCCTCCCTCAATGTCAAAGCTATTTGAGATTTATTTATTTATTTATTACAACACACAAACGCGATATCCCGGCTAGGGATAATTGCGTCGATTTACATTTTTTTCAAACAGAAACAGTTATAAAATTTTTACAAAAAAAAAAGTAATCGAAATAAAAAGAGAAAAAATAAATATATATATATATAACAACGCCTCCCTGACACCTTTGTATGAATATTGCGGGAGTCGAACCAGGATCTTGACTGTAATCTCAATGTGCGAGTTAGGAGATGATAAAAACAAAATATATTTTTTAAAAAGATTATATCTCCTTATAATTTTATTTCTTTAAAACAGCAAGCCTTCAGCGAAATCAATAAAAACCACCGTAGATATAATGAAAAAAATATAAACAAGTGTGCGTTGTGTGCGTATACTTTAGTATAGCATAAAATTAACGTAACTCAGTCTAGTATAAATTATCAAATAGAATTTGTATCAAAGGAAGGGATACTGAAGTGCTGTTTTGTGACAGAATTTTAGTTATAAATAATGAAAAAAATTATAAACAAGTTTGCGTGTTGGGCATATACTTTAGTATAGCATGAAATCAACGTGACTCAGTCTAGTATACAATATCGAATAGAATTAGTATCAAAGGGAAGGAGACTGAAGTGTGTTGTTTTTTCACAGAATTCCTTATCTAGTAGGTATTGAAGGACAAATGGGACAAACAGACAGAAGCTTAGAGTGGGATTAGACAGATCCCGCTTGCTGTCCGCACAAATCTCCTTGTTAAGCCGAAGACGTCCCATGTACTGCCAGAAACAATACGTTGGCGATTCAGCGATGTGTCAACTCTGTGTCCTGAAAACACATGTGACATTAATGGAAACGTCGCAGAATAACATGAGATAGATACCTTTTTTTTAAAGAGATAATTTTCCAATCAATATTCTCTAATTTGTAGATTTCCCTGTGTTGATGATTTCCTCCAGATTGTTTTTATCTCTCAGTTTTGACCGCATTCTACATATTGCGTAGATCCCCCTGTTTTGACAATATTCTCCAGGTTGTATAAATATTCCTGTTTTGTGAAAATATTCTCCAAAAAAAAAAGTAGTTAAAAAGCTAGATATAAATTGTCCATAATAGTTAGAAATTTATAAAAATAATATGTAATCTTTGTGATTATTATCATTATATTATTTTATTTATTTTTGAATATAATTTTATTATTATATATTTATTTCCAAGAGATCATAGTCTTTAACGAGTTTAATATTTGTTTTTGACTCGTGCTTTAGATGTTGTACTAAATGCGAAAAACCGCGTGATAACGTCCTTGCAATCTCAGGTCAATTTTAACGCCTTGCCAAATGCTTTATTTTTAATTATTTCTCCTGACGAAGACAAAATATTTTGTTGAAACGTTGAGAAAATAAAAAGACTCAAACTCTGGCCAAAATATCTATTTTTTACAGAAATATGAATGCCGGCCAGGGAACCTCTAGCTTCAGGATGATATTCTCCAAATTATAAATATCTCCCTGTTTTGTGACAATATTCTCCAGATTGTATAGATCTACTTGAATGACCAACCGTGTTTATATATTGTGTAAATTACGCTAAGTAACTTACAGCCACAAATCTCTATGTACGCTTCTAATAATTTCAAAACTTCAGAAGTTATTTCTCTAATATATATATGTAAAATTCTATATTGTGCAAGTTTAGCTAAGTGACTAGCAATCACCAATCTCTAAGTGCGCTTCTAATAATTTCAAAAACTTCAGAAGTTATTTCTCTAATATATATGTAGGATTGTTGCGTGATGTTGGTGTGGCTTGTGGAAAGGCTGCTGATAAAATTATAATTAAAATTAATTTATTTAAAGCCAGAAATATAGAAATAGAAAAGAAGCAACGGCTGAAATAACGGCCGCCGGAGTTAACCCTACATGTTTACCGCAAGTCCAGCGTCTCTGATGACGTCCCACGCGCATGCGTGGTGAAGTGTTGATGCCGAGGCCGTCTTAGCTCGGCTCGCTGAAACAAAGTGTAGTCGCTACATATATATGTAAAATTCTATATTGTGCAAGTTTAGCTAAGTGACTAGCAATCACCAATCTCTAAGTGCGCTTCTAATAATTTCAAAAACTTCAGAAGTTATTTCTCTAATATATATATGTAAAATTCTATATTGTGCAAGTTTAGCTAAGTGACTAGCAATCACCAATCTCTATGTGCGCTTCTAATAATTTCAAAAACTTCAGAAGTTATTTCTCTAATATATATATGTAAAATTCTATATTGTGCAAGTTTAGCTAAGTGACTAGCAATCACCAATCTCTATGTGCGCTTCTAATAATTTCAAAAACTTCAGAAGTTATTTCTCTAATATATATATGTAAAATTCTTTAAAAAGAAAATTGTAAAACGAATATGTACACACCAAACTAATATACACACTCGAATACTTGTCTTCTATTGGATCTCTTAGTACGGAGGGTGTTTCCTTTCAAATGAAACGATTTTCGAGCGCTCGCGTTTTGCACGTGCAGGCATGCTGCACACGACACTGGTTCCAATAGATCTAGAATCTTCTGGAGAATTCATTTTCATCAGGTATCATGATTTTTGCAACATGGGGGGAGAGAGACTAACGCTCCAAGTCGAACAAACAATTCGGACCCTTTCCAAAGAAGGAAACAGTTATAGCGTCATAGTGAAAAAGCTAAAAGCAGAAGGACTAGATGTTGGCAAAGCTACAATATGTAGGGTAGTAAATGGCATCGGAAAGAAAAGGGAAGCTGAATCCAATGGGCAAAAATTTCAAGTCGATCGACCACGTCCGGTGCGGACCCCCGCCACGGTTTCCAAGGTAAAGCGGCTAGCAACTACTGAAAATCCACCATCTCAGCGCCAACTTTCCAGAATGTGTGGAACATCGCTAAAAACGATAAATAACATCATTCACAAAGATTTGGAACTGGATACCCGACGAAAAGGCAAGGTTCACAAGCTCACCCCTTTCCACATGAAAAACCGTGCAACGAATGCCCGGAAGCTCTACGAGGAACACCTGGCCGGTTCCAGATCGGAATATACTGCAACATTGGACGAAGCATGGATGTATGTGACGTATTGCAATGGAATCCGGAAGATCTGTTACATCAAAAGAGGCAATCAGGTCCCGGATAATTGGGTTCACCAATGCTCCGAAACTTTCCCTAAAGGTTTCATGGTTGTCGGGGGTAATGACTGGCCGTGGAGTCCTTCCGCTCATAAAGGTTCCATCGAAGGTTAAAGTGAACTCAGAATTCTATATAGAATGCGTTCTGAAACCTGTCATCGAACAACTGAAGGACCTTTACCCAGGGGAAATGGACAAAGTGTTCCTTCATCACGACAAAGCCTCTTCCCATACCTCCAACAAAACCCAACCGTTCCTACAAGAAATGAAGGACACCCTAGGCCTAAATTTTATCAGGAACTCGGACATTCCAGTGAAGTCTCCCGACGCCAGCCCACTGGATTTTTACGGGTTCGGTATGTTGAAACAACGGCTCTTCAACCGACGTCCCAAAACTGAGGCCGGACTTTGGAAAGCCGCACAAGAGGAGTGGTCGAATGTTTCGCTCTCCAAAGTCAAGGAAGTGTTCGCAGCTTGGAAAGTCCGATGCAGGGAGATAGCCAAGAAGAAGGGGAAGCACATAGAACACATGAAAAAAATTCACGTTCGAAAAATAAAGTTCTAACGGACGTTTGAAATCGTTTCATTTGAAAGGAAACACCCTCTGTACTTAGCTGTATCACCACCTCTCTCAGTTCTACCAGAAATTCACACCTACACTTTTATATAACGAATCGAAAAGAGATAATATTTGATAATATATATCATATTTATAATACCCCATATTTATTATTTTCCATCCCTGGACACTTTATTTTTCCGTTCATCATTACTCTTCACAATTCATCCTTTCATACTTTATACCTAAGGATAGAAATAGTCGTTATTTCTCCTTAAAATAAATCACTATTTTTCTTTCAAAAGAAACATTTGCGGTAAAATTGTCAAAATTCGTTCTATATATTACAATTCATATATATAATGACTATAAAATTTTATTTTTTTCAATATAACCTATGCCTATAAGGTTCCTCTACGTGGCGGGCGGGAGAAGCAGCACAAGTAAGGGACTCCTTTAGGGCGAAGTACGGTGGGGACAACCCCGAGCCGCTAAGGTAACCGTGAACAGGCATCTCTGAAATGTGGCTGACTAACGGGGCAATGGCAACCCTCTTTCCATAGAGCAAAAAATTTTATGGACAAGATATCACCACCATAAAGGTAGGGGAACAAAAAAACAATGAACCTATGTGAAGTCGCTGTATAAGTTGAGACACACACATGGTGGTCTATTCTTATTTTAGACAAGAATGTTGATTTCTTTATAGCTCTCAGGTTTCAGCAACGTGCTGAATTTTAAATAGGAAAGGTGAAGTTAATTGAAATTGACGATGTTTTTCTCAACATCGAAACAAATACTCAAGAGATTAACAATATAAAATCACTACTATCTAAAGAAAAACCTTGTAGTTATTTTATTTCATTGAAGATAGAATAATCCATAATTATATATTCATTTAAAAACATATATGGGATATCCAAACATGTTGTTTACAAAGAATATCAAATGAAAAAGTCGAAATATATCTATAGGTAAAACTAATTGGTACTTACTTATCTTCTTTTAAAAAAATATTTATACAACTAAATATATAAGATGGGGGTCATAATAAAGCTGTGTGTGCGTGTACAACTAAATATTGTAAAGTGAATATATATATTTATGTTATAAATCATTTTAGAACTTCAGTAAGTGATTTAGAGTGAAATTCTTAATCCCCAAAAACTTCGTCTTTAAGGAATCCTCTAACACAATCTGTTATATAGAATACTTTCTCAAATAGAAAACCTCATCCAAAGAAAGGGTCATTAAAGAAACTCGGCAACTTGTAAAGGAAGGCTACTTTGGCCGTAGGAGGAATGAATAGATAATATTTTGTCCACAACATTATGGTCCTCTTTTGTATCATTCCGATACAATCATTGGGTCATTTCACACTTTCCATCAATGCTAAGAGCCACTTCCTTAGATTTTATTAGTTTTTGGTAGAGTCCAATTCTTTCTTTTCATATGCCATATACGAATGCTTGTCATATATATATATATGAAGAAATAATTCAAAAATTAAAAATAAAATAAAGAAAGTTAGGTGTTGATACATGTTAGTATCCTACATCCTTTAGCATCCGATGTTGTTCGAATTCATAGAAAGCTGTTTTGGTCGTTACATTAATTTAAACGAAATTTATACGTAGAAAAATTGTTGGTATTTAAAAAAATATATGTATACACATTTTTTAAACCTCGAAACTTGAATAAAACCGAATATACTATTTGTCGGAAACGGTCAATAGACAGCGCTGTTTTAGCTTTTGTTTTGACGGGAGAGAGGTGACCTTTATAGATAGATTTCCTGATGGGTAAAATTTGAAAAACAAAATATTTCATTGATTTAGAAAATATATAGATTAGAATTCATCATAATATATATGCTATATCAATCTTTATATAATGACATACATAAAAACCCCACAGTACAACACATATACACAACATAATACCCACATCACAACCCACTTAACATAATACACACAGCACAACACACATACACAACATAATACATACAGCACACAATACAACACACATACACAACATAACACACTCCTGCCCTCCTGATCAATGTACATAGTTTGCCCTTTTGACTCCTCGTGAGTAATTGTTGACCAGCGGTCAATAAAAATTATTTAATTGTCAATTGTCATACACAACATAACACACACAGCACAACACACATACACAACATAATACATACAGCACACAATACAACACACATACACAACATAACACACACAGCACAACACACATACACAACATAATACACAATACAACTGTGGAGGTGCCGATTCCTGCACCAGTGCCCCCCTGCCCATTCTATGGAGGTATCCGAAGTTGGTCCTGCGGACCAGGCTGTGCCCCATCGACCAGTTGATCTTCCTCCTCCTGCACTGGCACCCCCCAGCCTCAGCTGTGGAGGCACTACCTCCTGCTCCATCTCCAGAGGTGGCAAGTGTTGGTTCCGCGGCCCACACTTCGCCCAGTCGGTTTACTGAGCCTCAGTCTGCTGGGCCGGCGCCGCCTACTCCCCATGTGATGAAGTCAGCACCAGCCGCAGTAGCCCCACCGCTACTAATACCTACCCCGATGACCCATGAGCTCCAGACCGCTCCTGCACCCCCTATAACTCTCACTCCTGAGGGCGATGTGGACATAGAAAAGTCACTCATCCGATTGAAGGATCGAGAATTCTTGCACTCCATATATAACAAGAATAATGTGGTCAGGATGGATATCATACTCGCGGTCTATTACGAAGAAAAACGGAGCACCTCCTCGGGCTACTCACGCCTGAAGACAAGATTCTTCTCGACAAATTCTTCGACATTATCATCAAACATGTTCCGAACATGAACTCCCCAAATGGCAGGGATCTGTCTAGATTCAAGGCGGCTTTAAGCTCCTGATCCGGACGTGCCCTCGGAGAGGGCTACGTCGATTGTATATATCTCTCTTCATTCCTACCATTATTATTACCTTATAACTTCCTTTGAGTGTAAAGATTGACGAGATGTCAATAAAGTTGTTTAATTGTCAAAAAAAAACATAATACACACAGCACACAATACAACACAACACACACAACATAATACACACATCACAACCTACACAACATAATACACACAGCACAACACACATACACAACATAATACACACAACACACAATACAACACAACATAATACACACAGCACACAACACAACACACAACATAATATACACAGCACAACACACATAAACAACATAATACAAACAGAACACAATACAACACAATATAATACACACAGCACACAATACAACACAACACACACAGCACACAATACAACACAGCATAATATACACAGCACAACACACATACACAACATAATACACACAACATAATACACACAGCACACAATACAACACGTCACACAACATGATACACACATCACAACCTACGCAACATAATACACACAGCACACAATACAACACACAACATAATACACACATCACAACCTACGCAACATAATACACACAGCACAACACACATACACAACATAATACACACAGCACACAATACAATACAACACACAACATAATATACACAGCCCGACACACAGCACACACGAAGCACAACACACAAACATACAGAGAAAAATTTAGGTAAATATGAAAAGTTCGATCTCGTGCTATCTTGAGAAGGATGAGCTGAAAATCAATTTTTAGAAATCTCAAAATTTTCTCTCTGAAAAATTGACAAAATTCAATTACATCTAGATAACCAAACCTTTCTACATTTTATCACAAACAATAAAACTATCTTCAAAATGATCAGATCAAATATTCTTAGTTTCCAAAAAAAAAAAAAAGGTTTAAAAAATTCTGATATATTTAATTCAGAATAAACAACACGAGAAGAAAAAAAATCTGATAAAAAATAATTCCTTCTCTAAGAATGTAAAAATAACTCAGGTAAATGAAGATCAATTCACGCAAATGATTAGAGAAGCTAATAGCATTAATTTCAATGATTAGATTTAATTAGGTTAATTGAATAATTATCATTAATCTAAGTTTTGTGTGTGTGTGGAAATGTTTTCGGCTTGGAATGTAACCTCCTCTAAAAATGGAGTATCACTTGACAAATATTGGAAACCTTGTTTTTCCTTCGTCTAAAGGTATTAGCTACATTATTCGAAATCTAGTAGAATTAACTCTTTTAGTTATTGGTACAAATTGATCTCATTATGCTCAAACCCTTCGCTGCCAGAGGCGCTAGAGTATGATATAAACCAGTTCTGCGATCATAGGAGTAGACCTAACCTTGGTGCTTGTATATTTAACAGTTTATCCACTATATAAAATTTTAAAAAAGGCATATATCCTGACCACGAGCACATGAGCTTTTCAGATGGCAGAGCGCCATCTAGTGGAATAGAAATCAACTAAACGTTGATTCAGTCTGTTCCTCGATATTTGGCCAACCCATTTTTTTTTTTTTTTTTTTGAAAGATTTATCAAGAAAATGGGTTGGGCAAATATCAGGGAACAGAATAAATCAACGTTTAGTTGATTTCTATTCCACTATATGGCACTCTGCCATCTAAAAAGCACATGTGATCATGGTCAGGATATGCCTTTTCTGATTTTAATACTAACACCTGACCTTTTTTTATTATAATATATATAAATATATATAAAAGAATGTTAATATACAGGGTGTACCAGGTAAATTGGGAATTTCAACAATGGTATTTTAACTGAAATTTTTTGCAAGTAAAAATTAAAATATCCGAATGAAATTTGACACAGTAGTAGATAAAAGGATATAGTTTTTATTTATTCAATGTAGTTTCCATTATTAGCTACAAGAGTCTCGAGGCGAGTGCGGAATGAAGCACAGGCCTTGGCGACGATGACCTTGTCCATTTGGGTCATCACCGTGTGAACTGCTTTCTTGACAGACTGGATGGTGGTATGAGGAGCTTTGTTGACATCTATCTCAACAACGCCCCATACATAGTAGTCGAGGGGATTGCAATCTGGAGAATTAGGGGGCCAAATATCAGGACCCCAGTGACTAGGGACGTTAAGTGTCAGCCACGATTGTGTCTTTTTTGCCTTATGGGCTGGAGCTGAGTCCTGTTGGAAGACATACTTCCTTCCTGCGGCCACCATGTCCATCCAAGGCTTCACAACGGTCTCCAGAACATTGATGTAGGTGTCAGCGTTCATCCTAAGGCCCTTCTCAAAGAAATGGGGAGGCATGACATCACCTTCACTGCTGATAACGCCAAGGACCATTACGGAGGCAGGAAATTTCGTGTGCATCACGACAGGCATCTCTGAGGGGTCTTTACAGATCTAGCGATCATTCCTGGGATTTACCTTTTGGTCCACGTCAAAGTTCTTTTCGTCAGAGAAGAACCTTAGCATGCCAAAAGAGTCGTGTTTCAGGTTGTTGAGGAGGGCAGCAGCCTTTCCTTTTCTGTTATTCTTCATATTCTCAGTCAGCAACTGACCTTTCCGAAGGGCATAAGACTTGAGACCAAGGTCCTCATGGATAGTTCTGACAATTGTCATAGAGCCAACGTCCATTTCCTTGGCTATGGCCCTCGTGCTCTTCCCAGGGTTTCCATCAATCTTCTCCTTGACATTTTTGACAAATTCTTCGCCTCTTACCCTGTCCGATCGACGCGAGTGCTTTTTCCTTGTAGCTATCCCCTCTTTGTTACTGCCGGCCTCATCAAACTGCTTCTTGACACGATAAATAGTGGTTTTGGGCAACTTAAGAAAATCCACTATCTCTTTGGGGCTCCTTCCGGCGCGCAGAGCAACGATGATGGCAGCTCGATTTTCAAATTCTCGGTTACTCTTCATCACTACACTGCGCACACATGTACTGTTGCATTTTACATGAATATGGCTACGTAATGAAAAAAAAACAAGTTTTTAATCTCAAGTAGTTTTTGTTTTATGGACTGTCAAAGTTAGTCCCAATTTACCTGGTACAGCCTGTAGAAATATCAAATCAACTATTACATCTACAACTAGCTAAACACGCTTAATTCCTCTGACACCATAAAATACAGTTAAAATTCAATGCCTTATGAATTAGAAGAAAATAAAATAGTTGGAACTTAGATAAGATTCAAGTGATTCTGAGGGAATGTTCATAATTACACACTGTGGCATGTTAACGAATTCTCAGGAGAGGCTCGTAAAAAACACAGGCGTAGTGTCCTCAGCGAAAGAGTTACACATTGTTTAAAATAGCTTCTCTCCTTTTGCTATATAGAAATATAGAGCTATCCGTGAAAGAAAATACTCATTTGTAAAAGGTACATGGAACCATTTATATCCTTTTTTATTTCCTTCTGAAAAGAACACGAAAATTCACATATGTGATTTTTTCACATCAGTGTTATTTTTTCCTAATAATCACAACTCACAATGTTTTTTCTAGAATCGACATATTGTCATTTTTTTTAGCTTAAACAACTATATCAAAGAGATTCACGTTTAGCAACGTGTCTCGTAAAGTGCATATAAACCAGCTATCTGAAAGTGTATGTTCTTCACATTGAAGTAATATGTAAAATAGATTGCTCTATTCATGTTAAAAGATAGGAATATATCTATATACAAAATATATCTTATTTTTTCGCCAGTTTCAAAACAATAATTATATATTTTATATGAAATACTACTTACGGGAAAATTGTATTAGGCGTTTTAAAATAACACACACATCGAGGGGCAGAAGGCTTACTTATTTGAATGAAAAAAATTGGTTCAGTTGTATTTGTGAATACACAACGATACAATTTCTAACGATATCTGTTGATTTTAAAATTCTAATAGAATTCCAATAACGTTTATTTATATAGCACTGAGACCCCCCCCCCCCTAAATTGTTTATTTTAATAGAAAGGGCATCCTTCATTGGAATGTTTGAATCTAATAATTCCTTACAGTCAGAAGAATGGTATGTGGGTCAAGTGTGTCATAAACCCTCTCCCAGAATGATCCAAACTCGCTCAATATTGGCTGGAAATTCTCTTCAATTTTATTTGAAGAGGTCTCTCAAGAAAGAGAGAGAGAGGCGAGAGAGAGAGTCATCGTGTGCTTTTTCTTTTATATTAGATCATCAATAGGAATCTTGAACAATTTAAATATCAAATTTACTCTATATTAAAGTTGAATAATATAGGCGATATTATATCCTATATATTTCGAAATATTCCATAGCCATTAAATTAAAAAACTTACATCCACTTATATAATCAATTATAAATTACTCTATTAGAAGAGAAAATTGCTATAAAGTATAAAAAATAATATAAACAATAGCTATGCGTTTATTTATTCGTGCAAAGTGCAAGCTTTCAGATCTTTACAATCCTTCCACAGGCCTAGCTATGCTCGTAGAAGGATTATAAAGATCCGAAAGATTGCACTTTGTACGCATAAAGAAAAACATTGCTACTGTGTATATTCTTTTTTTAGAAATTTTTCTGCTATATGAAATGAACCAATACACTGTTGAATTTATAGAGTAAACGAAGAGATGATTTGTGAGAGAGAGAAAAAGAATAATTGATTGTTGGGTGAAAGCCATTGCTATGTCTGTGGAAGGATTATAAAGATCCGAAAGCTTGCACTTTGTACGCATAAAGAAACGCATTGCTACTGTTTATATATATATTTTTTTAAATTAATTACTCTGCTATATGAAATGAACCAATACACTGGTGGATTTATAGAGTAAACTAAGAAAAGATTTGTTAGAGAAAGATAATTATTGATTGTTTTTATTTATTTATTTATTTATTTATTTCAATTCAAAACGCTATGTCCCCCTAGGGACACTTGAGCTAAATGTACATACAAATATACCAAAGAAAATGTTCAACATGGAAAGACATACAGAAAGCGACTTAGAAAGATTCATAAATATTATTTACATATAGAGATTGTTGGGTGAAACCTTTTTATTTTGAGGCTATTGAATCTTTCGAGCAAATTTTATCTTCTAGTATTAGAGATTGGTCTCGTAAAAGACAAGGAGTTATTCTCCGACTTTTTGTTTAGGTTGCATGGAGAACAAAGGTCACATTTGACTTATTAAATATAAGAAATATTTCATATATTTTTATATGTGTGTATATTAAATATAAAAGAGGCTTATTCTGACTGTTCTCACATGAACATTTCTAGATGGCAGAGAGCGCCATCTAGTGGAATAAAAATAAACTAAAGGTTTATTTGAATCATTCCGTGATATTTGGCCAATATTTGATTGCCTTTTCTTTATTTATCAAAGAATTGGGTTGGCTAAACATCACGGAACAAGTTAAATAAACGTTTTGTTCATTTTCCCCCACTAGATGGTGCTTTGGCATCTAGAAATGCTCATATGAGCACGTTCAGGATATGCCTCTTTTATTTTTAACTACCCGAATGACCCGGGCAACGCCCGGGTTTTACCCGATTAAATGTTTTAATTCAAATACTATTCGTTACAATTATAAATTGGCACCGTGGATGTCACTCTTGTGAAACGTCCCGCTCCAAACTTTGTGTGTTTTAAAAATATAAAAATAAATATGTAAATTTTCACAACGATATTTGAAAATTATATTATTTTGATTTTCAAATACTATTCTTTACAATTATAAATTGACGCCGTGGATGTCACTCTTGTGAAACGTCCCGCTCCAAACTTTGTGTCTGAGAAGCGATGTTTTTATAGAAAGATGATCTGGCTTTTGTTTTCTGCTCGAATGAATGTTTTTCTGTTAGAATTTTGTTCCTGCCTACAAAATAATGAACTGGTTTCAACCGTGGTCTCTGCTTTTTGGAATTTTTCCCGATATAATTTTGTATCTGATAATCAAACATGATACAGCAATATCGTCATCATCATTTTCTGACTAAAAATATATAGTTTTAATAATTGATTTATATATATTTTTAAAATAGCCTATCGTCTTCCCCGTATATTTTTACCTATGTATGGAAATTTTGATTTGAATTAGTGAACTACTGCGAATTTGTATACCGGACATACAAACAAACATACAAACACTCATTTATATATATAGATATCAAAATCTGACCTTTTTATATTTTTATTTTTCATACATATTTAAATTTCAATTTATAAACTCTATTTGTGTACATTATGTATGAAAGCACAGAGTATATAATGCCTGTAATATGTATCGAGAAGAGAAAATCAGAAGCTAAATTCTATAATTAAATTTGCAAACAATATGGCGGCAGTCAGTATTGAAGCAGACGGTACATTATTCAAATGAGGGCCAAATAATTTCCAAAGTGAAGCTTGACAATAGGAAATATGTTTCAATTTCTGCTCAAATGACGCAAATACGAGATTGTTTCAATAACAATTTTATCACACTCTTAAATTGATATATAATAATTAAATAAGAAAGAGTCTTTATATTGTAGCAAATTATTTATTATTTTATTAACAGAATATCACTTTTGTTGTTTATATTTTGCTAATCTGTAAACTTCCCTTATTGCTTATCTTTTGTTTATCATTCATAGTTTGTTCTTGCCTTAAATTAATCGCTGTGTCATCCTGAAATTTGTCTTCCTTAATTTTCCACGTGGCTTTTTGGTGGAGATGCTGGGTAAATTAGGGAAGACAAACTGAAAATCGCCGAAAAGACCTAGAAGCTATGGGTGCTGTGATCTACATTTTCAGAGACTGACTCCAGGATTCCACCGTCGTGTCAAAGCCAAGACTTCCCTCTAAGATGACGATGTCCCTATAGGCAATACGACGACAAAGCCGCTCTTCACGCCGCAAGAAAAAGGACGCAAAGGTACTAGGGACAAAGTACCAAGACTTCGATGGAATCCTTGGCAGAAGCACGTCAGATCCATTTCAGTATCTATAATAATTTCAAGCTGTGGTTCACAGATCCCAAAGGAAAGGAGCTATGTAGCAAAGTATTTATTATTTTATTAACAGAGTATCATTTTTGTTGTTTATATTGTGGCGAAGAAAAAAAATTATTATTTTATTTTATTTAATATTATCCAATGAAAATATTCAACAGATTATAAAAATATATATTGCTCTGTATTTGTAAGATCATCTTAAAAATATTTCTTTGCTTACTTGTTCAAGATTCCCTAGCTGTATATAGTTTGGTTAATTTGTTAATATTTGTCGACTGGTCGTGGTGACGTTATCAATAAATACTTTACATCTCCAGATATACAAAGACTTGATTTCTACACGCGTTGTGTAGAAAAATAAACTGATACGCTACAATATTTTGCTACTCTGTAAACTTCCCTCATTGCTTATCTTTTTCTTTTATCATTCATAGTTTGTGCTTGCCTTAAATAAATCGCAATTTCATCCTGAAGTTTGTATTTCCTAATTTTCAACGTGGCAATATGAACACGTATATGAAATCGTTTTACATAAATTCATTTTTGTGTCAATCATAAGCACCATTTGTGCCAATGTGAAACTCAGTTCATTTCTCACATAACCTTTTTTTTACATGAAACTGTCTGATTATGTGAATAGAGATATATTTATAACCCAGGTTCCTGGAGCGCAGAGCGCTTATGTGAATATTTTAAAACAAGCTTAATCTATTAAATTTAATATCTCACAGATATTTATGGAATTTATTAGAATGATGAATAAAAGAGGGGGCTAAAATATTTTAATTAAACTAAGACTATATTGATGGATATTCTGCCGGGAGGAAATTGATCTAAAGTGACAAGGGTCGCCTCTCCCGTCAAAATAGACGTCTAAAACCAGACGCCATCTATTGACCGTCACCGCAACTAGCGGCCTCGGGTCGGTGAAAAGCCACAACACCAGCTTTGGCAAACTGAAAAGCGTTCACCTAGAGACTTTCGCCCTAGACTGACGAAGGCCATTAGCCCGAAACCATGGTCTCTAGGTGGACGCTTTTAAGTTTACCAAAGCTGGTGTTGTGGCTTTGTCACCGACCCGAGGCCGCTAGTTGCGGCGACGGTCAATAGATGGCGTCTGGTTTTAGACGTCTATTTTGACGCGAGAGGTGACCCTTGTCTCTTTAAGACTATATTATTTTATATTATTGCACACACAGAGCGAAATATTAATTGTAAATTAGTAATTTTATTTCTACAAGTATATAACTTGTATATATATTAGGTAGGATATATAGCTTGCTTAGGATTGTGAATATATTTCATCTATATATCAATTTATATTAAGGCTTTTACAGTGTCTGCAAGTTCTCATAAAGGGGGATCACTGAAATTAAATTTGATGATATTTTAAAGCAAAGGTTCATGGTAAATATTTGTCCCATTTAACAAACAAGATAAATAAAATATAAAATCAAATTTACGTGTTTTTGTCATGTCATTAATTCAAAATAATAGAGTTCCTAATAATAGGGTAATAAATACATAAGACATTTCAAATAACCACACGAAAATTAGTAACCTATTTAAGAATATCATTTATTTTAATATTTTAAAATATCCTAAATTATATATGTTTTCGAAATCCATCTGTTTAATTTTACAATATTTCTGATTAAGGAGCTAAAAATTGAATATAATGTTTTAGAGAAGTTAAAATAAGGGAATATAAATTCGTTGTAATTATGGTGTTACGTTGGTAGCTCCATGATCAAGATATTAAATAAATATGAAAATGTTAATTTATATATTTTTATTTTTAATATAATTTTGTTTATTTTTCTTGGAAAATATTTTATATCTTGTTAAGTCAGAACATTCCGCTGATGGACGTTTTCGAGCTTCTCAAATTTCAAAGATTCCAAAATGGTGGTTCGAAAATGGCATCATTGGTTTTGTACAGTCATCTATTCCTTGACTCCTAATGGTTATTTTCCCATATATTTTTTAGGTTCTTAGCTGAATATAATCTATTGAATTTTAAAATATATAAACATGTATTTATTTTATTTAAAGGAAATTAGAATATTTAAGGGATTTGTTCTCCGCTGAAAAACAAACAATATGACACAAAAATATTTTTGAAGCAACCCTTGCCCTGGAAAATGTCTTCTGATCCTTGCTAAAATTTTAAATAAGTTTGATTTTTCTGTTTACACTATCTTTTTTTCTTTTAAATATAAATCACAGACCACTTTAAACGACTTTTCGGAATATCAGGATTCCATCATACATTTAAAAATAATATTTGTAAAAAGCCTAAATCTGGACAAGGACAAAAAAATATAGAGAGAGAGACAAAATATTTGTCACATTTTAGCGTTAAAAATCCACTCGGAGTTTGTCGTTCGGAAAATAACTCGTTTTTGTATATATATTAGAGATATGAATTCCATGTTGTCATATTAGTTAAATATCTTCTTACTAATATATTTTCATTTTAAAAAGTAGATAAATAAGTTATTTAAATATTGAGAGAATTCCCCGAATAAAAATAATATTTTAGATGCGTATGATTCTTTTCAAAATTATAAGAAAAATTCTACTGCCTTTACACTACAATGATAAATTGATAGGAGAGCCTGGCTCATCAGTGGTGAACCCTTACAGCGGTTTCGCAAGTTCAATCTACTATACCGCTGTAATATTTCTGGGAGAGTTCACTGATGAGCGAAGTCTTACCATTAATTTATAATTGCAGTAATGGTAGGAGAAAATTATTTTATTTAAAGAATAATTATACGCGTTAACAATAGTTTCCATTTATAACAACAGATAGAGGGGGTCAGATGGTCTAAACCGTTGGTTTTCGGCCGCTACGACCCAGGTTCGATTCCTTTATTAGGCACTTTTTTCTGATTAAAAAAAAAATGCTCCAATGGCTCTCACTTCTTGCAAAAGTTCAACCCCACCAGCGAGCGAAAGTAACCAAACGGGGCTCTGGCACATTTGTAAGTGCAAATTCGAACTGCTTTTCACATATGTAGACATGTGGTACACTTTACAGTAAAAGCAGTCGCCTACTTCTACCAACCATGATTATTATGGCCTGTACCACGTGTATTAGGGATAAGCAAAATAACAAATGTGGCGCTAATGTATTATAAAAAATATTCTTCATGATTACGGAATGATAGTATTTGTTTATACCAAGCAGGGGATATTTTAATTTCAGTAAAAAATCAAAGCAGTATGGTTAGTGTATATTGTAAATGCAAATACATGAAAGTCTTTCTTAATCTTAAATGAGAACCATTGCTATCCGTTCATTCTGCTAAAACAAATAAAGTGCCCAATTGTGAAAGAGAAGGGTTACTGTACATAATATAATCTTTAAATAAAATGACATATATTGGATCAAGATATCATTTATTTAACCAATATTTCAGTTGGCTGAACGCCAACCTTTATCAAGGTATTATAACATTTAAAAGTGAGTCAACAACCTTGATAAAGGTTGGCATTCAGCCAACTGAAATATTGGTAAAATAAATGATATTTTGATCCAATTTTATTTAAAGATTTATTTATGGATTGCTCTCTTTTCAAAATAATATAATCTTCATTAATAATTAACATTCTTCCCTGAGATTTATAATATTATAAAATAAATAAATCTTCTAGGGCTAAGTTTCTTGTTACAACCTTTTCATTTTCAAGGACTTGTCAGTCCTTCAACAGAAGTACCACGTTAATAAATTATAATGATAAATACTATTTTATGCAAATTTTTATTTACATATTTTAAATACTTATGCTATTGAGAGAAAATAGATTTTTTGTGTGTAAGAAACATCTTACAAATATATCATATATATTCTTCTCTGATTTATAATATTATAAAATAAATAAATGTTAAAGGGTTAAGTTTCTTGTGCAAATTTTTATTTTCAAGCTTTCGAACTTGTCAGTTCTTCAACAGGAGTATCACGTTAATCTCCATTAATGCCAAATACTCCGAGATAACTCTTGACTTGATCCTTATGGGAAGACAAGAAGACCCTGTTTGTTCTTCGAACAAAATGATACAAAAAAAACGATATTCTCGTATTTTAATAATATAAATAAGAGTTTTAAAAATTGTAAAAAATAAAAAAGCATCGGCCGGGAATCGAACCCGGGCCGCCCGCGTGGCGAGCATTCTACCTCTGAACCACCGATGCTTATAAGAAATGGCCATATTTGGGTATTTATTCTATTCACAAAAGCAAACGATGACAGAAATGATTGAGACTATGATACTTGTATATTTTAATATCTGAATAAATCATTTATTGAAGTTTAATTTGAGAGATTTGAGTTTACAAGATTCAAAGTTCGAATTTAGTAATATAAATATATCTAAATAATTATATTTTAAAGTTACCTCTTTGAATGGAGAATATTCAAATGGAATTGTGTGTTCGTCAATAAAATTAATTGCTATGAAACACAATAATGATTTTTAAAATGATTTGTTCAATCAATAAGTTATTCTAAACTAAATCATCGATAATATTTTTATTATTACAAGTATAAGTGGTACAAGCAATAATAATCATGGTAGGCATATCATGGGGGGTATCATGGCAATAGGTAATTAAATGAGTATAAATGGTACAAGCAATGATAATCATGGTAGGCAATTAGCGACAGATTTACTGTAAGTGTGCCATATGTCTGTAAATGTAAAAAGCAGTTTGACTTTGTATTTAAAAGTGTTCCAAGGACCCGTTTGGTTACATGAATTCACTGATGGGGTTGTAATTTTGAAAGAATCGGGGACCATTGAAGCAATTTTCTTTCTTCTGAGGAAAGTGTTCAATTCAGAATTCGAACCCCGAGTCGAGGCAGTCCAAATTGGACGGTTTACGACACTCCTATACCAAACCTCATCGATAATATACGTAGTAAAAAGTTAAAAATACATTTTAAAACTGATTCATACTCTTAAAGAATATAGCATTTTAAAGCATCAAGGTTCAAGAAGATAGGGAGAAAGCTGTTTTATATACAGAGGTTGTTTCATTTTTAAAAGAACGATTTTAGTGCTTCATTAAAAATGATTTACAAAGATTTGTGAAATTTTTGTTTTCTCTGTGTAAGTGTGACGTTTCGCAACAGCCCTTCATAGATGTTTCCAGAAAATAAGGCTTGAACTTATAATGTTTTGATCAAGACCATCGCAACATTCCTTTACGACCTTCCAGAGACCATCTAGTGTGTCTTCGGTTTTCTAGCTTTCGGATTTGTCAGTCCTTCAACAGGAGTATTTTTTTCAGAAAGCCAAATTCCCCAAAATCAATAGGAGCCAGGTCTGGGCATCTGGCAGGGTTTTGCTTGAAAAAGATATACGAAATGACGGTTTCATCCATCTTTTGTCCAGGTATTGACGTGTTGAATATGAGATATGACTCGTGGCTTTATCCTGGTGTAGCCACACGGATCCTGAGTCACTTGGTGGAACCTCATTGTCGAATACTGGGTCTAAGTCTTTGGTAGTTTTAATAATTTATCTTGACATTTGGATTCACCTTCTTTATAGGAAGCTTCCCATTGTAGCAGAAACTTGTATAGATCATGAAGCTCTTTGAGAAACACTACTTGCGTTGCTTGATAAAGTTCAGAAAGGTATTTATTTGGAAATTAGCGTAGTAAATGGCACGGGGTTGGTTACTATCATTGAGGTAAACCCATGCCTCGTCCAGTGTAACAACAGTCTTCCGTTTTTCATCTGTCTACTTTTCATAAAGGGCCCTGCTGCAGGTCTTTGTTCCCTGAATATAGTGCGGCTTGTGAACATGAACTTTCGCCTTTTCGCGTATTTTTAAGCCAATTTATTTTCCTAATAATACAGCTAACAGTAGAATTTGGTACGTTGGTTACTGTGGAAATGTTCCTTTGAGAAGGTGGATTTTCTCTGACAACCATTTCCTTTATCTTTCTTTCGGTTGTGTTAAAGGTTTCTTCAGTCACGTTTATCAAGAGGAATTACTTTTAATAATTTCATAAATATCAAAATTGTTTTCTTTTGACTTTATTATATTTGACTGATTCTACACTTTAGTGTAATAGCAATATTATTTTTTCTTTCATAAAAATTGTATTAATTTAGGTAAGCGAATATATTTCGCATCGGGAAGTCTGTAACGTAACTCCTTTACAGAATCATTTATAATCTTAGGCATTTTGAATATTCAAAAACCGTTTTTTTTTTCATGAAATATAAATCACTGGTTGTTCTTTAGAATAAATAAACTATACTCGATTCGCGCGCTTCTTTCGCGCAGCGTTGAAAAACATTCTTTCAAAAATGGAACATCCTCTGTATTCAAAATATTCTGTGCCACTGGAATTCGAAAAATGGTAAAACGAGGATTTCAACTTATTTATATGAAAATTCAAAACTATTATAGACACGTATGATTCTTTTAAAAATAAAATAATTCTACTGCCCTTACTGCATTAATAATAAAAGTAAGGGCAGTAGAAATTGTTTAATTTTTAAAAGAATCATACACGTCTATAATAGTTTCGAATTTTCATAACAGATGGCGCGCTAATGCATCATAATATACTTATTTATATGTTTACAGGTACACACAATTTCTTCTAGTTGTATCATCTTTAATCACGAAGCGTCCCAACAATATCTGATAACAAGAGCAATTCTATTCTTAAAAGGTTTGTATTCATTAGGTATTAGAATTCCTTAAAGTGACTTTCAATCAATAAAGTTTATGGTTATTTTTCAAAACTAAAGAATTACTGTTTACCTATGTTATGATAGAATTGTTTTTATTATTTTATACATTCCAAGGTGGATAGTATACCTAGAATTTAAGAGAAGAATATTACTGGAGCAAATATTCCAGGCGTTCAAGAAAGAAATTACCCTCTCTCACAATAATTAAAATTTTGGAATATTAAAGCAAATTCTTGGGTTCTCTCAAATAGGAAATTTCCATTTCATCTTCGCTATGTGCTAAGTAATCGAATTCTAGGTAGTTGAATTCTACAAGTATTCCAAATATCTCTCTTTCTAAAAGATAAACTTAAGTAAATAATATATGCAACTGTTAATATGTATATATATTTATGGAAATTTTCTCGAAAAGTTATTGATCTATAGAAAATAAAAGTCGCCTCTTTTTTCCGTTAAAATATTTAAAAATCAATATCCTCCCGACAAAATTTCCATCTATATTTTGTACATTTAATTGGTTTAGTCACTTTGCCAGTTAAGCATATCTTTGACAGATTGTAAATACTTCATTTGATCCCTTGTTATTGCGTTTTCACCGCCACTCTGTGTTGTGAGGACGATCTAAGTTCTATAGAGGTAGTCGATCACCTCTATTCTTGGTCGGCGGGGTTGAAGGTTCAAATTAAGGCGTCGCTGTTTATAACACTTTAAAATATACGACGAAAACAGGAGGGAAAATTATATTTTTCATAAATTAAGAAAATTAGATGAAAGGATTTAAAAGCACGAAAGTTTCCTTTATACACAATACACACCTCTACTGCCCCCACTGCAATGAAAAAATACATTGGGAGGGCCCGGCCCATCAGCGGTGAACCCCCCCAGCGGCCCCGCCAATTCAATCCACCAGACCGCCCCTCAGAGCTCCAACACTGTATTGGACGATTCTGCCCATATACGCAGCACTGAAGGATGGAATCCCAGAAATGGTTCCCAAGAGAACTATGGACAAAAGCTTATAGGACAGTAGAATTACATTCAAATATTTGCATCGAGCAATGCTCCTCCGCAAACAATAAATACAAGGCCAGTTAGGCATAAATTAATACAAAGCGATAACGCGCCATCTGTACACATTAAATGAAAGGATTTAAAAGCACGAAAGTTTCCTTTATACACAATACACACCTCTACTGCCCCCACTGCAATGAAAAAATACATTGGGAGGGCCCGGCCCATCAGCGGTGAACCCCCCCAGCGGCCCCGCCAATTCAATCCACCAGACCGCCCCTCAGAGCTCCAACACTGTATTGGACGATTCTGCCCATATACGCAGCACTGAAGGATGGAATCCCAGAAATGGTTCCCAAGAGAACTATGGACAAAAGCTTATAGGACAGTAGAATTACATTCAAATATTTGCATCGAGCAATGCTCCTCCGCAAACAATAAATACAAGGCCAGTTAGGCATAAATTAATACAAAGCGATAACGCGCCATCTGTACACATTAAATGAAAGGATTTAAAAGCACGAAAGTTTCCTTTATACACAATACACACCTCTACTGCCCCCACTGCAATGAAAAAATACATTGGGAGGGCCCGGCCCATCAGCGGTGAACCCCCCCAGCGGCCCCGCCAATTCAATCCACCAGACCGCCCCTCAGAGCTCCAACACTGTATTGGACGATTCTGCCCATATACGCAGCACTGAAGGATGGAATCCCAGAAATGGTTCCCAAGAGAACTATGGACAAAAGCTTATAGGACAGTAGAATTACATTCAAATATTTGCATCGAGCAATGCTCCTCCGCAAACAATAAATACAAGGCCAGTTAGGCATAAATTAATACAAAGCGATAACGCGCCATCTGTACACATTAAATGAAAGGATTTAAAAGCACGAAAGTTTCCTTTATACACAATACACACCTCTACTGCCCCCACTGCAATGAAAAAATACATTGGGAGGGCCCGGCCCATCAGCGGTAGAGGTGTGTATTGTGTATAAAGGAAACTTTCGTGCTTTTAAATCCTTTCATTTAATGTGTACAGATGGCGCGTTATCGCTTTGTATTAATTTATGCCTAACTGGCCTTGTATTTATTGTTTGCGGAGGAGCATTGCTCGATGCAAATATTTGAATGTAATTCTACTGTCCTATAAGCTTTTGTCCATAGTTCTCTTGGGAACCATTTCTGGGATTCCATCCTTCAGTGCTGCGTATATGGGCAGAATCGTCCAATACAGTGTTGGAGCTCTGAGGGGCGGTCTGGTGGATTGAATTGGCGGGGCCGCTGGGGGGGTTCACCGCTGATGGGCCGGGCCCTCCCAATGTATTTTTTCATTGCAGTGGGGGCAGTAGAGGTGTGTATTGTGTATAAAGGAAACTTTCGTGCTTTTAAATCCTTTCATTTAATGTGTACAGATGGCGCGTTATCGCTTTGTATTAAAATTAGTAAAGAATTATTTAGTTAATTATATATTTAAATATTAACACTAAAAGAATCGGGGATAAGGGCAAATTCTAGCGTTCGAAAGTTGTTTACAGGTTCTTCTGTATTTGTTTTCTCATTTTAGCCGCTGCCTCCCCGTTGCCGCTTCCGTCGGCCTCCCATTGGCTGCTTCGAACTCCTTCTTTTCCAACACCTTGTGGTTCTCATTTAATAAAGCCCGCTCTGGACTGACGAGAGCCATTAGCTTGAAAATTCGGCGCTTCTCAGTTTGACCAAAGCTGGTGTTGTGACTTTGTCACCTACTCGAGGTCGCTAGTTTGCGGCGACGGTTAATACATGGCGTCTTATTTTGACGGGAGAGACGAACTTGTCGTTGAGGTGAATCCAAGTCTGGCGTTAGGTTATATGGAAAGCTGTAATCTCGTGGTGGCAGAAAATCTTCTGAGATTTCTGGTGCTAATTGAAAGGTGAATTATAATAAAACAGCAAGCATTAATTATAATAACTTAACCCTGTTGATAAATGTATTTAAATAAATATAGTTGAATATGCAATCATATCATAATGTAAGTTTACTATATATGCATAACAAATATAATAAGCATAATAAAAGTAAGTACGTCAAAAGAAAAAAATATACAAGAATTGGTAAATTACTTTTAAGCTTTTTTGTGTACAATAAATTTATAAAAAGGAAGCAATCCCTTTATTTATTTATTTTTTTTTTGAGAAAAAAAAAGTTATTTTTTAAAATCCAGCTATATTCTTTTTATATAATTTTATTTATAAAAAAAATAGTTTATAAATATATAGAATTTTCTATTTAAGAACAAATATTCACAGTTTTAATATTGTAGAAATGGTTCTATGAATATTTTAATACCATTGTAAAAAAAAAGGAGAAATTCGATAGATAATTTTCAAATACTTAGTTTCCAAACACTTCTTATATTATAGGTAATTGAGAATAAATGGCGAGGTGGCGTGGTGAAACAGACGAAGAATGAGAGAAGCATCGTCTGCTTCCCTAGAATGGGCGGGAAGCTGCTATCTAATTAGAGACGCCGTGGTTACGGCTCGTTAGGCACAACTTCTTTCACAGGAGGAGCTCAGCAACTTCCAAGTCTGATATTAAAATAACTCAACGACGGAAAACTTTCCCCCCGATTCAATCCATATTCAGCGAGTTTTCAGACTTAAAAAAAAATTATATCAATTTAGAATTAAATGAAATATTATTACTTTTTTTTAAAGGTGTTTGGTGAGATATTAAATTTTATGCATTTAAAATCCCAATTAATATATATTTTTTACATAAAATTGATTTTTTAAAAATATTATTCGAAGGAAACTTTTCAATTTTAAATATATTTTATTATAAATTCGAAAGATATTTTAATTTTATGGGTATGACATAAAAAAGACAGGTAATTAATCATAGTTAATTTGCTAATGTAATCTATATTTATATCTTCATGAATATTTTTGTGGTTGGCAAAATTAATTATATTATAAATTATCGATTTTATTTTGATATAAATTTGTTGTTTATATTTCACCTGTTATAGAGATTTTTAATTTGGTGCGTTCTTAATTAGGTAGTTAATTTAATCATTTAAAATGTATAGAAATACTAGCTATTCTTTTCTTTAAACTTGTAAATTATTTTATTTCAGGTAAATAAGTATTAAAACTGGTATTTCTCCATAACCAGACTTCTTCAAAGTAATCGATTTATTGATATTTCATAAGACGGACTAGCTTGTGGAGCTTCTCTTTTGAAATAAGAGAAACAATTTTCTAATTTTCAAGTTTGAACGCAATTATTTTTTGTGCGCCATCTTAAATGAAAAATTGAAATATTTTAACGCTAATTTTTCCTACTTTTCAAGTATCCTACATGCACTACTAAGATGAGAAATATATTGGAAGAGCATGGTTCACACACACATCAATCCTCTCAGCGGCTTCGCCAATTTGATATATCAGACTGCTTTTCAATTATATTTGACTCTTTTGCCAATACATCACTGATAATTATTCTAAATTGCCGAATATCGAAGCAGAACAGCACATTACAGTTTTAGAACTGTTTGGTAGATTTAAACTGGGAAGTTTACCACTGATGAACCAGACGCCTTAATATTATTTTATGATCGCAGTATGAACACAGAATAGAAAATTGTTTTTTATTTAAAATAGCCTTATGAAATAGTGTCTTTATAAACTATTCTTGAATATAATCTTAATTTTAAAGTTTAATACTAAAATAATGTGGTAAATTCGAAATATCCCCAATCTGTTTATATATAAGAACATATCTAAAAATGCACCTATATTCTAAAACATATAAATTATCTTAAAACATAATCTTTAAAATCTAAAAATCATTTTAAACCACTTTGTTTATATTTGTAAAAATTCTTTAAAATGTATTGCTCTAAAGCAGTATATAATGATTAATTATAGTTTTTACCACCATTATATAAAAAATATTATGAGCCACTTTAAGTGCCTAGTTGCATTTAGAATTTAAAAATACGTTATGTTTTCATATGTAAATATTTTTTGTATAGAACAAAAATAAATATAAGCTGGAGTGTGTGTACAATATTTTATTCAAAGGAAGTTTTATTTAATAATAAATTTTGTATATATATATAAAATCTCAAATATTGTTTTTTAAAATTATTAAACTATTTCTATTTTTTATAAATAAAACTTTCAGAATATATTTTTTTGAATATAATAATATATAAGATGAAATTTAAAAATAACTTATATAAAATTAATAGATACAAAAGGGAATAAATAAAACCTTTTAAAATGTTTAACTAACACGAGATTCTTTGTTAAACAAGGCTATATTCCGTAAAAATAAAGCTTTTTTAAAAATCTAGTAAATGGGTTTTACGCAAAAAAAGCTCTGGTAGGTATATTGAAGTGTTTTTAAAATATATTTTCGTTTTTATAATTTAGGAGAATTAAATTTCTATATATAGTAATACACGAGAGGATCAAAGAGAAAAATGCAAACATTACTTGTTTCTTTGGTAGATAATGGTTATCTATTATATACATTTATTTAAGGTACTAATATTGTTAGATTTTAGATATCCTATAGAATATAAGTACAATCCTTTTATATTTAATTGAAAACTTCGTATTTTTAACTTTCTCTCTTGTAGTAATTAAATGCATAATGATATTTTATCTACATAATTGTCAAAATATTTTAAAAAGAGAGGAACATATTTTTAAAAACGTCAGTGGTATTTTTTAAAATTGAGTTCATCCTTAAAATGTTTGTGTAGTATTCTGTGTTTTTAATATAATAGATCATCATCATAAACAATAATATACGATGTATAATGTAAACAACGTGTTGATGTAAAAATATAAATATAATTTATTATATTAATATAATAAATGTAATTTATTAATGTAATAAATATTTGTAATAATAATTTCATCTGGTGAGTAATGTTTAATTAAATAATAACTATACAACATAAATTGGCGACGAGAATTTGAAAATATAACTGTAGCCCTAAAAAAAACAAGTATGGCAGCCAACCTGACGCCACCGTTACCCATGAATATGAATGCTAGCAATTTATTTGCGAAATATAAGCAATGGATGGAATCCTATGCCATTTTTGAAATAGCATCTGGAATTTCAAAAAAATCGGATGAAATTAAGAGAGCAACTCTATTGCATTGTTTAGGGCCAAATGTACAACGTATATTTTTCAACTTGCCAGATGAAAAGGAAAATTATGAACAAACTAAAATGGCTTTAGATAAATATTTCACACCTCATAAAAATGTGGTCACTGAGAGATTTAAATTTAGACAAAGAGTCCAGAAAGATGATGAATCGATCGACAACTACCTAATTTCTTTAAGAGAGCTTTCTAAATCTTGTGAATTTGGGAATTTAGAAGCTGATATGATAAGAGACCAAATAATTGAAAAATGTAACAACAAAAAACTTAAAGAAAAATTGTTGCAACAAGAAAATTTGACACTGTCAAAAACCATTGATATTGCTAGAATGTTAGAAATTTCTAGAAAAGAAATTAGACTTCTTGAACCTCAAAATGATCAAACACTAAATAGATTTCAAAATAAACCTAAAAAGCACTATAATGCTAATAATTTCAACAAAAGTAGATTCACTAATCAAGGTACCCCATCATTTTCAGGTGCCTCAAAGCCTAAATGTTATCGCTGTGGATTAGATACACATTCAGCACAAGAATGTGGTGCTAAAAAAAATGACTTGTTCATATTGCAATAAATTAGGACATCTTTTTAGAGCTTGCAGGAACCGCCCAAATCAAAATAATAATAGAAACCACAAAAGTTTCAATCAAACTAAAGTTAAGACCATACAAGAAGAAAATAAGACTGAAGTAGGTGAAAGTTCAGATGAATATACCTACTATACAGGTGCTGAAAATAAAGAAAAGGTGCAAATAGATGGTAGTGAAATAAATATGATAATTGATACAGGGAGTGATAGAACTTTCATAAGCTATAATAAGATGCTTGAATTATATGGCCATAAAATTATGCCAAAATTACATGACACCACCCGAACCTTTTTTGCCTATGGTCAAGATAGACCTCTTCCATGTTATGGTTATTTCAATGCTGTGATTTCTTGGAAAGAAAATTCATTTTCAGAAGAAATTTATGTGATTGATAAAAAGTTGAATATTTGTTGGGAGACAAGGCTAGTTTTGAACTAGGTATAATTAAAAGGGTTAAATCATGTAAATGAATCAATGTCTACTAATATAGAAACTCTTGTTCAAGAACATGAACATCTTTTCCATGGACTTGGAACTATAAAAGGCTATAGGCATAAAGTGACATTGAAAGACAACTATAGGCCCATTGCCCAGAGATGCCGTCGTATACCTTATGCAATGGTAGAAGCAGTAAATCAAGAGCTTTATAAGATGCTAGAGAATGGAATCATTGAAGAAGTGC
The DNA here is from genome assembly GCA_030710605.1 of Cordylochernes scorpioides. Taxonomy (NCBI): domain Eukaryota; kingdom Metazoa; phylum Arthropoda; class Arachnida; order Pseudoscorpiones; family Chernetidae; genus Cordylochernes; species Cordylochernes scorpioides. Next base: position 53,118,697 of record CP092867.1, read on the forward strand.
ATCAAGGTTCTGAATGGGTTTCTAACATAATAGTTGTTCCAAAAAGGGATAGTGAGAAAATTAGACTATGCATAGACCTTCGGGAAGTGAATAAAGCAATATTGAGAGAAAGACATCCAATTCCTACAATTGACAATATGTTACATGCCCTTAAAGGTGCTAAAGTATTTGCAAAGCTGGATGCAAAAAAAGGGTTTTGGCAGGTTGACTTAGACCCTCAATCAAGACCCTTACAACTTTCATCACGCACCGTGGTTTGTTACAGATTTTGTAAAGTTCCTTTTGGTCTATCAAGTGCTCCAGAGGCATATCAGAAAGGAATGGATTCAATTTTGCTTGATTTGAAAGGTGTAATTTGTTACTTGGACGATGTCGTAGTTTACGCCAAAGATAGACAAGAACTAGAAGAAAGGCTTAGAAAAGTCTTACAAAGATTTGATAAAGTAGGCATTAGGCTCAACAGGAATAAGTGCAAATTTGCCATGGAAGAATTGGATATTTTAGGTCACATTGTTAGTAGTGAAGGTATTAACCTGATAATAGGAAAATAGAAGCAGTCTTACATTTTCCAATACCAAAAAATATTGAGATGTTAAGGTCATTCTTAGGAACTTGTGGGTTTTTAAGAAAATTCATACCTAATTTTTCTAAATTGGCAGAACCTCTAAATAATTTGACTAGAAAAAATGTTAGGTGGAATTGGGATTTGAAAACAAATAAAGCATTTCAGGATCTTAAAGAGTCACTAACAAAAGAGCCATGCTTGGCATATTACAACTTGAACTCACCAACTGAATTAATCACAGATGCAAGCCCTATTGGTCTTGGAGCAGTATTAATACAAACACAACAAAATG
>CP092867.1:53119653-53221354 GCA_030710605.1 Cordylochernes scorpioides
GTACCTTTTAGCATGTATATCGGGATTCAGACAATAGCTCTGAAAGGTATTACAGTGACCTTTATTGAAGACACACGAGATAACCAAATGTGAACAAAACTTAAGGAAGTTGTACCTTTTAGCATGTATATCGGGATTCAGACAATAACTCTGAAAGGTATTACAGTGACTTTCATTGAAGACACACGAGATAACTAAGTGTGAGCTAAATTGCTTTTGCCTCCTTAAAAAAAAAAATTAAAAAGACGTCGGGCGACATTAAAGAATTTCCACTTCCTAAAATATGTCCATGAGTGTCAATAGAAGATGGCTTATTAATCTTATATATGAAAATTGTGTACTATGGTGGTCAATAATCCATTTTTCTTTTCAATCTTTCAACATTTCCCCCCCCCCCCCCCATATTTTAAACAAATTCATTTCAAATTGACGATATTAATATCAAAACTAAAAACCTTGCAAGAGTCTGGTTTATCAGTGATAAAATCTCCCAGTGTTTTTCTGTCTGTTTATTCACTCTACCAAAAATTTAGTTTGACACAAACATCGCCAAAAAATGTTCAATATTTTATATTATATTTATATATAGTAAATAGTATATATTGTATATAGTAAATAAATATATAAAAAGTAAATAACTTCACACTTCATACACAGCCTTAAATAAAAGTTTATATATTTGTATATATTTTAAACTAACGTGATAATATTCATATTTTCCTACATAGATTCTGAAGTTGTTTTAAAAAATTTGATTTCATAAGTTTTATGACTTATAATGTTTTAAGATTTTCAAACAGTTTTAAAACTTATAAACTCTTGAAGATGCTGAGACAGTACATGTAGCATGGATTTGGTATATATAAGAGTATTAAAAAATGAAAAATAAATAAAATAAAAGTAGAAATAATAATTCAGAAATGTGGATATTAGTATTAGAGATGTATTGGTTAAATACAGGTGTTGCTTCAAATTAGAAAACACCAGAAATATATTTTTTGGAACTATTCGTGATTGATACTTCATATAAAGGTCGAGATATACGAGAGACTTGTGTCGGGGTGTTGACAAATCGGGTGACAAAGTGAAGCTATGGGACGATTAGGACGACTTAGGACACAAATATATTCGTGTCCAGAGGACATAAAGAGTACAAAGGAGACTTGTGTAGGGGTGTTGACAAAAAGGCTGTACTTCAGTGTACTACCTATCGTACATCAGACCTGTGAAGCTATGGAACAATTAGTTATTTTCTTCATGTTCAAACGGAGGAGACACAAAGAGATAGAATAGACATTTGCGTCGGGGTTTTGACAAAATATCTGTACTTCAGTCCACTACCTAACATATATTAGACCTGTGAAGCTATGGAACAATTAGTAATGTTCTTTGTGCCTAAACAAGGACAAGAAGTGATAGAATTGAGACTTGTGTCGGAGTGTTGGCAAAATGGCTGTTCTTCGGTGACTTTTACCTATCATACACCATATCTGTGAAGTTATGAGACAATTAGTTATTTTCTTCGTGTCTAAACAGAGAACACAAAGAGATAGAATAGGGATCTGTGTCGGAATCTTGACAAAACGGCTGACAAATTGAAGATATGGAATATTAGTGATGTTCTTAACGTCTAAGCAGAGAACACAAAGATATAGAATAGAGACTTGCGTAGGAGTTTTGACAAAATAGCTGTACTTCAGTCACTAATACATCAAACCTGTGAAGCTATGGAAGGATTAGTGATGTTCTTCACGTCCAAATAGAGAATACAAAGAAATAGAATAGGGATCTGTGTCGGAATCTTGACAAAACGGCTTGCAAATGAAGGTATGGAAGGATTAGTGATGTTCTTCACGTCCAAACAGAGAACACAAAGAAATAGAATAGAGACTTGTGTCATTATTTTGACAAAATAGCTGTACTTCAGTCACTCATACATCAGAACTGTGAAGATATGGAAAGATTAGTGATGATATTCACGTCCAAACAGAGAACACAAAGATATAGAATAGAGACTTGTGTCGGAATGTTGGGACAGAGAAGTGTCTCCGTAATTGTCGCCGTTCTCCAAATATCGATTTCCAATTGAGGAAAGAAAGAGTTTGTCGCCTTTCTTCTTAATTTGGATTTCCCGCTGTCCCTTCTGTGAATGTCATTCTGAACTTCGATACAGTACCTCGTTCATTAACCTTTAAGTATAAACATTCTCGATATATGATATAAAATATTATTTATAATATTTGTAAACTAAAATTTACACAATAAACCAAATACGTAACTTATCTTGTCCATTTAATGAGAATCAAAATAAAATACTATCAAGAGGAATGATTTTTGTCGAAACGTCGAGGTAAGATTTACTGGACGAAGTATCTTTATTTTCAAGAACTATGAATGCCGGCCAGGCAGCCTCTATCTTTATGATATCAAGAGGAAGTCTACTCAGATCATTTTTATATTTATTCTGTTATTTGACGAATTATATGATCATATTAGAACGTCTGGTTACTTACATTTTAAAACTCTTTATTCAGACATTAACTACATAGCATTATTTACCTAGTAGTATTTACATAGGAAAATATCAATGGCTATATACACACTAGCCGAATGACCCGGGCAACGCCCGGGGTTTACCCGATTGAATGCTTTAATTCAAATACTATTCGTTACAATTATAAATTGGGGCCGTGGATGTCATTCTTGTATAATATATAAATGAGTTTTAAAATTTGTAAAAAAAAAAAAAATGCATCGGCCGGGTATCGAACCCGGGCCGCCCGCATGGCAGGCGAGCATTCTACCACTGAACCACCGATGGTTATGAGAAATGGCCATATTTGGGTATTTATTCCATTCACAAAGCAAATGTGACAGAATTGATTAAGAATTGTTGCTTGATTATGACGCTGATAACTCTATATTTTAATAGTAAAGTCAGTTTTACATGAGTCAAAGTTTCAGTTCAGCAAGTAAAGATGAATATATAGACATTGAGAGAGAATATATTTACAGCATTTTTATACATTAGACATGAGCCTCTAAAAGTGAGTCAAACTGGGTCTCGATGTTATAGTCATAATTAAAATCGATGCTTATCCAGGATTTGTACATTACATACATGTGCCTCTTATCCATTGCTACATGATCAAAAACGAATTTCCTTCGATCAAAGACAAAACGTGAATCACTACTCTCACAAATATGTTTTAAATTTACATAAAAACGCGCTAACGACGGGCAATACTCAATTACTTACACTCACTGGTGGGTTCGGACTCTTCAACAATAATAGAAAGCAATTGAGAAGCATTTTTTCATTAAAAATAAAAGTGACCAATGCGGGATTTGATCCCGGGTCTTGGCTGTATATTATCTACAGTTCATACTACCCCTCAACCAATAATTGTAAACAAAGAGAAACCATTTTATAAAAAAAGGTTTTGAAAATAGATCAATCCATAAATAAATCTTTAATTAAAAAGGCATATATTAGATTAAAATATCATTAATTTTACCAATATTAATAAAGGTTGGAGTTCAGCCAAATGAAATATTGACACTTCGGCCAGTTAGAGTTTTTTTATATATATATTTTAGAGAAATTTTAGAGAAAATAAATAAAAAACTCTAACTGGCCGAAGTGTTTATTATTAACAGAACTATGAATGCCGGCCACAGGCAACCTCTATTTTCAGGATAACTGAAATATTTGTAAAAATAAATGATATTTTGATCCAATATATGCCTTTCCATTAAATAAAAGTAGTTTATAAAATTATAACCGCAGTATATATTTAACAGATATATGTAGTATATTTTGAGTTATATGGTTCACAACCTTCTTCTGATATTCATTATATAACCCCATATCTATATATTAAAATATGTATCGAACAATGGAAGCAAATAAAACAAAGAAAGAGGTAGACCAGAGATGACAAAGGCCAGACGAAAAACAACCTGGCGCCATAAAGTAACGTGATTACAGTAGCCAATGAGGAATCGCCACATATGCGAGCGTCCCAGAGTATATAAAGAGGCCAGCAATGGGACAAAGGGAGTTATTCAGTCAGTTGTTTTCAGAGCGACGCCGTTATATTGTCAGTGGGATCTCCACCCCCCTTCTATCCGCGATGTAGGGCATCCGTGACACCCGTGGTTCGACTACCTTCGTCCGTGGTCTACCTCTTCCTCTTGAAGTTACCATCTAGACCTGCCTCTGTCTCTTGCTGTCCCAGTGCGGGAATCCCATCACGCACCCACTACCACGACTGCCCAGCACATTCCACATCGGGTTTACTACAGAACCCCGTTAAAGTCGACAGGATGACTGAGGACAAGCAGAGGATGACGAAGGTCGAAGACGAACACGTCGCGGATGCCCTCACCAACATGCAGCCCCACTGCGACGAACTAGTAAGCCGCCTAGCAGACGCCATTCGGGGACTAGCCGTGCCTCGTGTGGAGGAAGCCATCATCTCCCTTTTCGACGTATCCCACGCAACAATCAGCCTTCTTCCATACAGCCATCTCCAGAGATCAACTCCAGCCAGCATCAACCCTTTCAAGGTACTTTAAAACTTTGCTTCTACCATTTTCCCCATAAATTTTATTCTTATATTTTCACCTTAAGCATTTTAAAATCAATTATAACCTTTTTTATAGCATTTTTATTCAATTTTTAAGACTTTCACACTCTCATTTATCCTTTTTACTTTATTTTAATCAAATTATAAACTTTAATTCATCATTTTCAATTTTATTTTAAGAAATATTCAATCACGCATTTTTGCCAATTTATTAATCTTACATGCCTTTCTTAAAGTCACCTAAAATGGCATTATCCAAATATGCAACTTTCAATTTTACATAAAAAATCATATTATATTTTAATTACTCGAATCATATTATTTCATATCATCACAGCAAACTTATTTGTATGTTTTTTTTTAGTACCTTATTTATGGCCATAGTATTAATAATTAAATTTATTACGCTCTTTATTTTACTTGACTTATTACTATTCCAATTGATATTTCTCAATATTTAAAAGTTTTAAAAACTAGTCCTAGATTAGTATTTTTATAAATATCAATTTTAAATCATCTCATCTCAAAATGTGCCTCCCATTTTTCCCACAATTACAAATACAACTATAAATGTAATATGCGAAAACTAAATATCATACCTTAAAATTTCCATACCCCATCGCATTTCATTCCTACCTGCGTTAAACTGTTATTTACGAAACTCTATCGTATTTTGTACCCATGCCATAACCGTTTCTCTTAGAAAATTTTCGTAAATTCATTATTTTATAATTTTTCTAAACCTAATCACCGCTAATAATCCCCTCAGACTTAAATAACCACCTAAACCCCAATATAATATAAAGTAGAAAACGATATCTTTCAAATAACCAATTGAATAACGTCCTGTTACATTGTGTAAGCGCCCAATCAGAAAAAGACATAACCTAACTCGGGACGTGGCCAGACATGGGATCGACTGACAAGTAAAAACAAATAACACCAGCAGCGTCAGTCGGCAACAAAGGATTGGGGCGGCCATGTTGACCTCTCCAATTTCAGTTCACCTGTACTTGAAACACGTGATATTGGCACACCGGTATTCTAGACTTCGTGTCCACCAAACAACCTGCCAGATTAAAACGGATAGGAAAATTATATAAAATTCCTTTTATGGCAAATCTTATTTTTATAATGTTATAGGATAGTTTATTGTTTTGTCAACCCGTTTAAAAATTAAATCCCCAAAATGGCGTCCATCGCCACGACACTATTCCAAACATCGTCTAATTTGCGTTTATAAGTATTGCATCACGTGGGGAACACACTAACCTAAATACTTACTATATTTTAAAATCTTATTCATTTATATTTTTACGATCCTTGATGTGTGCCATTTTATATTTTAGAATCAATTCATATATTTTAGGATATTTCTTTTACATTAAGATATTTCTTTTCCTTCCATCCCTAAAGAGTTAAAACCATTGGCCAACCTATATAAATATAACCTGAGGCCTTATATTCTTTGACGTCATTTATTTTTATTTTCCATGGCCTACGTCTAGGCTAATTTAACTTAAACATTTTGTTTTAATAGTGACGCCTTATACCAACTGTCCCTTCTTATATCTTGATCCTTCCAACTCTGCCTTCCATACTTCTCTCGTTTCTTGAACATTTTCCATTGGCCTTCTATGCCTTTATTCTAAACACCCCTCGTCCATCGCAAAGTTCCTGTTTGCCGACTTTTTTTTATTTACACCCAGGTCACCGTCCCAGCATTCTTTATTTCATTCTTTTTTCCTCAAACCCGGGTTCAATCATCATTGGCAACAGTACCCTTTACCTTCCTTACCTTCCATATTTCCCGCAGTCAAGAGTCTCCTTCGCCAAACAAACTTTTATTTTTTTTTTATTTTGATTCAACCAGCTGGCTCTAACTTCCTCACTGTACATTTCCCAACAATGAGTTCAGGCGACCAGTTCGAGTTTTTTTTTTTTTCTCAACGCTCGGATCATCATCACAACCATCATTTTACCATTTTATTACTTTTTTTTCAAACTTTTAATCCGAGCTCAATCATCATTGGCAACAGACAACTCTTGACTCCACCTTTCCCATTTCTACTCTTTCAACTTACCTACCTTCCCCATCTGATCTAATGCTACTTACTGAACATCTTGAGATTGCTGAACCCTGAAAACAATACTTCGCTTCTAAGCTCGTATTGCAGGGCAGGACTCCTGATATGTCCTTTGCAGAAACCAATTCAGACCTTCTTCCTTTATTCCTCACTGCGTCACTACCTATCGCAAACCTTTTGCTTAAGTCAATTTTCTTTTATATTTTATTTTACTTTATTATCTCTACTTCCCCTCCTTCCTGTATTACATCCCTGAAACTATGTTGTAAATACTTAAGGCACCTTAAGTAACAAAAAACTGAAACTAGTATACCAACTTTCCCAAATATTTATTCTCGCTATTGTGTGTGTTTACTTTAAATTTATCCTTCCTATGTACTCCTCTTATATATTTTTTGTAGTTTTATAATATTATATCAATGTGTCACCACTACTCCCCTTCATCTTTATTTTTATTCTAGTAACTAATTCGTGCCCCAAATTATTTCACATTTAATAGGTTTGCTAGCTTTTCTCTCATTTATTGTAAATAGACTTACAGTTTACCTAGTTTTGTGGTGTTGGACTTTTTTTTTTTTTTTTACTTACAGATGTGGATAAAACATCTCACTATTATTCGATAATATCATTTTTATATTAATGCCTTCAACTACCAACCAACCCTTTATATATTATTGCCTTTAATATTTTTATTTTTAGACTTAGCATTTTACAAATTCAACTATTTTAGGCACCATTTTTAAAAAAACCTACAACTAACAATATTTATAATATTTCTTAAACAGGTAAAACATTTATCATTTTTATTTTTCTTAATAGATTTTCAAAATGTTATTTTTTTGACGCTTCCCTTACAACCTCTTAACTCTATCCCATGAACCTTTCCTCCCAACCTTTTACATCCATCAAGAGTTTATTGTTCGTCAGCCATTTTCTTTTTTTTTATTGATTAAACTAACTAGAAGACCCTTCCTCGCTGTACATTTCCCCACAGTGAGCTCAGGAGACCCTGTTAGATTTTTATTTTTTTTCCTCTCATCGTCCGGCTCATCATTTTTTCATTTTTCAACATTTCTTTTCATCACACAAGCCGGACACAATCAAAATGACAGCAATAAATCTCTTACATCCACCTCTCCTTTCCCACATCCTTCAAACCTCCAACTACCTTCCAAGGGATTCCAGTTTGCCGAACATTTTTGTTTTTTTTCATTGATTAATCCGACTGGAACAATCCTTCCTCGTTATACCCATTCCCCATAATGAGTTCAGGATATCCAGCGCGATATTTTTTTTTTTTTTCTCATCGCCCGACTCATCATATCAATTCACCATTTTTTCAACTTTTCATTTTTTTTTTCTCATAATTCAACCGGGCACAATCATTATGGACAACAGGGATCCCTCTTACCCTCCTACCTCTACCTTTTACCCCATCAATCTTCCCACTTCTTCTCACTGTCTGAGCTAACGATGCAGACGGAATATCTTGGGCCTTCTGTTAATGAAAACAATGCCTCACTTAAACAAGTTCGCATTGCATTGCAGAATGCTTGGGATTCTACCTTGCAGAAACATGCTCAGATACCCCCTTTCCCTTTTTCAACCTTAGCGTCACATTATATGTTCAACCAATAAACTAACTTTTTCTCCGCTCACATTTTATGCAATAAGATATTATTTTACTTGTACGAATCATTTTACCATATTTACCATGTTGTATTATATACTTTTTCTTAATCTTTTATCATTCATTTTGTGCGTTTTTATTTTTATAACCTTGATTTTTTTTTCTCATTGATACACCCCCATTACAACATCTTTCTCTTTTTAACTTGTAACTTTATAATAATTTTAACTAATTTGTATACAAATTATTTCTTTTATTTTTTTTATAATAGGTTTGTTAGGTCATCATTCATTACATTTCATTCCCCCAACCAAACCTTCATCACCGGGGGCACATTCTGTAGTATATTTTGAGTTATATGGTTCACAACCTTCTTCTGATATTCATTATATAACCCCATATCTATATATTAAAATATGTATCGAACAATGGAAGCAAATAAAACAAAGAAAGAGGTAGACCAGAGATGACAAAGGCCAGACGAAAAACAACCTGGCGCCATAAAGTAACGTGATTACAGTAGCCAATGAGGAATCGCCACATATGCGAGCGTCCCAGAGTATATAAAGAGGCCAGCAATGGGACAAAGGGAGTTATTCAGTCAGTTGTTTTCAGAGCGACGCCGTTATATTGTCAGTGGGATCTCCACCCCCCTTCTATCCGCGATGTAGGGCATCCGTGACACCCGTGGTTCGACTACCTTCGTCCGTGGTCTACCTCTTCCTCTTGAAGTTACCATCTAGACCTGCCTCTGTCTCTTGCTGTCCCAGTGCGGGAATCCCATCACGCACCCACTACCACGACTGCCCAGCACATTCCACATCGGGTTTACTACATATATATGCATATAAATATAATAATAAACAATAAATATTTCTATGAAAAATAGACACTTTGGCCAGTTAGAGTTTTTTATTTTCACAACGTTTCGACAAAAATCTTTTGTCTTTGTCAGGAGAAATAAATAAAAATAAAGCATTTGGCAAAGTGTTAAAAATTGTTCTGAGGTTGCAAGGGCGTTCTCACGTGATTTTCATAGATTCATAGAAATATGAATGCAGGCCAGGCAGCTTCGATCTTAACGATAAACAATAAATAGTTAACGTTTTAAAGAGAACATCTTTCAATTTACTGTGGTTAGAATCTTCTTCAACTCAATCAGAAAAATTTGATTTCATAAAATATGGATATCAAAAATATTTAAGTTTTAATACACTTCTTAATCATCCGAAACCAATCTCCAATTTTTTCCCGTTTATATCGTTATCAAATTTTATATCCTTCAAAGATATGACACCAATAAACCTTTAGTAATATATGGCTATCATTAAGCGAAGTGTGATTTGGAAAAGATTTAGGGCCATTTTAAAAGTTTGAAGTCATCTAAAAATAAATTAAGAACAAAGTTAATTTGGGCGAAGGTCTCTATCATTATTAGATTTGGACAACAAAACCTTCAGGCTAATGAGGCCTATTTTGGCAGGGAAGACGACCACATTAAATCCCAATTAATGGCGGAAAAACTGCTAATGTCGGGTGTCATCTAATACCGATGATAGATTCGGCCATTTTTGCTCAATTTGATTGAAATGATTACGGCCTAAATGTCACGACCTCGTCATCTCTTGGAGACAGAACACAAAGTCAGCCCCTAGTGGCTCAGATTGGGGGTGGAATTATTCAACATTTTTTCTGTTTCTGTTTGTAATGTTGTGGGAGGATAATATTGTAGTGATGAAATAATTAGCAAGTCGTATGGCAATTAAGAACAATTCAATAAGCGAGAGAAGTTTAACTAACTCAATCTTTACAAACAAAGATAGTTTTATATGGGAGCAAATTAAAAAAAAAAACACTAGCACGAGCGTGGAACAACTCGGCATTGACACGAGCTTCCTGTTCCATGAAGTCGGCTACAATATTCATGTACTATAAGAGCCACCTGTCCCTCTAAATATGCATCAGAACGATGCACTTGTTCTCATTACTCTAGTATAAAACTTCACTCTGCTTATAATGAAGGATGAATTTCAACATCAGTTTTGGAAATTTCAGGAAAAGGGCCAAATTTTGTATCATGGTTTGGGCTTTGTCCCTTATCAGAACAGCCCGAAACAATAGTATACATGTTGGCTTTTGTATGAATTTGCCCAAACTAGTGTTTGTGCTTATCATACATCATCACTAGTGAAGTGTTTTATTAGAATGATAAACAAGTGCATCGTTCTGACATATAATTAAAGGTAGAGGTGTCTCTGATGGTAGATGAATATCCTGCCAAGTGACACTTTTACTCAGATTACATTGTGCGTGTGTTATCATTCTAAAAACCCAATTTTGCTTCTCTTTTGGAAAATGAAAAATATAACAAGGCCTCTACCCCCCTCAGTCTTATAAAACATTAAATTCAATTCATATAAAATTACGATAATATATTTTATTATATCGTTTTAGATAATATATTGAAGTTTCGACTCATAACCCCCTTTATAAACTGGAATTGCGATTTCTCGTGATGATAGTGCAAATGATGAAATGAGAATCAAGAAACATATATCGTTTTAAACAATATTGAATCATTTATCTTCAAATTTCGCCAATTTGATAAATACTTCTATTTATATTGTTGCATCAATTTTAATGCGCCTTACATTTATTCAAAATATTCTATGATATTTAATATTTATTTAAAACAGATTATTTAGATTATCATTCCTTTTGTAATATTGTTATTGTACATATATCTTGATTGCTGGACGGAGAGGAAGACTGCGGATCACGACCTCCGAGGAAGTCGACGAATAAATAAACACAATAACTTTAAAAGGTAATTTATTTATATTTACTTTTATTTATTTGCTTTGAATATGGAAACCCGCTCGGGAAACGTGCATAACACTAAGAAGGAAGAAACCAAGGTCGACGACCCTGCAAAGCTGCATCTTGGTGTAACAATATATATGAAGTAGTTTTCAAATATATATATGTAACGTTTCTATGATGATCTGTACACGCCAATATGCAGAGGATATTGTTTTGCGTAAAGAAAGAGAGAATCAACCGTCTGACTAACTTTATTTCAATCACGCGCCTTTTTATATCGTTACAAATATTTACATAATTCCTAACGGCGTAAAAATTTACATCTACTAATAATTTATAAGCAGAATGTGACATATATATATATTTTATAATAAAACAATTTGTTACAATTCATCTATCTGTACTTTAATTTATGTGAGAGCTACGAGTAGATTCGGCACTAATTTGTTGATTCTTTCTATATTTGTATTTTCCAAATTATATTTGGTAAAAGAAATTAATTTTGAGGATCAAAATGTTTAAATTTCGTTAGAGTATGTTAGTTGTAGAGTTTGAAGGTTTGTGTGTGTATCCTCTTTAAACACAATTTTTAAAGTTGATTTTAAATATTTTTTTAAAGGAACCGGTATTAGAAAATGGTATTGGTATCATATAAAATTCCTTTAAAAATTCAATTGCCATCTATCGTTAAAATTGGTAAAAAATAAATTAACACAACGCTGGTCTCTTTAATCGTAATAGAAGAAGAAACAAAAGTTGAGGAGAACAGATTCTTTTTACCTTTGTTTCTTATACTATCATATATTCTATTGAGTTCAGTTGACCCTTGCACAGGACTTAGCGTGTTGAAATAAATAGGTATGAATAAAACTATTCGGGGTATCTCTGCCAAAGTAAACCAAAAGACATTCGCACTATATCAACATTGTTGGATATTATTCAACTATTAATGTTTATTCTTCAATTATAATAAGCTGTGACTTGTTAATCTGTGGTGTTGAGTATGTATATGTCATAATTTGTATAACATCAAAGATGTATAATTTCTTTTCGCCAAAATAAGTATGTAAATATGTTAATCTTGTGTTAAAATGTAAATTCATCCATCTATACTGTACAAAAATAACGTGGCAGACATCGCGGGCGAATGCTACGGCACGTCGCGGGTGCGCTGCTCACTTGGCTGGAACTAATTCTTGGGGATTGTATGCATAACGGTTGTACTCTTCCATTCGATCACGATATATATATAAATATATATATGTGAAAAATTAATATAAATAATCCCTATATATATAAAAGTCAGTGTATGTATGTATGTATGTGGGTATCTATGTCGACTATACACGTCCACAATACGTGACTAATCTGACTGAAATTTTAAGAGTATATAGAGTAGAATCTGGAAAAACTTATAGTGAAAATTTCAGGTCTCTATTCCGAATATTCTTCGAGTTATTTGCAAATTGCGTTGCAAATTTGCCTTTTCGCTCGCAAGCAGCGCCTCTAGCGGAGAAGATGGGAGGTAATGTCAGCTGACCTAATGTACATGTCATAATTTGTATATAATTGTATGCACCCCCGACCCACTATGCATGTACAATGTATGATTTTCAAAGATTTAATAAAGAATAAGGTAACTGGAGGAAAGAAAGTAGCAACAAGACATAGGAAGTAGGCTTAAAGCGGGCACAATTATTAATAACTTGTATAGTCAATACTTCCTGACAGGGCCGGACGTATCTGGTGACCGCAGAAGTTATAAAAGTTGAGAGACGCCCAATATTTCCGGAGCAGGACCGGACGTATCTGATAACCGCGGAAGTTATAAGAGTCGAACTAACACCCAATACTTCCTGACAAGATCGGACGTATCTTCCACCAAAGAAAGCCGCAGAGCCAATTAGAAGACAACGCCTAAATAGGTCAACCAATAGAAAAAGGTCATGTGACATCTTTCGACCAATGGGAAAGAAGATAAGTCTTGGTGTTAAATCGAGAAGCAAGAATGGTCAGTAGTGATTTCGCTCCCATAGGAACAACACCTATGTAGTGGCTCCTTCGCTCCCAACAAGGTAACATCTGCTCTCGAGACCTCCCCGCTCATCCCATAGCTAAGTCAATCACCGCCATGTGATCAGATAATTAACAATCAAAACCCGCTCCGCTCTTCTCAAGCTTTCTTTCCTCCAACCCAGTTGCCTTTTATTTTCAAACCCCATCACGTGTCCTGATTATTCCTAACTGTATGCTTCAACTTCCACTCAAACGACTGCGTTTCAATCAAATCTCACCATTCTCATCGAACAACAAGAAATTCCGCAACGATATTGTCACATACATGTAAAACGTGTTTTGACAGGACATAGAGAAAAATCTGGAAAATATATTTATAGGATTTTTAGCCAATAAAAAATAAAATTGACAGGTTCTGGGCAAAAATAGTTGTTTTTAGTCAGAAAATGATGATGACAATATTGCTGTATCATGTTTGGTTATCAGATACAAAATTACATCGGAAAAAATTCCAAAAAGCTGAGACCACGGGTGAAGCCAGTTCATTTTTAGTGTGCAGGAACAAAATTCTAACAGAAAAACATTCATTCGAGCAATAGACATAAAGCCAGATCATCTCTTTATAAAAATATCGCTTCTCAGACACAAAGTTTGGAGCGGGACGTTTCACAAGAGTGACATCCACGGCGCCAATTTATAATTGTAACGAATAGTATTTGAATAAAAACATTTATTCGGGTAAAAGGGGGCGGGGCAAAGGTGGCGTGATCGTAGCCGACCAATAGGAGGGCGCCGGCAAACCGTGACAGAGGCCATGACGCTCGTAACTGTATATAGAATATGATGATGTAATGACACATGTCAATCATGCGTATAATTATTTATAGATTTTTTCTATTATACAACATGAAAATCTTGATATATTATGGGATTTTTGGTTTAAATTACCATATTATATATATAAAGCACATGTGCTCTTGGTCAGGATATGCCTACTTTGTTTTTACTACACATATAAGCTAATATAGATTTCGGAAAAATGTGTGAGGTAATTTATATAAATATTCATAGAGAGATGGGTAATATTTTTTTTCCAGTTAGGCTAACTTAGATAGAAATATTTATGCTCATACTTTAGTTTTTACACTCAATAAACTAGATCTTTATTTTAAAAAAGATAATTAGAAGAGTAATCATTGCTATCTACCCAACAAACATCTCTATGCAAACGTTTCATTATTCAATATTTCAAAGTAAAATATTTCCTTCCGACCCCCGCAGGCGGCCAGTATTTCTGGTAAATTGGGTGGCTACAGGAATGGAGAATTTACATTCCAATCCTTCAGGTCGCCTCTCTAACAAGGTTCTTCAGAGAAAATCTTTTTAGAGTACAAAAAACGGCCAGGAAAGGGCCAAAATAATTAAAGTTTATTTATTTAAAGACATTTTGCCTCTCTTTAAACACGCTACTTCAATCTCTTCAATTAGGTTTAAAAGTTGAGACAGTCGCCCTTGCTAATTGTACTTGACAACATTTCACCTGATTCTATATCCTTTTTTTATTAAACATAGGTGTTGCTTGGGAATGTAAATTAAACAAAATTAAATTACTTTCCTAAATTACAAAAGAAACACTTCTTTTTGAATATATATGATGTATGAAAGTAATAATAAAATAGGAAAGAGTATTTGATTTGTGAAGAAATGTTTTTATCTTAAGATTTTCGAAAGTAAAATTACGTTTCTATATTCACCTTTACACTTTTGAATTTCGTAATTTCGAATTAGAACCAAGCGATCATTTGGATAAGGTGTTTTTATAATGGAGCTTAGTTTTAATCACTATTTTTCCCCAATCTACTTATAGTAATCATAAAATTAAATTAAAATGGAAATATTAATAAATAGACTACCCATACATTTATTTAATATTCATATATTTATATGTAAAAAATAATAGAAAAAATAATAAAAAGGTCAGGTGTTGATATTAAAATTTCTCAAGAAGCCTCTGGGACGAGGGCCAACAGCCTGAAACACGTTCGTGGATGGCTTCTTTCGATCTATCAAGAAAATGGGTTGGCCAAATATCAGGAAACATGTTAAATCAACGTTTAGTTTATTTCTGTTCCACTAGATGATACTCTACAATCTAAAAAGCACATGTGCTCCTGGTCAGGTTTTAATATAATTTTTAATATAATTGTTTAAATATCAATAAATATTTATATAGAGAATTAGAATCTTTAGAGCGCATATTAGCATTTCAAACTCTTTTTTTTTCAGCTTATTGTAGCTATATTCATATATTCTAGTAGCTATATTCAATAAATTGAAACTTGTCTTATGAACGACCACTTTTGTAAAATCAAAAATGGCTTGAACTGATGTACATCATATTTTAATGAGAGACCAACTTCAGTAAAGAGCTATGTTTTTTCAGGATATGGTATATGGTATATTTATTATATATTATTGTCTCCTCTCTCTCTCTCTGATCCATAGCACGATGGTATAGATCCAGAAGAATCCTAAACTATGGCCCTAATAACATCAGAAAATACCCGTAGATGCATCCTTTTTTCCTAATAGGTAGGTGATCATAATCTGATTCCTAATCCAGACAATGCCTGAAAACCTAGCAGAAAGATTCAGATGACAGGATTGAAAGATCTGTCTGAAGTTCGGGAAAGACAAATGGCTAAATGAAATTGTATATCTATCTTAGCAATGTTGTGCATTTTATGGTGAAACTTCAAACTCTACCAGAAATAAGTTTTTTTTTTAAATTAGTTCAAATCTATAGCTTTCGTGAATTTAGATATCGTGTTATTTTCCTGTAGAATAATTTTCATGTCCCCACGAAAAATAAATATTTGGATTTTTTTCAAAATTAAAGAAACTCTTTCCTAGTAGCCTAATGTTTTCATTTCAATATTTATATAGAGAATAATTAATTGAATGATTTCCATTTTATATAATAGAGATACCTTAGAGGCTCAATCATTAACAAAATGTATAGTATAATAACCTTGTAAATTATATTAGGAAAACCATATTTCTGTGCTTCACTTCCATCAATAATTGACAATATGACCCAGAATAAGTATATTGCTACGGCGTTTTATGGTTTCCACAAGTCCATATCTCAGAAGAAGGCCAAGTGACACTCACTCCTCACTTTCTTACTGCTACTCTTTTTGTGTTGTTTTTCTTGCTTCCCTCTTTCTCTTTCTTGTTTTTTCTTCTTTTTCTTCTGTATATATCGTTATTTCCTTTGTCTCACTGCTTTGTTCTTATGCATACCTCTGGTGAATCCTGTATAGGGTCAGTGACCCTGAATAAAGGCTTTTTGTTGTTGGAAAAACATATTTTGTTTTATTAAAAGAATAAATCGTAAAATATATTCATATAAAATGGTAGAATGAGGTAAAAAGTATTATAAGTGTGAAAGAGAGCGTTTATTTTCCAAAATTGATATGTTTTATTTATGTTTATTTTTCATCTTATAAAGAAATATCTTCAATCGTAAATTGGATCTTCACTCGCATTGTTAAATAACAAAAAAGACTTAGGTTTGAAGGACAACACAGGTAGTTGGCGACATTTATACCCTCCTAGAACCTGGGTTAGTCAAATAAATAATTGATAAAGATATAAAATTGAATGTCTATCTGTCTGTACTCTATAGATTCAAAAAGCATACATCCAATCGCCGTGAAATTTTGGGATATTATTAGGTATATCCCCGGGAAGGTTTTTTGAAAATAATTTCTTGAATATCTTGAATATCCTTAGAGTTATTTGCAGATTTGTAGATTTAACTCGCAAGCAGCGCCCCCATTGCGACGATGATAAGATTTAAGATTTTCTACCTATTAATTGCGCACAAGTTAAAGTTAGTTTTATCATTTATCTACAACATATATATTGGGAGAATAGATAAAATGATGATTTTGTAATGTAGAAAATTTAGGAAAGACAAAATTCAGGATGACACGGCAAGAATAATGATACAATTCCAAGGCAAGATACTATTCCTTTAACTTCCAATTACCGAGGGAACCAATTAATATTGATTTTATTCAACTTATCGAGTATTTTTCAAGGGACCGGGAAAAAATGTTCACTAGATAAAATGATGATTTTGTAATGTAGAAAATTAGGAAAGACAAAATTCAGGATGACACGGCAATTTATTTGAGACAAGAATAATGATACAATTCCAAGGCAAGATACTATTCCTTTAACTTCCAATTACCGAGGGAACCAATTAATATTGATTTTATTCAACTTATCGAGTATTTTTCAAGGGACCGGGAAAAAATATTCACTTTATCGAGAGATTCAAATTCACGAGTTTCAAATTATTAAAATATATCTATTATATTTTTTTATAAGTTTATAGAGAATTGTTTTAACAAATGTTCGTTAGACAAACCTTTACTCGGGTAAAACCCGGGCGAAGCCGGGTACATCCGCTAGTTATATATATTTTTTTACGGTTTTGAAATATAAATAGACGATTAATACTTTACCTTTACTTTGTATATTTTCCCGTGCATATATAAGATACAATTTTAAATAAACAGTCATTTAAATAATTGTTTGTGATAAGATATATTCATCATAATCGATCATGATGGTTCTTGATGGGTCTTACACTTCCTCGAACGCAATATACTCGAAAAGAATAATCATTTTTATTCACCCTCCGTTGGGTATTTACATACATACAAAGTTTTTATTAACTAGGCAAAACAACTATATATAGGCGTAATTAATAAATATATAAATAAAATGATGATGATAACTGTACATAAAATATTATTATTGATTTAGATTATCACAGTTCTTAAAAAGTGAAAGAATAAGTTAAAATCATGTGGAAAAAAGCTGGGAATGTGTATGGAAAATGGCAGCCGAATTTTGACTACAGATTGGACGAAGATAAAAACCAAGAATTTATTACTTTTTCATTTTATATCTGACACCAGATTTTGAGGTGATAAATGTTTAACTTAGTCATCAGAAAGTGTTCTAAAAAGTTAAAAGTTAAATATGTATGTTTATTTGAAGGATCTCTCTATTTGTTTTTCCAATTCAAACTGTTGTATAGTTATTATTTAATTAAACATTACTCACCAGATTAAATTATTATTACAAATTATTTATTACACTTTATATTTATATTTTTACATCAACACGTTGTTTACATTATACATCGTATATTATTGTTTATGATGATGATCTATTAAATTAAAAACACAGAATACTACATTCCCTCCTTCCTTTGGATGAAAGGAATCATGTCTTTATATCTTGATGATGGCTTGACGACTCTTCCACTCCTGGTGATCACGGGTTCCTTGGTAGTCGGCAAGGGTGGAGAAACCTCTGGTGGCAACTGGTGAAGAGCCTCGGCATCAAGTCTATCTGAAACAACTGGGTTAAATGTAGACCCTGTTCTACTTGAACTTGGTCGGTTTAAAGAAGTGTCCTTGTCTTGGTTTGAGGAATTATCATCTGTTATTTGTACATCAGAAGAGTTGAGGTGTTCAATTCTTGTTGAATCTGAACTAAGATTTTCCTGGCTCTCTTCTGGAATCAAGTCAGAAATGTCTTGATTGGTCTCTTGAGTAGGAACATGTTTCAAATGTTTAGCATTTCTATGAATTATTTTCCCATTTTTAGTGTTGACTAATTTAAAAGAATTTATTGAAGTGTTTTCAAGAATGGCATGATGTTCTGATCTGAAATTTGAATCAAGTTTTCCATTATTTGGATTTGCCACATAAACTAAATTTCCAATTTCAAAATTATGAGGACTAGCTTTTTGAATTATATCATTATATGCTTTCATTTTTTCTTTGTAGACCATATTGAATTCTTTGATGTTGGATTCATCTTCTTCTGCATCATTAACAAGGGAGCTTAATTTAGTTTTGATTTCTCTTGAAAATAATAGGAATGCTGGAGTCTTTCCTGTAGATCTGTTTGGAGTAGTTCGGTAAGACATTAAAATTCTGGATAAATCTTCTTTCCAATCTTCAGAACTTGAATTAAATTGTTTCTTCAGAAATCTATGGAATATTTCTATCTTCCCATTACTTTTTGGGTAATAGGGTGAGGCTTTGATGTGCCTGATTCCACATTCTTTTAAAAATCTTTCCATTGATGTACTTACAAACTGTAAGCCATTATCTGTTACAACTTCATGTGGATAACCATGTCTTGCAAAAATCTCCATCAATTTTTTAATAATTGTCTTGCTGGAAATGTCTTCTATTATCATTGCTTCAGGATATGAAGAATAGTAGTCGATCACTGTTAAAACATAATGATGGCCAATTGGACCAACTATGTCAATTCCAAGTTTCATCCAAGGTTTTGATGGTAATGGAACTATTTGCAATGGTTGTTCATTTATCAATGGTTGATTCCTTACACAAATTGGACAGTTTCTAATCAAATTTTCAATGTCAAAGTCCATGTTTATCCAAAAATATTTTTCTCTTAACAGTTGTTTGGTTCTTGTCATTCCTTGATGTGTTTCATGTGCAATTCTCAAGACTCTCTTTATTAGTTTTGAAGATAGCAAAATTCTACTTCCATATAAGATAAGATTATCAAAAATTGAGAGTTCATCTTTAAACTTATAAAAACATTTGAATTCTTCATTCAAAGGATATGGCCAAACTCCCTTTTGAACCATATCTTTCAGTTTTTGAAACAAAGGATCTTGCTCTGTACAAACTTTTATCTCTTTCAAAGACAGTGCTTGAAGCTCTTCAGAAGTGATGGATAAGACTTCATGAACATAGTCCTCCAGCCATTTTTCATCACTTGTGTTAGAAAGAGGTTGTCTTGAAAATATATCTGCAATATTTTGCTTTCCTTGAATGAATTCAATTTCAAAGTCATATGGTTGTAAACTCCAACTCAATCTTTGAATTCTTGGAGGCAAAACAGCTCCATTTTTAGGATTCAGCATATAGATTAGAGGTTTGTGATCTGTTTTTAACACAAATTTCCTTCCCCAAATATAGGTGTTAAAATGTTCAATTGCCCATACACATCCCAATGTCTCTTTTTCTATTTGTGAATATCTTTTTTCAGTATCAGTTAAGGATCTGCTGGCATATGCAATGGGTCTTTTAATGCCATTTTGTTGTGTTTTATACTTATTATTACTGTTTTATACTTATTATTATTATTATAAATTTATACATATTAATACTGCTCCAAGACCAATAGGGCTTGCATCTGTGATTAATTCAGTTGGTGAGTTCAAGTTGTAATATGCCAAGCATGGCTCTTTTGTTAGTGACTCTTTAAGATCCTGAAATGCTTTATTTGTTTTCAAATCCCAATTCCACCTAACATTTTTTCTAGTCAAATTATTTAGAGGTTCTGCCAATTTAGAAAAATTAGGTATGAATTTTCTTAAAAACCCACAAGTTCCTAAGAATGACCTTAACATCTCAATATTTTTTGGTATTGGAAAATTTAAGACTGCTTCTATTTTCCTATTATCAGGTTTAATACCTTCACTACTAACAATGTGACCTAAAATATCCAATTCTTCCATGGCAAATTTGCACTTATTCCTGTTGAGCCTAATGCCTACTTTATCAAATCTTTGTAAGACTTTTCTAAGCCTTTCTTCTAGTTCTTGTCTATCTTTGGCGTAAACTACGACATCGTCCAAGTAACAAATTACACCTTTCAAATCAAGCAAAATTGAATCCATTCCTTTCTGATATGCCTCTGGAGCCTTTGATAGACCAAAAGGAACTTTACAAAATCTGTAACAACCACGGTGCGTGATGAAAGTTGTAAGGGGTCTTGATTGAGGGTCTAAGTCAACCTGCCAAAACCCTTTTTTTGCATCCAGCTTTGCAAATACTTTAGCACCTTTAAGGGCATGTAACATATTGTCAATTGTAGGAATTGGATGTCTTTCTCTCAATATTGCTTTATTCACTTCCCGAAGGTCTATGCATAGTCTAATTTTCTCACTATCCCTTTTTGGAACAACTATTATGTTAGAAACCCATTCAGAACCTTGATGCACTTCTTCAATGATTCCATTCTCTAGCATCTTATCAAGCTCTTGATTTACTGCTTCTACCATTGCATAAGGTATACGACGGCATCTCTGGGCAATGGGCCTATAGTTGTCTTTCAATGTCACTTTATGCCTATAGCCTTTTATAGTTCCAAGTCCATGGAAAAGATGTTCATGTTCTTGAACAAGAGTTTCTATATTAGTAGACATTGATTCATTTACATGATTTACCCTTTTAATTATACCTAGTTCAAAACTAGCCTTGCCTCCCAACAAAGATTCAACTTTTTTATCAATCACATAAATTTCTTCTGAAAATGAATTTTCTTTCCAAGAAATCACAGCATTGAAATAACCATAACATGGAAGAGGTCTATCTTGACCATAGGCAAAAAAGGTTCGGGTGGTGTCATGTAATTTTGGCATAATTTTATGGCCATATAATTCAAGCATCTTATTATAGCTTATGAAAGTTCTATCACTCCCTGTATCAATTATCATATTTATTTCACTACCATCTATTTGCACTTTTTCTTTATTTTCAGCACCTGTATAGTTGGTATATTCATCTGAACTTTCACCTACTTCAGTCTTATTTTCTTCTTGTATGGTCTTAACTTTAGTTTGATTGAAACTTTTGTGGTTTCTATTATTATTTTGATTTGGGCGGTTCCTGCAAGCTCTAAAAAGATGTCCTAATTTATTGCAATATGAACAAGTCATTTTTTTAGCACCACATTCTTGTGCTGAATGTGTATCTAATCCACAGCGATAACATTTAGGCTTTGAGGCACCTGAAAATGATGGGGTACCTTGATTAGTGAATCTACCTTTGTTGAAATTATTAGCATTATAGTGCTTTTTAGGTTTATTTTGAACTCTATTTAGTGTTTGATCATTTTGAGGTTCAAGAAGTCTAATTTCTTTTCTAGAAATTTCTAACATTCTAGCAATATCAATGGTTTTTGACAGTGTCAAATTTTCTTGTTGCAACAATTTTTCTTTAAGTTTTTTGTTGTTACATTTTTCAATTATTTGGTCTCTTATCATATCAGCTTCTAAATTCCCAAATTCACAAGATTTAGAAAGTTCTCTTATAGAAATTAGGTAGTTGTCGATCGATTCATCATCTTTCTGGACTCTTTGTCTAAATTTAAATCTCTCAGTGACCACATTTTTATGAGGTGTGAAATATTTATCTAAAGCCATTTTAGTTTGTTCATAATTTTCCTTTTCATCTGGCAAGTTGAAAAATATACGTTGTACATTTGGCCCTAAACAATGCAATAGAGTTGCTCTCTTAATTTCATCCGATTTTTTTTAAATTCCAGATGCTATTTAAAAAATGGCATAGGATTCCATCCATTGCTTATATTTCGCAAATAAATTGCTAGCATTCATATTCATGGGTAACGGTGGCGTCAGGTTGGCTGCCATACTTGTTTTTTTTAGGGCTACAGTTATATTTTCAAATTCTCGTCGCCAATTTATGTTGTATAGTTATTATTTAATTAAACATTACTCACCAGATGAAATTATTATTACAAATTATTTATTACATTAATAAATTACATTTATTATATTAATATAATAAATTATATTTATATTTTTACATCAACACGTTGTTTACATTATACATCGTATATTATTGTTTATGATGATGATCTATTATATTAAAAACACAGAATACTACACAAACATTTTAAGGATGAACTCAATTTAAAAAAATACCACTGACGTTTTTAAAAATATGTTCCTCTTTTTTTAAAATATTTTGACAATTATGTAGATAAAATATCATTATGCATTTAATTACTACAAGAGAGAAAGTTAAAAATACGAAGTTTTCAATTAAATATAAAAGGATTGTACTTATATTCTATAGGATATCTAAAATCTAACAATATTAGTACCTTAAATAAATGTATATAATAGATAACCATTATCTACCAAAGAAACAAGTAATGTTTGCATTTTTCTCTTTGATCCTCTCGTGTATTACTATATATAGAAATTTAATTCTCCTAAATTATAAAAACGAAAATATATTTTAAAAAACACTTCAATATACCTACCAGAGCTTTTTTTGCGTAAAACCCATTTACTAGATTTTTAAAAAAGCTTTATTTTTACGGAATATAGCCTTGTTTAACAAAGAATCTCGTGTTAGTTAAACATTTTAAAAGGTTTTATATATTCCCTTTTGTATCTATTAATTTTATATAAGTTATTTTTAAATTTCATCTTATATATTATTATATTCAAAAAAATATATTCTGAAAGTTTTATTTATAAAAAATAGAAATAGTTTAATAATTTTAAAAACAATATTCGAGATTTTATATATATATACAAAATTTATTATTAAATAAAACTTCTGTTGTAAGATTTAGGTACTTACAGCTTGTAGGAAGGCATGAGGACGTTGAGGATTATATGATAATAATCTTTATTATCCATTTAGCAAGAAAAAACAAAGTTATGGTAGCGAACAGTTATTGTAATATAGAGAAGAAGGTAAACAAACAGTTGTGATGATGATAGGTCCAGTGTGGCGCTAGCTGTCGTAGCATTCAGTTATCCAACAACTTCCTTTGAATAAAATATTGTACACACACTCCAGCTTATATTTATTTTTGTTCTATACAAAAAAATATTTACATATGAAAACATAACGTATTTTTAAATTCTAAATGCAACTAGGCACTTAAAGTGGCTCATAATATTTTTTATATAATGGTGGTAAAAACGATAATTAATCATTATATACTGCTTTAGAGCAATACATTTTAAAGAATTTTTACAAATATAAACAAAGTGGTTTAAAATGATTTTTAGATTTTAAAGATTATGTTTTAAGATAATTTATATGTTTTAGAATATAGGTGCATTTTTAGATATGTTCTTATATATAAACAGATTGGGGATATTTCGAATTTACCACATTATTTTAGTATTAAACTTTAAAATTAAGATTATATTCAAGAATAGTTTATAAAGACACTATTTCATAAGGCTATTTTAAATAAAAAAACAATTTTCTATTCTGTGTTCATACTGCGATCATAAAATAATATTAAGGCGTCTGGTTCATCAGTGGTAAACTTCCCAGTTTAAATCTACCAAACAGTTCTAAAACTGTAATGTGCTGTTCTGCTTCGATATTCGGCAATTTAGAATAATTATCAGTGATGTATTGGCATAAGAGTCAAATATAATTGAAAAGCAGTCTGATATATCAAATTGGCGAAGCCGCTGAGAGGATTGATGTGTGTGTGAACCATGCTCTTCCAATATATTTCTCATCTTAGTAGTGCATGTAGGATACTTGAAAAGTAGGAAAAATTAGCGTTAAAATATTTCAATTTTTCATTTAAGATGGCGCACAAAAAATAATTGCGTTCAAACTTGAAAATTAGAAAATTGTTTCTATTATTTCAAAAGAGAAGCTCCACAAGCTAGTCCGTCTTATGAAATATCAATAAATCGATTACTTTGAAGAAGTCTGGTTATGGAGAAATACCAGTTTTAATACTTATTTACCTGAAATAAAATAATATACAAGTTTAAAGAAAATAATAGCTAGTATTTCTATACATTTTAAATGATTAAATTAACTACCTAATCAAGAACGCACCAAATTAAAAATCTCTATAACAGGTGAAATATAAACAACAAATTTATATCAAAATAAAATCGATAATTTATAATATAATTAATTTTGCCAACCACAAAAATATTCATGAAGATATAAATATAGATTACATTAGCAAATTAACTATGATTAATTACCTGTCTTTTTTATGTCATACCCATAAAATTAAAATATCTTTCGAATTTATAATAAAATATATTTAAAATTGAAAAGTTTCCTTCGAATATAATATTTTTAAAAAATCAATTTTATGTAAAAAATATATATTAATTGGGATTTTAAATGCATAAAATTTAATATCTCACCAAACACCTTTAAAAAAAAAGTAATAATATTTCATTTAATTCTAAATTGATATAATTTTTTTTTAAGTCTGAAAACTCGCTGAATATGGATTGAATCGGGGGGAAAGTTTTCCGTCGTTGAGTTATTTTAATATCAGACTTGGAAGTTGCTGAGCTCCTCCTGTGAAAGAAGTTGTGCCTAACGAGCCGTAACCACGGCGTCTCTAATTAGATAGCAGCTTCCCGCCCATTCTAGGGAAGCAGACGATGCTTCTCTCTTTCTTCGTCTGTTTCACCACGCCACCTCGCCATTTATTCTCAATTACCTATAATATAAGAAGTGTTTGGAAACTAAGTATTTGAAAATTATCTATCGAATTTCCTTTTTTTTTTTACAATGGTATTAAAATATTCATAGAACCATTTCTACAATATTAAAACTGTGAATATTTGTTCTTAAATAGAAAATTCTATATATTTATAAACTATTTTTTTTATAAATAAAATCATATAAAAAGAATATAGCTGGATTTTAAAAAATAACTTTTTTTTTCTCAAAAAAAAAATATAAATAAAGGGATTGCTTCCTATTTATCAATTTATTGCACACAAAAAAGCTTAAAAGTAATTTACCAATTCTTGTATATTTTTTCTTTTGACGTACTTACTTTTATTATGCTTATTATATTTGTTATGCATATATAGTAAACTTACATTATGATATGATTGCATATTCAACTATATTTATTTAAATACATTTATCAACAGGGTTAAGTTATTATAATTAATGCTTGCTGTTTTATTATAATTCACATTTCAATTAGCACCAGAAATCTCAGAAGATTTTCTGCCACCACGAGATTACAGCTTTCCATATAACCTAACGCCAGACTTGGATTCACCTCAACGACAAGTTCGTCTCTCCCGTCAAAATAAGACGCCATGTATTAACCGTCGCCGCAAACTAGCGACCTCGAGTAGGTGACAAAGTCACAACACCAGCTTTGGTCAAACTGAGAAGCGCCAAATTTTCAAGCTAATGGCTCTCGTCAGTCCAGAGCGGGCTTTATTAAATGAGAACCACAAGGTGTTGGAAAAGAAGGAGTTCGAAGCAGCCAATGGGAGGCCGACGGAAGCGGCAACGGGGAGGCAGCGGCTAAAATGAGAAAACAAATACAGAAGAACCTGTAAACAACTTTCGAACGCTATAATTTGCCCTTATCCCCGATTCTTTTAGTGTTAATATTTAAATATATAATTAACTAAATAATACTTTACTAATTTTCTTAATTTATGAAAAATATAATTTTCCCTCCTGTTTTCGTCGTATATTTTAAAGTGTTATAAACAGCGACGCCTTAATTTTGAACCTTCAACCCCGCCGACCAAGAATAGAGGTGATCGACTACCTCTATAGAACTTAGATCGTCCTCACAACACAGAGTGGCGGTGAAAACGCAATAACAAGGGATCAAATGAAGTATTTACAATCTGTCAAAGATATGCTTAACTGGCAAAGTGACTAAACCAATTAAATGTACAAAATATAGATGGAAATTTTGTCGGGAGGATATTGATTTTTAAATATTTTAACGGAAAAAAGAGGCGACTTTTATTTTCTATAGATCAATAACTTTTCGAGAAAATTTCCATAAATATATATACATATTAACAGTTGCATATATTATTTACTTAAGTTTATCTTTTAGAAAGAGAGATATTTGGAATACTTGTAGAATTCAACTACCTAGAATTCGATTACTTAGCACATAGCGAAGATGAAATGGAAATTTCCTATTTGAGAGAACCCAAGAATTGGCTTTAATATTCCAAAATTTTAATTATTGTGAGAGAGGGTAATTTCTTTCTTGAACGCCTGGAATATTTGCTCCAGTAATATTCTTCTCTTAAATTCTAGGTATACTATCCACCTTGGAATGTATAAAATAATAAAAACAATTCTATCATAACATAGGTAAACAGTAATTCTTTAGTTTTGAAAAATAACCATAAACTTTATTGATTGAAAGTCACTTTAAGGAATTCTAATACCTAATGAATACAAACCTTTTAAGAATAGAATTGCTCTTGTTATCAGATATTGTTGGGACGCTTCGTGATTAAAGATGATATAACTAGAAGAAATTGTGTGTGCCTGTAAACATATAAATAAGTATATTATGATGCATTAGCGCGCCATCTGTTATGAAAATTCGAAACTATTATAGACGTGTATGATTCTTTTAAAAATTAAACAATTTCTACTGCCCTTACTTTTATTATTAATGCAGTAAGGGCAGTAGAATTATTTTATTTTTAAAAGAATCATACGTGTCTATAATAGTTTTGAATTTTCATATAAATAAGTAGAAATCCTCGTTTTACCATTTTTCGAATTCCAGTGGCACAGAATATTTTGAATACAGAGGATGTTCCATTTTTGAAAGAATGTTTTTCAACGCTGCGCGAAAGAAGCGCGCGAATCGAGTATAGTTTATTTATTCTAAAGAACAACCAGTGATTTATATTTCATGAAAAAAAACGGTTTTTGAATATTCAAAATGCCTAAGATTATAAATGATTCTGTAAAGGAGTTACGTTACAGACTTCCCGATGCGAAATATATTCGCTTACCTAAATTAATACAATTTTTATGAAAGAAAAAAGAATATTGCTATTACACTAAAGTGTAGAATCAGTCAAATATAATAAAGTCAAAAGAAAACAATTTTGATATTTATGAAATTATTAAAAGTAATTCCTCTTGATAAACGTGACTGAAGAAACCTTTAACACAACCGAAAGAAAGATAAAGGAAATGGTTGTCAGAGAAAATCCACCTTCTCAAAGGAACATTTCCACAGTAACCAACGTACCAAATTCTACTGTTAGCTGTATTATTAGGAAAATAAATTGGCTTAAAAATACGCGAAAAGGCGAAAGTTCATGTTCACAAGCCGCACTATATTCAGGGAACAAAGACCTGCAGCAGGGCCCTTTATGAAAAGTAGACAGATGAAAAACGGAAGACTGTTGTTACACTGGACGAGGCATGGGTTTACCTCAATGATAGTAACCAACCCCGTGCCATTTACTACGCTAATTTCCAAATAAATACCTTTCTGAACTTTATCAAGCAACGCAAGGAGTGTTTCTCAAAGAGCTTCATGATCTATACAAGTTTCTGCTACAATGGGAAGCTTCCTATAAAGAAGGTGAATCCAAATGTCAAGATAAATTCTTAAAACTACCAAAGACTTAGACCCAGTATTCGACAATGAGGTTCCACCAAGTGACTCAGGATCCGTGTGGCTACACCAGGATAAAGCCACGAGTCATATCTCATATTCAACACGTCAATACCCGGACAAAAGATGGATGAAACCGTCATTTCGTATATCTTTTTCAAGCAAAACCCTGCCAGATGCCCAGACCTGGCTCCTATTGATTTTGGGGAATTTGGCTTTCTGAAAAAAATACTCCTGTTGAAGGACTGACAAATCCGAAAGCTAGAAAACCGAAGACACACTAGATGGTCTCTGGAAGGTCGTAAAGGAATGTTGCGATGGTCTTGATCAAAACATTATAAGTTCAAGCCTTATTTTCTGGAAACATCTATGAAGGGCTGTTGCGAAACGTCACACTTACACAGAGAAAACAAAAATTTCACAAATCTTTGTAAATCATTTTTAATGAAGCACTAAAATCGTTCTTTTAAAAATGAAACAACCTCTGTATATAAAACAGCTTTCTCCCTATCTTCTTGAACCTTGATGCTTTAAAATGCAATATTCTTTAAGAGTATGAATCAGTTTTAAAATGTATTTTTAACTTTTTACTACGTATATTATCGATGAGGTTTGGTATAGGAGTGTCGTAAACCGTCCAATTTGGACTGCCTCGACTCGGGGTTCGAATTCTGAATTGAACACTTTCCTCAGAAGAAAGAAAATTGCTTCAATGGTCCCCGATTCTTTCAAAATTACAACCCCATCAGTGAATTCATGTAACCAAACGGGTCCTTGGAACACTTTTAAATACAAAGTCAAACTGCTTTTTACATTTACAGACATATGGCACACTTACAGTAAATCTGTCGCTAATTGCCTACCATGATTATCATTGCTTGTACCATTTATACTCATTTAATTACCTATTGCCATGATACCCCCCATGATATGCCTACCATGATTATTATTGCTTGTACCACTTATACTTGCAATAATAAAAATATTATCGATGATTTAGTTTAGAATAACTTATTGATTGAACAAATTATTTTAAAATCATTATTGTGTTTCATAGCAATTAATTTTATTGACGAACACACAATTCCATTTAAATATTCTCCATTCAAAGAGGTAACTTTAAAATATAATTATTTAGATATATTTATATTACTAAATTCGAACTTTGAATCTTGTAAACTCAAATCTCTCAAATTAAACTTCAATAAATGATTTATTCAGATATTAAAATATACAAGTATCAGAGTCTCAATCATTTCTGTCATCGTTTGCTTTTGTGAATGGAATAAATACCCAAATATGGCCATTTCTTATAAGCATCGGTGGTTCAGAGGTAGAATGCTCGCCACGCGGGCGGCCCGGGTTCGATTCCCGGCCGATGCTTTTTTATTTTTTACAATTTTTAAAACTCTTATTTATATTATTAAAATACGAGAATATCGGGTTTTTTTTGTATCATTTTGTTCGAAGAACAAACAGGGTCTTCTTGTCTTCCCATAGGGATCAAGTCAAGAGTTATCTCGGAGTATTTGGCATTAATGGAGATTAACGTGATACTCCTGTTGAAGAACTGACAAGTTCGAAAGCTTGAAAATAAAAATTTGCACAAGAAACTTAACCCTTTAACATTTATTTATTTTATAATATTATAAATCAGAGAAGAATATATATGATATATTTTTAAGATGTTTCTTACACACAAAAAATCTATTTTCTCTCAATAGCATAAGTATTTAAAATATGTAAATAAAAATTTGCATAAAATAGTATTTATCATTATAATTTATTAACGTGGTACTTCTGTTGAAGGACTGACAAGTCCTTGAAAATGAAAAGGTTGTAACAAGAAACTTAGCCCTAGAAGATTTATTTATTTTATAATATTATAAATCAGGAAAGAATGTTAATTATTAATGAAGATTATATTATTTTGAAAATAGAGCAATCCATAAATAAATCTTTAAATAAAATTGGATCAAAATATCATTTATTTTACCAATATTTCAGTTGGCTGAATGCCAACCTTTATCAAGGTTGTTGACTCACTTTTAAATGTTATAATACCTTGATAAAGGTTGGCGTTCAGCCAACTGAAATATTGGTTAAATAAATGATATCTTGATCCAATATATGTCATTTTATTTAAAGATTATATTATGTACAGTAACCCTTCTCTTTCACAATTGGGCACTTTATTTGTTTTAGCAGAATGAACGGATAGCAATGGTTCTCATTTAAGATTAAGAAAGACTTTCATGTATTTGCATTTACAATATACACTAACCATACTGCTTTGATTTTTTACTGAAATTAAAATATCCCCTGCTTGGTATAAACAAATACTATCATTCCGTAATCATGAAGAATATTTTTTATAATACATTAGCGCCACATTTGTTATTTTGCTTATCCCTAATACACGTGGTACAGGCCATAATAATCATGGTTGGTAGAAGTAGGCGACTGCTTTTACTGTAAAGTGTACCACATGTCTACATATGTGAAAAGCAGTTCGAATTTGCACTTACAAATGTGCCAGAGCCCCGTTTGGTTACTTTCGCTCGCTGGTGGGGTTGAACTTTTGCAAGAAGTGAGGGCCATTGGAGCATTTTTTTTTAATCAGAAAAAAAGTGCCTAATAAAGGAATCGAACCTGGGTCGTAGCGGCCGAAAACCAACGGTTTAGACCATCTGACCCCCTCTATCTGTTGTTATAAATGGAAACTATTGTTAACGCGTATAATTATTCTTTAAATAAAATAATTTTCTCCTACCATTACTGCAATTATAAATTAATGGTAAGGCTTCGCTCATCAGTGAACTCTCCCAGAAATATTACAGCGGTATAGTAGATTGAACTTGCGAAACCGCTGTAAGGGTTCACCACTGATGAGCCAGGCTCTCCTATCAATTTATCATTGTAGTGTAAAGGCAGTAGAATTTTTCTTTTAATTTTGAAAAGAATCATACGCATCTAAAATATTATTTTTATTCGGGGAATTCTCTCAATATTTAAATAACTTATTTATTTATATTTTAAAATGAAAATATATTAGTAAGAAGATATTTACCTAATATGACAACATGGAATTCATATCTCTAATATATATACAAAAACGAGTTATTTTCCGAATGACAAACTCCGACTGGATTTTTAACGCTAAAATGTGACAAATATTTTGTCTCTCTCTATATTTTGTCCTTGTCCAGATTTAGTCTTTTTTCAAATATTAATTTTAAATGTATGATGGAATCCTGATATTCCGAAAAGTCGTTTAAAGTGGTGTGTGATTTATATTTAAAAGAAAACAAAATAGTGTAAATAGTAAAATCAAACTTATTTGAAATTTTACCAAGGATCAAAAGACATTGTCCAGGGCAAGCGTTGCTTCAAAAATATTGTTGTGTCATATTGTTTGTTTATCGGTGGAGAACAAATATCTTGAATATTCTAATTGCCTTTAAATAAAATAAATAAATGTTTATATATTTTAAAATTCAATAGATTATATTCAGCTAAGAAGCTAAAAAAGATATGGAAAAATAACCATTAGGAGTCAAGGAATAGTTGACTGTACAAAAACAATGATGCCATTTTCGAACCACCATTTTGGAACCTTTGAAATTCGAGAACCTTGAAAACGTCCACCAGTAGAATGTTCTGACTTAACAAGATATAAAATATTTTCCAAGAAAAATAAACGAAATTATATTAAAAATAAAAAATATAAATTAATATTTTTCATATTTATTTAATATCTTGATCATAGAGCTACCAAAGTTACATCAAAATTACAACGAATTTATATTCCCTTATTTCAACTTCTCTAGAACATTATATTTAATTTTTAGCTCCTTAATCAGAAATATTGTAAAATAAAACAGATGGGTTTCGAAAAAAAATTTAGGATATTTTAAAATATTAAAATAAATGATATTCTTAAATAGGTTACTAATTTTGTGTGGTTATTTGAAATATCTTATGTATTTGTTACCCTATTATTAGGAACTCTATTATTTTGAATTAATGACATGACAAAAAACACGTAAATTTGATTTTATATTTTATTTATCTTTTTTGTTAAATGGGATAAATATTAACCATAAACCTTTGCCTTAAAATAGCATCAAATTTAATTTCAGTGATCCCCCTTTATGAGAACTTGCAGACACTGTAAAAGCCTTAATATAAATTGATATATAGATAAAATATATTCACAATCCTAAGCAAGCTATATATCCTACCTACTATATTTACAAGTTATATACTTGTAGAAATAAAATTACTAATTTACAATTAATATTTCGCTATGCAATAATATAAAATAATATAGTCTTAAAGAGACAAGGGTCACCTCTCCCGTCAAAATAGACGTCTAAAACCAGACGCCATCTATTGACCGTCGCCGCAACTAGCGGCCTCGGGTCGGTGACAAAGCCACAACACCAGCTTATCAGTTTGCCAAAGCTGATGTTGTGGCTTTTCACCGACCCGAGGCCGCTAGTTGCGGTGACGGTCAATAGATGGCGTCTGGTTTTAGAAGTCTATTTTGACGGGAGAGGCGACCCTTGTCTCTTTAGATCAATTTCCTCCCGGCAGAATATCCATCAATATAGTCTTAGTTTAATTAAAATATTTTAGCACTTCTTTTATTCATCATTCTAATAAATTCCATAAATATCTGTGAGATATTAAATTTAATAGATTAAGCTTGTTTCAAAATATTCACATAAGCGCTCTGCGCTCCAGGAACCTGGGTTATAAATATATCTCTATTCACATAATCATGTATATATTTTTTTCATGTAAAAAAAGTTATATGAGAAATGAACTTAGTTTCACATTGGCACAAATGGTGCTTATGATTGAGACAAAAATTAATTTATGTATAACGAGTTCATATACGTGTTCATATTACCAAGTTGAAAATTAGGAAATACAAACTTCAGAGTGAAATAGCGATTTATTTAAGGCAAGCACAAACTATGAATGATAAAAAGATAAGCAATGAGGGAAGTTTACAGAGTAGCAAAATATTGTAGCGTATCAGTTTATTTTTCTACAAAACACGTGTAGAAATCAAGTCTTTGTATATCTGGAGATGTAAAGTATTTATTGATAACGTCACCACGACCAGTCGACAAATATTAACTAATTAACCAAACTATCTACAGCTAGGAAATCTTTAACAAGCAAGCAAAGAAATATTTTTAAGATTATTTTACAAATACAGAGCAATATATATTTTTATAATCTGTTGAATATTTTCATTGGATAATATTAAATAAAATAAAATAATAATTTTTTTTCTTCGCCACAATATAAACAACAAAAATGATACTCTGTTAATAAAATAATAAATACTTTGCTACATAGCTCCTTTCCTTTGGGATCTGTGAACCACAGCTTGAAATTATTATAGATACTGAAATGGATCTGACGTGCTTCTGCCAAGGATTCCATCGAAGTCTTGGAACTTTGTCCCTAGTACCTTTGCGTCCTTTTTCTTGCGGCGTGAAGAGCGGCTTTGTCGTCGTATTGCCTATAGGGACATCGTCATCTTAGAGGGAAGTCTTGGCTTTGACACGACGGTGGAATCCTGGAGTCAGTCTCTGAAAATGTAGATCACAGCACCCATAGCTTCTAGGTCTTTTCGGCGATTTTCAGTTTGTCTTCCCTAATTTACCCAGCATCTCCACCAAAAAGCCACGTGGAAAATTAAGGAAGACAAATTTCAGGATGACACAGCGATTAATTTAAGGCAAGAACAAACTATGAATGATAAACAAAAGATAAGCAATAAGGGAAGTTTACAGATTAGCAAAATATAAACAACAAAAGTGATATTCTGTTAATAAAATAATAAATAATTTGCTACAATATAAAGACTCTTTCTTATTTAATTATTATATATCAATTTAAGAGTGTGATAAAATTGTTATTGAAACAATCTCGTATTTGCGTCATTTGAGCAGAAATTGAAACATATTTCCTATTGTCAAGCTTCACTTTGGAAATTATTTGGCCCTCATTTGAATAATGTACCGTCTGCTTCAATACTGACTGCCGCCATATTGTTTGCAAATTTAATTATAGAATTTAGCTTCTGATTTTCTCTTCTCGATACATATTACAGGCATTATATACTCTGTGCTTTCATACATAATGTACACAAATAGAGTTTATAAATTGAAATTTAAATATGTATGAAAAATAAAAATATAAAAAGGTCAGATTTTGATATCTATATATATAAATGAGTGTTTGTATGTTTGTTTGTATGTCCGGTATACAAATTCGCAGTAGTTCACTAATTCAAATCAAAATTTCCATACATAGGTAAAAATATACGGGGAAGACGATAGGCTATTTTAAAAATATATATAAATCAATTATTAAAACTATATATTTTTAGTCAGAAAATGATGATGACGATATTGCTGTATCATGTTTGATTATCAGATACAAAATTATATCGGGAAAAAATTCCAAAAAGCAGAGACCACGGTTGAAACCAGTTCATTATTTTGTACGCAGGAACAAAATTCTAACAGAAAAACATTCATTCGAGCAGAAAACAAAAGCCAGATCATCTTTCTATAAAAACATCGCTTCTCAGACACAAAGTTTGGAGCGGGACGTTTCACAAGAGTGACATCCACGGCGTCAATTTATAATTGTAAAGAATAGTATTTGAAAATCAAAATAATATAATTTTCAAATATCGTTGTGAAAATTTACATATTTATTTTTATATTTTTAAAACACACAAAGTTTGGAGCGGGACGTTTCACAAGAGTGACATCCACGGTGCCAATTTATAATTGTAACGAATAGTATTTGAATTAAAACATTTAATCGGGTAAAACCCGGGCGTTGCCCGGGTCATTCGGGTAGTTAAAAATAAAAGAGGCATATCCTGAACGTGCTCATATGAGCATTTCTAGATGCCAAAGCACCATCTAGTGGGGGAAAATGAACAAAACGTTTATTTAACTTGTTCCGTGATGTTTAGCCAACCCAATTCTTTGATAAATAAAGAAAAGGCAATCAAATATTGGCCAAATATCACGGAATGATTCAAATAAACCTTTAGTTTATTTTTATTCCACTAGATGGCGCTCTCTGCCATCTAGAAATGTTCATGTGAGAACAGTCAGAATAAGCCTCTTTTATATTTAATATACACACATATAAAAATATATGAAATATTTCTTATATTTAATAAGTCAAATGTGACCTTTGTTCTCCATGCAACCTAAACAAAAAGTCGGAGAATAACTCCTTGTCTTTTACGAGACCAATCTCTAATACTAGAAGATAAAATTTGCTCGAAAGATTCAATAGCCTCAAAATAAAAAGGTTTCACCCAACAATCTCTATATGTAAATAATATTTATGAATCTTTCTAAGTCGCCTTCTGTATGTCTTTCCATGTTGAACATTTTCTTTGGTATATTTGTATGTACATTTAGCTCAAGTGTCCCTAGGGGGACATAGCGTTTTGAATTGAAATAAATAAATAAATAAATAAAAACAATCAATAATTATCTTTCTCTAACAAATCTTTTCTTAGTTTACTCTATAAATCCACCAGTGTATTGGTTCATTTCATATAGCAGAGTAATTAATTTAAAAATATATATATATAAACAGTAGCAATGCGTTTCTTTATGCGTACAAAGTGCAAGCTTTCGGATCTTTATAATCCTTCCACAGACATAGCAATGGCTTTCACCCAACAATCAATTATTCTTTTTCTCTCTCTCACAAATCATCTCTTCGTTTACTCTATAAATTCAACAGTGTATTGGTTCATTTCATATAGCAGAGAAATTTCTAAAAAAAGAATATACACAGTAGCAATGTTTTTCTTTATGCGTACAAAGTGCAATCTTTCGGATCTTTATAATCCTTCTACGAGCATAGCTAGGCCTGTGGAAGGATTGTAAAGATCTGAAAGCTTGCACTTTGCACGAATAAATAAACGCATAGCTATTGTTTATATTATTTTTTATACTTTATAGCAATTTTCTCTTCTAATAGAGTAATTTATAATTGATTATATAAGTGGATGTAAGTTTTTTAATTTAATGGCTATGGAATATTTCGAAATATATAGGATATAATATCGCCTATATTATTCAACTTTAATATAGAGTAAATTTGATATTTAAATTGTTCAAGATTCCTATTGATGATCTAATATAAAAGAAAAAGCACACGATGACTCTCTCTCTCGCCCCTCTCTCTCTTTCTTGAGAGACCTCTTCAAATAAAATTGAAGAGAATTTCCAGCCAATATTGAGCGAGTTTGGATCATTCTGGGAGAGGGTTTATGACACACTTGACCCACATACCATTCTTCTGACTGTAAGGAATTATTAGATTCAAACATTCCAATGAAGGATGGCCTTTCTATTAAAATAAACAATTTAGGGGGGGGGGGGTCTCAGTGCTATATAAATAAACGTTATTGGAATTCTATTAGAATTTTAAAATCAACAGATATCGTTAGAAATTGTATCGTTGTGTATTCACAAATACAACTGAACCAATTTTTTTCATTCAAATAAGTAAGCCTTCTGCCCCTCGATGTGTGTGTTATTTTAAAACGCCTAATACAATTTTCCCGTAAGTAGTATTTCATATAAAATATATAATTATTGTTTTGAAACTGGCGAAAAAATAAGATATATTTTGTATATAGATATATTCCTATCTTTTAACATGAATAGAGCAATCTATTTTACATATTACTTCAATGTGAAGAACATACACTTTCAGATAGCTGGTTTATATGCACTTTACGAGACACGTTGCTAAACGTGAATCTCTTTGATATAGTTGTTTAAGCTAAAAAAAATGACAATATGTCGATTCTAGAAAAAACATTGTGAGTTGTGATTATTAGGAAAAAATAACACTGATGTGAAAAAATCACATATGTGAATTTTCGTGTTCTTTTCAGAAGGAAATAAAAAAGGATATAAATGGTTCCATGTACCTTTTACAAATGAGTATTTTCTTTCACGGATAGCTCTATATTTCTATATAGCAAAAGGAGAGAAGCTATTTTAAACAATGTGTAACTCTTTCGCTGAGGACACTACGCCTGTGTTTTTTACGAGCCTCTCCTGAGAATTCGTTAACATGCCACAGTGTGTAATTATGAACATTCCCTCAGAATCACTTGAATCTTATCTAAGTTCCAACTATTTTATTTTCTTCTAATTCGTAAGGCATTGAATTTTTAACTGTATTTTATGGTGTCAGAGGAATTAAGCGTGTTTAGCTAGTTGTAGATGTAATAGTTGATTTGATATTTCTACAGGCTGTACCAGGTAAATTGGGACTAACTTTGACAGTCCATAAAACAAAAACTACTTGAGATTAAAAACTTGTTTTTTTTTCATTACGTAGCCATATTCATGTAAAATGCAACAGTACATGTGTGCGCAGTGTAGTGATGAAGAGTAACCGAGAATTTGAAAATCGAGCTGCCATCATCGTTGCTCTGCGCGCCGGAAGGAGCCCCAAAGAGATAGTGGGTTTTCTTAAGTTGCCCAAAACCACTATTTATCGTGTCAAGAAGCAGTTTGATGAGGCCGGCAGTAACAAAGAGGGGATAGCTACAAGGAAAAAGCACTCGCGTCGATCGGACAGGGTAAGAGGCGAAGAATTTGTCAAAAATGTCAAGGAGAAGATTGATGGAAACCCTGGGAAGAGCACGAGGGCCATAGCCAAGGAAATGGACGTTGGCTCTATGACAATTGTCAGAACTATCCATGAGGACCTTGGTCTCAAGTCTTATGCCCTTCGGAAAGGTCAGTTGCTGACTGAGAATATGAAGAATAACAGAAAAGGAAAGGCTGCTGCCCTCCTCAACAACCTGAAACACGACTCTTTTGGCATGCTAAGGTTCTTCTCTGACGAAAAGAACTTTGACGTGGACCAAAAGGTAAATCCCAGGAATGATCGCTAGATCTGTAAAGACCCCTCAGAGATGCCTGCCGTGATGCACACGAAATTTCCTGCCTCCGTAATGGTCCTTGGCGTTATCAGCAGTGAAGGTGATGTCATGCCTCCCCATTTCTTTGAGAAGGGCCTTAGGATGAACGCTGACACCTACATCAATGTTCTGGAGACCGTTGTGAAGCCTTGGATGGACATGGTGGCCGCAGGAAGGAAGTATGTCTTCCAACAGGACTCAGCTCCAGCCCATAAGGCAAAAAAGACACAATCGTGGCTGACACTTAACGTCCCTAGTCACTGGGGTCCTGATATTTGGCCCCCTAATTCTCCAGATTGCAATCCCCTCGACTACTATGTATGGGGCGTTGTTGAGATAGATGTCAACAAAGCTCCTCATACCACCATCCAGTCTGTCAAGAAAGCAGTTCACACGGTGATGACCCAAATGGACAAGGTCATCGTCGCCAAGGCCTGTGCTTCATTCCGCACTCGCCTCGAGACTCTTGTAGCTAATAATGGAAACTACATTGAATAAATAAAACCTATATCCTTTTATCTACTACTGTGTCAAATTTCATTCGGATATTTTAATTTTTACTTGCAAAAAATTTCAGTTAAAATACCATTGTTGAAATTCCCAATTTACCTGGTACACCCTGTATATTAACATTCTTTTATATATATATATTTATATATATTATAATAAAAAAGGTCAGGTGTTAGTATTAAAATCAGAAAAGGCATATCCTGACCACGATCACATGTGCTTTTTAGATGGCAGAGTGCCATATAGTGGAATAGAAATCAACTAAACGTTGATTTATTCTGTTCCCTGATATTTGCCCAACCCATTTTCTTGATAAATCTTTCAAAAAAAAAAAATGGGTTGGCCAAATATCGGGGAATAGACTGAATCAACGTTTAGTTGATTTCTATTCCACTAGATGGCGCTCTGCCATATAAAAAAAAAGCTCATGTGCTCGTGGTCAGGATATGCCTTTTTTAAAATTTTATATAGTGGATAAACTGTTAAATATACAAGCACCAAGGTTAGGTCTACTCCTATGATCGCAGAACTGGTTTATATCATACTCTAGCGCCTCTGGCAGCGAAGGGTTTGAGCATAATGAGATCAATTTGTACCAATAACTAAAAGAGTTAATTCTACTAGATTTCGAATAATGTAGCTAATACCTTTAGACGAAGGAAAAACAAGGTTTCCAATATTTGTCAAGTGATACTCCATTTTTAGAGGAGGTTACATTCCAAGCCGAAAACATTTCCACACACACACAAAACTTAGATTAATGATAATTATTCAATTAACCTAATTAAATCTAATCATTGAAATTAATGCTATTAGCTTCTCTAATCATTTGCGTGAATTGATCTTCATTTACCTGAGTTATTTTTACATTCTTAGAGAAGGAATTATTTTTTATCAGATTTTTTTTCTTCTCGTGTTGTTTATTCTGAATTAAATATATCAGAATTTTTTAAACCTTTTTTTTTTTTTTGGAAACTAAGAATATTTGATCTGATCATTTTGAAGATAGTTTTATTGTTTGTGATAAAATGTAGAAAGGTTTGGTTATCTAGATGTAATTGAATTTTGTCAATTTTTCAGAGAGAAAATTTTGAGATTTCTAAAAATTGATTTTCAGCTCATCCTTCTCAAGATAGCACGAGATCGAACTTTTCATATTTACCTAAATTTTTCTCTGTATGTTTGTGTGTTGTGCTTCGTGTGTGCTGTGTGTCGGGCTGTGTATATTATGTTGTGTGTTGTATTGTATTGTGTGCTGTGTGTATTATGTTGTGTATGTGTGTTGTGCTGTGTGTATTATGTTGCGTAGGTTGTGATGTGTGTATTATGTTGTGTGTTGTATTGTGTGCTGTGTGTATTATGTTGCGTAGGTTGTGATGTGTGTATCATGTTGTGTGTTGTGTTGTATTGTGTGCTGTGTGTATTATGTTGTGTGTATTATGTTGTGTATGTGTGTTGTGCTGTGTATATTATGTTGTGTTGTATTGTGTGCTGTGTGTTGTGTTGTATTGTGTGCTGTGTGTATTATATTGTGTTGTATTGTGTTCTGTTTGTATTATGTTGTTTATGTGTGTTGTGCTGTGTATATTATGTTGTGTGTTGTGTTGTGTGCTGTGTGTATTATGTTGTGTTGTATTGTGTGTTGTGTGTATTATGTTGTGTATGTGTGTTGTGCTGTGTGTATTATGTTGTGTAGGTTGTGATGTGTGTATTATGTTGTGTGTGTTGTGTTGTATTGTGTGCTGTGTGTATTATGTTTTTTTTGACAATTAAACAACTTTATTGACATCTCGTCAATCTTTACACTCAAAGGAAGTTATAAGGTAATAATAATGGTAGGACTGAAGAGAGATATATACAATCGACGTAGCCCTCTCCGAGGGCACGTCCGGATCAGGAGCTTAAAGCCGCCTTGAATCTAGACAGATCCCTGCCATTTGGGGAGTTCATGTTCGGAACATGTTTGATGATAATGTCGAAGAATTTGTCGAGAAGAATCTTGTCTTCAGGCGTGAGTAGCCCGAGGAGGTGCTCCGTTTTTCTTCGTAATAGACCGCGAGTATGATATCCATCCTGACCACATTATTCTTGTTATATATGGAGTGCAAGAATTCTCGATCCTTCAATCGGATGAGTGACTTTTCTATGTCCACATCGCCCTCAGGAGTGAGAGTTATAGGGGGTGCAGGAGCGGTCTGGAGCTC
Source organism: Cordylochernes scorpioides (assembly GCA_030710605.1). Classification (NCBI taxonomy): domain Eukaryota; kingdom Metazoa; phylum Arthropoda; class Arachnida; order Pseudoscorpiones; family Chernetidae; genus Cordylochernes; species Cordylochernes scorpioides. The sequence goes on from CP092867.1 coordinate 53,160,786, forward strand.
ATGGGTCATCGGGGTAGGTATTAGTAGCGGTGGGGCTACTGCGGCTGGTGCTGACTTCATCACATGGGGAGTAGGCGGCGCCGGCCCAGCAGACTGAGGCTCAGTAAACCGACTGGGCGAAGTGTGGGCCGCGGAACCAACACTTGCCACCTCTGGAGATGTAGCAGGAGGTAGTGCCTCCACAGCTGAGGCTGGGGGTGCCAGTGCAGGAGGAGGAAGATCAACTGGTCGATGGGGCACAGCCTGGTCCGCAGGACCAACTTCGGATACCTCCATAGAATGGGCAGGGGGCACTGGTGCAGGAATCGGCACCTCCACAGTTGTATTGTGTATTATGTTGTGTATGTGTGTTGTGCTGTGTGTGTTATGTTGTGTATGTGTGTTGTATTGTGTGCTGTATGTATTATGTTGTGTATGTGTGTTGTGCTGTGTGTGTTATGTTGTGTATGACAATTGACAATTAAATAATTTTTATTGACCGCTGGTCAACAATTACTCACGAGGAGTCAAAAGGGCAAACTATGTACATTGATCAGGAGGGCAGGAGTGTGTTATGTTGTGTATGTGTGTTGTATTGTGTGCTGTATGTATTATGTTGTGTATGTGTGTTGTGCTGTGTGTATTATGTTAAGTGGGTTGTGATGTGGGTATTATGTTGTGTATATGTGTTGTACTGTGGGGTTTTTATGTATGTCATTATATAAAGATTGATATAGCATATATATTATGATGAATTCTAATCTATATATTTTCTAAATCAATGGAATATTTTGTTTTTCAAATTTTACCCATCAGGAAATCTATCTATAAAGGTCACCTCTCTCCCGTCAAAACAAAAGCTAAAACAGCGCTGTCTATTGACCGTTTCCGACAAATAGTATATTCGGTTTTATTCAAGTTTCGAGGTTTAAAAAATGTGTATACATATATTTTTTTAAATACCAACAATTTTTCTACGTATAAATTTCGTTTAAATTAATGTAACGACCAAAACAGCTTTCTATGAATTCGAACAACATCGGATGCTAAAGGATGTAGGATACTAACATGTATCAACACCTAACTTTCTTTATTTTATTTTTAATTTTTGAATTATTTCTTCATATATATATATGACAAGCATTCGTATATGGCGTATGAAAAGAAAGAATTGGACTCTACCAAAAACTAATAAAATCTAAGGAAGTGGCTCTTAGCATTGATGGAAAGTGTGAAATGACCCAATGATTGTATCGGAATGATACAAAAGAGGACCATAATGTTGTGGACAAAATATTATCTATTCATTCCTCCTACGGCCAAAGTAGCCTTCCTTTACAAGTTGCCGAGTTTCTTTAATGACCCTTTCTTTGGATGAGGTTTTCTATTTGAGAAAGTATTCTATATAACAGATTGTGTTAGAGGATTCCTTAAAGACGAAGTTTTTGGGGATTAAGAATTTCACTCTAAATCACTTACTGAAGTTCTAAAATGATTTATAACATAAATATATATATTCACTTTACAATATTTAGTTGTACACGCACACACAGCTTTATTATGACCCCCATCTTATATATTTAGTTGTATAAATATTTTTTTAAAAGAAGATAAGTAAGTACCAATTAGTTTTACCTATAGATATATTTCGACTTTTTCATTTGATATTCTTTGTAAACAACATGTTTGGATATCCCATATATGTTTTTAAATGAATATATAATTATGGATTATTCTATCTTCAATGAAATAAAATAACTACAAGGTTTTTCTTTAGATAGTAGTGATTTTATATTGTTAATCTCTTGAGTATTTGTTTCGATGTTGAGAAAAACATCGTCAATTTCAATTAACTTCACCTTTCCTATTTAAAATTCAGCACGTTGCTGAAACCTGAGAGCTATAAAGAAATCAACATTCTTGTCTAAAATAAGAATAGACCACCATGTGTGTGTCTCAACTTATACAGCGACTTCACATAGGTTCATTGTTTTTTTGTTCCCCTACCTTTATGGTGGTGATATCTTGTCCATAAAATTTTTTGCTCTATGGAAAGAGGGTTGCCATTGCCCCGTTAGTCAGCCACATTTCAGAGATGCCTGTTCACGGTTACCTTAGCGGCTCGGGGTTGTCCCCACCGTACTTCGCCCTAAAGGAGTCCCTTACTTGTGCTGCTTCTCCCGCCCGCCACGTAGAGGAACCTTATAGGCATAGGTTATATTGAAAAAAATAAAATTTTATAGTCATTATACAGGGTGATCCAAAAGTCTCGCACAACTTTAAAAATTAATAACTCCGCGAATATTTGCGCTAGAGCAATGCGGTAAACACCATTGTGTTCAGAATGCAATGGGATTTTTTATGGCAAATATTGAAAATTTCGAAATTGATTTTAGTTACAATTTCATTCCCTAGATGGCGCTGTACCAGAATCAGAAATTCAGCGGCCAAATTGTTTGATTAATTGAAAAATATAACTGATCGACACGTATTTTTCCTTTTTGTATAACAGAAAAGAATCCTAATAATATCAAATCGTTAATTAATAAAGCACCATTTCGCCAAAAGTTAGAAGAAATGGTTAACGATTTTTAAATACAATCTGAGATATGTAAAATAGGTATATGCAAATTAAAACATGTAGCAAAAAATATTTATATTTTTGATAGAGTTTTGTCAAATATATTGAATGTTTGAAAAACATAGCTGAATTCAATACACGATTTTTTGAAATGTTAATATAGTACCAAAAATTATGATGGTACTACTAATAGGATTTCTTGCTATAAGGAATGTGTAATTTCTTGAATAATTGGCGACACTCGACTATTTAACTGGAAATTTGTCATGATCCAACAAATGAAATATAGATGGGAGTGACAAAATACATTTGTCGTACTTTATTCCAAATATCCTATGGGCTTGTCAAATGTTATCATTGTTTATTATACTGTACACGATTTTTAAAAATGTATCCCCTCAAATAAATATAATTTTTAATTCAACCTTTTGCGTTGAAAAACGTGGTAGTAAAATAATTTTGTATTATTTTTTTTTGCCCAAAATTTCTAAAGGTGGGGGGTTACAGAGAATATTCCTTATGCTATTTCTTTTAATGTGAGCGAAAAGCGATAAATTAAACATAAGGGGTAAAATTGTGTGTACAGTGTTATTCGAGAAGTTATAACACTTTGGTCTGCACGACATAATATAAGATGTGAGCAAATGACAAACAAACAAAAATTACTTTTCACGAATAAAAAAGAGACAAGATATGAGGACAGAATTTATTTACCCATAACCCAACACAAAGAGCTGCAAAACATTGGTAGATAATATAATACATGGAAGCTTTTATAACACATGAGGTAACTGCCTTCTCTCTTGTATTAGGTCAGAATCCTTGTTCAATGTGGCGACCTTCATTCTCAAACACCGCCTGCAGACGATAGATGACAGAATGGACAGCATTAAATAAAATATCTGATGAAATTGATGAAACGTGCCTTCTGATAGAAGCCTTCAACATGACCAATGTGGTAGGCCGACATCGATAAACACGCGACTTAATGTACCCCCATATCCAAAAATCGCAAGGCGTCAAGTCTGGTGATCTTGAAGGTCACTGGTGTATAAAGTGGCGACTTATCACACGATCTTCACCGAACGTATCCTTCAGCAATTGTTTGGCACCGCGGGAGATATGAGGAGGTCCTCCATCTTGCATGAATGTTATTTCGCTCAGTGCTTGTCTGTCCTGCATTATGGGGATAACCTTTTCTCTCAAAAGTTGAACATAACGTTCACCAGTTACAGAAACGGTTTTAAATGTTCTTCCATTTATTTCTTAAAAGAAAAATGGCCCAATAATAAAAGAAGAAGTGAACCCACACCAAACTATAACTCTGGGCTGATGAAGTGGCATTTCTGTAAAAATCCTAGGGTTTTCTGTTGCCCAAATGCGGCTGTTTTAAGTGTTAACTTCTCCGTTCAGAGAAAATTGAGCTTTATCTGTCCACAGAACATTCAACAGCCAGTTTTCATCAATATCAATTTGCCGGAAAACCCATGAAGCGAATTCTTGACGCTTCTCAAAATCGCCGACTTTTAGCTCGTGAAGTCTTTGAATTTTTTTACGGGTATTTTTCAAGACAAATTCTTAGTGCTCTCCAAACTGTTCCATACCAAATCCCCGTTTGTCGAGCACTTACTTCTCCATACGTGGATAACGTTTCAATAGCTTCAACATTCTGCGAAACCGTAGCAACCCCTGACTTGCATGTCGATGGTCTTCCACTCCGAGATTTTGCTTCCAGAGATCCAGTCTTCTCCAAAGTTTTTATCATTCGCCTTAGAGAGTAGCAACTCATGGATCCTTTACCGCTTCGAATACCTTTAAAGGTACGAAACGCTTGTAAAGCTTCAGTGGCAGATTCTGAATTGCAATAAAAAATTTCACCAAGAGTGATTTATGCTGTAGTGATGGTAAAATAAATTGTTGTGCATGTAAATATATGAAGATTATTTGCATTTTTCAAAACCTCATTATGTAAAAATATATGTGTATATAAATTGGATATTTGTTGTTGGCCGAACCAATTACCATACACATCTCATCTCGTTAACGGAATAATGTTCTTTGTCTGGTCTGCCTTTTTTTACTCTCTTTGGAGTAGATTTGCTTTTTGATAGTTTTTATTTATGGAGCTGAACCAGTATGATGGCGGTGGTGGAGGAAGTCAGCAGGCCAACAAGCGGCCGCGTTCTGAGGACGAAGACCTCCTCCCGTCTTCCCATCACCAATTTAAATTCAACAGCACGGCGAACTTGTTCAACTTTGAGTGCCAAACCTTCGAAGCGATCATTGCCGACACCAGCCTGGACTCCCCCGAAAAAATACAGATGGCCACCAAAGGACTGATACTGACTCTCGTCCAAGAGGCAGAACTTCTTCTTAAGGACGCCTTCAAGGGAGCCAGTCTAGGAAGACCCAATCCCACAGCCAACGTCCCGATTCCCTCCACCTCTTTCGCCTCGGTAGTGGCAGAGAAAGACAAGCCGGTAAAGCCTGCACCTCCGAAACCCAAAGCGAAATCCACATTTGTAAATCTGGCTCCTTCCTTCGAATCGCATGTCGTCGTCAGGTCGGCTAACCCCAAAGCAACCCAAGGGAATTTTTGAGGGAAATTCAAAAGATTCATCCTTCCCTAGCGTCATCAAAACACGTGGTGGCGTCCATCAACACCAGCGGCGAGGTGGTTTTCCACCCCAAAACAACCCAAATGGCAAAGTAGCTGGCCACTGGGCTGACCTCCCTGCCAACGGGCCTAAGCTGCCCCGAGTGCCCGGTTATCCTACCAAGATACTGCCTCTTCAGAGTGGACGGGGAGGTGCGGGACGATGAGATATGCGAGAGCTTCCGCTCCAACCACTCCGTGCAGTCACTCCTGGAAAAGCGTGAAATCAGGGTAGTCCATCGATCGAATAATGCGGCACACAGCACTAGTACAGTGTTCATCGAAGTGGACAACCAAGTCGCCGAAATCCTCGGTCAACATGGACGTATTCCTGTGGCGGGTCTAGTGCACAGGTATGAGCGCAGTCATACTTTAAAGCAATGCTTCCGTTGCTGTGGCTTCGGCCACCGCGCTTCTGCCTGTCCAGCTGCCCATCCAATCTGCTATCGCTGCAGCTCTGCAGAGCATGAGGGCATCCGATGCTCGGTCGAGCCAAGCCAAAGCCGCTGCTGCCGCTGCAGAAAAAATCTGGAGCTCCCACAACCATTTTGCCACATTATCTACCTGTCCCTTTGTAAAAGAGAGAATAGCCAGAACAAGAAACAATGTCTAGGCCATTGCGTGTCCTGCAGGTGAACGCTAAAAAATCACCAACTGTCATTCTTGAAATTGCAAATTTGGCAAATTCGACACAGGCCGACATCGTGCTCCTGCAAGAACTCTCAACTAACTTCTTCTGGCCCACACGTGGGTTTCAGGCTTTTTTTTTTTGTCCCAGGCGCCTACATCCTTTCGGGAATTGTGGCATGTAGCAACCTTCATCCCATCCCTCTAACCTCCCCAGACACCGCCATAACCTCCATAGCCATATGTCTAGAGCAGAGCATCATCGTGGTGCACTCGGCCTACTGGCACGGCCTTAGAGCTGCCGATGATTTCATCCCTCTTCTGGAAGATACGATAAGACGGGCGTCTCTTCCAGTGATCCTTGGTATGGACACTAACGCCCACTCTCCTACCTGGGGCATCGGTGCGAGGTTGGACTTCCGGGGTGCTAATCTTGAAGAGTTCGCCAGCTTCAATGATCTTCATTTCTTGGGACCTCCTGTGGACTCGACCTGGTCAAATGAGCCTTTATCTTCTTCTATAGATGTAACTCTGGCATCCAGCTCACTGGCTATCCATGTCACTAGAGGTTTATCAGATGAGATGGCCTTCACTGACCATATACCTATCTGGACTACATTCCTAGACATGGTCAATAACGAGACAAAATCCTCCTGGGTTGAATCCTCATGTAAATAACAGACCTTTAAATCCTTCCTCAACTCTTCTCTCCACCAGGTAACTACCCTATTACAACAACAACAACAAAAACCTTCATTAAGACACTATTGTCTTACAAGGGGATTCCCCTAAGAGGTTATATATGTACATGAGTGAGGAGGAAAAGCAATTTAGAGGGGAGGTGGAGCAATCAGCCGTTGTCTGGGGAGTTGAGCACTTCTTCCCTCATTTTGTCAATCGCCTTGAAAAATTTTAAATATTTATAAACAAATGTTTTATCCAGCTGGAGAGTAGTAAAAATTGTATATACATGTTGTTCATTATAGTAGGTTAGCCCCGAAATTTCGCGAATTTCCAGTCTCTTTTCCTGTAGGAATGGGCAATGGAATAGATAATGAACCAAATTTTTTGGATGCCAGCATTGCAGAAGTAGAAATTTAAAGGGTCGCTGTTCCAAAATCCCGTGATATCCTCGGGGAAAAATAGCCATAGCATCCTTTGACGGGCTATTTTCAAAGAGAGGTTTGATAGTAGGTAGTCCTCCGTCATAAAGGAGCTACTTAGAGATTAATAGTGAATACAATGAGTTGAGTTTTGTATCTTAGCTCGGTCAAATTGGAGTAGCTGGCCACTGTGGTTTGAACTATTCTAGGCATTTCTCCTCGCAAAACCATATAATCTTCACAGTTCTTAAGAAAAGAAAAGCCCCAAGAGTCAATGATGTTATTCAGGTTATAAATAAAGTTGTTTCCCGCTTTTCCCAAAATTGAAACTTCCTAGAGCTGAAACAAGCAAACATAAGGTAATCTTGTCCTGTCCATTTTTAAAATCCGATCTAGAACTTTATAATCAATTTCGTTATGTTTAATTCAAGGGACATCCTTTCGGTTTCTGTTCGTAAGATATAGCCCGGAGTGTAAATTTGCGATGGTCAAGAAATCGCCGTAAGAAAAATATCCTGGATCTGGTTTACAACTCCTATCTGATTCGTCGCCCACAGTGGGGCCGAGTATAATAACGTGGATAAAACTATGGAGTCAAGTAATTTCATCACTGCTCCGAACGATATGGTTCTTGACTTAGATAGTATTCTCCATACTGCGTTTGTAGCAATCAATGCTTTGCTTTTAAAGTGCTGCGCCACGTAAGCAGTTGGATTCTTTATTGTTAAGGGGTAGCCAAGATACGTATATTTTGAGGTAACTGTCAAAGGTTGTTGGCCCCAAAACCAAACGTCAGATCTAGCCAAGTGGCCTCCATTTCGAAACGCTACGATTTTAGACTGGAATTGGTTCAGAGTTAAACTATTTTCCTCAAAATATTTTTTATTAAATTAATCTTTGCTAAGATTAGGATATTTATCTTGGATTCATCACGGAAGACTATATCATCCGCGAACTGGAGCAGGTGTATAGTTCCATAACCTGGTAAGTATATACCTGGCAGGTCAGAATCATCCAGCGTAGCAACCAGATCGTTATTGAAAATAATAAATAAATACGGTGAAAGAGGTTCACCCTGAAGAACACCTGATTGTATTTTGATAAATTCTGTAAAAGAGCCGCTCCATCTGACCGCTGCCATCATTTGAGCATAGTAGTTCTGTATAAGTTTGGTAAATCGCGCCCATTTAAACCAACAAGCGCAAGCTTTCTCCATAATAGTAGATGTGGAACTGTATCAAACGCTTTTTAAGATCAACAAAGAATGTGTAAAGTTTCCTCCTTTTGCGGTTTAATGTCATTTGAATTAGTGACGTAAGCGTGAAGATATGGTCTTTGCACGAGTAGCCCTTTCTGAATCCTGCCTGGTTTTCCGCTATGAGTTTTCTATTTTCAATCCAATTACTTAGTCTATTTTTAATATGGATGTAAAATGTTTTGACAAGTTGCTTATAAGGGCAATGCCCCTATAATTTGATGGTGTAACTACCTTATTAAACGAGGCCTCTAGCCCAGAAGATATTGACAGGGTGGTCCTCCTTCTGACTTCCATCCTGCAATCAGCTTGTGACTCTTCCATGGGGAGACGCTCCAATACTACAAGACCGTCAAAGCCGTGGTGGACCCCCGAACTGAGTCGGATCAGAAGGTTGGTTATCTCCCTCCGCCGTTATAGTCAGAAAGTCCGGTGTTCTATTAGGAATTTCTTCCGCGGTTTATACCGAGCGTGCCATAATCGACTGAAGGCGGCTATACGGAAAGCTAAAAGTAAATCCTGGTTTAATCTCTACAAGGAGGTGTCATCCGCATACTGGAGTGACATACATCGATTTATCGCCCGGGGCCGCGGCTCCCCCCGAGGTCCGCCACTTCTCAAACATGATAACGGCTCTCCTTACAATCCTCATGAGACTTGCCAGACCCTGTTAAATCACTTTTTCCTACATGACACCAGACCTCACCCGCAAAGGAATGCAATTTCTGCTCACTCAGACGAACCTGAATTCAAACCCTGGGAAGTTTTGCGAGCCATTCATCGCTGTGGAAAAAGGAAAGCCCCGCGCCCTGACGGTCTTGGTTCAAAATGCCTAGACCTGGGCGGCCCTTCCTTGCAATTCCTGCTGGCCGAATTGTTCACCAAATGCCTTCGTATGGGCCACTTCCCCCGTCAATGGAAAGAAGGCCGCCTCATACTTCTGCCTAAACCCTCCAATTCAGCCACCAGTCAGCTGGAGAAATACAGACCTATTACTTCATTGAACACTATGGCCAAAGTATTTGAGAGATGTATCCTGGCCCGACTTCAGAGGCTCGCGGATCGTCATGGATGGTTCTTTGAAGATCAATACAAAACCGTATTGGGTACAGTAAATGGTCGTTCAGCGGAAGATGCACTGGCGAGTATCACTCAATTGATTGAAGAAAGACAAGCTCACTGGAGGAAAACTCTTGTCATCAGCTCGGACATCAGTAAGGCCTTCGACACTGTTTGGAGGCAGGCAATCATACAAAATCTTGAACGTCTAAATTGCTCAGAGTCTATTACCTGTTTAGTAAAAAGCTTTTTGGAAGACCGGACGGTTTCTTACTCAGCTTGGACAGCAACAGAATGTACGTCCTCCCAACTCGGCACTCCCCAGGGTTCAGCGCTAAGTCCTTTCCTGTGGAACATAGTTGCTCGGACCATCTTCACCCTTCCCTCCATCATAGATAGCCGATTAATAGCTTACGCGGACGACTTCACCCTTATGACTCAGGTTCGTAGTCGCCTGCCGGTCTCTGCCACTAACACCTTCTTGGAGAGGTTGACATCTTGGTGCACGATAAATGGTCTTAATATAAACCCCATTAAGACTCAAGCTTGCCTGTTCCAATGGCGTAATGTCCACCCTAACTCCGAGACAGGGCTTAGAGTCCTTGGTCAACCTTTAAACATCAAGAAGACCGTCACAATCTTAGGAGTGGAGTTTTACCAGACCCGCGGATTTGTCAGCCACCTACGCAAGATCACACGTAGATGCAGATCAATAATCCCACGACTCACCCACACCATACAGGGTAAATTTGGAATCTTCTTTTCAGCTGGACGGAGCGTCAGCATGGGGAGGTCGTGCTCTCTCCAGCGAAGGCATTAGGCAACTTAGGAGCCTTCACTGGAATTTTGCGAAACGTGTACTGAGAGGAGGTCCTTACACACCTACAGTCTCAGCCATCTCCATCACCGGCAGCCCTCCTTTCGATATTATTGTTAGGTCTCGTACGGCGTTCCTGAAGGAAATCAATGAAGGAAATTTTGAATCTAGACCAGGCCCTGCTTCTTCGCCATACCCTCCAGATAGACGTCAATTGTCTTTCAGTCTAAACATCGAGGAGATAACAACACCTATAATATTCACAGACGGATCAAAAATATGAGGCTGGGGTGGGCGCTGCAATTGTTCCCTCATCAGAAGATCAGCAGCCCGTTCTCTTACGGCTCCATCCCGACTGCACAGCCTTCCAGGCTGAACTTCTGGCAATCCGCTGGGCGGTCCGTCTGGTGAAGGAAGGTTATTCAAGAAATGCGATCACTATCGCGTCGGACTGCAGATCAGCTCTGTCAGCCATATGTACGTCAGGTCCAGTTCGATCGACATTATTAGCTAAGATTATTCTCGCACTGAACACCAACCAAAACGTAAATCTGTGTTGGGTGCCGGTACACTGCGGCATCGACGGAAAGAGCAGACAGAGCTGCTAAGAACGCGGCCGTTTTGATCTTTAGAGCCATCATTTTCCATTCTGCCTAGAAGCCTGGCCCGTAACCACTCACGCGCGGCAGCCCTAGACGCATGGACGGAGGTTTATTGCCAGGACCACTACAACAGACACCTGAGGAGAATAGCCCATACTCCAGACCGGCTGCTCCAATTCCTCCCTAAGGTCTGTCCTGGAGAAGTCACCACCACCTTACTTACAGGACATGGCCATGTTCGGGCAGACTTGGTTCTCTGGCGTCCTGGGGAAGACCCATCTTGCCCACATTGTATGGAGGAACAACAGACTGTGGACCACCTTCTATTCAGATGCCCTGCTTTCATGCAACACAGAATGAAGACAGCTCTGCTGCTTGGGAAGACCTCCTTCGACCCATCTCGTTGGCTGGACTCCCGGGTTCTCTGCAGGCATGGAACTTCCTGACCAGCTGGTTCGGCTCTGCAATTGGCTCTATATAAATATAATCTAGAGTAACTGGTTTCTACTAGTTAGCTTGACAGCCCGGGCAGTTGGCGTTTCTTGCGCTCCAGGGGCCTGGGTTATCCTTATTTCTCTCTCTATACTCTTGAAAGACGGGGCAATTTAGCAGCAAATGAATAGAAATTTGTTCCTCACATCCACAGAAGCATCTTGAATCCTGCAACTGCTTTGATGAATTTTAAAAAGCTTCTAAAATTTCCGTGATTTGTAATAAATTTAGAGTTGTGGAAATTTGCCCGAAAATAATTCGGAATATTAGCGGGAAAGAAACTTTGAAATGTTTGGTTAGTATTTTTCTTCAATAGTGTAATTTTATATTTAATCAAATTTTCAATTATATCTGGAATATCCAAGTCGTATCGCTGTTGATCCTCGATCGATAAATATTTTATTCAAGCACGTTGTCGTTGATTTTTATTTGACAAATCCATGTTGTCTGGAGCTCAAAAGATTATTACTTTCATAAAATTCATAAATTCGATTTTTCAAAATTTTTTCGAAAATTTTTGAAAGATTTGAAATCAATGAGATAGGTCGATAACTTTTTGTTGATTCTAAATTAGATTTATGTGGTTTAGGAATTATCTTTAGAAGTGCTATTTTCCATTTCTCCGGATAATACCCCTTTTTGAATACATTTATTAAATAGTTTGCATAACATATGCTTAATTTTTGGGTAAGCACATTTGATCATATTGTGGCGAAGAAATATTTTATTATTTAATTTAATATTATTCAATGAAAATACTCCACAGATTATAAAAAAAATATATTACTCTGTATTTGTGAAATCATCTTTAAAATATTTCTTTGCTTGCTTGCTTAAGATTCCCTAGCTGTAGATAGTTTTGCTGACTTGTTAATAATTGTCGACTCGTCGTTGTGACGTCATCAATAAATTATTTTATATCTTAGGATATTTCAAGGCTTGATTTCTACGCTACAATATTGTTACTTATGTTGTCTAAACCTGGAGCTTTTTAAAAATCAGAATTAGAAATGATATTAATTATTTCTTCTACTTCGATAATAATTATGCTTGGATTATTCATTCGTGGCTTAAAATTTCTAATTATTTGTTGTAGAAAATTGTCCAAATTAGGATCGTCTTCAGGAATTAAATCGTCCATTAATATGGTCATTGTTTGCTCTTTTAGATATTCTGGTGAATTGTCAATTATGGGAATTCCATTCTTTAATTTGAGGATCTTAATTTATTGAAGAACTTATAAGCATTACCAAATGGATTATCTGTGTAATTTTCTTCAATAACGTTTCGCCAGTTAGTTCTTTTAGCTTTTCTTATTGCATTAGTGTATTTGTTTCTTGCCAACTTAAATGTATTGTAACTGATTGTTTTATGACGATAATACTAGTTTCTAATATAATGAAAATGATTTCTTATTATTTCCTGTTCATTAGTCCACCAGTCAATTCTGGAAACATGTTTATTAATGGGGGATTTAACCTTCGAAGATTTATATGCTGCTTCTCTCAATAAATTCATGAGTGCGTTCACTATCCTATCAATGTCTTCCTCATCTTTCACTCTGCTTATATCAATTCCCAGTTTTTTTGTATCTTGTAATGATATGTTATTAGAAAAATTTGCCCAATTCGCATTTTTTTTTTCAAAGTGGAAATTTGATTATTGAATAAATGACCATTCTTTAACCTGATATCAAATTTAACAGCAACATGGTCGGAAATATTAGTCAAATCAGAGGTATGCCAGTTGTTTATTAAACTTAGTGAGTGTTTATTCGAGATTGTGAGATCAATTATACTTACTCTCCGCGGCAGGTGGGTGTTTTTTCAGGTTATGTATAAAGAGGTTACATTCGTCTATAATAGGTTGTAATCTATATCCATTAGAGTTTATAACAAACCATATAGTATGTCTTGAATTAAAATCACCGCAAAGGATTACAGGTTGATTTATATACGTTTTGAGCAGATCTCTAATGAATGTTTGATGAACAGGGTTAAATGTATTCGGATGAATGTAGAAATTAGAAATAATTAATTTTGCTTTAACTGTAGAAATATATATTGTTGTACAAAAAGAATTTGTGAATTTTTCCTCTTTGCTGAACTTTATATTTTTATTTAAAATTATAGTTGCCGTATATTTTTCCCCAGTTTTATTCGAACATATAATTTTAGAGTCCATATCATAAATAACATTTTCATGTAAAACATATGGTTCTTGAATCAAAAGAATGTCAGTTGAAGGATATTCACATATCAAACAAAATGTTAACGCGGGATTCGATCCCGGTTCATGACTGTCTGGAAACGAGGGTGTTACCCACTCGTCCTTGTCAGGTGGGTCATCTCTAGTGTTGGCCTGTAGTTTACTTATCGCAGTAAAACTTTTTCTTACATTTTGTTGAATACATCTCACATTTTCAATCATATAGGATATTAATCTATTTAAGATTAAGCTTTAAATTGTATTTGCTACATCATTTCCCTCGTATATTTGTGAATATTGTGTCCTTTGGATAATTTTGTCTATTTATGATTTGTAAATTGGGCATTCACTTGAATTTGATTTATGGTTTGTAGAAAAGTTTTTAAATTTAGGGTGCTTAGAGAAATTGTGACAATTTGGCGCTTCAGTACAGTTGTGGCTACCCTGTACACCGCATATTTTACATATTTTAATGTTTTGGCAGTCTTTTGTTTTATGGTTCGGATTAAATTCAAAACAATTTTGGCATTGTCTTACAAATATTCTGTCTTGTGTAGAACATCGCTCAAAATCGGTGTATATCTCATTTCCCATTTTTCTTAAAATTTGGTAAACTTTAGGAGTTACTTTTAATACTATATTGTGATATGCAGAGTTAAATCCCATTCACGGTACGAGACAAGCGATGCCAAACACGTCCGCACAGTTGGCTTCAGAAGCCATATATCGATTATGTTTATTTTAATTCATTTGAAAAATTCAACTATCCCTGATCATTTATTTTACTCTGGGATGCCGTCACTACAGGATAACGTACTCTTGGTGAAATTTTATTATTGCAATTCAGAATCTTCCACTGAAGCTTTACGAGCGTTTCGTAACTTTAAAGGTATTCGAAGAGGTAAAGGACCCATGAGTTGCTACTCTCTAAGGAGAATGATAAAAAATTTTGAGAAGACTGGATCTCTGGAAGCAAAACCTCGGAGTGGAAGACCATCGACACGCAAGTCAGTGGCTGTTACGGTTTCGCAGAATGTTGAAGCTATTGAAACGTTATCCACATATGGAGAAGTAAGTGCTCGACAAGTTTCTCGACAAACGGGGATTTCGTATGGAACAGTTTGGAGAGCACTAAGTATTTGTCTTAAAAAATACCCATACAAAATTCAAAGATTTCACGAGCTAAAAGTCGGCGATTCTGAGAAGCGTCAAGAATTTGCTGCATGGGGTTTCCGGCAAATTGATATTGATGAAAACTGGCTGTCGAATGTTCTGTGGACAGATGAAGCTCACTTTTCTCTAAATGGAGAAGTCAACACTCAAAACAGCCGCATTTGGGCAACAGAAAACCCTAGGATTTTTACAGAAATGCCACTTCATCAGCCCAGAATTACAGTTTGGTGTGGGTTCACTTCTTCTTTTATTATTGGGCCATTTTTATTTGAAGAAATAAATGGAAGAACTTTTAAAACCGTTTCTGTAACTGGTGAAAGTTATGTTCAACTTTTGAGAGAAAAGGTTATCCCCATATTGCAGGACAGACAAGCACTGAGCGAAATAACATTCATGCAAGATGGAGGACCTCCTCATATCTCCCGCGGTGCCAAACAATTGCTGAAGGATACGTTCGGTGAAGATCGTGTGATAAGTCGCCACTTTATACACCAGTGGCCTTCAAGATCACCAGACTTGACGCCTTGCGATTTTTGGGCTATGGGGGTACATTAAGTCGCGTGTTTATCGATGCCGGCCTACCACATTGGCCATGTTGAAGGCTTCTATCAGACGGCACGTTTCATCAATTTCAACAGATATGTTATTTAATGCTGTCCAATCTGTCATCTATCGTCTGCAGGCGGTGTTTGAGAATGAAGGGCGCCACATTGAGCAAGGATTGTGATCTAATACAAGAGACAAGGCCTCCAAGAGACAAGTTACCTCATGTGTTATATAAGCTGCCATGTATTATATTATCTACCAATATTTTGAAGCTCTTTGTGTTGGGTTATGGGTAAATAAATTCTGTCCTCATATCTTGTCTCTTTTTTTATTTGTGAACAGTAATTTTTGTTTGTTTGTCATTTGCTCACATCTTATATTATGTCGTGCAGACCAAAGTGTTATAACTTCTCGAATAACACTGTACACACAATTTTACCCCTTATGTTTAATTTATCGCTTTTCGCTCATTAAAAGAAATAGCATAAGGAATATTCTCTGTAACCCACCACCTTTAGAAATTTTGGGCAAAAAAAAAATAATACAAAATGATTTTACTACCACGTTTTTCAACGCAAAAGGTTGATTTAAAAATTATATTTATTTGAGGGGCACATTTTAAAAAATCGTGTACAGTATAATAAACAATGATAACATTTGACAAGCCGATAGGATATTTGGAATAAAGTACGACAAATGTATTTTGTCACTCACCATCTATATTTCATTTGTTGGATCATGACAAATTTCCAGTTAAATAGTCGAGTGTCGCCAATTATTCAAGAAATTACACATTCCTTATAGCAAGAAATCCTATTAGTAGTACCATCATAATTTTTGGTACTATATTAACATTTCAAAAAATCGTGTATTGAATTCAGCTATGTTTTTCAAACATTCAATATATTTGACAAAACTCTATCAA
This sequence comes from Cordylochernes scorpioides, assembly GCA_030710605.1. Taxonomy (NCBI): domain Eukaryota; kingdom Metazoa; phylum Arthropoda; class Arachnida; order Pseudoscorpiones; family Chernetidae; genus Cordylochernes; species Cordylochernes scorpioides. The sequence continues at coordinate 53,176,809 of CP092867.1, forward strand.
AAATATAAATATTTTTTGCTACATGTTTTAATTTGCATATACCTATTTTACATATCTCAGATTGTATTTAAAAATCGTTAACCATTTCTTCTAACTTTTGGCGAAATGGTGCTTTATTAATTAACGATTTGATATTATTAGGATTCTTTCCTGGTATACAAAAAGGAAAAATACGTGTCGATCAGTTATATTTTTCAATTAATCAAACAATTTGGCCGCTGAATTTCTGATTCTGGTACAGCGCCATCTAGGGAATGAAATTGTAACTAAAATCAATTTCGAAATTTTCAATATTTGCCATAAAAAATCCCATTGCATTCTGAACACAATGGTGTTTACCGCATTGCTCTAGCGCAAATATTCGCGGAGTTATTAATTTTTAAAGTTGTGCGGGACTTTTGGATCACCCTGTATATATGAATTGTAATATATAGAACGAATTTTGACAATTTTACCGCAAATGTTTCTTTTGAGAGAAAAATAGTGATTTATTTTAAGGAGAAATAACGACTATTTCTATCCTTAGGTATAAAGTATGAAAGGATGAATTGTGAAGAGTAATGATGAACGGAAAAATAAAGTGTCCAGGGATGGAAAATAATAAATATGGGGTATTATAAATATGATATATATTATCAAATATTATCTCTTTTCGATTCGTTATATAAAAGTGTAGGTGTGAATTTCTGGTAGAACTGAGAGAGGTGGTGATACAGCTAAGTACAGAGGGTGTTTCCTTTCAAATGAAACGATTTCAAACGTCCGTTAGAACTTTATTTTTCGAACGTGAATTTTTTTCATGTGTTCTATGTGCTTCCCCTTCTTCTTGGCTATCTCCCTGCATCGGACTTTCCAAGCTGCGAACACTTCCTTGACTTTGGAGAGCGAAACATTCGACCACTCCTCTTGTGCGGCTTTCCAAAGTCCGGCCTCAGTTTTGGGACGTCGGTTGAAGAGCCGTTGTTTCAACATACCGAACCCGTAAAAATCCAGTGGGCTGGCGTCGGGAGACTTCACTGGAATGTCCGAGTTCCTGATAAAATTTAGGCCTAGGGTGTCCTTCATTTCTTGTAGGAACGGTTGGGTTTTGTTGGAGGTATGGGAAGAGGCTTTGTCGTGATGAAGGAACACTTTGTCCATTTCCCCTGGGTAAAGGTCCTTCAGTTGTTCGATGACAGGTTTCAGAACGCATTCTATATAGAATTCTGAGTTCACTTTAACCTTCGATGGAACCTTTATGAGCGGAAGGACTCCACGGCCAGTCATTACCCCGACAACCATGAAACCTTTAGGGAAAGTTTCGGAGCATTGGTGAACCCAATTATCCGGGACCTGATTGCCTCTTTTGATGTAACAGATCTTCCGGATTCCATTGCAATACGTCACATACATCCATGCTTCGTCCAATGTTGCAGTATATTCCGATCTGGAACCGGCCAGGTGTTCCTCGTAGAGCTTCCGGGCATTCGTTGCACGGTTTTTCATGTGGAAAGGGGTGAGCTTGTGAACCTTGCCTTTTCGTCGGGTATCCAGTTCCAAATCTTTGTGAATGATGTTATTTATCGTTTTTAGCGATGTTCCACACATTCTGGAAAGTTGGCGCTGAGATGGTGGATTTTCAGTAGTTGCTAGCCGCTTTACCTTGGAAACCGTGGCGGGGGTCCGCACCGGACGTGGTCGATCGACTTGAAATTTTTGCCCATTGGATTCAGCTTCCCTTTTCTTTCCGATGCCATTTACTACCCTACATATTGTAGCTTTGCCAACATCTAGTCCTTCTGCTTTTAGCTTTTTCACTATGACGCTATAACTGTTTCCTTCTTTGGAAAGGGTCCGAATTGTTTGTTCGACTTGGAGCGTTAGTCTCTCTCCCCCCATGTTGCAAAAATCATGATACCTGATGAAAATGAATTCTCCAGAAGATTCTAGATCTATTGGAACCAGTGTCGTGTGCAGCATGCCTGCACGTGCAAAACGCGAGCGCTCGAAAATCGTTTCATTTGAAAGGAAACACCCTCCGTACTAAGAGATCCAATAGAAGACAAGTATTCGAGTGTGTATATTAGTTTGGTGTGTACATATTCGTTTTACAATTTTCTTTTTAAAGAATTTTACATATATATATTAGAGAAATAACTTCTGAAGTTTTTGAAATTATTAGAAGCGCACATAGAGATTGGTGATTGCTAGTCACTTAGCTAAACTTGCACAATATAGAATTTTACATATATATATTAGAGAAATAACTTCTGAAGTTTTTGAAATTATTAGAAGCGCACCTAGAGATTGGTGATTGCTAGTCACTTAGCTAAACTTGCACAATATAGAATTTTACATATATATATTAGAGAAATAACTTCTGAAGTTTTTGAAATTATTAGAAGCGCACTTAGAGATTGGTGATTGCTAGTCACTTAGCTAAACTTGCACAATATAGAATTTTACATATATATATTAGAGAAATAACTTCTGAAGTTTTGAAATTATTAGAAGCGTACATAGAGATTTGTGGCTGTAAGTTACTTAGCGTAATTTACACAATATATAAACACGGTTGGTCATTCAAGTAGATCTATACAATCTGGAGAATATTGTCACAAAACAGGGAGATATTTATAATTTGGAGAATATCATCCTGAAGCTAGAGGTTCCCTGGCCGGCATTCATATTTCTGTAAAAAATATATATTTTGGCCAGAGTTTGAGTCTTTTTATTTTCTCAACGTTTCAACAAAATATTTTGTCTTCGTCAGGAGAAATAATTAAAAATAAAGCATTTGGCAAGGCGTTAAAATTGACCTGAGATTGCAAGGACGTTATCACGCGGTTTTTCGCATTTAGTACAACATCTAAAGCACGAGTCAAAAACAAATATTAAACTCGTTAAAGACTATGATCTCTTGGAAATAAATATATAATAATAAAATTATATTCAAAAATAAATAAAATAATATAATGATAATAATCACAAAGATTACATATTATTTTTATAAATTTCTAACTATTATGGACAATTTATATCTAGCTTTTTAACTACTTTTTTTTTTGGAGAATATTTTCACAAAACAGGAATATTTATACAACCTGGAGAATATTGTCAAAACAGGGGGATCTACGCAATATGTAGAATGCGGTCAAAACTGAGAGATAAAAACAATCTGGAGGAAATCATCAACACAGGGAAATTTACAAATTAGAGAATATTGATTGGAAAATTATCTCTTTAAAAAAAAGGTATCTATCTCATGTTATTCTGCGACGTTTCCATTAATGTCACATGTGTTTTCAGGACACAGAGTTGACACATCGCTGAATCGCCAACGTATTGTTTCTGGCAGTACATGGGACGTCTTCGGCTTAACAAGGAGATTTGTGCGGACAGCAAGCGGGATCTGTCTAATCCCACTCTAAGCTTCTGTCTGTTTGTCCCATTTGTCCTTCAATACCTACTAGATAAGGAATTCTGTGAAAAAAACAACACACTTCAGTCTCCTTCCCTTTGATACTAATTCTATTCGATATTGTATACTAGACTGAGTCACGTTGATTTCATGCTATACTAAAGTATATGCCCAACACGCAAACTTGTTTATAATTTTTTTCATTATTTATAACTAAAATTCTGTCACAAAACAGCACTTCAGTATCCCTTCCTTTGATACAAATTCTATTTGATAATTTATACTAGACTGAGTTACGTTAATTTTATGCTATACTAAAGTATACGCACACAACGCACACTTGTTTATATTTTTTTCATTATATCTACGGTGGTTTTTATTGATTTCGCTGAAGGCTTGCTGTTTTAAAGAAATAAAATTATAAGGAGATATAATCTTTTTAAAAAATATATTTTGTTTTTATCATCTCCTAACTCGCACATTGAGATTACAGTCAAGATCCTGGTTCGACTCCCGCAATATTCATACAAAGGTGTCAGGGAGGCGTTGTTATATATATATATATTTATTTTTTCTCTTTTTATTTCGATTACTTTTTTTTTTGTAAAAATTTTATAACTGTTTCTGTTTGAAAAAAATGTAAATCGACGCAATTATCCCTAGCCGGGATATCGCGTTTGTGTGTTGTAATAAATAAATAAATAAATCTCAAATAGCTTTGACATTGAGGGAGGCGTTGTTCAGATATATTTTAATTATTTATTTACAGTTGTATGTTGCGAACAATCCTTATAAACAATTTCACTTAAAAAGTGTCAATTAATATGGTACGTTAGCAATAGGTACTATCTCAACGTTCTAAGATTGAAATTCTTGGATAGAAGTCAGAAGTAGAAATTCGAACACTACAGCGTTTATGACAATAGAAATATCTTATTGCAACATTACATTTGTCAAAATTTATAGTTATCTTTACGAAGGCAAGAGAAAGGTTATCCTTAAATAGAATCTTTAGCTCTATTTTATTGTCAATTGACAAAATATGCAATGTATAAATAAATAGAGTTTGTAAGTGACCTCTATATGTGTTACACATCTCTAGTACATGTGTTACAGGCCATAATATTCATGATGGGTAGTTAGCGAATGCCATTAACTGTAAATGCATCACATGTCTACGCAATTAGAAAGCAGCTTGACCTCTGCACTTACAAGTGTGACCGTGTTCAGTTTGGTTACTTAGACGTATTGATAGGATTGAACCTCTGCAAAAAACGATTCACATCGATGGAAGCAATTGGTTTTACTTCAGAAGAAGTGCCCAATGCTGGATTCGATCCAGGATCTTGGCTGTAATTTCAATGATTGAGTTAGTCGAAGATATTGACAAAAAAGATATTTCAAAAATAAAAGAAAAAGTGATGTATTTTAAATAATTTACTTCTTTAAAACGGAAAGCTATCAGCGAAATATCCCTTTTTTTAGACCTCTCCAAAATTAAGATAATCTGAAGCTATATAAAACAGATAAATTCAGAAATCTTGTTAACCCTTCAGTACAATATAAGTATCATTCTTTTATTACTTATATCTTGAGTGCGTGAAATTGTGAAAAAGGAAAGTGATGTTACTAAAGAAATATAAATTGGTTATTATCAGAGAAAATAATTTAGAGAAAAATATGACTTAAAATTTGGTGCAAGGCTATTTATTTTTATAAAATATTCTGAAGATTAAAATTGAATTTTAAAAAGTCTTATTAATTTTTTGGGCTCTATATTTTTTATAATATTGTCTCTTTCTAAGCAAATATAAAGTTTATCTCTCTCCACAATAATTATAAACCTATATATTTTTCGAATCTCCTTATTTATTTAATGTTTAATTCCTTTTATTAATCTTAAAGAATGCATATTTTATATCGTCAAAATGTAATATAATTGAATAAAAACTATTAAAATAAGCGAAAAATTAAATTTAACCTTATCCATTTATCCTCTCAAAATGAGAAAAGAATTAAAGTAAATTACATTATACATTATAATATATTCAGATGTTCTATTTCAATTTAAAAGGTATTTATACTATGAGAAGGATTCTCATCAACAGTGCTAACTAGTGGATTATACTTTGCTTTAGTTTAAATTCCAGAGAGAGATTTGATTATTCAAGAGATATTGTTAAAGATGGATTCTTTTGTGAACACATCTTCAAGTTTTCTTTCTTTCGAAGAACTGTGCAAAATAAATATTTAAATTCTTTCTTAAATGTATTTGATTGTATCCCATTCTTTTAAAAATATATTTAACTTTTTTTCTTGTATTTTTGCCTTCAATTTTGGCATGGTGAAATTCAATTAGAAATTATTAATATTTAAAATAATTGATGCTTCATGTTTTTCTAATATTTAGTGATTTTATTTTTTGCTTATCCCTAGTACACGTGGTACAGGCCATGATAATCATGGTGGGTAGTTAGCGACTGCTTTTACTGTAAGCGCACCACATGTCTACACATGTGAAAAGCAGTTCGACTTTGCACTTACTAATGTGCCAGAGCCCCGTTTGGTTACTTGCACTCGCTGGTGGGGTTGGACTTTTTCAAGAATCGGGGTCCATTGGAGCATATTTTTTTGTGATATGATTGCAGCTGAATATTCTTCTAAATATGTTGTGAAAATGAAATTATATCACATTATAGAGCAGAAATTCTATACAACAGCTAAAAAATCCCATTTGCGGAATTCGCGTTGTTTCGAATCCTGTTACGATATTAATGAAGAATTTTGATTTTGACCATTGTTGAAAATGTTTCTAGAGTGATTGACTTTCTAGAATATATTTTGTAGGATACATGCTTTTCTTCTGATGCGAATTAATTCGATATCATTTATATATTGAATGAACTTTGATTCATTAAAAGAGTTTGAATTTCTATTATAAAAAGGATATTAATGATCAAATATATGAAAACACTATATTTGTATCCGATATTTTTTTAGTTATCGACGAATTTTTTTTAGGTTATGAAGAAATTTTATATTCTTACCAATAAATCTTTTTTTTTTTTTTATATATTTTCAAAGTTCGAAAATTACGATTGTTGAAAAGAGAGAGAGAGACGACATACAAATATATCGAATTTGAAAATATATAAAACGATGTCATTCAATATAATAAATACAATCACAATTCATATATATTTGAAAATTAAAATTTTGTGCCACAAGGTTACCCAAAAGTTCGTAAACACTTGCAAAAAAATTTGAAATAACAATATTATTCGTCGTTATATATAATGTCTTTGTATTATGTATAAAGTAATTGTATTATGTATTATTATGTATTCACCCTAATAATATTATTCGCCAAGTAATAAGAAAAACAGGAATTTTTGAAACAAACCTATATTTTGTTTGATCTAATATTTAGAGCAAAAATATATAAACTATAAACGAGAGATTATAATTTAAAACGTTTTCAAAACATCTTTGGACATCCTGGTCTAGGAAAGAAAATAGAAAATGAATGCAGCACGAATATACCGAGTAACTTGTGATTATTCCAATTTGTAACTTACGTCTTTAGTTGAATTGTAACATGGCCGTGATAATGGCCGTAAGTTGTTATTCCAATTTATCACGTTCCCTGTGAGAGGAGAGCAACGTGGCACTAATAAAGTAAACCGTTAGTAGAAGTGTAACATAACGCGCGAATAAAGAAATACAAGTATATGGTTTACCAATTTGTAACTTACGTCTTTAGTTGAATTGTAACATGGCCGTGATAATGGCCGTAAGTTTTAATACCAATTTATTACGTTCCCCGTAAGAGGAGAGCAACGTGGCACTAATAAAGTAAACCGTTAGTAGAAGTGTAACATAACGCGCGAATAAAGAAATACAAGTATATGGTTTACCAATTTGTAACTTACGTCTTTAGTTGAATTGTAACATGGCCGTGATAATGGCCGTAAGTTTTAATACCAATTTATTACGTTCCCCGTAAGAGGAGAGCAACGTGGCACTAATAAAGTAAACCGTTAGTAGAAGTGTAACATAAAGCGCGAATAAAGAAATACAAGTATATGGTTTACCAATTTATTACTTCACCGTGAATGGAATTGTAACGTAAAGGTAATAAGGAAATACAAGTAAGTGATTACTCCAATTTTTTACTTCCCCCGTTTCACAATGAGTATAATTGTAACGTGACATTAATAGAGTATACAAGTGTGACTCCACTCCAATTTACGAGTATTACTTCTCCAATGAGTGAGATTGTAACGTTAGGATTGTGACGTTAATATAGTGTGTACAAGTGGGTGTTCACTCAAATTTATTAGCTCTAAAATAAGTGGGATTGTAACGTGACATTAAAAGAGTATACAAGTGTGACTCCACTTCAATTTACGAGTATTACTTCTCCAATGAGTGAGATTGTAACATGACGTTAATAGAGTGTAAGTATGTTTTATTCAAAAATTTATTATTTACACAATAAGTGTAAAATTGTAACGTGACGTTAATAGATTATACAAGTATGTGTCCATCCCAATTTATTACTTACACAATGAGTGCGATCGTAACGTGACGTTAATAGAGTGCACAAGAATGATTTCACTCCAATTTATTACTTCCACAATGAGAGCGATTGTAACATGATGTTAATAGAGTGTAAAGTATGTTTTTATTCATATATTTATTACTTACACAATAAGTGTAAAATTGTAACGTGACGTTAATAGAGTGTACAAGTAGGAGTTCACTCCAATTTATTACTTCCACAATGAGAGCGATTGTAACATGATGTTAATAGAGTGTAAAATATGTTTTTAATCAAATTTATTACTTACACAATAGGTGTAAAATTGTAACGTGACGTTAATAGAGTGCACAAGTAGGTGTTTACTCCAATTTACGAGTATTACTTCTCCAATGAGTGGGAATGTAACGTGACGTTAATAGAGTGCACAAGTAGGTGTTTACTCCAATTTACGAGTATTACTTCCACAATGAGTGGGATTGTAACGTGACGTTAATAGAATGTACAAGTAGGTGTTCACTCCAATTTACGAGTATTACTTCTCCAATGAGTGGGATTGTAACGTGACGTTAATAGAGTGTACAAGTAGGTGTTCACTCCAATTTATGAGTATTACTTCTCCAATGAGTGGGATTGTAACGTGACGTTAATAGAGTGCACAAGTAGGTGTTTACTCCAATTTACGAGTATTACTTCTCCAATGAGTGGGAATGTAACGTGACGTTAATAGAGTGTACAAGTAGGTGTTCACTCCAATTTACGAGTATTACTTCTCCAATGAGTGGGATTGTAACGTGACGTTAATAGAATGTACAAGTAGGTGTTCACTCCAATTTACGAGTATTACTTCTCCAATGAGTGGGATTGTAACGTGACGTTAATAGAGTGTACAAGTAGGTGTTCACTCCAATTTATGAGTATTACTTCTCCAATGAGTGGGATTGTAACGTGACGTTAATAGAATGTACAAGTAGGTGTTCACTCCAATTTACGAGTATTACTTCCACAATGAGTGGGATTGTAACGTGACGTTAATAGAGTGTACAAGTAGGAGTTCACCCCAATTTATTACTTCCACAATGAGTGGGATTGTAACGTGACGTTAATAGAGTGTACAAGTAGGTGTTCACTCCAATTTACGAGTATTACTTCTCCAATGAGTGGGATTGTAACGTGACGTTAACAGAGTGTACAAGTAGGTGTTCACTCCAATTTACGAGTATTACTTCCACAATGAGTGGGATTGTAACGTGACGTTAATAGAGTGTACAAGTAGGAGTTCACCCCAATTTATTACTTCCACAATGAGTGGGATTGTAACGTGACGTTAATAGAGTGTACAAGTAGGTGTTCACTCCAATTTACGAGTATTACTTCTCCAATGAGTGGGAATGTAACGTGACGTTAATAGAGGGTACAGGTAGGTGTTCACTCCAATTTACGAGTATTACTTCCACAATGAGTGGGATTGTAACGTGACGTTAATAGAATGTACAAGTAGGTGTTCACTCCAATTTACGAGTATTACTTCTCCAATGAGTGAGATTGTAACGTGACGTTAATAGAGTGTACAAGTAGGTGTTCACTCCAATTTACGAGTATTACTTCTCCAATGAGTGGGATTGTAACGTGACGTTAATAGAGTGTACAAGTAGGTGTTCACTCCAATTTACGAGTATTACTTCTCCAATGAGTGGGATTGTAACGTGACGTTAATAGAATGTACAAGTAGGTGTTCACTCCAATTTACGAGTATTACTTCTCCAATGAGTGGGATTGTAACGTGACGTTAATAGAGTGTACAAGTAGGTGTTCACTCCAATTTATGAGTATTACTTCTCCAATGAGTGGGATTGTAACGTGACGTTAATAGAGTGTACAAGTAGGTTTTCACTCCAATTTATGAGTATTACTTCTCCAATGAGTGGGATTGTAACGTGACGTTAATGGAGTGTACAAGTAGGTGTTCACTCCAATTTACGAGTATTACTTCCACAATGAGTGGGATTGTAACGTGACGTTAATAGAGTGTACAAGTAGGAGTTCACCCCAATTTATTACTTCCACAATGAGTGGGATTGTAACGTGACGTTAATAGAGTGTACAAGTAGGTGTTCACTCCAATTTACGAGTATTACTTCTCCAATGAGTGGGATTGTAACGTGACGTTAACAGAGTGTACAAGTAGGTGTTCACTCCAATTTACGAGTATTACTTCCACAATGAGTGGGATTGTAACGTGACGTTAATAGAGTGTACAAGTAGGAGTTCACCCCAATTTATTACTTCCACAATGAGTGGGATTGTAACGTGACGTTAATAGAGTGTACAAGTAGGTGTTCACTCCAATTTACGAGTATTACTTCTCCAATGAGTGGGATTGTAACGTGACGTTAACAGAGTGTTCAAGTAGGTGTTCACTCCAATTTACGAGTATTACTTCCACAATGAGTGGGATTGTAACGTGACGTTAATAGAGTGTACAAGTAGGAGTTCACCCCAATTTATTACTTCCACAATGAGTGGGATTGTAACGTGACGTTAATAGAGTGTACAAGTAGGTGTTCACTCCAATTTACGAGTATTACTTCTCCAATGAGTGGGAATGTAACGTGACGTTAATAGAGGGTACAGGTAGGTGTTCACTCCAATTTACGAGTATTACTTCCACAATGAGTGGGATTGTAACGTGACGTTAATAGACTGTATAAGTAGTTGTTCACTCCAATTTACGAGTATTACTTCTCCAATGAGTGGGATTGTAACGTGACGTTAATAGAGTGTACAAGTAGGAGTTCACCCCAATTTATTACTTCACTGTGAGTGGTGGTATTGTAGCGCTAACACAGGCAGGTGAGAGAATACTCCAATTTATTAACCCACCCACGGGAAGGCCAATAATGTAGCCGGGTATTACGTCTGCCTAATACTCGCCTAAATTATTCCGTTAGTCTTCTCGCCCGCTCTCTTCCAATCCTCTTCAATTTAATTATATTTCCCAAGTTTCTCCCGGGCTTTGTTTAATCTATTAAATGGGCTCCCCGTTTTATAAACCTTCTCAAATCTGATAAAATTGCCTCTTTTTTGATCTAGTTGGATCGAGCGTTCTCCTCTATGGATTAGAATCCCTCTCCTAGGTCTACTTTCCTTTGATCTTACATGGTATTGTCCCACACATTATCGGTGTGGAAACTTATTCTTTCTTCAGATCTCACAAGGTCTCGCCTTCACATCATTGGTGGCCACTTATCAGTCCCTTATATCTCATAAGGCATCGATCCCATACCATCAGCGTAACAACATATCATTTCCTTGGATCTCACAAGGCATTGACCAACACACCATCGTGGAAACTTAATATTTCCTCATATTTCATAAGGAATTACCCCACAACTATCACTAACAATTTATTTTTACGGCGACGCCAGAAAAAAAATCGGCAAATTTAGTAGATGAGACCGTTTGAGAACAGGTGCACCGCCAGGAATAGTTCAGAGGGAGGGTGGCGCGTGGAAGGAAAACAACAGTCCGGTTAGGGGAGTTCGACACCTAGTAGCCTCAGCAAGAAGGCACTGGACACGACTCGGTAGATAGTAGTTGTTGGCTTGACGCTGAGTTGTCCTGTAGTTTGACAGGCCATGCTGGCGACTAGACTGTACGGAGAATATTGCGCTGTACGAGGTGGTTACCGGAACCAGTGTGTCAGTCGGCAGCGGATCAGTCTACAAGTCGATGTCGTTCAAACCAGAGGTGGACTGTGTGGAGCGGAAAACAGCAAGGGTGAAATCCACGGCGCCAAGGATTCTTTGACGGCGGAGATGGAGACAAGTCCCTTATATTGTATTCCCTACAGATCTTACCATTCTAATAAAATCCTAACTTAACAGCATCTCTTCACGAACTCACGGGTCGTTTTTGTAACAACCTGATCATTAAAAGAAAAAGAACGGTGTCTTAGTACTGAAATAGCATTATTATTAATTTAGGTCTCACAAGGCATCGGCCCACACATCATCCTCAGTAGTATAATTCGTACTTTGAACATACAGGGTATTGCCCTACATGATATTAGTCGGCTACAAACTCTTCCCGTCAATTATTTTATTCCACTGGGGATAACATCCCATACACTCAATCAGCGACATGAACCACCCGGATATATCCCGACACGTTTAATTTGAAAGGAGAGACGCCCTATGCATATATATATATAGTAAAATAAAACTATAATTAAAACTTGAAATGATATTAATATTATAGATAAATTGGGAATTTTATTAGATTTAGCAAGTTAAATCTAAATTAAACATGGGAGATAAAAGTTAATACTTTTTTTGTGTTTAAGGTAAATAATTAAACAGTTGTTTATATGTATTATATTTAAATCTTATTAAGGAGAGAAAAAGATAATAAAAGTAATTATATTGGTTAGAATTAGGTTTATATTGATGTTTTTTTTAATAGAAAAATTTATAAAAAAGAAAAGGAAAATTTAACAAAAAAATATATATATAACAAAATAACGTCTTTTATATTCGGCTTTTACTCTTCATTTAGACATACTCTGATAGATATATAGGAATAAAGGAAGAGATTTATGATGATTATATATTTATATTTTAGTAAAAGAGAAGAAAGAGAGATAAAGAAAGAACCATACACTTTTATTTCAAACAAGGTAGAAAATTGATAGGGTGTTAGTATTTTATGAGTTTTTGTAATTTTTTTTTATAATTTTTTATTTTTTTATAAAGTAAGAATAAGATTATATAGTGTTTTACCTAGTTAAAGAAAGATAAACATATTTTAAATATTTTCCAATTATAAATAATGTTTTAGAACCATAATGGTAGACCAGGACAATACAATAAAGAGGAGATTGGATATTCTATTGGAGAGAGAAATCCGTGGTACCAGGGATCTTCAGATGGGTGAAATGGTGTGGTATTTTCATCTGAAGATCCCTGGTACCACAGATTTCTCTTTTCAATAAAATATCCAATCTCCTCTTTATTGTATTGTCCTGGTCTACCATTATGGTTCCAAAACATAATTTATAATTGGCAAATATTTAAAATATGTTTATCTTTCTTTAATTAGGTAAAACACTATATTATCTTATTCTAACTTTATAAAAAATTGAAATTATAAAAAAAAAATATTAAAAAAATTACAAAAACTCATAAAAAACTAACACCCTATCAATTTTTCTAACTTGTTTGAAATAAAAGTGTATGGTTCTTTCTTTATCTCTTTCTTCTCTTTTACTAAAAAATAAATATATAATCATTATAAATCTCTTCCTTTATTCCTATATATCTATCAGAGTATGTCTAAATGTTGAGTAAAAGCCGAATATAAAAGACGTTACTTTGTAAATTTTTTTTTGTTAAATTTTCCTTTTCTTTTTTTTATAATTCTTTCTATTAAAAAACACATTAATATAAACCTGATTCTAACCAATATAATTACTTTTATTACCTCTTTCTCTCTTTAATAAGTTTTAAATATAATACATATAAACAACTTTTTAATTATTTACCTTAAACACAAAATAAATTATTAACTTTTATCGCCCATGTTTAATTTAGATTTAACTTGCTAATCTAATACAATCCGAATTTATCTATAATATTAATATTATTTCAAGTTTTGAATATAGTTTTGTCACTATATAAATTCATATGAGCTTGCTCTATGATATCAACTTAATTTAATATTATATTTAAGATTTTAATTTTTATTAGATAAACTTTATTATTTACATTTCATATATATATTTTTTTGAATTAAAAATATATATATCTGTTTTTGTGTATGTCGTAAAATGTGGAGCCGACACCGTCGCAGTTGGTTCCTCATCCAACTTGCGGTCATGTGCCAGAGTAGGAGCGCACTAGAGTGAAGACAAAAGAAATCCTCATGCATGGTTATCTCGGTTTGGGGACAGCATCCGGAAAAGTCACATTGAACTATTTGGGGAGTCCTGGGATCGAGCAACATGGAGAGCTAACTGCACCTGACTCCTGGAACTTTTACTAATGCCGTCCTAGGCTCGGAAGGAACTCGGCTTATATATGCTGATAGTGACGTCAGAGAGAATTGACTTTATTTTCTAATCAAGGACTGGCATGACCGATATGTTTACATCCTTCCTGAGTTTTTGGACAATGTCAACGACCTGTTATTCAACCTTTCTGGGTACTACCCTACCTTTCCGGTGGTACTTCATTTGACTTCATTTTTAGGTTATTGCATGTCTGGTTTGAGTCAAAAGGCAATTTATCAGACTTGGTATTTCTATGTAAACATTCCTATGTAAAGCATTTTACATGTGCAACATAAATCGCGACATATATACTGTATATATTTATATAGTCCTGATTACGAGATTTGTGAATTTTTAACAATTATAGAAAAGAAAAGGCGACGGCGCAACTTTTTTTTTTATTAAAGATGAAGGTATCTTTCAAGCTTGGCTTTTATCGAATAAAAAGATGAACGTATGAGCATCTTAGAGTCACATCTTAAAACTTTTCCTCTACCTTATTCACGTTTTTAGCTAAAGAAGGGCGTGCCTGAACGCGCTATCTTAATATCTTCTTAAATTAAAAACCTTTAATCTCTCCAGAAGCTATCTATTTACCGAGACTTTATCGCATACAATTTTATTTTCTAGAGGGGCTTTCTCCCTACTTTCCCTATGTCAAAATGAAGGCACTCGTTTCTAGATGCCTTGGTGTCCCATATGAAGACACTGAATTTGTAACTAAATTCGGCGGCCGGATCGTCGAAACCAAGGAAAACGAAAGTGGGCACGTAAGAGGTAGTTGGAAGACAAATGGATTCTGGGCATGGTGAACCAATGAGGTTATGTTATACCCAAAACATAAGAACGACGCGTCAACCCTGTTGAGAAGAACAAACCCATCTTTTCAGGCGAATGGTGTTCGTACAGATATTTTGAAGAATTGAGCTATTAGCAGTCGGCCACAAGTGTCTTTTATGGAGTCGTTCAATAAGGTCAATACACAGAAAATAGAGAATGTCTGAGGCGACCGTTAGAATTGTTTCTTGTCCCCACAACCTGAGAATGGTTGAACACATCTGGCGGCGATATGACTAGAGCATTCGAACCCGCAAATTAGACATACAGTGGTACCTCGACATACGAGCGCCCCAACATACGAGTTTTTCGAGATACGAGCCGACGAGCAAGTGATTTTTTGCTTTTAGTTACGAGCGAAATTCGAGATACGAGTTCGGTTCGGTAGTAACACGCAGTCGCGCCATCACGCGCACACCCAGGAACTGACGACTGAGGAGATACAAGAGTTACAGTCACAGCAGCATACTGAGGTTATGCAAGTAATTGGTTTTGAGGAGTCAGAGGAGGAGGTTTATTTCTACAAGTGAGATAAAGGAGATCTTAGGAATGTGGCGGAGAGTTTCACAGTTCGTGGAAAAAAAAAACCAGAAAAAGTTGCAACAGGTCGTGCATCTGACCTTTTTAATGACACTTGCCCAACTCATTTCCGGAACATTCTGAGAGGGAGGAAGAAACAAACCTCCTTGGACATGTTTTTTTCTAAACGGCCTACAGGTGAAAGCGAAAAAATGTAGCGAAAAATGCAAAGACCAGTGAGGATATCTAATTTATTTCTTTACATTCTCTTTTTTGTTTTTGTGGAATAAATATTTGATATTTATAAATACGTTTTTATTATTTAAAACCACGTAACAAAAATAACTGGGGTGACATTTTGGAGGTTGGAACGGATTAATGGTAGTTCAATTGTTTTGTATGGGGAAATTTGCTTCGAGATACGAGTAATTCAAGATACGAGCAAGGTTGCGGAACGAATTAAACTCGTATGTCGAGGTACCACTGTACTTTGAAATATGAAAATTTTCAGCAAACTAAAATAAAAAAAATATCTATTTTATGACTTATTTGGATAAATAAATAATAGTAGTATTTATAAAAGGAATCGTTTAAGTTCTTATTTATGGTTGCTATGTAGTCTCTTTTGTCTTGAGAATCATTATTTCTTTTAGTTTTTCAAGCCTACCTATTAATATTTTCAAAAGATTTATAATTCAAATTCAATTGCTGATCAACTTAAAACTGATAAATGAACAAATAAAATGGAAAACCAAAACGAATAAATGCAAACCTCAATCTATTGTTCCATTTTGACCACCGTTGTTTACTAATAGAACCACGTGACCGGCATCGGCCAATCAAGATCCAGGACGACCTGTACAAGCCGATTACCAGTAAGCTCTTGTCAAACTGATCTTCTGCTAATGATCACCGATTCTATTTTTATAAGGGCCGTGACGATTTGATATATTGCGTCAAGTTTAGAAATGTTTTATACATCACATATATTATATATATATATTATGATTCTAATACAGTAGAACCTCCATGAGAGGATACTCACGCTAGAAGACACCTCTCTATAAAGGACAGTTTTCATTTACAAAATTACCAGTTTTACTATTTAGAAACTCTCCGGTAAGAGGACATCTCTCCCTAAAGAACACCTTGCCTCTACAATTAGGTGTCCTTTACAGGAAGGTTCTACTGTATTGAGCTTTATTATTATTTATTAATTCAGGCTATATTTATAAGGCAAATATAATTTTTATGTTTCTATCAATGGTATGAAACACTCTCTTTCATAAGAAAAAATGGTTAAAACTATATTTAAAATACTGTTATATATATATATAATTTTGAATAGGGTTATTTGTTGCTATACTGAGCATTCAAAGAAGAAATCTAATATCTTCTGGAATTTTTTACCTCTCTCTCATGATAGTAAATGCAATCCACAAACCCAATAGTTAATAATATAATCCATTCGGTATAATTATAAATAAAAGACAATTCTCTGAGGCAAGAGATTCTTTTATATATAACGGCAATACAAGTTTTCAGGCTCAACAGTACTTCGACAGGTATAACTACGTTATTGAGGGTTTTCCGAATCTAATCCATATCCCTATATATATAAAAGTCAGTGTATGTATGTATGTATGTAGGTATCTATGTCGGCTATACACGTCCACAATACGTAACTAATCCGACTGAAATTTTAACAGTATATAGAGTAGAATCTGCAAAAACTTATAGTAAAAATTTCAGGTCTCCATCCCGAAAATTCTTCGAGTTATTTGCAAATTGCGTTGCAAATTTGCCTTTTCGTTCGCAAGCAGCGCCTCTAGCGGTGAAGATGGGAGGTAATATCAGCTGGCCTAATGTACATGTAAAACGTGTTTTGACAGGACATAGAGAAAAATCTGGAAAATATATTTATCGTATTTTTAGCCAATAAAAAATAAAATTGACAGGTTCTGGGCAAAAATAGTTGTTTTTTTTTAGTCAGAAAATGATGATGACAATATTGCTGTATTATGTTTGATTATCAGATACAAAATTATATCAGGAAAAATTCCAAAAAGCAGAGACCACGGGTGAAACCAGTTCATTTTTTTTGTACGCAGTAACAAAATTCTAATAGAAAAACATTCATTCGAGCAGAAAACAAAAGCCAGATCATCTTTCTATAAAAATATCGCTTCTCAGACACAAAGCTTGGAGCGGGACGTTAAACAAGAGTGACATCCACGGCGCCAATTTATAATTGTAACGAATAGTATTTGAAAATCAAAATAATATAATTTTCAAATATTGTTGTGAAAATGTACATTTTTATTTTTATATTTTAAAAACACACACAGTTTGGAGCGGGACGTTTCACAAAAGTGACATCCACGGCGCCAATTTATAATTGTAACGAATAGTATTTGAATAAAAACATTTAATCGGGTAAAACCCGGGCGTTGCCCGGGTCATTCGGCTAGTATATATATTTAGGTTGTACGATCAGGATATGAAAATTATTTTCTTACATTAAACTATATTTTAAATAAGGAATCAAAAAATGATACTTTTTAGTTAAAAAAATAGTTGCTACCCATTGAATATAAGAATAAAAGTACATAACGCAAAAAAAAAAAAACTCGAAAAGTTGTATATAAAGTTTATAAAGAAGGAAATAGATTTTTGCTTTAGTGGATTGAATACCTAGAGCCATAGAACTCTCTCTACCACGTTGAGAAGAGTTAACAGCAAGATATGTATTTATCACACAATTCAAATTACTAGCAAAATTGAGGAAAATACAACAACAACAACAACAAAAGCCTTTATTGAGGACCTCTCGTCCTATACAGGATTCGCCAATTTACAGAGTAATTGAAGAGAAGAGAACTAAGAATACAGAGAGAAACCTATATGTAGAAGGTATAGTATAGTATTTTCTACACACTGTGACTATATACAACAGCAGCAACAAGCCTTTTACTGGAATCAAAGTCCCATACAGGATTCGTCATTCTAATCCTGACAAAGATTATTTACATATAATTATTTACATCAATTAAATTAATTGAGGAAAATACTAACAACTTTTCGAGTTTTTTTTTTGCGTTATGTACTTTTATTCTTATACTAAATGGGTAGCCACTATTTTTTTAACTAAAAAGTATCATTTTTTGATTCCTTATTTAAAATATAGTTTAAAGTAAGAAAATAATTTTCATCTCCTGATCGTACAACCTAAAGTTGCTGTCGGGTACGAGGTCTGTTGGAATAAATATCAACTAATCTTTGATTTCTAATATATAATACTAGCCGAATGACCCGGGCAACGCCCGGGTTTTACCCTATCAAATGTACCCTGTTTCACCCGTGGTCTCTGTTTTTTGGA
Organism: Cordylochernes scorpioides; assembly: GCA_030710605.1. NCBI lineage: Eukaryota > Metazoa > Arthropoda > Arachnida > Pseudoscorpiones > Chernetidae > Cordylochernes > Cordylochernes scorpioides. The sequence goes on from CP092867.1 coordinate 53,195,536, forward strand.
ATTTTTCCCAATATAATTTTGTATCTGATAATCAAACATGAAACAGCAAAATTTTTAAAAAGCAAAAGTTTTAAAATAGCCTATCGTCTTCCCAGTATTCTTTTACCTATGTATGGAAATTTTGGTTTGAATTAGTGAACTACTGAGAATTTGTAGACGAATGACCCGGGCAACGCCCGGGTTTACACGATTAAATGTATATTACATATGGAAGATGGACGTAGTTCCCGGAGGGCACCCGCGAGGTCACTCTGCCCCCGTGCAACTGTCCAACTGGGAGCGCCCCGCGCCGTCAAAATCGTCACGCGTTCTAGAGGGCGCTGCTCCGGCCGTCAGCCGGGAGGGGGAAGGGAAGTCACGTGCTGCGCCGGCAGCCAATCGTCGCGCGCCGCCATCGCCCGCCTGAGTGTTTTAGAGGGCGCTGCTCGTGAGCTAAGTTGAATAATTTGAATATATAGTTTTAATAAATGATTTATATATATTTTAAAATAGCCTATCGTCATCCTCGTTATTTTTTACCTATGTATGGAAATTTTGGTTTGAATTAGTGATCTACTGCGAATTTGTATAGGAGTCATACAAACAAAGACAAAGACAAACAAACATACAAACATTCATTTATATATATATAGATATAATGAAGTAGGAAATATAAGATAGATATGCAAAAAACTGATTTATATAGTACAGTTTTAACACAGTTTAAAACAAGTAAGTATTTAATATTCGAAATTGTACATTGGGGATTGTAACCAAGAAAAGATTTTTTTTAAATGACTTTCAAATATATAAACAAGGCTCTGGTTGAACGAAAATGTTTATTATTCTGAATTTTGTCTGGCTAACTAAATATTACGAAAAGAAAGAAGACATCTCCTTATCGGGCAAATGAAAGTTGCTGATGGCTTGCGCCAACTATGGCATCAGCAATTTTCAGTTTCCCGATAAGGAGATGTATTCTTTCTTTTCTTAATACATGAACCTTATCCCAGTACAATATCACATTTGTACTATTTTTCAGTTTTTTAAACTATATATTTTTTCTATATAAACATATAAATAATGTTTACATGTATCTCCCTTTAATCCTAAATATCATATCCTTGTTTATAAAGAAGGGAATAGATTTTTGCTTTAGTGGATTGAATACCTAGAGCCATAGAACTCTCTGTACCACGTTGAGAAGAGTTAACAGCACGATATGTATAAATGGTGGCATTTTTCAGCTGAATTCTTATAATAAATAGAAAAAGAAAATCACCAAAGATGAGTTTCCTATATTCAGAGAGCGGGGAATATATTCATGAGCTTCACATATTTGATTAAACCTAAGATACTTTCTCCATTTTGCCAATGCCAATGATTTGCGGCGTATTAGATTCATATAACGGTTGACTTTCATATTCATTGCTGAAAATTTGATTTAAACATATTAAGATATATCGACTTAAAATCCTTCGACAATTAGTATAAAAAGAAAAATAAAATCATCCAGAATGAGCTTCTAATATAAGATACTCATCTTTGGTGATTTTATTTTTCTTTTTCTAATAATTTTCGAAGGATTTTAAGTTTATATAAAAGGCAGTACCTGGATCTGTAAAGATAATAAAGAAACAATTATTTATCAAAATATTTCAAGACATTGCTCCCTCTTTATCAATTTATAATATTGCATAGTGAACTAAATTGATAAAGAGGGAGCAATCTCTAGAAATATTTTGAGAAAAAAAATTGTTTTTTTTTTCTTTACTGATCCAGATACTCCGTTTTATATAAACTTAATTTATGGATCGCCTTTTGACTCGAAGGATTTTAATTTGATATATAATAAAAATGTCAACGTACAGCTGATATTCATTCTGATAGATGTCGCTCTGTCATTAACAACCTTTATAAAAATGATCATTAGAGTATGGAAAAACAACACGTTACAAGATAGGAATGAAAGAGGAAAATAATTATAATTATATAATAATAATTATACAAAATATAACTTTATATGACAGTTTACTGAAGTTATACAATAGGAAATATCACAATTCAAATGACTAGCAAAATTGAGGAAAATACAACAACAACAACAAAAGCCTTAATTGAGGACCTCTCGTCCTATACAGGATTCGCCAATTTACAGAGTAATTGAAGAGAAGAGAACTAAGAATACAGAGAGAAACCTATATGTAGAAGGTATAGTATAGTATTTTCTACACACTGTGACTATATACAACAGAAGCAACAAGTCTTTTACTGGAATCAAAGTCCCATACAGGATTCGTCATTCTAATCCTGACAAAGATTATTCACATATAATTATTTATATCAATTAAATTAATTGAGGAAAATACTAACAACTTTTCGAGTTTTTTTTGCGTTATGTACTTTTATTCTTATATTCATTGGGTAGCCACTATTTTTTTTAACTAAAAGTATCATTTTTTGATTTCTTATTTAAAATATAGTTAAAAGTAAGAAAATAATTTTCATCTCCTGATCGTGCAATCTAAAGTTGCTGTCGGGTACGCAGTCTGTTGGAATAAATATCAACTAATAGATGATTTTTAATTAGTCCAGAATTGGCCAAATATCAGCAACTTCTATCTGCACGATCATGAGTTACATTTTTCTTAAATTATCCACCTGATCCCTTAGTACAATTTCACTTTTGTGCTAATTTTCATAGTAAAAAGTGTTTATTAAATCATCTATGTGTTTGGTATATTTTCTTGTTTATATACGTACTATAACTAGCCGAATGACCCGGGCAACGCCCGAGTTTTACCCGATTAAATTATTTTATTTAAATACTATTCGTTACAATTATAAATTGGCGCCGTGGATGTCATTCTTGTATAATATATAAATGAGTTTTAAAAATTGTCAAAAAATAAAATGCATCGGCCGAGAATCGAACCCGGGCCGCCCGCGTGGCAGGCGAGCATTCTACCACTGAACCACCGATGGTTATGAGAAATGGCCATATTTGGGTATTTATTCCATTCACAAAGCAAACGGTGACAGAATTAAGAATTGTTGCTTGATTATGACGCTGATAACTGTATATATTAATATATGCCTTAGCGTATGTAGGTGTTTGAAAACGGAGAAATTCATTCTTTATTTCTTAAATTAATTAATTGTTTTTACTCTTCCAATAGTTTGTGTATCCATACATCAAACTATTTTAGATAACAAAATTATCTTAAGAATTCGATTCGCTGAATATTTCACGTTCTTATACGATAGGTGTGTGTGTGTGTTTCAGCTATAATAGCTCTTAATTTTAAAAAAAGAATAGCGATAAAAATTTGCTCCAATATCAGCGATGAAGCTAAGACATTGTTGATAGTATTCACCTTTCTCAAATGTAAAAGTATATGAAGGATCTCTCAGATGATGTAGTCAACTTGAGTTCGTAAATCACAACTAGATTCCAATATATAAACCTTCTCCAATGTGGATTTCTGATTTATTTCCATATATCGACTGTGGCCACTCAATTTAGAAATCCTTTCTAGAGAAATCTCTTTTATGGCTCTCTGGAGATCCCGTAAACCTTGACCCGATCTCCTTTATTGCCATGTCAATTATATGCGTGGGGCATTCAATATCCCAATCTTCTAGGAAGGACTTTGTGTATTCCGTATTCTCATAAAAAAATACAAAAGGATAAACATCCATTCTCCATAAAAGTGCTTAAATATTTTTTTTAAATAAACATATTTGAGGATTCTTATCAAAGAAAAAAGAACAAAAGATATCAACATATTCATAATAATATCTCTCTTCGATTTTTTTCTGTTTTTTTTTTCAAATATATATATATATTAAAATCAAAAAGGCATATCCTAACCACGTTCACATGAACTTTCAGATGGCAGAGCGCCATTTAGTGGAACAGAAATCAACTAAACGTTGTTTAGTCTGTTCCCTGATAAATTTGGTCAACCCATTTTATTGATAAATCAAGAAAGGTCAACCACGAACGCGTTTCTGTCTGTTGGCGCTCGTTAGCGTGGTGCAGACTCTACCACTACGACCAAAATTATTTTGGTCCCAAGTCCCAATTTTGGATCAAAATCAAGAAATGGGTATTTAAGGCCAAACTTGCGTAAATATTTTTCATTTTAATAACAAGCACCTGACCTTTTTATTATTTTTTTCTTTACATATAAATATAATCAAATTTTTTGCACATAACGGTAAAGATCACATAAAGAATTTAAAGAAATTCTAAACGGTCAATTTACAAGGTGTAATCTATACAGAGAACTCTCACAGTATTTACAGCGAGGTCACAGGTCGTAGAGGCATTCCTGAAGTTTTCTGAAGTAATTTTCTATGCAAATACAATGTATTTTTTCTAGAAAGTGTTTTTTTTAATTAAACTGTTGTGGAAAGTGCGTAAAAGTCGATTATCATGAGATTTTGTATCAAATACATCACAGAATTAAGATCCTAGCGTCTTAGATCTTTACATTCTTAACCCGACTTTAATATTGCTCAAATCTATATGCATTGATGGACATCATAACCTCTTTCCCATTTCTCCAATAGAAAGAGTATTTGTAAGAACATTGTTTCAAATAAAATTTAAAATTATACATTGACAATATGTTTCTTATGATATATATATTATCAAATATGAATGTATTAGCTGCCATCTGTTATGAGAAATGTAAACTATTTTGAGGCGTATGATTATTTTTTAAATAAAGCAGTAGAAAATTGATTTATTGAAAAAAAAATCATAGGCGTCAAAAATAGTTCAAATTTCACATATTATCAAATATAATCTCTACAGACTTCACTGCAATGATGAAATATGTTATATGAAGTTCTTGGCTCATCAGTGGTAAACCTTCAACATATATATTGGGTATGGGAAATAGAGAGAGAGGGATCCACATGTTATATATATTAATGGGCTTTCTTGTATTAAGATTGTTCTTTTGATCCAAGATAAGCCTTCAGGAATATATATATGTTCAAAATATATATATAATTATCTTATCGAATTCCATTAGTGTATCGGTCATGTGAGAAATAGGATTATTGGGATAAGGTATACAAATAATTTCATTATTTCAGCATGAGAATTTTCCAAATTCGAATATTCAATAAAATATTTTACATTTAAATTTGAAACCTCAAATCTTTGTTTCATAATTCTCAATTCATTTCTAATCATTGAAATTTCTGAATATTTTTAAAAATAATTAAAATAGTGCAAGACTCGAGTTGTTTTTGTGGACACTAGGAACAAACCTCAATACATTTCTTACTGGATTGTCTTGTTTTTCAAGACTATAGACATTAAATCGACAATAATTTAATTGTAACAGATTCAAGTCTTTTTATTTCCAGTAAAGAAATGTATATTAAATTTAATACCTTTTGTAGATATATTTTAAATTATATAGCAACAAATATCTTTTAAGAAAATTATAATTTATATTATGTTGATTGTACATATTGCCAGACATTTCTTTCTTTTGTACACAGTTCTCTGTTTTTGTTTTTTTCTCCATTTCTCCTTGTTATGACTATTATATACAGCCTAAAATTATTGTATATATGTATAGACAAATGTAAAGACATACATGTATGACAGCGCAAGTGTCCCTAGGGGAACATAGCGCTTTAAATTGAAATAAATTTTTTAAAAAATGTAATTGTTTACCAAGTAATTATGGTATATATATATATATATATAAACCTTTCTATAGCGCCCTCTTGGGACCCACCAAAATAGGGTGCTATAGAGAGGGGATGCTATAGACAGGTCACTTTTACTGTAAATCGCATCGTACTACGTATTTAAAATCGGACGCTATAGAGAAGGAGGCGCTATTTAGAGGGGCGCTATAGACAGGTTTAATTGTATATATATAGTTTCCATTAAACACCAAACAGAACTACATTTGATGAAGTTTAGCTGATTTTGAAGAAATGTTTAATATATTTGTTGATGGAGTCTTAAACTCAATATAGGAATCTTTGCTGGAGATTAGTCTGTCATGTTCAGATCGTATTATTTCATTGTGAAATCTACTTTAAATTGCTTTAAATAAAACCTCAATTCTTTGTTCATAACTTCTCTGTCATAGAGTTTTGATAAAGAATTCTGTAAACCCTATATAATTATGCATTTGTGTAAATTAATTAAATTATTGATATAATCTATCTTATGCTTTATTAATCAATTGCTCTATTGTTAATATAAATATAATACAGAATCAAGCTATTATTTAGAATATTTAAATAAAAAGTAAAAGAATCCCAAAAATCTGCCAATTCAGCAGTCAATAAAATGAAGACTTGTGTAAAAGAATGCAAGAAATACTTTTGGGGCTGATTTCCTGCCAAACTTATGTCCGATGTGTTCTTGAATTATTTATTCTTGTCACGAAGGTCTGCTTCTCGTTATAGCAGACGATGGTTCCGTGGATTGGATTATCTTCTGCAGAATTAGATGAATTCTATTTACTGTGGATATACATAAGTCATTTTATTTATTAAATATGGTTTACATAATATTCCATTTTCCAAACTCTAAATTCGAATTTTTTAGATATTAGAAATTCAAGTAACGCGAATAAAATAGATGTCTGAAATAGCATCAACATTTTCAAGATATACCTATTTGACTACCTATTTGAATAAATAAAATAAAGGACGCCTCTTCTCCCGTCAAAATGAACTTTAAAACTAAGCGCTATTTCATTTATTTTAAGGTGAGAGGCGTCCTTTTTTTTTTGTAGATCTATTTCCTCCCAGAAAATCTTTCATCTATATTTGAATGAAGGTATATTTTTTATATATTTTTAAAAATTCATATTGGAAACATTTGTCTTTTTTCAAATTCATTATCATCAATCAGACGCGATATCCCCACAAGGGATGCTTACGTCAAGCAACAACACTAAATTCAGAGACTGTCTTATATTCTTTTTTTTTTTTAATATATTTTTATATTTATTATTATTATTATTATTTTATATTTTTTATATTTTAAATTTCTTTTTAAATAATAAAGTTTAGCAATTTACGCTCCAGGAGCCCGGGTTACCTCTATTTTCTCTCTAATAAAGTTTTAATTTGAATTAATTTAAAGATATATTTTCAATAGTAAGTTAATAGCCTATAAATGAGTGTATATATAATATAAAAGCAAATACTTGAAAATATAGCTCATATGTTCGCGCTTGAACACAATTTTTGTATAAATATTTCTATAACTATTTTAATTCTCTTAGCACGAAACTTATTTAATTATTGAAAACCCATAATATCAAATAATATTTCAAATTACTGTTATTTAAAAATGGTTTTAATTTGTTTTTATCGTGAATTAATATAACTTTATGGAAGGGAAATGATAGAGTCGCGCCCTCGTAATACATTTAACACAATGTTTAACTCAATCTTTAAAAGATTTTTACAGCGCAAGTCTAGAAGAATTTCTGAAATAATATAAGTTTGGCATAAACTTTGGCAAAAATTTTAAAGCCACTACATTTGACCATTTGCCAAGATAAAGTAAAAGCTTAGTGGATGAATCTAGTTTTCTAAGCTTAACAGTTTTGGATTTTTACTCTCAAGTATAACGAGTTAATCTTAGGATTTTATGGATTCTATTTTAAAATTATATTCTAACAAATTGTTTGATCATAGAAATCTCTAAAGGAGAGTGTCTGGTGATTTTTGAACAGTGCCGGTTTGAGGATTGTATACGTTTGGGTCGATATTTCTTGCTGCCTTCCCATCCATGCTTTCTTTCACTCTATCTATTATCTTCCAAAAAAAAAATATTACAAATAATATTGTAAAATGGATGACAAGCTATCCGAGAGGCCAAGATACCAAAGTAAAGTTGGGGAAAGAGGGGTGAACTCCAATGTGAGAGGCACCAAAAACAGCATTCCAGCGTTGGGGGAGGACAACGGACAGTCTGGTCACATCTGCGGCAAGTAGAAGACGTGGGGATTTGTCTTCGGGCGTGTGAATGATCCTGCAAGACGGTGCCAAGAGAGCCTGACTTCGTAGCGGCTTACAAGGCGGTGCAGTCCAAGCTGGACGTGTTAATGTAGAGAGGAAGGTTTCACAAGAGTGACATCTTCGGCGCTAAGGATTCTTCTGACGGAGAAGTTGAAGGCAAGTCCCACTTATTGTACTCCTTCTGTTTAGTGCGACGTATAATAAAGCGCTAACTTTTGCTGCATCCTTACGAACTCACGTATGTATCTTTGTGCCATCCTGATCAGACAAAGAACACGAATAGCGTCTGGGTACGACGTAACAATATTTTGATATGATTGAGACCTAACATTGAAAATATTAAATATATAAGTAATAGAAAGTTTTATGTTATTATGCCTTCCCTCTATCAATTATTCTTATATAAGTGGCTGTTAATTGATGGTGATATTTTAAAGACTGTGTTGTAATTACCGTATAATCATATAGTAAGGTACTAAGGGCTTTAAGCTCGAAGTATTTTGTCATTTTAACACGTAGAGTTAATGCTAATAGTCATCTCTTTCAATATATTTTGTCATAGTTTCGTTTAATTCTTTTAGAAGATATTCCTTAAATAGAGTATTGTAGGACTATTTTTTCCTTCCAACCAATTCCAACAAGAAAACAAAATCTTATGAAAGTTTTATATGAGAAACCAAATTGAATCTCCTCTGAGAAGAAAAATGATTTTTTTTGTTAAATTAATCAAAATAAAATGGATCTATGTTTGAATTTTCAACTTTAATGACTTTTATTTAGAAAAAGAAGATTCGCAAATATAAAGAACTAATTTTTACACTTAGGATGTACTTTCAAAAAGAGAATTTTTCGAATTCAATAGTTAATACCGTATTTTTAAAGAATATTTCCACCCAAAAAAAGTCATCTGAATTGCTATACAATTTTTAAAGCTTTCTTTTTCAAAAGATTCAGGTATGTTTAAGAGCAAAAGTTACCATCATTGACATGAATATTTATAATCCAAAGCACTTATATAATGCTATAAATATAGGTCAAAATGTTGGTATCTCATTTGAATTCGTATATATTAACTATGAATGTAAACATGAATTCCATAATAATCAATACCTATCATATATTATTATTTTATTTGCGATGAAAATTATAAAAAGTAAATTCTATCCCAGTAAGTTGTTTCTTAAACCTACCTATACTCAGTCAGCTGGCGCTTTGGTTATCTTCATGAATAAGTACTTTAAAAATATATATATTTTAAGTAATTAAATGGCTATGTTAAAAAAAAATTGTTTACACATTAGAGATTCTATGAATATATTTTATTATGCAAAACAGATTTAATTGAAAATTAAATAACTCTTTTAAAACCTTTTTTAATGAATGCGCATAAGAAATACATGTGAAATACTGTATTTAAAAATTCAGAAAGAAAAAAAAGTTTCAGAATTCACTCCGACTCCAAGTTTTGGAATGTAAATGATGTGCGTGTATGCTGAGGTAATTATTGCCCTCTGGATCTTCGCCAGACGATGAAGGGCGATCCATTTAGCAAATCAGACGACAAACTTCGATCAGTGAACTTCTTCAAGAGGCCATCAAGTCATGTAAACTGCATCCAAGTGAGTTAAGTTTGACAGATTATCTTTTAACGCTAATCGTTTAAGATAGACAGACTAGTGGAAGTATGAAAGTTAGCATTTCTTTAGCTGGAATGTAGAGATATCGCTTCTCTCGAATGAAAGTTTACTCTTTTAAAATTGTGCAACCCAATACAATATACAGTTGTTCATATCTAGTTATATTTATATTATCTAGATGTTATTTTTGATACCTATTCAAATACACTGTATCATATGATATTTCACAGCCTCATAATAATTTTAATTCTCGATATGGGTATTTTTATTTTGTTTAAAAAATAGGCTATGAACTTGTCCATTCCATGTATATTTCATTTTTTTGAATATTTTAAACGATTATTTTAATATTTATTATATAAACATTGTTTGTAATTTTATAATGAATTCAATATTTCACATAATGTATTTTTATGATTCGAAAGCAAACACAAAATAACAGGTGCGGAGAAATAAATAAAAAGGGCAACTTTCAGAAATAATTTCGGCGTCTTCATTATAAGTTTATCCCAAAGAATGGATAACTGAATATGAGTGCAAACCTAGAAAATGTGGAAGTCAGCGAAGGAAATATCACAATGAAGATTGTAAAAGCCAGCGATGGTGGAATCAATAAAAACTATTATGAAAGCCAGCGATGGTGGAATCCCCAAGACCTATTGTGAAATCCAACGATGGTGGAATCCCCAAAACCTATTGTGAAATCCAGCGATTGTGGAATCCCTAAAACCTATTGTGAAAGCCAGCGATGGTGGAATCCCAAAAACCTATTGTGAAAGCCAGCGATGGTGGAATCCCCGAAACCTATTGTGAAAGCCAGCGATGTTGGCATAAATAAAACCTATTGTGAAAGCCAGCGATTTTGGCATAAATAAAACCTATTGTGAAAGCCAGCAATTGTGGCTCCCCCAAAACCAATTGTGAAAGCCAGCGATTGTGGCTCCCCCAAAACCTATTGTGGAAGCCAGCGATGGTGAAATCCCCAAAACAAATTGTGAAGCCAGCGATGGTGGCTCCCCCAAAACCAATTGTGAAGCCAGCGATGGTGGCATCCCCAAAACCAATTGTGAAACCAGCGATGGTAGAACCCTCAAAAACTATTGTGAAGCCAGCGATGGTGGCATCCCCAAAACCAATTGTGAAACCAGCGATGGTAGAACCCTCAAAAACTATTGTGAATCCAGCAATGGTGGCATACCCAAAAACTATTGTGAAGCCAGCGATGGTGAAATCAATAAAAACTATTGTGAAAGCCAGCGATGGTGGCTCCCCCAAAACCAATTGTGAAGCCAGCGATGGTGGCATCCCCAAAACCAATTGTAAAACCAGCGATGGTAGAACCCTCAAAAACTATTGTGAAAGCCAGCGATGGTGGCATCCCCAAAACTATTGTGAAAACCAGCGATGGTGGAATCCCCATTGTTAACGTCATTGTTAGGGATACCCAAAGATTTTTTAAGTCATCGTTGGGACATATAAAGATTGTTAACGTCAAGGTTGAGACGTCCAAAGATTGTTGAGGTCATTGTGGGGACATCCAAAGATTGTGGACTAAGTGATAAAGACATTCTCAACAATATCGTTAAAGACGGCCATGGAAGGACGATCAAATAGTGTAGAAGCAAATAAAAATGAAGACTAAATATATGTTATTTAAATAATGCACATCACATACATCATCAATCAAATCCTACTTACGCACAAAATACAAAATAGTTTGTAACAAAAATATATTATAGAGATACATGAAAGGCATCAAGCTTGACTTGGAATTTCTATGGATTTCGATTATATTTAGCTAAAACGTTCACTTTAAAGCTAAACATGAATGAATTGAAAATTTCAAATAAAGATATACATTATATTTTATTTTAAGTAATGATTTGGATTATACAAAGCGTCGTCTTTAAAAATCAAAAATTAATATTTAAAACTCAAAGCTTCATTTTCAAGCTATTTAGACATTATTTTAGAGAATAAAAAAGCATAAGACTGCCTTTTTAGCTCTTAAATAAAATGAATCAATGAAAGCATCCAGTGTGTTGATAATTACAATATATATTAATTGATAATTGTAGAGATAATTGTATATATAACGATATTCGGGATGTTTTAAATATTCTTTGAAATTCTATTTATTTATTTATTTATTTATCAACCAGGCGGGATAGAATATATTTGCGCCTAATACAGAGGAAACAAACAATTTAGAACTTAGAATTAAATATTTACATGTATTATTCTACAGAGTTCAAATATTTTAAATATAGAGAACAATATTATAAAATAAATTAAGCTTTCAGGGTTTAGTTTCTTGTGCAAATTTTTATTATCAAGCTTTCGGACTTGTCAGTCCTTCAACAGGATTATTACATTAACAACTTAATAATAAATACAATTTTTATATACACATTATAATATACATATTTTAAATACTTATAATATATTGAGAGAAAATATATTACATTATTTTAGTTTGAAATAATAGAGAACAATATATTTGTTTTCCACAAACACACATTTATTTAAAATGTATGAAGGAAGAACTGGATAATAACAAGGTACGCTAGCACTAACTCTATGTGGAAAGCCTCCAGAATCATATTGAAGGGATTAACAACAAGGAAGAAAATAGATATTGACTCTCCGCAAGCAAAAAAAAACATATAATCCCTTCAACAAAGCTCTTTCACCGTCATTAAATATTTCAGTAGCATAAAAAAGCAGCATTAGAACAGATATCTTGACCAAAACAAAACAATTTCCCGGGTGCTAGGGGGAAAAAAGCCCATCTCGCCATCTGAAATCCAATTTTAACAGCACGGAAGAATAAAAACAAAGTCCCGCCTCGTCGTTAGGATGTGACATCATTTAGGACAATTTCCTCTGGTATTGATTTCAACGCGGGAGTGGGTCGGTGCACTTAATTAAACCTTCACGGTCGTTCAGGATGAACTGGACCCTTGGGTGACAGTTTCCTATTGTCATATTGTCCTATCGCACTTCCTACCTCTCTCTCTCTCTCTCTTAATATCTATAACATTATTTAATTGCACAAGCCATTTTTCTCTTTTTCGTTAAATATCATTGTAGAACGAAGTTTGACAACTATACCGCAAATGTTTCTTTTGAACGAAAAATCGAAATTTATTTCAAGAAAAAATAACGATTATTTCTATCCTTAGAGATGAAGTATGAAAGGATGAATTGTGAAGAGTAATGATAAACGGAAAAATAAACATTTGCGGTATAGTTGTCAAACTTCGTTCTATACAATCATAAGCAGCATTAAATTGTATTTTAAATATCATTACCAAGAATGACCCTTCAAGTGTGTGTGCAGACTATACAAACAAAATAAACGATACAATAAATTGCAAAAATATAATGGATTAAACAAGCGAAATAAAGATTGTAAAGGAATTTGATTTAGCGCGAGTTTTCTTTTAAGGAGATTTCCCTATGCTGCGTAAAAGAAAAACAAGGAAATTTTAAAGAAGCCGTCCTCTTACCTATAAGTAGACTCGATAAATGACTGCATAGGTAAAGAGAGGTAGGGGATTGCTGTTGAGATTTACTGAAATAGTCCGAAGATGCTGATGCTAAACACTACCTGAACTTATCATGTCTTGTTGGAAAATTAGACCATCGGACGTCATCCTGTTTCCATACAACAGCTCAAGCAGCAGTAGTATGCCATAATAATGTATTTAGAGACTGATCTATCTATGTATCCGGAAATTTAGAAAGATTCATAATAGCAATTCGCCTTATGTTTTAATGGCAAAAGTCGTAAAATCCAGACCCTTTGCATTCGCTTTTTATAAATACTGGAAATCAGCTCAATCAAAATGTTTAGCACAGACACCGGATCCAACTCGATAATTGGTCGAGGTCAACACCCAATACTTGTATATAACTACGATGCTAATTTGTTATTTATTTATTTTGTCCTACCGGGAGAATCCTGTATGGCACGTGTGCCCAATAAATGCTATTGTTGTTGATTGAGAAAGATTCTTGGTGATCGTTTTTAAGGTAACTATGAAATTTAACTTTGATTTAAAATAATATTTATAAATCTATATATTAACCTGCATCGACCATGCTCTTTTGCAAATAATTCATAAATAAGCCATTTAAACATATTTACATATTGACGTTATTTTTCTCTTTTAAAAATAAATTGATACTCTTTAATGTCTACCCACACGTTCTAGTATTTCTTATAATCTAGATATGAATAATCACAACAGTTGTATGTTTAACACGCATGGATGTGTAGCAATTCTTTTACTATATTAATATCGATTTTTTTTAAATTCAACACAATGTAGTAAAATATTCTTTAGATTAAATAGATTTTGTATGTATATCTTGCAAAAAAATATATTTTCATCCCGTTATGTTGTCAAACATCTACAAATATAGACATCTTGGTGTTGAGATTGGATAGCCAACCAGCCATCACATCGACCTGCCCATTCTGTGGGAACCAACTCTGGCTGACCACCTGGGAGTGAATCTTCCCCGCAGTGGATACCTGGTATATATATCTACTGGGCCAATCTAAAATATATATCTTATATTCGGGGTGAGGAAATAAAAAAAGTAATTAATTATTAAGTAATGGTTAGATTGTCGAATGTAAATTTTACTTACAAAAAAAGAAGAATGAAATATCAATTATTAGCAAATATGCTTATTTAAAAAAAATTAACTATATAATATTATATTTTTGGCAAATTATTTTATTAAAAAAAAACACCTTTAACCAACCCAAAATAAAAAAAACAACAGATACAAATTATAATAATTTAAAAAAAAGCTTTTTTTTTGGTCAAATTAGAAAAAAATATTTATATATATTTTTAAAATAAATTGAATATAACATTTATATATTATAAAAATTATTTTCTGCTGTTTTTTGAATTTTGTTGAGATAAGCTTTTATTTGCTTGTAGAGGAATTATTGGTAATTTTCTTTGATCTTGGAATCGATGAGTATGTGATATTGCAGTCGTGGTATATCGTGAAATAATAAAACTGCTTAAATCATTATTTGCTAGTCTGTCTTAATAAAGCTTATAAAATACATAATCTGAGAAAGTATTGCCTGATTTAAGGCGTAAGAATAAGGAAAATGAAAGACTTATTTACATAATTACAAGAGGTTTGAGCCGGCCAACGGGAAACAACAACAATAGGTTTATATAGGGAAAGCCGCGACGTCTGGCGGTCAACTTAACAAAGTATTTTATTCTAGAAATTCTAATTTTAAAATGAAATAATATATTTATATAACCTATATATACCGACAGGAATATAGGTTCTATACGTAAAAACCTTTGAAAAATGTTCTACGAATATTTCGTCGTTTTTGAATATTTAATATGATAGAGCCTTTCGAAAAAGAAATTATTTTAACAATATAAGGTTTATAAAAACCTTAAAATTGATTCGACATTGAAGTAGTATACGTTTCAATATGTAACATATTTTTAGTTTAAATGAGAAAACTAACAATGTAGGTGAATAAAGATTTATTTTATATAATTGTAATAATGATAATATGCACCAGGAGCTTAATTTATTCTAATTTTTGAATATATATAATATTTTTGAAACGGTATAATAGGAGTATTTCATGTGGTAGAGAGCATTAAAAGGTCATATTCATAGTGATAATGCATTAATCCATAATCTTGAAATAATAGAAAGAGATTGCAATTACAAAATATAATTTAAAATTTTGCGAGAAGATTTTTCAATGATTTTCATCAATACATTATATCGTGTTAAATCGAATTTATACTGTTAGTTCCAAAGTTCAGCAGAAATGGTTAGGAATGTAAAATAAGATAGCTAGAAGACACGCAGTAGTTTTAAGATTCCTTATCCAAGACTATATAGCTAATTACCTATTTACTTATTGATGCTTTCTACCAGCATTTGCTGATTTTCTTCCTTGTATTCCGTGATAATTTTATGTAATATTAAATATCTTAATTGTTGTATCGCTAGATAAAGATTTAGCCAGGATGAAGTGTTGACAAGATTAGGTGTTGCTTCTATTAGGCCACAGAAATACACTAAAATAGATAGATCCTACTGACTGACTACTATCAAAATTGTACCGCTATATATCTACATATTCCTAAAGCAATAATTGAGTATGCAAAGAGATATTTGCATATCTACAAACATCCAAGCATGTAAAGCATTAATAAAATGCTTGTTTTTGTATCTCGCAACGTTGTTTGAAGTTTATATGTTAATATTTTATATTTATTCTTATTTTTTTTTAATTGATAGAAACATTTTTCTGGCAGATACATTCAATTTTTGATCATCATTTTGGTTATTATTGTTTTTTCTTCTTTGTTAGTTATCAAATCATTTGCAATTGTAGTTTATTTTTTGTTTTGTTGTGTTCCTTTTTAAAAAATAAAATATACAGAACGAATGTGTAATATTCAATTTAAGCATATGGAGCCAACATCGATTCATTTTTAAAACAAAGCAAAATCGTAAGCTTATACAACTTTCACTTTTTCATACAAACGTTTTTTTTTTCAAATATTTCAAGATGATAATATCTTCCAATCAACCTTACTGATGTGGATGAACTTAAAAAAATAATTAAATATGAGTGATTGAATATTAGATAATAATTGAATATTAATTAATTTATTTTTTTATTGTTTTTTGACCAAGAAAAGGTAAATTCATTCTGTCAAGAGATATGTAAATTTTGTTCGTTCAATTTTAATTTTAATTTTTAGATTTGCTTGGCTTGCATG
Source organism: Cordylochernes scorpioides (assembly GCA_030710605.1). Classification (NCBI taxonomy): domain Eukaryota; kingdom Metazoa; phylum Arthropoda; class Arachnida; order Pseudoscorpiones; family Chernetidae; genus Cordylochernes; species Cordylochernes scorpioides. The sequence continues at coordinate 53,211,977 of CP092867.1, forward strand.
TAAATATTCTTAAGGAAGAGAAATAAACTTTTTTTTCTTTTATAAGTGCAGACATCTTTTGTTTGATATAAATTTCTAGAAAATTATTTAAATAGCAAAATAACAATGGCGACGAGACTTTCGTTCGAACCTTATGTAATGAAAGAAGAACCTTTTGAAAATTATATTCAACGATTCAAACAGTACATTTTTGTGAATGAAATTGAAGGTAAGAAGATTGTTCCTTTTTTTATTATGTCTATTGGACCAAATAATTATGGTATTCTGAAAGAATTGATCTCACCTAGAGATGTTTGTGCATTAGAATTCGAAGAAATTGTTAGTGTTTTACTTACTCATTTTACACCTAAGCTAAATATCATTTTTGAAAGATATGAGTTCAGCCAATTGATTCAGGAACATGGCGAAAAAATAGAAGAATATGTTCTTAAATTAAAAAAACAAGCTAATAAATGTAATTTTGGCTTAAATATTGAAGAACACCTAATGGATAAATTCATTGCAGGAGTTTCTAATCAAGTTATTTTGAAAAGATTACTGCAAGAGCCTGAGCTCACTTTTAATATGGCAGTAAATATTGCTACCACAATAGAATCGGTAGATTGTAATGTGTTGAAAATGAAGTCTTATGCTGAAACTAAAGAAATAAACAAATTACATTCTAAATGCAAGCATTGTGGAAAGATGAATCATCATTCGGACAGATGTTTTTTTAGAAATTCTTTCTGCTATTCTTGTAAACAATTGGGACATATATCGACTGTTTGTCATTCAAAATCTAAGAATGGATATTTTCAACCAAGAAAGAGAGGAGTGTCTAGTGAAGCGTCTGCCCACGGAGAATCATTTTCGGGAAAGAATGGTGAGTCCATCAATAATATAGAATATCTGACTAATAAATTTGAGAGTATTTTGTATGTCTTCGACATAAAATTCTTAGCAGAAATTGACACTGGTGCGGCTTTAACAACTATGTCAAAAGATCTATTTTTAAAATATTTTGAACATGTTAAATTATTTCCGTCTAAATGTTATTTAACCGATTATCAAGGAAAGGGCATTTCCTCTATTGGAGAATGTAAAGTAAAAGTAAGATATAAAAATAAAATAGGCCATTTAAACTTAATAGTAACAAATATTGAAAATAATAAATTTCTCATAGGAAAAGACTGGATAGTATATTTTGATATGGTACAAATTAATGTCCAACAAAATAATAATTTTGATACTAATTTTATTTTTAATAAATATTATAAACTTTTCGAAGATATAGTCTTGCCAATAAAAGACATTTCCGTACACATTAATGTAAAAAATAATTTTGCACCAAAATTTTATAAATTTAGACCTGCTCCCTTTGCTATTAGAAATTTAATTGAAGAAGAACTATTATTTTTATTGAATAATGATATTATTGAAAATATAGTGGATAGCCCAATAGCTTCACCGCTAGTATGCGTCCCTAAGAAAAACGGCAAAATTAGAATTTGTGCAGACTTTAAGAGAACCTTAAATCCATTTATCGAAGATGTTAAATATCCGATACCGAACATCGATAATGTTTTACATTCTTTTTTTGGTAAAAGTATCTTTAGCAAAATTGATCTTTCAAGCGCATATCATCAGATACTTCTAGACGAGGAATCTCAAAAATTGACAGTTATTTCTACCCATAAAGGCCTTTTTAAATATAAAAGGCTGCCCTTCGGTATCAAGTCCGGAGCGACTATTTTCCAAAGAACTATGGACAATATTTTTTCCAGTCTTAAAAATGTAATAATATATTTAGACGATATTCTTATAGCATCGTCTGATGTAAATGAGCATATTTCAGATATTGAGACAGTCATGAATAAATTATCTGATTTTAATTTTTCAATTAATAAAGAAAAATCTTTGTTTTTTGTTGATGAAATCAATTATTTGGGACATAGAATAAATAAAAATGGAATCTATCCCCTTGAGGATAAATTGGACAGTATAAAAAAATGTCCTAAACCGAGTAACATTTCAGAATTGAAATCTTTCTTGGGCATGTTGTCATTCTACAGTAAATTCGTTAAAAATTTATGCATACATGCAAATCCTTTATTCTCTCTATTGAAAAAAAGTAATAATTGGAATTGGAAAAAAGAACATGATCAGGCTTTCGAAAAATGTAAAAATTCGATTAGTACAAAAACTTGTTTGACGCATTATTCGCAAGATTTACCTCTTTATGTTACTTGTGATGCATCAAATTATGGTATTGGAGGATATATTTCCCATATTGTAAACGGCATTGAGAAACCAATTACTTTTGTTTCAAGAACACTAAATGACACAGAAAAGAAATATTCCCAGATAGAAAAAGAAGGGTTATCAATATTCTTTACCTTAAACAGGCTAAAACAATTCCTTTACGGAAGAAAATTTATTATTAATACAGATCACAAACCATTACTAGCCATTTTTGGCGATAAAAATAATTTACCAGCCTTAGTGGCAAATAGATTACATAGATGGTCACTCTCAATATCAAATTTTAATTTTGAAATTAAATATACTAAGGGAACTGAAATACCTCTTGCGGATTTTCTTTCAAGATTTCCAAATCCTGAGAAAGGGGAGAAGGAAGAGTAAATAGGAGAAATATTATTAATAGAAAATTCGATATTAGATTACGTCTTGGTATCGTACAAAACCCAAGAAGATCCAACTCTTAGAAAACTATATAAATTAGTCAAGTACGATAAGTATGATGTTGACTCAGAGGTAGATATAAAACCTTATAATAGAATTAAAAACGAGATAACAATAGTAAGAAATTGCCTATTTTTCGGAAATAGAATGATCATCCCCGATTCCTTAAGAGAATATGTTTTGAAAATCATCCATGAAAATCATATTGGAGTAAATAAAATGAAAACTCTGGCCAGAAGGTCTGTCTATTGGCCGGGAATGGATGAGCAAATTGAGAAACTGTCTAAAAGCTGTAGCACTTGTATGGAAAACACATCAAAGCTGCCAAAACAGGAATTTACCGAGTGGACTCCACCAAACAAAGTTTGGAAGAGAATTCATCTTGACTATTTCTATTTTGCGGGAAAAACTTTTTTGATATTGGTGGATGCGCATTCTAATTGGATAGAATGTCAAATGGTTCCAAATACATCGGCGGGATTCTGCATAGACTTTTTGAGAGAATGTTTAGCGAGATATGGTATCCCGGAGGTGGCGGTAATGGATAATGGGCCCCCGTTTAGAAGTTATGAAATAAAGACATTTTTCGAAAGAAATGGCATACATGCGATGTTTAGCCCCGCTTACCATCCGGAGAGCAACGGACTAGCGGAAGTGTCTGTAAGAGAGATAAAAAAAGCTATGAAAAGAATTATTTCGGAGGAAAGAGAATTACCCCTTGAGTTTGCTTTGATTAAGGCTTTATATGCATATAGATTGAGTCCTTTGACTAGAACGGAAAAATCCCCTGCTGGAATATTTTTAAATCGCGAGATTAGAACGAAGATTTCCATGTTGAGCAAAAAATCAGTAAGAGTGGGGAGATTGAAAAATAAAAAACAGAACAATAGCTACAAAATAAATGATAGAGTAAGATACAGATGGATGGAAAGAGGAAAACCGAAATGGATGTTTGGGATTGTAAAGAGAATAGTGGGAAGCAACAGCTGTATGATAGAAACTGATGGAATAGAAAGGAAAGTACACACTAACTATATGAGGAGAAGTATGGAGAGAAAGGATGTTTCGTCATCAGAAGAAGGAATAAGCTACCCAAGGCCTCAGACGTCAAGTCCCCTGACTCCTGCTACAATAGTAGCAGAATCTACACCTGGACCACCGACTGAATCTACACCTTCCCGGAGATATCCACTACGAGAGAGGAGACCACCGGATAGATATGTACCTTAATGAGTATTGCTATCTTAAAAAAGGGGGAGTTGATGTGGATGAACTTAAAAAAATAATTAAATATGAGTGATTGAATATTAGATAATAATTGAATATTTTTTAATTTATTTATTTTTCTATTGTTTTTTGACCAAGAAAAGGTAAATTCATTCTGTCAAGAGATATGTAAATTTTGTTCGTTCAATTTTAATTTTAATTTTTAGTTTTGCTTGGCTTGCATGTAAATATTCTTAAGGAAGAGAAATAAACTTTTTTTTCTTTTATAAGTGCAGACATCTTTTGTTTGATATAAATTTCTAGAAAATTATTTAAATAGCAAAATAACACTTACAATCTAAATTTGTTTAATCAGTCAACAATTTGAGGTTTGACGTTCTCTACAAGCTTACAATATGTGGAGAATTGAAGGTAAAAAACTCAAGCTGCGGTTTACGAGGGCAGTATCAGTGAGTCCGTAGACTGGACCCCGGGGAGTCGTAAAAGAGATTTCGCTAAAAGAGATTTTCAAATTAAGTTTCCGCCGTATCAGACTGGGAAGTAAATTTGTAAAACCAAATTACCTCACTCCCCTTCTACCTATATTAATGTAAACTTGGAAAATATCAAATTTTAGAAAGGAAAATTAGAAAATATAAATATATGATCTTCCTAAAAAAAGTAATAATATATGAAATATATTTATTAAACATAAAATTTATTTTCACCTTACTGTATTCTCTATATTTATTTTTTTTTTACCATTATTCACATACACAAGGTATTTAATTTTAATCTAACTATATATAAAACCATTGTGTACAAATATGTATAGTACATCTATATTGGACTATCGAAGTTCCATATTTTCTAGTTTCAATGTGATTCTATATGTGTGTGTTCAATATCCGGAACGTCTTTCATTTATTTATTTGGACTATACACCTATCCCCCGATTTACACGGTAGACGCGTTCCTGAGAAAAACGTGTAAATCGGAGGACAGGTGTAGACAGAAATAAAAATAAAATGCATTGACAGGTTAAAATATGTAGTCAGCACATAAGCTCGGGATTCCTCGTGAGATATGTACACAGCGCATGTGTTCAATCACAGTAGCATTCAGTAGAGTGCGATAAAAACAAAAAAAAAAACTTATTTGGAAAACCGTGTAAAAGCGAAAACGTGTAAAACAAGTACCGTGTAAATCGGGGGATAGGTGTATATGTTTGTTGTTTATTTAAACAATACATGGGAATGTGAGAAGAATATCTGACAAACAGAATGATTAAATTAAACTCTTCGAATCAAAATAGCAAAATAAAACGGCGATTGAAGAGGAGCATCTTATACGAACTTTATTAGCAAGCTTTCGGACGTCCTTCTACAGGCCAAGTTAGTCATCGTAAAACCTGTAGAAGGACGAATGCGTCCGAAAGCTTGCTAATAAAGTCTTCAAGGCTTCAATCGCCGTTTTATTTTGCTAAACAGAATATTTATTGAAATTAATTCAGGCCACAGAAGTGTGACTTCACTTCTATAATTTCATCATATCTTCAGTCAGCCAAATACAGTAGAACTTGGATAATTTGAACATCTCAATTCGAAAACATCGTTAATTCAAATATTTATCTTGGTCTCTAGACTTTTAAACTTTTTATTCAAAACGTTTTAATTCTAATTTTTGGATAATTCGAATTTTTTTGGTCCCTTTGGCCTCGAATTATCCAAGTTTGACGGTATTTCTATATATATCACATACACACAAAGCGAGCTTATTATTTTATTATCAAGTTTTATATGCTTATTATATATTCTATCATCCTAATATTTTTTTATCATTATGAAATCCTATTCTTCTATTATATCATAGAAAATATTTCAAGTAAATATATCCTTCGATATTCAATTATATTAATCTAACATCTCTTTATTATCAGCCGCATAGTTTATTCAGGTCTGTTGGGAAGTTCAATGATAATTGCCAGCGTTTTCTATCTTTATATAAGGTTGTTCCAAAATTCCGTGTATTTCTTATTACATAACGAATAACATTATTAGAGCGAATACACAATAATACATAATACAATTACTTTATACATAATAAAAAGACATTATACATAGCAGCGAATAATGTTGGTATTTCAATTTTTTGCAAGTGTTTACGAACTTTTGAGACAGCCTTGTATTTTTGCTTTGGGTCTTTAATAGATCAATCCATAAATTTCTTGTTATTATATCCAGTTTGTTCTTAGTTTCCATCTCTTTCTGATATTACCAATAAAAAGGATAGAGAAAACTTCATAGTATCGTACCTGCTATCTTATATATAATATAGCATCTCCATATTAATGTTCTGAGCTAGAGAAACATTGCATGCTGATTAAAGCGCGAATAAAACGGACACTTACCACTATAGATATATCAAGCAAATATTATTAGCAGTAATAAGAAAAAGGTAAATTATAAAATAGCATATACATCATTAAAATAGTTATCTTTTCCCTTCTTATATCGAAGAAGCGACCTTATGGCAAGCGGCAGAGTCAATTTTTCCTCCCCTAAAATATGATTACATGTTGGGCCCAACAAATTTGCGAGAAGATTAACAACAAAATGGGGAGGCCAGCCAATCTCCGGTCTCCTTCTGTTTTTACCCAATTTGCATCCCCACAAATTTGCATACAGAATCGTGATATTTGAACGACTGGGTTATTAAATAATGGCCAGGATTAAACTCGCTTCATTTCATTCGCAACAGTTCCCCACCGCTTGAATATTCTTCTCAACCTTTATTTTAAAATTTAAATATTGATGGTTTGAGATAAAATTTACAGAAATGCTTATATAAAATCGATATAAATATATGTCTGTTGAATTCGTTCTTCATATAAATTGAATATGAGGAATAATTTTATTCGTTTTTAAAATGAAGATATTTTTCAACGTATTTTTCGAGTTGAATAAATAGGACTCTTTTACTATAATCGTTCTAGATAGAAATACAGTGATGTAAAATATTATAAAGTACTATGTATATAATCAGTTCTGATTTATATCAGCGTTGCAGTAGTTTGTTCTTTAGAGAGCGCTATTGTTTTTAATTGGATTTAAGACATAAAGAATGTACTCGAAGAACAATCCACAATGAATGCAGTTTGGAATCAACACTTTAAGCTTTTTTCAATATATATTTATCAAAAAGTATAAAGATAAATATTATTTTTCAGCAAAATATTTATCTCTCTCATTTAAATATTTGAGAATACTCTATTGGAGCCCAAAGTGCGCAGCAATGTCAAAGTGATGCTGACTGCCGGTGTGGTACACCACGACACCACAGGGTCGAACAATCACCAAAGAGTACTACAGGTATGTCTTCTGTCGCCTACGTGATGCTTTTTGGCGCAAGAGACCTCAGTTGTGGTCAACGGGCAATTGCCGCCTCGATCACAATGCTCCAACACATTCCTCGCACTTGATTCAGACTTTTTTTGGCGGAAAACGAGACTCCTGATATGGCTCTCTACAACTTCTGGCTGTACTCCAAGCTTAAGAAGTCATTGAAAGGAAAGAGATTTCAGACAAGAGAGGAGATTATGACTGTGACAACAGCTAAGCTAAACACCATTCCGAAAGAGGCTTTCTTGGAATTATTCCAACAATTACTCTGGGAGGAGTATGTGGAATCCCAAGGAGTCTACTTTAAGGATGATTATATTTCCAGTACTCAATGTATGCCTGTTTTTCTCCCTTCCAAGGCCAGGTACTCTATAATAGACCTCGTACATATATAAAAATTTATATTGGTGACTTCCATCGCAGGAAAAACTCCGCCACCGATGGAGTTCGAGATGGTTGTCTAGCCACATTTGTTGTCTTCATTGCCTCAGGATGGAGGCTGAACAGCTAAGCCTAGAGATCCAGAAGTATGTCCCAGAAGACAAACACCTCCTAAAGAGAGAGAGAGGTAATTTTATCGAAAAGAATTTGATTTAGAACTCGTGACTAAATTTTGTAATCAAGTTATATATATAAATGAACAAATAGTTTTTAAACTCGCTACAATATAGTGAATTTAGCAATGAAATTCATATCCATATAACTGAAATTGGTTCTTTAAAAATAACGAATTGTTCTCACCTTCTCAACAATGGAATTTAAGTCTATTCCTTGATTTTTTTCTCAAAATATTTTAAAATATATTCAAATGTATGAAAAAACAATAGAAAAAATAAAAGATAAGTGGGTCAAGTGTTGATATTAAAAATAAAGAAGGCATATCCTGACCACGAGCACATGTGCTTTTTAGATGGCAGAGCGCCATAAATTTTATTTCTAAATATATATAAAAGTAAAATATCGTTAAAATATTCAAGCTACACAAATATTGAAATATTTTAAAATATATTATTTATTATTATCGCCTGCTGTGTGTGAAGTTTGAAGTATTCTAAACTTCTCTATTTTCATTTTACTGTTTTTTTCATTAGAAATTTTACTTTTTTTTAATTCTAAAATAAATTTAACGGCATTATAATTTTGAATATTAATTTATAAAAAGAAGATCTTTCAGATTATTTTCCTTTTTCTGATCCAAAAACACATTAGCACCGAATTAACACTATTATCCAATCTTTCAAAACGTTTATAGATATTGTGATATTTCCATAAGTTAGATGGATAATATATAATTTTTACATATTCGATTTTTAATAGAAGCATCGAAGGGTTGGTAAAACGGAAGCGTTTGTAATAAAAGAAGACAAAACACAAGGTAATAAGACCAAATCCAAATGATTAAATAGTGTGTGACGTTTCGGTAACAGCGTTGTTACCATCTTCACTAGGATTTGGTCTTATTACCTTGTGTTTATAATCTATAATCCAAATTGTGCCTTATCATAAAAGAAGTCCCTTATCCTTTGAGACTTGTTGTTGATTCTGATATTCGATATCTCTTTATAAAATTTACATATAGGGTTATTATAAGTTTAGAGAATTGTGTAAAAGGAGATTATAGTTTTATGAGGTTTATATATAAATGGGAAGGTATCGTTCAAGCATATATGTATGTTTATTGATTGAATACGGATTTTGTGGTAGATTGCTTCTATTATTAGGTTTTATGCTTTTCTTGCTATGCTGGAATGCTGGATTATAGATAATTTTAAATATTGTTGATGTTTTGTATATTCTTGATGCTGGAATAGTTGGACACAGATGTGTGTTTTTAAAATATGATACACAATAGTTTTGATTTTCAATTCGGATTTCCAAGAATGTGGAAATATTCTGTATGTATACATTATATATGTCTATACATGTGTGTAAAGTATGTAGGTAATACGGATTTTAGATTGGGATTTTTCATGGAGAATATTTATTTATTAAAAATAAGGCCACCTCTCCCGTGAAAATAGACGCAAAAATTAGATGCCATCTATTGGACCGTCTACACCTACAAGCGGACTCAGGTCGGTGACAAAGC
>CP092867.1:53221454-53262564 GCA_030710605.1 Cordylochernes scorpioides
TATTGAGGACCTCTCGTCCTATACAGGATTCGCCAATTTACAGAGTAATTGAAGAGAAGAGAACTAAGAATACAGAGAGAAACCTATATGTAGAAGGTATAGTATAGTATTTTCTACACTGTGACTATATACAACAGCAGCAACAAGCCTTTTACTGGAATCAAAGTCCTATACAGGATTCGTCATTCTAATCCTGACAAAGATTATTTACATATAATTATTTACATCAATTAAATTAATTGAGGAAAATACTAACAACTTTTCGAGTTTTTTTTTTGCGTTATGTACTTTTATTCTTATATTCAATGGGTAGCCACTATTTTTTTAACAAAAAAGTATCATTTTTTGATTCCTTATTTAAAATATAGTTTAAAGTAAGAAAATAATTTTCATCTCCTGATCGTACAACCTAAAGTTGCTGTCGGGTACGCAGTCTGTTGGAATAAATATCAACTAATCTTTGATTTTTAATATATAATATATAATGAAGTAGGAAATATAAGATAGATATGCAAAAAACTTGATTTATATAGTACAGTTTTAACACAGTTTAAAACAAGTAAGTATTTAATATTCGAAATTGTACATTGGGGATTGTAACCAAGAAAAGAATTTTTTTAAATGACTTTCAAATATATAAACAAGGCTCTGGTTGAACGAAAATGTTTATTATTCTGAATTTTGTCTGGCTAACTAAATATTACGAAAAGAAAGAAGACATCTCCTTATCGGGCAAATGAAAGTTGCTGATGGCTTGCGCCAACTATGGCATCAGCAATTTTCAGTTTCCCGATAAGGAGATGTATTCTTTCTTTTCTTAATACATGAACCTTATCCCAGTACAATATCACATTTGTACTATTTTTCAGTTTTTTAAACTATATATTTTTTCTATATAAACATATAAATAATGTTTACATGTATCTCCCTTTAATCCTAAATATCATATCCTTGTTTATAAAGAAGGGAATAGATTTTTGCTTTAGTGGATTGAATACCTAGAGCCATAGAACTCTCTGTACCACGTTGAGAAGAGTTAACAGCACGATATGTATAAATGGTGGCATTTTTCAGCTGAATTCTTATAATAAATAGAAAAAGAAAATCACCAAAGATGAGTTTCCTATATTCAGAGAGCGGGGAATATATTCATGAGCTTCACATATTTGATTAAACCTAAGATACTTTCTCCATTTTGCCAATGCCAATGATTTGCGGCGTATTAGATTCATATAACGGTTGACTTTCATATTCATTGCTGAAAATTTGATTTAAACATATTAAGATATATCGACTTAAAATCCTTCGACAATTAGTATAAAAAGAAAAATAAAATCAGCCAGAATGAGCTTCTAATATAAGATACTCATCTTTGGTGATTTTATTTTTCTTTTTCTAATAATTTTCGAAGGATTTTAAGTTTATATAAAAGGGAGTACCTGGATCTGTAAAGATAATAAAGAAACAATTATTTATCAAAATATTTCAAGACATTGCTCCCTCTTTATCAATTTATAATATTCCATAGTGAACTAAATTGATAAAGAGGGAGCAATCTCTAGAAATATTTTGAGAAAAAAAATTGTTTTTTTTTCTTTACTGATCCAGATACTCCGTTTTATATAAACTTAATTTATGGGTCGTCTTTTGACTCGAAGGATTTTAATTTGATATATAATAAAAAATGTCAACGTACAGCTGGCATTCATTCTGATAGATGTCGCTCTGTCATTAACAACCTTTATAAAAATGATCATTAGAGTATGGAAAAACAACACGTTACAAGATAGGAATGAAAGAGGAAAATAATTATAATTATATAATAATAATTATACAAAATATAACTTTATATGACAGTTTACTGAAGTTATACAATAGGAAATATCACAATTCAAATGACTAGCAAAATTGAGGAAAATACAACAACAACAACAAAAGCCTTTATTGAGGACCTCTCGTCCTATACAGGATTCGCCAATTTACAGAGTAATTGAAGAGAAGAGAACTAAGAATACAGAGAGAAACCTATATGTAGAAGGTATAGTATAGTATTTTCTACACACTGTGACTATATACAACAGAAGCAACAAGTCTTTTACTGGAATCAAAGTCCCATACAGTATTCGTCATTCTAATCCTGACAAAGATTATTTACATATAATTATTTACATCAATTAAATTAATTGAGGAAAATACTAACAACTTTTCGAGTTTTTTTTTGCGTTATGTACTTTTATTCTTATATTCATTGGGTAGCCACTATTATTTTTAATTAAAAGTATCATTTTTTGATTCCTTATTTAAAATATAGTTTAAAGTAAGAAAATAATTTTCATCTCCTGATCGTACAACCTAAAGTTGCTGTCGGGTACGCAGTCTGTTGGAATAAATATCAACTAATCTTTGATTTTTAATTATTCCAGAATTGGCCAAATATCAGCAACTTCTATCTGCACGATCATGAGTTACATTTTTTTTAAATTATCCACCTGATCCCTTAGTACAATTTCACTTTTGTGCTAATTTTCATAGTAAAAAGTGTTTATTAAATCATCTATGTGTTTGGTATATTTTCTTGTTTATATACGTACTATAACTAGCCGAATGACCCGGGCAACGCCCGAGTTTTACCCGATTAAATTATTTTATTTAAATACTATTCGTTACAATTATAAATTGGCGCCGTGGATGTCATTCTTGTATAATATATAAATGAGTTTTAAAAATTCTCAAAAAATAAAATGCATCGGCCGAGAATCGAACCCGGGCCGCCCGCGTGGCAGGCGAGCATTCTACCACTGAACCACCGATGGTTATGAGAAATGGCCATATTTGGGTATTTATTCCCTTCACAAAGCAAACGGTGACAGAATTAAGAATTGTTGCTTGATTATGACGCTGATAACTGTATATATTAATATATGCCTTAGCGTATGTAGGTGTTTGAAAACGGAGAAATTCATTCTTTATTTCTTAAATTAATTAATTGTTTTTACTCTTCCAATAGTTTGTGTATCCATACATCAAACTATTTTAGATAACAAAATTATCTTAAGAATTCGATTCGCTGAATATTTCACGTTCTTATACGATAGGTGTGTGTGTGTTTCAGCTATAATAGCTCTTAATTTTAAAAAAAGAATAGCGATAAAAATTTGCTCCAATATCAGCGATGAAGCTAAGACATTGTTGATAGTATTCACCTTTCTCAAATGTAAAAGTATATGAAGGATCTCTCAGAGGATGTAGTCAACTTGAGTTCGTAAATCACAACTAGATTCCAATATATAAACCTTCTCCAATGTGGATTTCTGATTTATTTCCATATATCGACTGTGGCCACTCAATTTAGAAATCCTTTCTAGAGAAATCTCTTTTATGGCTCTCTGGAGATCCCGTAAACCTTGACCCGATCTCCTTTATTGCCATGTCAATTATATGCGTGGGGCATTCAATATCCCAATCTTCTAGGAAGGACTTTGTGTATTCCGTATTCTCATAAAAAAATACAAAAGGATAAACATCCATTCTCCATAAAAGTGCTTAAATATTTTTTTTAAATAAACATATTTGAGGATTCTTATCAAAGAAAAAAGAACAAAAGATATCAACATATTCATAATAATATCTCTCTTCGATTTTTTTCTGTTTTTTTTTTTTCAAATATATATATATATTAAAATCAAAAAGGCATATCCTAACCACGTTCACATGAACTTTCAGATGGCAGAGCGCCATTTAGTGGAACAGAAATCAACTAAACGTTGTTTAGTCTGTTCCCTGATAAATTTGGTCAACCCATTTTATTGATAAATCAAGAAAGGTCAACCACGAACGCGTTTCTGTCTGTTGGCGCTCGTTAGCGTGGTGCAGACTCTACCACTACGACCAAAATTATTTTGGTCCCAAGTCCCAATTTTGGATCAAAATCAAGAAATGGGTATTTAAGGCCAAACTTACGTAAATATTTTTTATTTTAATAACAAGCACCTGACCTTTTTATTATTTTTTTCTTTACATATAAATATAATCAAATTTTTTGCACATAACGGTAAAGATCACATAAAGAATTTAAAGAAATTCTAAACGGTCAATTTACAAGGTGTAATCTATACAGAGAACTCCCACAGTATTTACAGCGAGGTCATAGGTCGTAGAGGCAAAAAAAAAAGGATCTGTTTATGTTTGTAAATAGTAAGGACTCGTATTTTAAATTTAGAAAATTCTGTAAATATATCTATGATTTTCTCTCTTGGTTAAAAAAACCTTAATTATTACCTATTTGTATATATGTATTTTTTGGTTTGTTTATTTTGTTGGTTGTGATGTAAAATCAAGAATGATTTTAATGTCCTCTTTCTTATCTTTTCAAATCTTGTAATTATTATTTTTTTTAAATGTAATATAGTATCTGAATTTAGTGTTGTTATTGACGCAAGCATCCCTTGTAGGGATATCGCGTCTGATTTGATAAATAAATAAATAAATAAGGTAATTTTCTATGCAAATACAATGTATTTTTTCTAGAAAGTGTTCTTTTAAAAATAAACTGTTGTGGGAATTGCGTAAAAGTCGATTATCATGAGATTTTGTATCAAGTACATCACAGAATTAAGATCCTAGCGTCTTAGATCTTTACATTCTAAACCCGACTTAAATATTGCTCAAATCTACAGGGTGATCCAAAAGTCCCGCACTATTTTAAAAATTAATAACTCAGCGAATATTTGCGCTAGAGCAATGCGGTAAACACCATTGTGTTCAGGATGCAATGGGATTTTTTATGGCAAATAATGAAAATTTCGAAATTGATTTTAGTTACAATTTTATTCGCCAGATGGCGCTCTACCAGAATCAGAGATTCAGCGGCCAAATTGTTTGATAAATTGAAAAATATAACTGATCGGCATGTATTTTTCCTTTTTGAATACCAGGAAAGATCCCTAATAATATCAAATAACAAATTAATAAAACACCACTTCGCCAAAAGTATGAAGAATTGGTTAACTATTTTCAAATACAATCAGAGATATGTAAAATAGGTAAATGCAAATTAAAACATGTAGCAAAAAGAAAATTGATATTTTAGATACGGTTTGTTTCCGAAGATAATAAATTTCTAATATTTTTAATTCAACTCTCACTCAGTATCGATTATATTTATTTTAATTCATTTGAAAAATATGTATCTATCTCTGATAATTTATTTTACTCTGGAATGCCGTTGTTGTTGTCGTGTCCAATAAAGAGCCTCAGATGTATCCATGTATCTCCATCACAGCAGCAGCAATGTCCACTATCTTAGGTGTGTAAAGCTGCTGCTCAGGGTCTATGTCTAATTTTTGCAAGGCTGCGGCCATTGCTGGCTATAAGAATATGTGGGTAGGTGTAAGTTCCACACCAGGACAATTGTTGCATGCCCTATAGGTTCTTGTGCCATCTGGATGTATTGTCATTCCTTTATAGTGTTTTGTTATAAGTCTTGTTATAGTTTTTGTCATTTTTCTCTCAGAGTTTATTTCGCATTTTGATCTTTTCTTATTTTTTCGTTTAATTATCTTCTATTTTGACAAAGAATCAGCGTCAAATAATGACATTTGTTCTTTCCTTTGGCTAAACTTTCTGGCTTCCTTTGCCAATTCGAATGCCATTTCATTACCCCTGATCCCAGCATGGGCAGGGATTCATTGTAGAATGCAGTTATTCTCCAATGGTTCCAGTTGGGTAAGTAACGAGTGTATTTTCTGTGTGATTTTAGTATTGCCCTTCTGAATTTCTTCTAGAGCGGATATGGAGTCGCTGTATATTAAAATTCCTTCTGCTTGATGCAGGGATGGTTTGTTAAGGCATACATCAAGGGCTTTCGAGATAGCTGTCAGTTCACAAGTGAAGTTTGACGAAATCTGTCCTGCTCCTTCTTTGATTTTGATGTTTGTTCCATCTTGCAGTATTATGTTAATTCCGGCCCCTCCATTACTCAGGGTAAGGTCTGAAGATCCATCTGTATATGCTGTTGAAGGGCGTGGCCTAGCAATTTTAATCAAGAATTTGTACTATGAGGACATAGCCGTTAATATTACAAACACATTAGACCTCGAAGCCCAAGGTATCAAAGTCTACCTCAATCAAAACAAAGCCATCCACATATACAATATGCCATTCCTGATCCAGGTGGAGCTGGAGACTAAGTGCGTAGACCGGATATTTGACCTGTTCAAAGAGCAGAACTATCAACAGGCCTTGGGGCCCCTACTCAAGAAGGGGCTAGATATTGACAACCTCTCACATTCGATCGTGTGGCTCAAGAGTAGGGAGTACCTCCTCAAGTCTCTCAGATCTAGACCCAGACACAAAGCCACTCTCGCCGAGTTTCTCGGCACTGTCGCCGAACATGCTCACGATGACCACCCCTTAATTCAAAGGGGAATATACGAGCTCAGGCTGGCTCTGCGCTCCTAACAGAATCAAGTCTATTGTAAATTTTTGTAGTTTCTCCCATTGACTTTGGGTGTAATCATTGACTAAAAGTCAATAAAATTATTTAATTGTCAAAATTGTCATATACAATATGTATCACCCTCCAAACAATACATTTATTGACGATGGAACAATGGCTCAATTTCTTACAGACAACACTATTATTGTAGGTGACCTTAATGCCAAACATCAACTATGGGGATGTTCTACGCCAAACCCAAGAGGCAAAATACTATCAAACATATTTGACGACAATGCCTTCATGTGCTTAAATGATGGGAATCCTACCCATCATTCCTACAAGCTATAATACTGCACAAGCCCTTGATATAAGTTTTTACTATCCTGACATTTTCCACAAATGCAAATAGAAAATATTTAAAAGTTTTGGAAGTGATCATTTGCCTAATTTGATAGAAATTAGCACCAAGACCAAAACTAGCTCAATTAAGAAAAATTCTGGAACTTCAAAAAGGCTAATATGATATCTTTCGAAAACACCATTATTAAAGCAGCTAAAGTTTCAATACCAAGAGGTAATATTAAGAAATGGATTCCAAATTATACACAGCAGGCAAAAAATATTCAAAGACTTATAACTAAATGAACTACAAAAAAGTGCACCCAAAACCAAAAATATTGTAGAACTGAACTGAACATTGTGATTGCAAAAATAAAAAAAAGATTATGCGTAAATGTGAAAAGGGAAAAATGGAAACAAACTTGTGAAAACCTGAACCCAAGAAAATTAAATACAAAACTTTGGAATTGGGCAAAACAAATTGACAGAGTCCAGCCACAAACTGAAAACACAAATATGATTAAGAATACAGAAGGTACACCAGCAACTAATGACAAAATTGCTGCCAATCTTTTAGGTAATTCATATCAAATAAGTAGTAAAATCAAGGTTGAAAAAAGGCCCGAAAGATTATTCATGACTGTAAAAAATGTCACCAGCACTCATAATATTTTCCATGAAAAAAATCAATATGAAAGAGCTAGCTTATGCATTAGAAAACACTGACCTAAACAAGACTCCTGGGCCAGATGGAATCCATGGCCGAATGATATCAAACTTGGGCAAAATTGGCAAAGAAAGACTTCTTAATATTTTCAATAACTCCTGGAAAACTGGAAAATTGCCTCAAGACTGTAAAAATGCAATAATAATTCCCATTAAAAAACTTGACAAATCTGCTGATGACCCAAAAAACTACCGACCTATCTCCCTAACAAATATTTGCTGCAAATTAATGGAAAAAATTATACTCAGACGACTCACCTACCACCCCGACACAAGAAATCTTTTACCAGAAGAACAATATGGATTTAGGAAAGGACATGGGACAATAGACCAACTGTTATTTTTCACACAAAAAGCAAAAGATGCACAAAACGAAAAACCAACTAACCACACCATAGCTGCTTTTTAGACCTTACACAAGCTTTTGATAAGGTATGGAAAAACAAGTTAATTACAAAATTATACAAACATTTCAAAATTGATGGAAAAGCTATCACTTGGATAAATAATTCTCTTAAAAATATATAAATCAGGATCAAATACACTGGTGTCCAAAAAATAAGAAACTTAACCAATATTGAAATTTCTCAAAAGCTAATTTATTAACAAATATAAAATTTAGTATACAAATAGTTTAAACTATGGAGAATTTGACTAGCTATATGAAAATTTAAAAAAATATTTGAAATTATGAAATATGCAAATTATTACCAACATACCCAAAGCTAAGGTTCCAGATCTTAAAGAAATAAGATATCAATAGGGAGTATGATCACCTCTAACAGCTATCAAGGTCTCACAGCGAGCCCTCATACTGTTTACCAGGCTTTGGAGGAGGTCCAGGGGTAGTAAACCCCACTCCTCCAATAGAGCAGTTCTTAGCTCAACGAGGGTTCTGAGAGAGGGGTGACGAGCTCCAATACGCCTCCCTAGAGCATCCCACACATGCTCTATTGGATTCAGTTCCGGAGATCTGGCTGGCCAATCCATCCTTCGAATATTCTCACTCTGGAGATATTCATTGACTAGCCTAGCCCTATGCGGACGAGCATTATCGTCCATTAAAATAAAATTGTGACCAATTTGATCTCTATAAGGTCTTAGATAGGGCTCAAGGATCTCGTCCCTGTACCTTTGGGCAGTTAAAGTGCCCCCAGAAAAATGTGGAGGGGTGTGCGTCTGCTAGAACTGATGCCAGCCCAGACTAAGAGACTGCCCCCTCTAAAACTGTCGATTTCCCTGATGTTACTGGGATGATAGCGGGTTCCAGGCTCCCTCCAGATGAAAACTCGTCGAGAATCTGTGTTTAAACTAAATCTTGACTCGTCACTGAAGAGAACATTGGCCCACTGTTCATGAGTCCAGGCGTGATGTTCCAAGCACCAATTCAAGCGGGCTCTCCTGTGATCAGAGGTTAAAGGGATACAGACCATTGGTCGTCTTGCATAAAGAGCACCTTCGTGAAGCCTTCGGTAAACAGTTTGTCTTGAAATTCTCGTTCCAGTAGCACTTGAGAGTTCATTAAAGAGTTAAATAGCTGTCATCTCCCTATGGCCCTTGGCAGTTACGACCAGATAACGGTCTTCAGAGGTAGCTGTTTTTCTTTTTCTACCAGAACCTTCTTTTCTTTTGATGGTTCTTTTCTCAATGAACTGTTTCCATATTTTGCTGACCACAGATTTATTCACATTTAGCCATTTTGCTACTTCAACTTGTGATTGCCCTGCCTTCATTCTTCCAACAGCTCTCCATTTTAAATCATCTGCTGAAATTTTTCGTAAACTCATAATTAACTAAGGATTAAATAAAATTATAATTAGACAATTCTTAGATGGGGTAAACGACACGCCAAATAGCACACTTATAAAGACAAGCAAAAATTGGCATATTTTCAATTTTACCGAATCGAATGGTTGCGATAAATAAATTATACGACTTAAAATACCTAATTAAATTACTTTTTAGCTTTTAGCGTTGTATATTTTAAAACATATCATTAAACACAAAAGTTTCTTATTTTTTGGACACCAGTGTATAATGGCACTCTATCTAAAACTTTCAAATTGTACCAAGGATTACCACAAGGATCAGTCCTTAGCCCAACTCTCTTCACCCTATTTATTGCAGGCATATAAAAATAAATTTCACATAAAACCAATATTGACTTTTCGCTGATGACATTATTTTATGGAGCAGCAGCACTAACTGGAAAAAAGCTGAAAGAGATTTAACAAGACTCTTCTCCACCTAGAAAAATTTGCTAATAAACATAAGTTAGAATTTAACCCCCAAAAATCTGAAACCTGTCTTTTTACTACCGATAAGAAACTATACAAAATAAGACCAAATATTATTCTGAAAGAACAACAATTGCAATATAATAAACATCCTAAATATCTCGGCTACACCCTGGATCCAGAAATCAACTCCAGTAAGCATATTGAAGGAGTTGTTAGAAAAGGAAGAGACCGATTAAAAATCTTGAAATATATTTCAGGAAGAGTGGGGAGCTGAAGCAACAACAATAAAAATAACTTACACATCTCTAATGAGACCTATCCTGGAATATGGATATCAAATCTATGGTACAGCATCTGAAACAAATCTAAAATCACTGGAAAGGATACAATTAAGTGCAGCTATAATTATTACAGGTCTTCGAAAACCCTGCCCTAATGATATTGTACTTTACGAGGCAGACATTATGCCCTTAAAGAATAGAATAAGCTACAATCTGCCAAAATATATAAACAAAATCAAGAGTTATGAAAACAAACACAGAACTTTCAATTACATACTTAATTGGGAATCCAATCTAAGACTCAAAAAAGAAGGCCCTCTCCACCTGGCCAAAAGAAATGGATTTTTAAAATATAAAGTGGAAAAATATTATTCAGCTGAAAAAAATATCTCCATATGAACCACTAACAAAATGTTATTTTTAATGCCACTTTAAATGGAACCACCAACAGACAATACCAAAATCCAGAATACACAAAACAATTATCATTAGAAATAATTAATAAAATTCCTAAAAATGCAATAACTATCTATACCGATGGTAGCAGAGATGAGTTGGGACACACTGGCAGTGGCTCTCTCATTAAAACCACAAATGGCATTGAGAAAATAAACAGAAGAAACCCAGAATTTTGCTCAGTCTTCAGATCAGAACTTATAGCCATCTATGAAGTCTTAAAATCCATCAGAAACATTAAACATCACGATATATGGATTCTTACTGATAGTAGAAGTGCCATACAACACTTGAGTCACACAGGGGAATTTAGAGACAAAGTAAGCAGGAACATAATTGGTTATCTCCAAAAACTCTCAATACCTCAAAAATTCACCTTCAATGGATACTCTTACATGTTAGCATTGAAGGCAATGAAGCTGCTGATGCGCTAGCGAAAAAAGGCACAAAAGAACCCTTGCTACAGAAAAATAAACTTACTTTTAAAGAAATAGAAACAGTAGCCAAAATAAACAAGAACTGGAGGATCCCACCTAAGCACAGTTGGTATACCCTAGAAGCAGATGGCCACCCAGACCTTTCGGTCCACAAGCCGGCATGCGAAGCATGCCTTCGCTGCTATTCTGTTCAACTCATAAGCCAAGTAACGGTATCCAAGCTAGTGATTGGACATTGTACCTTGAAACACCACCTCCCAGACAACGTGTCTGGAAGGATTTCTATACCGGTGGCCTTTAATCACAGCAAAATAGGAAACTATCTACTGTGTCCAGCAGGGACCGCGGGCAGGCAGACCCCGGTCGACTCTGTTCACTCACAGCTGAGGAAAAGCTCAGCTGCCACGTCGTGGGCTTTCTCAAGAAGCTTGCTGTGATTTCTCAGCAGCTCACTCTCGATCGCGCCCCTCGCCCTCCTTCTCTCTTCCTGCACACCCACTACCCTTGGACAATCCAAGACGTAGTGGCGTACATTCACATCCCTTTCTCCACAGACGCAATCAGGATTGCTCTTGATTTCAAATCTGTTGAGACTTGGGGAAGAGCCCATGTCCCGAACTACCCTAATGAGTTTGTGGGACATTATCTTACAGAGGTACTTGGGTGTTGTTACCCCATTGAATAACTCTCTTCCCTTCACAATGTTCCTCCATCTGTCCAAACATAAGTCCTGGACGTGCCCCCTGATCCTCCTATAAACTTCTTTCTTGGTCACTGTGGTCCTCAGTGATCTACCTTTTAAGCATCCTGCCTTAGAGATCCTGTCTGCGAACTCATTATCTTCGATGAGGCTGTGTCTCCTAAACCAAGGGAGCTCCGGAGCCCGGGTCATCATCTCCAGCTCCTGGATTATTTAATGCGCGAGTTGCCCTTTCTCCAGATTGATGGCGACGAGGGCCGACATACAATCTGAATAGAGGCGGTCCGGGCTGAAGTTCTTCTCGGCACACACTCTGCGGGCTACCCTGATCGCAACCAGCTCGGCTGAAAAGACCAATTCGTCCACTCTGAGTATTAAACTTTCTTGGAAGATCAGCTCTCCATTAGTGAAAATCACTACCCCAGCTCCAGTATTGGTTCCAGACCTACTCTCATCAGTGAAAACCTCCGTGCCATTCCCTGTCGGCCCTCCAGGACTCCAATTCCACTTTGGCAACCACTGCGGAGGCTTTCTTGGGTCCCTCTTCCATCCCAGGGCACCCGCTTCAAGTCCCAGGGCATCTTCCCTGTTCTCTTAGATCTTCTGTCTGATGGTCTCCTCCTCTAGTTTCAACCCCAGGGGAATAAGACCAGCGAGGACCAATAAGGCCTCACTGCTGGTAGTGCGATATCCCCCTGTGATTCTGAGTGCCGCTGTCCTCTGCACGCTCTCTAGAGTTTTTGCCACCTTCTGGTCCCTGTTATAGCAGGATTGGCTCGACACAGGAGAGGCAGAGGTTCCTAAAAATAGTACCCTCCTTCTCCCCCCCCCCCCCCCCTGCTGAGAGCCAACCAGGACAGGCCTGCACAACGCCTCGCCACCATCTCCTCCGCCTGGTATTGCCAACCCATCTTGTCATCAATGACCACCCCCAGGATGGTCATCCTATTGACCAACGCTACCCTCCGTCCTTCGATCCCGATAGCCGGCTTGTGTTCCCATTTGATCCCTTTCCTTTTAGTTCTTATGTCCCTAGGCTTAAAGCTGAGGGCTTTAGTTTTGGAGACATTGAACTTAAGGCCAGAGTCATGGGCCCAGTTCGAGAGAATTTGGAGAGAAGTTTCAACACACTTCTCAGCCTTCGCTCTCGAAGCAGCCTCAAAAATGAGGAACTGGTCGTCAGAATAGAGAACCAGCCTGGCTCCCTCAGGGAGCTCCTCCTGGAAAACAGTGTTTACCAGGATATTCCACAGAATAGGTCCGCAGCAAGAGCCCTGGGGGCAACCCCTAGCACAGTTTCTTTCCAACTTCCGCCCACCAAAACTGAGGCTAATCCGTCTATCCCTCAGGAAGTCACGAACCAAGCTGCACAAATTATCAGGACAACCCATGTCCATCAAATTTCTCATCAGCTTGTTCCAGTTCATGGAGTTGAACGCGCCATCAATGTCCAGGGCCACGAAAAGAACCCAAGCACCCTTATTTAAGCCCATCTCAACCCCCTCTAACACCTCGTTCAGAGCTGTGGTTGTGGACTTCCCTTCCCTAAAACCATGTTGGAAAGAGGAAAGGAGCTCATTACTTTCTAGCCAGTGCTTCAGTCGCTGAGCTAGTAGGCTATCCAGGACCTTACCTAGACACGCTAGTAAAGAAAGCATACGATAATCATTAGGAGAATTACCCTTTCTACCAGACTTTTCGAGAAGCACTACTCGGGCAACCTTCCATGCCTCAGGAAAAGTACCAGTGTCCAGGCACCTATTGAATAACCTGGAAAGAAGCGATGGGTGCATCCTTACCATTCTCAGAAAAGGGCGGATCTACCAAACCACAAGTGGTCAGAGAGATCTCGTCCTTTGGTTCCTCGTTTCCGAAGTGCCGATCCAAGTTATTTTTATTTTGTCTTCTGCTTTCGAGCGAGTAGGTCTAAACCACATTCTCTCTGAATTTTCTCATTGTTGGTGGATGAAACAGCACCAGTGATTATTTTGGCCGCTTTTTCTTGAACACTGTCTAGTCTTACTTTTAGTGATGAGCTTGAGGGAGCCCAGACCGGTGTTGCATATTCCATTATCGGCCTTATTAAGGTGGTATATGTTGTTCTGAGAATTCTGGGTTTTGCTCCCCAATTTGTTCCACATAGCCTTCTCAGAATGTTGAGTTTTCTGATAGTTCTATTTGAGGTGCTAATTATGTGTTCTGAAAATTCCAATTCCTCTTCAATAATAATTAAAATAATTTTGTTGACATCTTGTCAATACATGCACAGTCTGCACTATTAAAAAAAAGATAATATGCATTATATACACTATGTACAATGAATATGGCGCCTCTTCCAGCGCTGCAGAGTTTGTGGAGAATCCCCAGTGGGTCTCCAGCGACACCACGCATTTTGCGATCTACGATGAATACGTAGATCGCGTACTTTGTCGCTTAGGAGATGGTGATGGCGTGGTCCTCGAGACCAACTTGAAAGATACAGGACTGCAGTAACACACCCAGGTATTATGGATTTCTAATTTTATCAATCATTTGTTTGTTTATGCTTATTTTTTGGTTATATTTATGCCTTTTTGCCTGTGAGTGGAGAAGACGCATAGGTTTGGTTTTATTGGGTTTATGGTCATTTGGAGTTCCATTGCCCACTTCTCCAGTCCTCTCATTGATGTGTTCAGTATTTTTTACGATTTTTCTATGCTGCTACTTGTGTGCCATATGGCTATATCATCTGCATAACAGGCAACCTTTGTGTCTTCAGTGAGGTAAGGATAGATGTCGTTAATATATAGCAGATAGAGTAGAGTACTGAGCACAGATCCCTGAGTTACACCAGCCCATGTTCTTCCTTCCTTGGAAAATTCTCCATTAACCCGAACCTTTAACCTTCTCCCCTTAAGAAGTCTGCAATCCAGATTAAAGTTATTCTCTTACTCTGATGTTGTGCAGCTTTTCACGTAATTTCTCCCTCCACACTCGATCAAAAGCTGAGGTCATATCAAGGAATATAGCCGTGGTCTTCTTTGGCGGTTTTTCCTGGAAAGAATCTATTATTGATTGACAGAAGTAAAACAGTTGATCAGTCGTACAGTGCTGGGATCTATAGGCAGTTTGGTAGAGGTTTATTTTATCATTGTTAGTGAGCCAGACTATGAGCCTAGAGTGGATAATTCGTTCTGGTATTTTACAAAGTTTGCTGTTGAGAGCAATTGGCCGATAGTTCTTGTATTCCTTGGCATCTTTGTTTGGCTTCAGTATTGGCACTATAATTGATATCTTCCAATTCTTTGGTAGTTTACCAGTTGGCCATGAAATGTTCAGTATTCGTAGGAGTTGATTATTAGCTTTGTCTTCAAAGTGTTTGATCATTTAA
Source organism: Cordylochernes scorpioides (assembly GCA_030710605.1). Taxonomy (NCBI): domain Eukaryota; kingdom Metazoa; phylum Arthropoda; class Arachnida; order Pseudoscorpiones; family Chernetidae; genus Cordylochernes; species Cordylochernes scorpioides. The sequence continues at coordinate 53,236,443 of CP092867.1, forward strand.
CCAAAGATTAGAATATCTCTTGGTGACCTCTTGATTTTTTTTATTGATAAGTTTAGCTCATTCAGTGTGAAGTCTCTCGAGAAATATCTTGCTGATGGAAGTTTCTTGCTTGTTTAACTAACTGGTTTATATTATTTTTAGAGTCCTGTCTTCATTCGTATAGTTGAGTATGGAAGTGCTTGAAAGATATTCAGCAATTATGTCAGCCATCTGTTTGTTCTCGTTCGCGCTGTTCTATTCATATCGGTTAGAGTATTGGAGGATTGGTGTTGGTGTTGATTGTTCTCTAACACTCTAATCATATTCCAGTGTTGGCTGTCCTTTCTTGGATCCATTTTTTCGCAGAATTCTGCCATTTTTCTTGTTTGCATATCCAAATTTCTTGTTCTATTTTGTGACTAATTTCAATGAGTTCTTTCTGTTTTCTTCTGTTTTATTTTTTTAAGAAGTTCATTGATATTGTCTCTCTCTCTGAAATCACTGCCTCGATGTTGTGGTCCTTCCAGTAAGATATCCACAGGTCTTTACGTCTACCTCTAGGTATCGATGCTTTTGCAGATTTTGAAATGTTCGAAGAGAATTTTTCCAAGTTTTTGTCAAGCGTTCTGTAATCAATTTTTCGTTGCACAGTTCTTCAAGCTTTTCTGTGAATTTTTTTCAAGTCGGCTTTCCTAAAGTTCCATGTTCTTTTATTCTAATGGACATTCTCAATTTTGAAGTTTAGGGTTGTTAAAATTGGTCTGTGGTCACTGATTGCACCTCTCATGATTTTCTATTGTGTTGTGGGTGCGATGTTGTAATTTATCGCTGTGATGTCTATTGCGGATTCTGTGCCTGTGGACTTAGATAGGTGTTCTCTCCGTTATTTAACGGTGTAAGGTCGAGGTCTGTTAGCATGTCCTCAACCTGCTGACTTTTGTTATCCAGGACAGGTGATCCCCAAATTGAACTTTTGGCGTTAAATTCGCCGAGTATGATTGTGATATCCGAAGACGCTTCACTTAATGTCTCTATTGTGTGTACCCATAAAAAATTCAAATATTTCACGAGCTGAAAGTTGGCGATTTTGAGATGCGTCAAGAATTCGCTGCATGGGTTTTCCGGCGAATTGATATTGATGAAAACTGGCTGTCGAATGTTCTGTGGACAGATGATGCTCCCTTTTCTCTAAACGGAGAATTTAACATTCAAAACAGCCGCATTTGGGCAACAGACAACCCTAGGATTTTTACAGAAATGCCACTTTACCAGCCTAGAGTTACAGTTTTGTGTGGGTTCACTTCTTTATTATTGGGCCATTTTTCTTTGAAAAATCAATGGTAGAACTTTTAAAACCGTTTTTGTAACTGATGAACGTTATGTCCAACTTTTGAGAGAAAAGGGTATTCCCATATTGCAGGGCAAAAGCACTAAGCGAAATAACATTCATGAAAGATGGAGGACCTCCTCATATCTCCCGAGGTGCCAAACAATTGGATATGGGGATAATAAATGCTGTCCTCACATCTTGACTATCTTTTTTTATTTGTGAACAGTAATTTTTTGTTTGTCATTTGCTCACATATTATGTCGTGCAAACCAGAGTGTTATAACTTCTCGAATAACACTGGTACACACAATCTTTCCCCTTATGTTTAGTTTTCGCTTTTCGCTCATTAGAAGAAATAGCATAAGGAATATTTTCTGTATACCAATAACTTTAGAAATTTTGTGAAAAAAATAATACAAAATGATTTTACTACCACGTTTTTCAACGCAAAAGGTCGATTTAAAAATTATTTTTATTTGAGGGGAAACATTTTTTGAAATTGTGTACAGTATAATAAACAATGATAACATTTGACAAGCCCATATGATATTTGGAATAAAGTACGACAAATATATTTTGTCACTCCCCTCTATATTTCATTTGTTGGATCATGACAAATATCCAGTTAAATAGTCAAGGGTCTCCAATTAGTCAAGAAACTACACATTTCTTATAGCAAGAAATCCTATTAGTAGTGCCATAATAATTTTTGGTACTATATTAACATATCAAAAATTCGTGTATTGATATCAGCAGTATTTTTCAAACATTCAATCTATTTTACAAAACCCCATATAAAATATAAATATTTTTGCTACATGTTCTAATTTGCATTTGCCTATTTTACATATCTCTGATTGTATTTGAAAATCGTTAACCAATTCTTCATACTTTTGGCGAAGTGGTGTTTTATTAATTTGTTATTTGATATTATTAGGGTTCTTTCCTGGTATTCAAAAAGGAAAAATACGTGTCGTTCAATTATATTTTTCAATTTATCAAACAATTTGGCCGCTGAATATCTGAATCTGGTAGAGCGCCATCTGGTGAATAAAATTGTAACTAAAATCAATTTCGAATTTTTCATTATTTGCCATAAAAAATCCCATTGCGTCCTGAACACAATGGTGTTTACCGCATTGCTCTAACGCAAATATTCGCGGAGTTATTAATTTTTAAAGTTGTGCGGGACTTTTGGATCACCCTGTATATGCATTGATGGACCTCATAACCTTTTTCCTATTTCTCCAATAGAAAGAGTATTTGTAAGAACATTGTTTCAAATAAAAATTTAAAATTATATATTGACAATATGTTTCTTATGATATATATATTATTAAATATAAAGGCATTAGCGCGCCATCTGTTATGAAAAATGTGAACTATTTTGACGCGTATGATTCTTTTTAAAATAAAGCAGTAGAAAATTGATTTAATTTAAAAAGAATCATACGCGTCAAAAATAGTTAAAATTTCACATATTATCAAATATAATCTCTACAGACTTTACTGTAATGATAAAATATGTTAGATGAAGTTCTTGGCTCATCAGTGGTAAACATCTCATTTGTTTAGCCAAATTAATTTCCAGATCTCTCTACTGGATTTTTCTATTTATATACTCTGTATTTATTGAAGAAGGTAGTTTACGTATACTTATAGAACTCATAGACATAAACTTATAGCATAAGTTGGAAAATTACCTGGACCAGTAAATTATTAAAAGAACAAAATCTGGAAGCGAAGAGATTTCTTGTAAGGTTTTTATTTAGCTGGCCTTTTGAGAATTTCTGCGCTTCTACAGGAGTACAAACGAGAACTTTCATTTTTACTCCTTTAGAAGGACAGAAATGCTCAAAGTCTCGGATAAAAAAAAACCTCATAAGAAACGTTTCGCCTCATAATTTTGTACTTTTAATAATAAGCTTATAGGCCTGTAGAGTTACATATATATAATATCAAGAATATAATAAAATAATAATTTTATCATTGAAGTTGTTGGGAAAAATTATATAGATTCGTAGAGGAAGAACCGTTATTACCTAAAGGTATAAAACTATAAAAGAATCTATATAATTTTTTCCCAGGTCTATAGAGATTATATTTGTGTGATTATATATATCACATAAGAAACATATAAATAATTATCATACACTTCATCGATAGATGGCGATCGAAATAATAAACGAATTTATGGAATAAATAACAAAAATATAGAGCTGTTTATTGTCAAAAACGAATAAATTCATTGAAACGTTATTTATGTAAAGCTCTCATAATTATACATAAAAATGATAGTGAAAGTATTCGAAAAACCTTCAACATATATATTGGGTATGGGAAATAGAAAGAGAGGAATCCACATGTTAATATATAAATAGGCTTTCTTGTATTAAGATTGTTCTCTCGATCCAAGATAAGCCTTTGGGAATATATGTTCAAAATATATATATAATTCTCTTATCGAATTCCATTAGTGTATCGGTCATGTGAGAAATAGGATTATTGGGATAAGGTATACAAATAATTTCATTATTTCAGCATGAGAATTTTCCAAATTCGAATATTCAATAAAATATTTTACATTTCAATTTGAAACCTCAAATCTTTGTTTCATAATTCTCAATTCATTTCTAATCATTGAAATTTCTGAATATTTTTTAAAAGAATTAAAATAGTGCATGACTCGAGTTGTTTTTGTGGACACTAGGAACAAACCTCAATACATCTTTTACTGAGTTGTCCTGTTTTACAAGACTATAGAATCGACAATAAGTTAATTGTAACAGATCCAAGTTTTTTTTTTATTTCCAGTGAAGAAATGTATATTAAATTGAATATATTTTGTAGATATATTTTAAATTATATAGCAACAAATATATTTTAAGAAAATGATAATTTATATTATGTAGATTGTAGATATATTGCCAGACATTTCTTTCTTTTGTACAAAGTTCTCTGTTCTCTTTTCACCCTTCTCTTTCTACTTGTTAATATCATATGACTATTCTATTCACGGCCAAATATTATTGTATATATATGTATAAACAAATGTAAAGGCATACATGTATGACAATGCAAGTGTCTCTAGTGGAACATTGCGCTTTAAATTGAAATAAATGTGATTGTTTACCAAGTAATTATGGTATATATATACAGTTAAACCTTTCTATAGCGCCCCCTCTTGGACTCACCAAAATAGGGTGCTATAGAGAGGGGGTGCTATAGACAGGTCACTTTTACTGTAAATCACATCGTACTACGTATTTAAAATCGGGCGCTATAGAGAGGGAGGTGCTATTTAGAGGAGGCGCTATAGACAGGTTGAATTGTATATATTTAGTTTCCATTAAACACCAAACAGAACTACATTTGATGAAGTTTAGCTAATTTTGAAGAAATGTTTAATATATTTGCTGATGGAGTCTTAAACTCAATATAGGAATCTTTGCTGTAGATTAGTCTGTCATTTTCAGATCGTATTATTTTATTGTGAAATCTACTTTAAATTGCTTTAAATAAAACCTCAATTCTTTGTTCATGACTTCTCTGTCATAGAGTTTTGATAAAGAATTCTGTAAACCCAATATTATTATGCATTTGTGTATATTAATTAAATTATTGATATAATCTATCTTATGCTTTATTAATCAATTGCTTTATTGTTAATATAAATATAATACAGAATCAAGCTATTATTTAGAACATTTAAATAAAAAGTAAAAGAATCCCCCAAAAATCTGCCAATTCAGCAGTCAATAAAATGAAGACTTGTGTAAAAGAATGCAAGAAATACTTTTGGGGCTGATTTCCTGCCAAACTTATGTCCGATGTGTTCTTGAATTATTTATTCTTGTCACGAAGGTCTGCTTCTCGTTATAGCAGACGATGGTTCCGTGGATTGGATTATCTTCTGCAGAATTAGATGAATTCTATTTACTGTGGATATACATAAGTCATTTTATTTATTAAATATGGTTTACATAATATTCCATTTTCCAAACTCTAAATTCGAATATTTTAGATATTAGAAATTCAAGTAACGCGAATAAAAGTAGATGTCTGAAATAGCATCAACCTTTTCAAGCTCTACTTATTTGACTACCTATTTGAATAAATAAAATAAAGGACGCCTCTTCTCCCGTCAAAATGAACGTTAAAACTAAGCGCTATTTCATTTATTTTGACGGGAGAGGCGTCCTTTATTTTTGTAGATCTATTTCCTCCCGGCAAAATATTCATTTATATTTGAATGAAGGTATATTTTTTCTATATAATTTAAAATTCATATAGGAAACATTTGTCTTTTTTCAAATTTATTACCATCAAATCAGACGCGATGTTCTCACAAGGGATGCGTCAAGCAACAACACTAAATTCAGAGACAGTCTTATGTTCTTTTTAGCTTGAATAATAAAGTTTATATTTGAATCTATTTAAAGATATATTTTTGAAACAGTAAGTTAATAGTATATAAATGTGTATATATGTTATATTAAAGTATTATTCTATTTAAAATTATATTTAATAGATCCAAATACTCTGTTAAATCGACCGCCAGAGGTCACTCTTCCCCAATAAAAACTCGTTGTTGTTTTATCCTAATGGCCCCCCCCCCCCCCGGTCCTCCTTTACATCCCGGCTCTCCTGGCCTCACCTGGCGATGATCCCTGGCCACCCATCCCCAGGCCCCTCCAACTATGCTTTGTATATATTCCGCTTTATGCGTCCATCGGGGCTCAAAAATCATTCATTTTGGTTAGCCGCCCCGTAAAAATAAAGATATTTTCTCTCTATCCTAATGGCCGGCTCAAAAATTTTGTACATTATGTAAATAAGTTTTTCATTTTTTAGATTCTTAGGCCTTAAGACAGGCAGTACTTTAATCAAATTATGTTTTTATATATATCCTTTAGTTCAATTGAATTACTGATCAAAATTTTTCAATTATTTATAATATATATATAATATATAAGCAAATACTTGGAAAATATAGTTCATATGTTCGCGCGCACGAACACAATTTCAGTATAAATATTTCTATAACTATTTTAATTCTCTTAGCACGACAACTATATAATCATTGAAACTATATAAAATCAAATAATATTTTACATTACTGTTATTTTGAAATGGTTTTAATTTGTTCTTATCGTGAATTAATATAACTTTATGGAGAGGAAATGATAGAGTCGCGCCCTCGTAATATATTTAACACAATGTTTAACTCAATCTTTAAAAGATTTTTACAGCGCAAGTCTAGAAGAATTTCTGAAATAATATAAGTTTGGCATAAACTTTGGCAAACATTTTAAAGCCACTACATTTGATCATTTGCCAAGATAAAGAAAAAGCTTAGTGGATGAATCTAGGTTTCTAAGCCTAACAGTTTTGGATTTTTACTCTCAAGTATATAGAGTTTATCTTAGGATTTTGTGGATTCTATTTTAAATTTATATTCTAACAAATTGTTTGATCAAAGAAATCTCTTATGGGGAGTGTCTGGTGGTTTTTGAACAGTGCCGTTCCGAGGATTGTATACGCTTGGGACGATATTTCTTGTTGCCTTTCCATCCATGTCTTCTCTCATGCTATCTCTTCTCTTTCAAAACTTTCAAAAAATATTGTAAATGGATTACAAGCTATCGGAGAGGCCAAGATACTAAAGTAAAGTTGGGGAAAGAGGGGTGGACTTCAGCTGCCATGTGTGAGGCACCAAAAACGGCATTCCAGCGTTGGGGGAGGACAACGGACAGTCTGGTCACATCTGCGGCAAGTAGAAGACGTGGGGAGTTGTCTACTGGGCGTGTGGATGATCCTGCAAGACGGTACCAGGAGAGCCTGACATCGGAGCGGCTTATAAGGCGGTGTAGACCAGGCTGGACGTGTATAGTGTGGACCGGAAGGTTTCACAAGAGTGACATCCACGGCGATAAGGATTCTTCTGACGGGGAAGTTGAAGGCAAGTCCCACTTATTGTACTCCTTCTGTTCAGTGTCACGTATAATAAAGCGTTAACTTTTGCTGCATCCTTACGAACTTACGTATGTATCTTTGTGCCATCCTGATCAGACAAAGAACACGAATACCGTCTGGGTACGACGTAACAATATTTTGATATAATTGAGATCTAACATTGAAAATATTAAATATATAAGTAATAAAAAGTTTTATGTTGTTATGCCTTCCCTCTATCAAAGCCTTCCCTCTATTCAATACCTTTTTGTCATAGTTTCGTTTAATATTTTCATAAGATATTCCTTTAATAGAGTATTGTAGGACTATTCTTTTCCTTCCAACCAAATCCAACAAGAAAACAAAATCTTATGAAAGTTATATATGAGAAACCAAATTGAATCTCTCCTCTGAGAAGAAAAATGATTTTTTTGTTAAATTAATCAAAATAAAATGGATCCATGTATGAATTTTCAACTTTAATGACTTTTATTTAGAAAAAGAAGATTCGCAAATATAAAGAACTAATTTTTACACTAAGGATGTACTTTCAAAAAGAGAATATTTCGAATTCAATAGTCAATACCGTATTTTTTAAGATTTTCTGCCCCCCAAAAAAAGTCATCTGAATTGCTATAAAATTTTAAAAGTTTTCTTTTTCAAAATATTCAGGTATGTTTAAGAGCAAAATTTACCATCATTGACATGAATATTTATAATCCAAAGCACTTATATAATGCTATAAATATAGGTCAAAATGTTGGTATCTCATTTGAATTCGTATATATTAACTATGAATATAAACATGAATTTCATAATAATCAATACCTATCATATATTATAATTTTATTTGCGATGAAAATTATAAAAAGTAAATTCTATCCCAGTAAGTTGTTTCTTAAACCTACCTATACTCAGTCAGCTGGCGCTTTGGTTATCTTCATGAATAAGTAGTTAAAAACCATTTTGAAAAGTAATTAAATGGCTATGTTAAATTTGTTTAAACATTAGAGATTCTATGAATATATTTTATTATGCAAAACATTTAATTGAAAATTAAATAACTCTTTTAAAACCGTTTTTTTAATGAATGCGCATAAGAAATACATGTGAAATACTGTATTTAAAAATTCAGAAAGAAAAAAAAGTTTCAGAATTCACTCCGACTCCAAGTTTTTGAATGTAAATGATGTGCGTGTATGCTGAGGTAATTATTGCCCTCTGGATCCACGCCAGACGATGAAGGCCGATCCATTTAGCAAATCAGACGACAAACTTCGATCAGTGAACTTCTTCAAGAGGCCATCAAGTCATGTAAACTGCATCCAAGTGAGTTAAGTTTGACAGATTATCTTTTAACGCTAATCGTTCAAGATAGACAGACCAGTGGAAGTATGAAAGTTAGCATTTGTTTAGCTGGAATGTAGAGATATCGCTTCTCTCAAATGAAAGTTTACTCTTTTAAAATTGTGCAACCAAATACAATATACAGTTGTTCATATCTAGTTATATTTATATTATCTAGATGTTATTTTTGATACTTATTTAAATACACTGTATCATATGATATTCCACAGCCTTCCTTATAATAACTTTAATTCTCGTTATGGGTATTTTTTATTTTGTTTTAAAATTAGGCTATGAACTTGTTCATTCTATGTATATTACATTTTTTGAAAATATCAAACGATTATTTTAATATTTATTAAATAAACATTGTTTGTAATTTTATAATGAATTCAATATTTCACATAATTTATTTTTATGATTCGAAAGCAAACACAAAATAACAGGTGCGGAGCATAAATAAAAAGGGCAACTTTCAGAAATAATTTCGGCGTCTTCATTATGGGTTTATCCCAAAGAATGGATAACTGTATATTAGTGCAAACCTAGAAAATGTGGAAGTCAGCGAAGGAAATATCACAATGAAGATTGTAAAAGCCAGCGATGGTGGAATCAATAAAAACTATTATAGACAAAAGAATTGCTATAAAGTATGAAATAAAAATAAACGATAGCAATGCTATCGTTTATTTTTATTTCAAAAACTATTATGAAAGCCAGCGATGGTGGAATCCCCAAGACCTATTGTGAAATCCAACGATGGTGGAATCCCCAAAACTTATTGTGAAATCCAGCGATGGTGGAATCCCCAAAACCTTTTGTGAAATCCAACGATGGTGGAACCCCCAAAACTTATTGTGAAATCCAGCGATGGTGGAATCCCCAAAACCTTTTGTGAAATCCAGCGATTGTGGAATCCCTAAAACCTATTGTAAAAGCCAACGATGGTGGAATCCCCAAAACCTATTGTGAAAGCCAACGATGGTGGAATCCCCAAAACCTATTGCGAAAGCCAGCGATGGTGGAATCCCTGAAACCTATTGTGAAAGCCAGCGATGTTGGCATAAATAAAACCTATTGTGAAAGCCAGCAATTGTGGCTCCCCCAAAACCAATTGTGAAAGCCAGCAATTGTGGCTCCCCCAAAACCTATTGAGAAAGCCAGCAATTGTGGCTCCCCCAAAACCTATTGTGGAAGCCAGCGATGGTGGAATCCCCAAAACAAATTGTGAAGCCAGCGATGGTGGCTTCCCCAAAACCTATTGTGAAACCCAGCAATTGTGGTCCCCAAAACCAATTGTGAAATCCAGCGATGGTGGAATCCCCAAAACTTATTGAAAGCCAGCAATTGTGGCTCCCCCAAAACCTATTGTGGAAGCCAGCGATGGTGGAATCCCCAAAACCAATTGTGAAACCAGCGATGGTGGAATCCCCAAAACCAATTGTGAAGCCAGCGATGGTGGCATCCCCAAAACCAATTGTTAAGCCAGCGATGGTAGAACCCCCAAAACCTATTGTGAAGCCAGCGATGGTGGCATACCGAAAAACTATTGTGAAGCCAGCGATGGTGAAATCAATAAAAACTATTGTGAAAGCCAGCGATGGTGGCATCCCCAAAACTATTGTGAAATCCAGCGATGGTGGAATCTCCAAAACCTATTGTTAAAGTCAGCGATAGTGGAATCCCCAAAACTATTGTGAAAGCCAGCGATGGTGGAATCCCCAAAACTATTGTGAAGCCAGCGATGGTGGCATCCCCAAAACCTATTGTGAAAGCCAGCGATGGTGGAATCTCCAAACCTATTGTGAAAGCCAGCGATGGTGTAATCCCCAAAACTATTGTGAAAGCCAGCGATGGTGGAATTCCCAAAACTATTGTGAAAGCCAGCGATGGTGGAATCCCCAAAAACTATTGTGAAAGCCAGCGATGGTGGAATCTCCAAAACCTATTGTTAGGGATACCCAAAGATTGTTGAAGTCATCGTTAGGGATAGCCAAAGATTTTTGAAGTCATCGTTGGGACATCCATGGGGACATCTAAAGATTGTTAACGTTAAGGTTGGGACATCCAAAGATTGTTGAGGTCATTGTGGGGACATCCAAAGATTGTGGACTAAGTGATAAAGACATTCTCAACAATATCGTTAAAGACGGCCATGGAAGGACGGCCAAATAGTGTAGAAGCAAATAAAAATGAAGACTAAATATATGTTATTTAAATAATGTACATCACATACATCATCAATCATATCCTACTTCTGCACAAAATACAAAATAATTCGTAACAAAAAATATTATAGAGATACATGAAAGGCATCAAGCTTGACTTGAAATTTCTATGGATTTTGATTATATTTAGCTAAAACGTTCACTTTAAAGCTCAACATGAATGAATTGAGAATTTCAAATAAAAATATACATTATATTTTAAGTAATGATTTGGATTATACAAAGCGTCGTCTTTAAAAATCAAAAATTAATATTTTAAAACTCAAAGCTTCATTTTCAAGCTATTTAGACATTATTTTAGAAAATAAAAAGCATAAGACTGCCTTTTTAGCTCTTAAATAAAAGGAATCAATGAAAGCATCCAGTGTGTTGATAATTACAATATATATTAATTGATAATTGTAGAGATAATTGTATATATAACGATATTCGGGATGTTTTAAATATTCTTTGAAATTCAATTTATTTATTTTTTTATTAACCAACCAGGCGTGATATTGAAATATTTGCGCCTAATACAGAGGAAACAAAACAACAAACAAATTAGAACTTAGAATTAAATATTTAGAAATTACATGCATATATTATTCGATAGAGTTCATAAAATTTAAATATAGAGAACAATATATTAGTTTTCCACCAACACACATTTATTTAAAATGTATGAAGGAAGAACTGGATAATAACAAGGTACGCTAGCACCAACTCTATGTGGAAAGCCTCCAGAATCATATTGAAGGGATTAACAACAAGGAAGAAAATAGATATTGACTCTCCGCAAACAAAAAAAAAACATATAATCCCTTCAACAAAGCTCTTTCACCGTCATTAAATATTTCAGTAGCATAAAAAAGCAGCATTAGAACAGATATCTTGACCAAAACAAAACAATTTCCCGGGTGCTAGGAGGGAAAAAAGCCCATCTCGCCATCTGAAATCCAATTTTAACAGCACGGAAGAATAAAAACAAAGTCTCGCCTCGTCGTTAGGATGTGACATCATTTAGGACAATTTCCTCTGGTATTGATTTCAACGCGGGAGTGGGTCGGTGCACTTAATTAAACCTTCACGGTCGTTCAGGATGAACTGGACCCTTGGGTGACAGTTTCCTATTGTCATATTGTCCTATCACACTTCCTACCTCTCTCTCTCTCTCTCTTAATATCTATAACATTATTTAATTGCACAAGCCACTTTTCTCTTTTTCGTTAAATATCATTGTAGAACGAAGTTTGACAACTATACCACAAATGTTTCTTTTGAACGATAAATCGAAATTTATTTTAAGGATAAATAACGATTATTTCTAACCTTAGGGATGAAGTGTGAAAGCATGAATTGTGAAGAGTAATGATAAACGGAAAATAAACATTTGCGATATAGTTGTCAAACTTCGTTCTACAATCATAAGCCGCATTAAATTGTATTTTAAATAGCATTACCAAGAATGACCCTTCAATTATGTGTGTGTGCCGACTATACAAGCAGAATAAACGATACAATATTGTAACGATATGGTGAATTAACCAAACGAAATAAAGATTGTAAATAAATTTGATTAAGAATGAGTTTTCTTTGAAGAATATTATGCTGATGCTGCAAATAAATAAACAAGAGAATTTCAAAGAAGCCGTCCTCTTACTTATAAATAATTACTTATAAATATAAGGCCACACATAAATGACTGCATAGGTAAAGTGAGGTAGGGGATTGCTGTGAGATTTACTGAGATAGTCCGAAGATGCTGATGCTGAGCACTACCTGAACTTATCGTGTCTTGTTGGAAAATTAGATTATCGGACGTCATCCTGTTTCAATATAACAGCTCAAACAGCAGTAATATGCCATAATAATGTATTTAGAGGCTGATCTATCTATGTATCCGGAAATTTAGAAAGATTCATAATAGCAATTCGCCTTATGTGTTTTAATGGCAAAAGTCGTAAAATCCAGACCCTTTGCATTCGCTTTTTATAAATACTGGAAATCAGCTCAATCAAAATGTTTAGCACAGACACCGGATCCAACTCGATAATTGGTCGAGGTCAATACCCAATATTTGTATATAACTATGATGCTAATTTGTTATTTATTTATATTTGTCCTACCGGGAGAATCCTGTATGGCACGTGTGCCCAATAAATGCTATTGTTGTTGATTGAGAAAGATTCTTGGTGATCGTTTTTAAGGTAACTATGAAAATTAACTTTGATTTAAAATAATATTTATAAATCTATATATTAACCTGCATCGACCATGCTCTTTTGCAAATAATTCATAAATAAGCCATTTAAACATATTTACATATTGACGTGAATTTTCTCTTGTAAAAATAAATTGATACTCTTTAATGTCTACCCCACACGTTCTAGTATTTCTTATAATCTAGATATGGATAATCACAACAGTTGTATGTTTGACACGCATGGATGTGTAGCAATTCTTTTACTATATTAATATCGATTTTTTAAATTCAACACAATGTAGTAAAATATTCTTCAGATTTAATAGATTTTGTATGTATATCTTGCAAAATAAATATATTTTCATCCCGTTATGTTGTCAAACATCTACAAATATAGACATCTTGGTGTTGAGATTGGATTGCCAACCAGCCATCACATCGACCTGCCCATTCTGTGGGAACCAACTCTGGCTGACCACCTGGGAGTGAATCTTCCCCGCAGTGGATACCTGGTATATATATCTACTGGGCCAATCTAAAATATATATCTTATATTCGGGGTGAGGAAATAAAAAAAGTAATTAATTATTAAGTAATGTTTAGATTGTCGAATGCAAATTTTACTTACAAAAAAGAAGAATGAAATATAAATTATTAGCAAATATGCTTATTTAAAAAAATTAACTATAAAATATTATATTTTTGGCAAATGAGTTTATTAAAAAAACACATTTAACCAACCCAAAATAAAATAAAAAACATCTATATACAACAGATACAAATTATAATAATTAAAAAAAAAGCTTTTTGTTTTTTGGTCAAATTAGAAAAAATATTTATATATTTTTTTAAAATCATATATTTATGATCATATTATATATTATAAAAAATATTTACTGCTGTTTTTCGAATTTTGTTGAGATAAGCTTTTATTTGCTTGTAGAGGAATTACACTGATAGACAAAACTTAAGGAAGTTGTACCTTATAGCATATATATATCTCTCAGAGTTATTTTCTGAATCCCGATATATATATGCTATAAGGTACAACTTCCTTGAGTTTTGTCTATCAGTGTTATTGGTCATTTTCTTTGATCTTGGAATCGATGAGTATGTGATATTGCAGTCGTGGTAGAAATAATAAAACTGCTTAAATCATTATTTGCTAGTCTGTCTTAATAAAGCTTATAAAATACATAATCTGAGAAAGTATTGCCTGATTTAAGGCGTAAGAATAAGGAAAATGAAATACTTATTTACATAATTACAAGAGGTTTGAGCCGGCCAACGGGAAACAACAACAATAGGTTTATATAGGGAAAGCCGCGACGTCTGGCGGTCGACTTAACAAAGTATTTTACTCTAGAAATTCTAATTTTAAAACGAAATAATATATTTATATAACCTATATATACCGACAGGAATATAAGTTCTATACGTAAAAACAATTGAAAAATGTTCTGCGAATATTTCGTCGTTTTTCAATATTTAATATGATAGAGCCTTTCGAAAAAGAAATTATTTTAACAATATAAGGTTTATAAAAACCTTAAAATTGATTCGACATTGAAGTAGTATACGTTTCAATATGTAACATATTTTTAGTTTAAATGAGAAAACTAACAATGTAGGTGAATAAAGATTTATTTTATATAATTGTAATAATGATAATATGCACCAGGAGCTTAATTTATTCTAATTTTTGAATATATATAATATTTTTGAAACGGTATAATAGGAGTATTTCATGTGGTAGAGAGCATTAAAAGGTCATATTCATAGTGATAATGCATTAATCCATAATCTTGAAATAATAGAAAGAGATTGCAATTACAAAATATAATTTATAATTTTGCGAGAAGATTTTTCAATGATTTTCATCAATACATTATATCGTGTTAAATCGAATTTATACTGTTAGTTCCAAAGTTCAGCAGAAATGGTTAGGAATGTAAAATAAGATAGCTAGAAGACACGCAGTAGTTTTAAGATTCCTTATCCAAGACTATATAGCTAATTACCTATTTACTTATTGATGCTTTCTACCAGCATTTGCTGATTTTCTTCCTTGTATTCCGTGATAATTTTATGTAATATGAAATATCTTAATTGTTGTATCGCTAGATAGAGATTTAGCCAGGATGAAGTGTTGACAAGATTAGGTGTTGCTTCTATTAGGCCACAGAAATACACTAAAATAGATAGATCCTACTGACTGACTACTATCAAAATTGTACCGCTATATATCTACATATTCCTAAAGCAATAATTGAGTATGCAAAGAGATATTTGCATATCTACAAACATCCAAGCATGTAAAGCATTAATAAAATGCTTGTTTTTGTATCTCGCAACGTTGTTTGAAGTTTATATGTTAATATTTTATATTTATTCTTATTTTTTTTTAATTGATAGAAACATTTTTCTGGCAGATACATTCAATTTTTGATCATCATTTTGGTTATTATTGTTTTTTCTTCTTTGTTAGTTATCAAATCATTTGCAATTGTAGTTTATTTTTTGTTTTGTTGTGTTCCTTTTTAAAAAATAAAATATACAGAACGAATGTGTAATATTCAATTTAAGCATATGGAGCCAACATCGATTCATTTTTAAAACAAAGCAAAATCGTAAGCTTATACAACTTTCACTTTTTCATACAAACGTTTTTTTTTTTTTCAAATATTTCAAGATGATAATATCTTCCAATCAACCTTACAATCTAAATTTGTTTATTCAGTCAACAATTTGAGGTTTGACGTTCTCTACAAGCTTACAATATGTGGAGAATTGAAGGTAAAAAACTCAAGCTGCGGTTTACGAGGGCAGTATCAGTGAGTCCGTAGACTGGACCCCGGGGAGTCGTAAAAGAGATTTCGCTAAAAGAGATTTTCAAATTAAGTTTCCGCCGTATCAGACTGGGAAGTAAATTTGTAAAACCAAATTACCTCACTCCCCTTCTACCTATATTAATGTAAACTTGGAAAATATCAAATTTTAGAAAGGAAAATTAGAAAATATAAATATATGATCTTCCTAAAAAAAGTAATAATATATGAAATATATTTATTAAACATAAAATTTATTTTTACCTTACTGTATTCTCTATATTTTTTTTTTTAACCATTATTCACATACACAAGGTATTTAATTTTAATCTAACTATATATAAAACCATTGTGTACAAATATGTATAGTACATCTATATTGGACTATCGAAGTTCCATATTTTCTAGTTTCAATGTGATTCTATATGTGTGTGTTCAATATCCGGAACGTCTTTCATTTATTTATTTGGACTATACACCTATCCCCCGATTTACACGGTAGACGCGTTCCTGAGAAAAACGTGTAAATCGGAGGACAGGTGTAGACAGAAATAAAAATAAAATGCATTGACAGGTTAAAATATGTAGTCAGCACATAAGCTCGGGATTCCTCGTGAGATATGTACACAGCGCATGTGTTCAATCACAGTAGCATTCAGTAGAGTGCGATAAAAACAAAAAAAAAAACTTATTTGGAAAACCGTGTAAAAGCGAAAACGTGTAAAACAAGTACCGTGTAAATCGGGGGATAGGTGTATATGTTTGTTGTTTATTTAAACAATACATGGGAATGTGAGAAGAATATCTGACAAACAGAATGATTAAATTAAACTCTTCGAATCAAAATAGCAAAATAAAACGGCGATTGAAGAGGAGCATCTTATACGAACTTTATTAGCAAGCTTTCGGACGTCCTTCTACAGGCCAAGTTAGTCATAGTAAAACCTGTAGAAGGACGAATGCGTCCGAAAGCTTGCTAATAAAGTCTTCAAGGCTTCAATCGCCGTTTTATTTTGCTAAACAGAATATTTATTGAAATTAATTCAGGCCACAGAAGTGTGACTTCACTTCTATAATTTCATCATATCTTCAGTCAGCCAAATACAGTAGAACTTGGATAATTTGAACATCTCAATTCGAAAACATCGTTAATTCAAATATTTATCTTGGTCTCTAGACTTTTAAACCTTTTATTCAAAACGTTTTAATTCTAATTTTTGGATAATTCGAATTTTTTTGGTCCCTTTGGCCTCGAATTATCCAAGTTTGACGGTATTTCTATATATATCACATACACACAAAGCGAGCTTATTATTTTATTATCAAGTTTTATATGCTTATTATATATTCTATCATCCTAATATTTTTTTATCATTATGAAATCCTATTCTTCTATTATATCATAGAAAATATTTCAAGTAAATATATCCTTCGATATCCAATTATATTAATCTAACATCTCTTTATTATCAGCCGCATAGTTTATTCAGGTCTGTTGGGAAGTTCAATGATAATTGCCAGCGTTTTCTATCTTTATATAAGGTTGTTCCGATATTCCGTGTATTTCTTATTACTTGGCGAATAACATTATTACGACGAATACATAATAATACATAATAATACAATTACTTTATACATAATACAAAGACATTATACATAGCAGCGAATAATATTGGTATTTCAATTTTTTGCAAGTGTTTACGAACTTTTGAGACAGCCTTGTATTTTTGCTTTGGGTCTTTAATAGATCATAATCCATAAATTTCTTGTTGTTATATCCAGTTTGTTCTTAGTTTCCATCTTTCTCACGTTGTTGATATTACCAATAAAAAAGATAGCGAAAACTTCATAGTATCGTACCCGCTATCTTATAGCATCTCCATATTAATGCTTCCCTGAAGAAACATTTCACGCTGATCAGAGCGCGAATAAACCGGACACTTACCATTATACATATATCAAGCAAATATTATTAGCAGTAATAAGAAAAAGGTAAATTATAAAATAGCATATACATCATTAAAATAGTTATCTTTTCCTTTCCTATATCGAAGAAGCGACCTTATGGCAAGCGGCAGAGTCAATTTTTCCTCCCCTAAAATATGATTACATGTTGGGCCCAACAAATTTGCGAGAAGATTAACAACAAAATGGGGAGGCCAGCCAATCTCCGGTCTCCTTCTGTTTTTACCCAATTTGCATCCCCACAAATTTGCATACAGAATCGTGATATTTGAACGACTGGGTTATTAAATAATGGCCAGGATTAAACTCGCTTCATTTCATTCGCAACAGTTCCCCACCGCTTGAATATTCTTCTCAACCTTTATTTTAAAATTTAAATATTGATGGTTTGAGATAAAATTTACAGAAATGCTTATATAAAATCGATATAAATATATGTCTGTTGATATCGTTCTTCATATAAATTGAATATGAGGAATAATTTTATTCGTTTTTAAAATGGAGATATTTCTCAACGTATTTTTCGAGTTGAATAAATAGGACTCTTTTACTATAATCGTTCTAGATAGAAATACAGTGATGCAAAATATTATAAAGTACTATGTATATATAATCAGTTCTGATTTATATCAGCGTTGCAGTAGTTTGTTCTTTAGAGAGCGCTATTGTTTCATTGGATTTAAGATATAAAGAATGTACTCGAAGAACAATCCACAGTGAATGCAGTTTGGAATCAACACTTTAAGCTTTTTTTCAATATATATTTATCAAGAAGTATAAAGAGAAATATTATTTTTCAGCAAAATATTTATCTCTCTCATTTAAATATTTGAGAATACTCTATTGGAGCCCAAAGAAGGCCCGTCAAGTGCGCAGCAATGTCAAAGTGATGCTGACTGCCGGTGTGGTACACCACGACACCACAGGGTCGAACAATCACCAAAGAGTACTACAGGTATGTCCTCTGTCGCCTACGTGATGCTGCGCGGCGCAAGAGACCGCAAGTGTGGTCAACGGGCAATTGCCGCCTCGATCACAATGCTCCAACACATTCCTCGCACTTGATTCAGACTTTTTTTGGCGGAAAACGAGACTCCTGATATGGCTCTCTTCAACTTCTGGCTGTATTCCAAGCTTAAGAAGTCATTGAAAGGAAAGCGATTTCAGACAAGAAAGGACATTATGACTGCGACAACAGCTAAGCTAAACACCATTCCGAATGAGGCTTTCTCGGAATTATTCCAACAATGGCTCTGGGAGGAGTATGTGGAGTCCCAAGGAGACTACTTTAAGGATGATTATATTTCCAGTGCTCGAAGTATGCCTGTTTTTCTCCCTTCCAAGGCCAGGTACTTTATAATAGACCTCGTACATATATAAAAAATTATATTGGTGACTTCCATCGCAGGAAAAACTCCGTCACCGATGGAGTTCGAGATGGTTGTCTACGCCACGTTTGTTGTCTTCATTGCCTCAGGATGGGGGCTGAACAGCTAAGCCTAGAGATCCAGAAGCACCTCCTAAAGAGAGAGAGAGAGGTAATTTTGTCGAAAAGAATTTGATTTAGAACTCGTGACTAAATTTTGTAACCAAGTTATATATAAATGAACAAATAGTTTTTAAACTCGCTACAAAATAGTGAATTTAGCATTGAAATTCATATCCATATAACGAAAATTTGTTCTTTAAAAATAACGAATTGTTCTCACCTTCTCAACAATGCAATTTAAGTCTATTCCTTGATTACCTTTTCGAAATATTTTAAAATATATTCAAATGTATGAAAAAACAATAGAAAAAAATAAAAGATAAGTGGGTCAGGTGTTGATATTAAAAATAAAGAAGGCATCTCCTGACCACGAGCACATGTGCTTTTTAGATGGCAGAGCGCCATAAATTTTATTTCTAAATATATATAAAAGTAAAATATCATTAAAATATTCAAGCTACACAAATATTGAAATATTTTAAAATATATTATCAATTATTATCACCTGCTGTGTGTGTAGTTTGAAGTATTCTAAACTTCTCTATTTTCATTTTACTGTTTTTATCATTAGAAATTTTACTTTTTTTTATTCAAAAATAAATTTAACGGCATTATAATTTTGAATATTAATTTATAAAAAGAAGATCTTTCAGAATATTTTCCTTCTTCTGATCCAAAAACACATTAGCACCGATTAAACACTATTATCCAATCTTTCAAAACGTTTATAGATATTGTCATATTTCCATAAGTTAGAGATGGATTATATATAATTTTTATAATAAGTATAAGTAAAAACCTTCAATACAGTATTAGAGATCTGAAAAGAGGTCTGGTAGATTAAATTGCCAACACCGCTGGGAGGGTTCACCACTGATGAGCCAAGTTATTCCACTATTATCATTACAGTAAAGACAGTAGGAATAGTTTTATATGTAAGAGAAACATTCGTGCTTGATCGTGTTATTTCTTAATATAAAAATCTACCAGAACTGTAGTTGTAAAGTTAAGAAGGAAACATCCCCCGATCACGCAACTGAAGGCTGCTGGCAACCTACACCACGCTGACGAGAGCCAGCAGCCCGAAACTTGTAGATGGTTGTTGACTTTTTCTTGACTTATTAGGGCAAGTTTTTCATTCGATATTCTGAAATAATAAAAACTGTGTTTTATTTATTCCGATGGATGTCGCTAGCAATCATTAATGTTCAGTTGCATGATCAATATATTCCTTTCTCTTAAGGTAATATACTTTTGTAGTTGGTTTAATAAAATAAGATTATATATATACACTACACTCTTATTTATTTGTTTTTGTTTTTTAACTTATCTCAATTCTATTGTATAGGCCATGATAATCATGGCAGATAGTTATAGACTACCTTTTATACTGTAAATATGTCCCGCGCATATGTATTAAGCAGTTTGACTTTGCACTTATAAGTGCACTTGAGCCACTTTTGTTTATTTGAGCTCACTAGTGGGGTTGGACTTTTGCAAGAATCGATAGCGATTCAAACATTTTTTTTTTCTTAAGAAAAAAAAAAAGGTGCCTGATGAGGGATTTGATCCAGGGCCGTGTCTGTCAAAAATCGAAAATTTCCACCAGTCATCCACCAACAAGCCCGGTGTATGTGTGGTTGATGTATATAAAGGCCGAGGGAGTTCTCCCAGCTCGCTCGATACACTGCCCGCTCCGATTGGCCACAGGTACCACGTGACGTCACCGATTTCAAGATTTCAATTGAAGCACTCGTCTGGCCGCATTTATTTTATTTCTGGCCAGTTTTTACACCCTCCTTACCCCCGGTAAACTTCTCCTCGTGGCGTAGACATTTTCTGTTGCTGCGGATGGTTTTTTTTTTAATATCTCTTCTCTATTTATTTATTTTTACATTTCACATTTCTACATATCGTCTCACGACAACCAAGGCGAAAATAAAACTAATAATTTAACCTAATTAAGATATAGAACTTTTTTTTTCGGTAATAAACGTGCAATTTTTTTATATATTCCTTAAATTTCGTAAATATCTTTTTTACTATTTTGTTTGTGATTAGTGTAGTGTTTGTCTTTTTTTTTTTTTCGTCAAATTATATTGTATTTTAGCAAAGGATTTATCTCAAAGGTTTCTCAAGGCCATCGTCAAATATCGATATTTAAGTTCAAATGTCAGTTTACCATTCTCATATTATACAAATATATATAAATATTTGATCAGTTTCATCAGTTAAATAAACGTTTAGTTTATTTTTGTTCCACTAGATGGCGCTCTGCCATCTAGAAATATTCATGTGAGCACGATCAGAATATTCCTTTTTTATTTTCAATATATATCTTTATATTAAATTTTCAAATTTACACCCAAACTAATTCAGGTTTTTAGACAATTTATAAACCACCAGCCTTCTGGCTTTAAGATAGAATATGTGCTATTTATGATAAGTAGTCTTAACCACAAACACGTTTTTGCACAATTTCAGGATGATTAAAATAAGAAAATAATCAATACACAAACTGCATAGAGGTTTATAATTATGAATTACAGAATTGTATTGTGTAGGTTTGGACGTTGGTTGTTAGACAAACGTGAGTAGTTTAAGAGAATATGAAGAGCTGGTGACGTCACAATCACATATTCAGATACTATACCTTAACAAGAATAGAAATTAAGAAAAAAAGGATCACCTGATCGTGCAAATAAAGGTTGCTGATGGCTTGCACCTTCTGTCGGAATATGAGAGTCAACAGCCCGAGATACGTACGTGTTTAGCTTTTCTTGATTAATCAAAAGGGTATTCGGTCAATTCTGTAAGAATCAACGATTAGTTGATATTTATTCCGACAGATGGCGTGAGCCATCAGAAACTTTTAGTTGCACGATCAAGAGATGCCTTTTTTCTTAATTTATCCACTTAATCCAGGTACAATTTAACTTTGTACTATTTTTCATATAAAATATTTTTGCGGTTTTAAGCTGTTTTTTGCTCTTCATTGGAAAATGGGCGCCGTTGCCATGTTAGTCACCTTGGAAACGAACCAGAATTTGGTCGAATATTCCAAGCCCCTCCTTTAATCAAGTAAATAAAAAAGATTGCGGCGTCTTATGATATTTTGTTGAAAGTCAAGTGTTCAAGAGGGCATCGATTGTAACGTAATAGTTTGTTAGAATTCGTCTGAGGGAGTCGCCGCACATTTATTTTATGCCACCATCAGTGAAGGTACCTCGTTACCTTTTATCGCCTCGACAGCGTTGTTCCGTAGGAGTAAACTTTAAATTCTCTTCATACTAACTGATTAAGAATGTAAATGGATGTACGAAATTGAGGCAGCAAAATTTCCGATTAAGATTTCGAAAAAATTACATTTTCGTTTTTTTTTTTATATCTTACTAGACGAATGACCTGGCTTCATCAGGATTCTAAACCAAGTGAATGTTTACCCAATCCATATTTTTTTAACAATGTGTTTATTATTTTTATTCATCAATAAAATGTAAAAACGGCCTCCGAGGATAGATTTCTGGCTTTTTTTAATATATATTCTCTCACTTTACTGGATATTTTATTCTTAGGGAGGGCGTTTGTAGTAGTAGTATCAGTGAGGATGTGATGTTTATTAAACTTCATTGATAGAACTTATTATCATTAATTTCCGATACAGGAATATACAAATTAACTCCTTTTAAAGTTGATTAGCCTATTTCCTGTGTAAGTGAACAAAATTAAATTTATTTTTCTTCCAGACCTAACACTATATGAAATTTAAAAATCTTTTTGTTTTATCTTTTTTTTATGTAAAAATATCAACTTCCTATACTGCTCTTAATGAGATGGGGGGAAAATTATAGGAAGGCTGGGTCATCAGTGATGAATTCTCCCAGCGGTTTCATCAGCTTATTTTTTCCCTATTCAGATTTTTTGTGTTTGTCCTTTAAGCTTAAAGAGTTATCCTCGAATCAAAATATAGGTTTTATTTCACACATATAAAAGTTTACACAAACAAAAATAGAACATATTCTCATTAGTTAATATAAATCATTTCTTCAATTAGGAAGTAAAATGCAGACTATATAAGCTAAACAGACCATTTAATAGTTATCGTCATTTTATAGATCAAATTGAGGAAACCTCTGTGAAGGTTTCCTACAGATAAGACAACTCTCCCAATACCTTTTCAGTTTTCGTTAAATACTAATACAGTATAACCTCCCTTTAGCGGACTCCCTGCTAGCAGACACCTCTCTACAAAGGACAGTTTTCATCTGCAAAATTACCATTTTTACAATTTAGCAACTCTCCGCTAAGAGAACACCTCTCCGTAAAGGACAATTTGGCTCTGTAATTAGGTGTCCTTTACAGGGAGGTTTTACTGTAATAATAATTAGCACTGATCATGATAAATTGAACCATTTCACATCGGATTTAATAGCAATTTTTATCTCTCTATATAAATCTAGTTAAACCTGGCTTCATACGTTTGTTTGTTTCATATAGAATCTGTCTTAGGATTTTTCCTTATCTCATGAATCGATATTTAGTATGGAAACTGTTTGTTATTCCATCAATATAATTTTCTTAGGTATCTGAGACCCTGTCTAACGCGTTACTTCTATTCTTTTAATTTCTAAAGACTAAATGTGTTTAATATCCCCTATAATAAAAGAAATCATCAAATTTGCATAAGAAAGAATAGTTTTAAGTTTATTGTAACTAATTTTATATAACCTGCCAAGGAGACAACTTATCTTACGAGTGCATATTTGCTTGGAATCAAATGGAAACTTCAAATACATATGTTTTATTCTTTTAATAATAAATTAAATCTGATAGTAAAATTTGATTGAAGATTAATTATATTAAAGAGTAATAGATTAAATAAATTGATAAGAAAATTTATAAATTCCTAATTTTAATAATTCCATGTTGAATGCTGTAGAAAGGCAGGCTAAAAGATAAGTGGAGCAGAGAATTTATAAATTCCTAATTGTAATAATGTTACACTGTGTTTAATGCTGTAGAGAGGCAGACTAAGAGATAAGTGGAGCAAAGAATTAAGAACATGCCATCTTCATTTGTTACGTTGATTTGAGAATTCATTTTGTTCCGTGACCATAAACATTGCAGGTGAGGGCAGGCAATGTTTTAAGCTGGGAGAGGAGTGGAAAGGCTCATTTGTTGTTGTAGGCCTATTTTCTTGGGAGAATAACGAGAAATAGGGTCAGCAAGATTGTTGATGGTAGCGGAATAAAAACTACAAACGTTACACCGTCTATCTTATTTAATTTATATGAAGGAGGAAAAACATTTTGAAGGTCATGTATCAGATATATGTTGAACCAGTTCAACTGATTGAAATCGCATCAGAAAATAAAATAAAAACATGTTTATAGAACTACATAACTACCATAAAGCGGTCTTGGGAAAAATAGCCTCACAAAATAAAAGTCAAAACACACATATATTTATATAAAACAACTCTCTTCTCATACCCTTATTATGTAAATATTTTGGATTCATTTTTCTTTTTTCTCTTTTGCACGGCGAATTATTACAATGAGGAATGCCTTAATAAAGCTTTTAATGCTGTTGTTGATTCTTGATGGTACATATACGTCTTGTGGTTTTGGATACTGAATAAAATTAATACATGAATATTTGAAAGTTTCGAAATTAAAATGAATTGATAGTTTTCCACACTGTTTATTTGCTTTGAATCCAATATTCTTCAAAATTCAGAATCATATATTGATATAACTGCGTGTACCTATATATCATATAATGTGAAAAAATGAGAAAAATAGGTTCAGCAAGAAAATGGGTTGGACAAATATCATGGAACAAGCCTAAATCAACGTTTAGTTGATTTCTGTTCTACTAGATGGCGCTCTGCCATCTAAAATTCTCATATGAGCGATCAGGATAGGCTTCTTTTGTTTCTAACATCATATAATAAAAATCACATTCAGAAACTATACCGAATAAATCATCATATAATCATATAAATCATCATATATGAGAGGTGGTCAGGTCAGGTGGACATACGTCGCATCGCTCCTCGAATTCGGTAAATATATGGCATCGTCTAACCACGTTGTCTGATGCAATACCGTGCCTTCTTGCGCCAAGGTTGTTGAATTCTGGAAACTTGGAGACCACTACCCTTTTTTATTTCAATTATCTTATGATCTCTCTCCCAGTATTATAATCCTATGAAAGAATAAAATTTCTAAAAGAGGATCTGTTCATGATAATAAATATAACCAAACCCTATATAGTGTTCTTATATATATAACATATATAGAAAAATAAAACGAAAATTGAAGAGAAATATCTTGTGCGAATTTTATTAGCAATCTTTCGGACGCATGTGTCCTCGAAAAAGCCTGTAGAAGAACACATGCGTCCGAAAGCTTGCTAATAAAATTCGCACAAGATACCCCTCTTCAATCTCCGTTTTATTTTACTATTATAACTCGAAGAGTTTATTTTAGTCCATATCACATATATAGTTGAACTTTTTTCTAGAATTTATATTGTGATATCATTTGGTAGATATTACAATCTATTTATTTATAAAAATTTAAAATGAAAAATCTAAAATAGAAAAGTTTCTTATCTAATAATAACAATATATATATAAACAAAATATAATGTAGAAAAAAAAGAGAATAATAATGAGTAAGATGAGTTTATATCATTAACTTATCCTCTACTCATTATATATCTCTTTTTTCTTCATTATATTTCAGTTATATAGTTTTTTCTTTTTATTATATGAGAAATATATAAAGAGTATATAAAGAATACTCTCAT
>CP092867.1:53262664-53352794 GCA_030710605.1 Cordylochernes scorpioides
TTAAACTTTAAAATTAAGATTATTTCAAGAATAGTTATAAAGACACTATTTCATAAGGCTATTTAAATAAAAACAATTTTCTATTCTGTGTTCATACTGCGATCATAAATAATATTAAGGCGTCTGGTTCATCAGTGGTAAACTTCCCAGTTTAAATCTACCAAACAGTTCTAAAACTGTAATGTGCTGTTCTGCTTCGATATTCGGCAATTTAGAATAATTATCAGTGATGTATTGGCATAAGAGTCAAATATAATTGAAAAGCAGTCTGATATATCAAATTGGCGAAGCCGCTGAGAGGATTGATGTGTGTGTGTGAACCATGCTCTTCCAATATATTTCTCATCTTAGTAGTGCATGTAGGATACTTGAAAAGTAGGAAAAATTAGCGTTAAAATATTTCAATTTTTCATTTAAGATGGCGCACAAAAAATAATTGCGTTCAAACTTGAAAATTAGAAAATTGTTTCTATTATTTCAAAAGAGAAGCTCCACAAGCTAGTCCGTCTTATGAAATATCAATAAATCGATTACTTTGAAGAAGTCTGGTTATGGAGAAATACCAGTTTTAATACTTATTTACCTGAAATAAAATAATATACAAGTTTAAAGAAAATAATAGCTAGTATTTCTATACATTTTAAATGATTAAATTAACTACCTAATCAAGAACGCACCAAATTAAAAATCTCTATAACAGGTGAAATATAAACAACAAATTTATATCAAAATAAAATCGATAATTTATAATATAATTAATTTTGCCAACCACAAAAATATTCATGAAGATATAAATATAGATTACATTAGCAAATTAACTATGATTAATTACCTGTTTTTTTGTCATACCCATAAAATTAAAATATCTTTCGAATTTATAATAAAATATATTTAAAATTGAAAAGTTTCCTTCGATATAATATTTTTAAAAAATCAATTTTATGTAAAAAATATATATTAATTGGGATTTTAAATGCATAAAATTTAATATCTCACCAAACACCTTTAAAAAAAAAGTAATAATATTTCATTTAATTCTAAATTGATATAATTTTTTTTTAAGTCTGAAAACTCGCTGAATATGGATTGAATCGGGGGGAAAGTTTTCCGTCGTTGAGTTATTTTAATATCAGACTTGGAAGTTGCTGAGCTCCTCCTGTGAAAGAAGTTGTGCCTAACGAGCCGTAACCACGGCGTCTCTAATTAGATAGCAGCTTCCCGCCCATTCTAGGGAAGCAGACGATGCTTCTCTCTTTCTTCGTCTGTTTCACCACGCCACCTCGCCATTTATTCTCAATTACCTATAATATAAGAAGTGTTTGGAAACTAAGTATTTGAAAATTATCTATCGAATTTCCTTTTTTTTTTACAATGGTATTAAAATATTCATAGAACCATTTCTACAATATTAAAACTGTGAATATTTGTTCTTAAATAGAAAATTCTATATATTTATAAACTTTTTTTTATAAATAAAATCATATAAAAAGAATATAGCTGGATTTTAAAAAAATAACTTTTTTTTCTCAAAAAAAAATATAAATAAAGGGATTGCTTTATTTATCAATTTATTGCACACAAAAAAGCTTAAAAGTAATTTACCAATTCTTGTATATTTTTTCTTTTGACGTACTTACTTTTATTATGCTTATTATATTTGTTATGCATATATAGTAAACTTACATTATGATATGATTGCATATTCAACTATATTTATTTAAATACATTTATCAACAGGGTTAATTAATTAATTTGCTGTTTTATTATAATTCACATTTCAATTAGCACCAGAAATCTCAGAAGATTTTCTGCCACCACGAGATTACAGCTTTCCATATAACCTAACGCCAGACTTGGATTCACCTCAACGACAAGTTCGTCTCTCCCGTCAAATAAGACGCCATGTATTAACCGTCGCCGCAAACTAGCGACCTCGAGTAGGTGACAAAGTCACAACACCAGCTTTGGTCAAACTGAGAAGCGCCAAATTTTCAAGCTAATGGCTCTCGTCAGTCCAGAGCGGGCTTTATTAAATGAGAACCACAAGGTGTTGGAAAAGAAGGAGTTCGAAGCAGCCAATGGGAGGCCGACGGAAGCGGCAACGGGGAGGCAGCGGCTAAAATGAGAAAACAAATACAGAAGAACCTGTAAACAACTTTCGAACGCTATAATTTGCCCTTATCCCCGATTCTTTTAGTGTTAATATTTAAATATATAATTAACTAAATAATACTTTACTAATTTTCTTAATTTATGAAAAATATAATTTCCCTCCTGTTTTCGTCGTATATTTTAAAGTGTTATAAACAGCGACGCCTTAATTTTGAACCTTCAACCCCGCCGACCAAGAATAGAGGTGATCGACTACCTCTATAGAACTTAGATCGTCCTCACAACACAGAGTGGCGGTGAAAACGCAATAACAAGGATCAAATGAAGTATTTACAATCTGTCAAAGATATGCTTAACTGGCAAAGTGACTAAACCAATTAAATGTACAAAATATAGATGGAAATTTTGTCGGGAGGATATTGATTTTTAAATATTTTAACGGAAAAAAGAGGCGACTTTTATTTTCTATAGATCAATAACTTTTCGAGAAAATTTCCATAAATATATATATACATATTAACAGTTGCATATATTATTTACTTAAGTTTATCTTTTAGAAAGAGAGATATTTGGAATACTTGTAGAATTCAACTACCTAGAATTCGATTACTTAGCACATAGCGAAGATGAAATGGAAATTTCCTTATTGAGAGAACCCAAGAATTGCTTTAATATTCCAAAATTTTAATTAATGTGAGAGAGGGTAATTTCTTTCTTGAACGCCTGGAATATTTGCTCCAGTAATATTCTTCTCTTAAATTCTAGGTATACTATCCACCTTGGAATGTATAAAATAATAAAAACAATTCTATCATAACATAGGAAACAGTAATTCTTTAGTTTTGAAAAATAACCATAAACTTTATTGATTGAAAGTCACTTTAAGGAATTCTAATACCTAATGAATACAAACCTTTTAAGAATAGAATTGCTCTTGTTATCAGATATTGTTGGGACGCTTCGTGATTAAAGATGATATAACTAGAAGAAATTGTGTGTGCCTGTAAACATATAAATAAGTATATTATGATGCATTAGCGCGCCATCTGTTATGAAAATTCGAAACTTATAGACGTGTATGATTCTTTTAAAAATTAAACAATTTCTACTGCCCTTACTTTTATTATTAATGCAGTAAGGGCAGTAGAATTATTTTATTTTTAAAAGAATCATACGTGTCTATAATAGTTTTGAATTTTCATATAAATAAGTAGAAATCCTCGTTTTACCATTTTTCGAATTCCAGTGGCACAGAATATTTTGAATACAGAGGATGTTCCATTTTTGAAAGAATGTTTTTCAACGCTGCGCGAAAGAAGCGCGCGAATCGAGTATAGTTTATTTATTCTAAAGAACAACCAGTGATTTATATTTCATGAAAAAAAACGGTTTTTGAATATTCAAAATGCCTAAGATTATAAATGATTCTGTAAAGGAGTTACGTTACAGACTTCCCGATGCGAAATATATTCGCTTACCTAAATTAATACAATTTTTATGAAAGAAAAAAGAATATTGCTATTACACTAAAGTGTAGAATCAGTCAAATATATAAAGTCAAAAGAAAACAATTTTGATATTTATGAAATTATTAAAAGTAATTCCTCTTGATAAACGTGACTGAAGAAACCTTTAATACAACCGAAAGAAAAGATAAAGGAAATGGGTTGTCAGAGAAAATCCACCTTCTCAAAGGAACATAGTCCACAGTAACCAACGTACCAAATTCCTACTGTTAGCTGTATATTAGGAAAATAAATTGGCTTAAAAATACGCGAAAAGGCGAAAGTTCATGTTCACAAGCCGCACTATATTCAGGGAACAAAGACCTGCAGCAGGGCCCTTTATGAAAAGTAGACAGATGAAAAACGGAAGACTGTTGTTACACTGGACGAGGGCATGGGTTTACCTCAATGATAGTAACCAACCCCGTGCCATTTACTACGCTAATTTCCAAATAAATACCTTTCTGAACTTTATCAAGCAACGCAAGGAGTGTTTCTCAAGAGCTTCATGATCTATGCAAGTTTCTGCTACAATGGGAAGCTTCCTATAAAGAAGGTGAATCCAAATGTCAAGATAAATTCTTAAAACTACCAAAGACTTAGACCCAGTATTCGACAATGAGGTTCCACCAAGTGACTCAGGATCCGTGTGGCTACACCAGGATAAAGCCACGAGTCATATCTCATATTCAACCACGTCAATACCTGGACACAAGATGGATGAAACCGTCATTTCGTATATCTTTTTCAAGCAAAACCCTGCAGATGCCCAGACCTGGCTCCTATTGATTTGGGGAATTTGGCTTTCTGAAAAAAAATACTCCTGTTGAAGGACTGACAAATCCGAAAGCTAGAAAACCGAAGACACACTAGATGGTCTCTGGAAGGTCGTAAAGGAATGTTGCGATGGTCTTGATCAAAACATTATAAGTTCAAGCCTTATTTTCTGGAAACATCTATGAAGGGCTGTTGCGAACGTCACACTTACACAGAGAAAACAAAAATTTCACAAATCTTTGTAAATCATTTTTAATGAAGCACTAAAATCGTTCTTTTAAAAATGAAACAACCTCTGTATATAAAACAGCTTTCTCCCTATCTTCTTGAACCTTGATGCTTTAAAATGCTATATTCTTTAAGAGTATGAATCAGTTTTAAAATGTATTTTTAACTTTTTACTACGTATATTATCGATGAGGTTTGGTATAGGAGTGTCGTAAACTCCTAATTTGGACTGCCTCGACTCGGGGTTCGAATTCTGAATTGAACACTTTCTCAGAAGAAAGAAAATTGCTTCAATGGTCCCCGATTCTTTCAAAATTACAACCCCATCAGTGAATTCATGTAACCAAACGGGTCCTTGGAACACTTTTAAATACAAAGTCAAACTGCTTTTTACATTTACAGGACATATGGCACACTTACAGTAAATCTGTCGCTAATTGCCTACCATGATTATCATTGCTTGTACCATTTATACTCATTTAATTACCTATTGCCATGATACCACTCATGATATGCCTACCATGATTATTATTGCTTGTACCACTTATACTTGTAATAATAAAAATATTATCGATGATTTAGTTTAGAATAACTTATTGATTGAACAAATCATTTTAAAATCATTATTGTGTTTCATAGCAATTAATTTTATTGACGAACACACAATTCCATTTAATTATTCTCCATTCAAAGAGGTAACTTTAAAATATAATTATTTAGATATATTTATATTACTAAATTCGAACTTTGAATCTTGTAAACTCAAATCTCTCAATTAAACTTCAATAAATGATTTATTCAGATATTAAAATATACAAGTATCATAGTCTCAATCATTTCTGTCATCGTTTGCTTTTGTGAATGGAATAAATACCCAAATATGGCCATTTCTTATAAGCATCGGTGGTTCAGAAGGTAGAATGCTCGCCACGCGGGCGGCCCGGGTTCGATTCCCGGCCGATGCTTTTTTATTTTTTACAATTTTTAAAACTCTTATTTATATTATTAAAATACGAGAATATAGTTTTTTTTGTATCATTTTGTTTCGAAGAACAAACAGGGTCTTCTTGTCTTCCCATAAGGATCAAGTCAAGAGTTATCTCGGAGTATTTGGCATTAATGGAGATTAACGTGATACTCCCTGTTGAAGAACTGACAAGTTCGAAAGCTTGAAAATAAAAATTTGCACAAGAAACTTAACCCTTTAACATTTATTTATTTTATAATATTATAAATCAGAGAAGAATATATGATATATTTTTAAAGATGTTTCTTACACACAAAAAAATCTATTTTCTCTCAATAGCATAAGTATTTAAAATATGTAAATAAAAATTTGCATAAAATAGTATTTATCATTATAATTTATTAACGTGGTACTTCTGTTGAAGGACTGACAAGTCCTTGAAAATGAAAAGGTTGTAACAAGAAACTTAGCCCTAGAAGATTTATTTATTATATAATATTATAAATCAGGGAAGAATGTTAATTATTAATGAAGATTATATTATTTTGAAAATAGAGCAATCCATAAATAAATCTTTAAATAAAATTGGATCAAAATATCATTTATTTTACCAATATTTCAGTTGGCTGAATGCCAACCTTTATCAAGGTTGTTGACTCACTTTTAAATGTTATAATACCTTGATAAAGGTTGGCGTTCAGCCAACTGAAATATTGGTTAAATAAATGATATCTTGATCCAATATATGTCATTTTATTTAAAGATTATATTATGTACAGTAACCCTTCTCTTTCACAATTGGGCACTTTATTTGTTTTAGCAGAATGAACGGATAGCAATGGTTCTCATTTAAGATTAAGAAAGACTTTCATGTATTTGCATTTACAATATACACTAACCATACTGCTTTGATTTTTTACTGAAATTAAAATATCCCCTGCTTGGTATAAACAAATACTATCATTCCGTAATCATGAAGAATATTTTTTATAATACATTAGCGCCACATTTGTTATTTTGCTTATCCCTAATACACGTGGTACAGCCATAATAATCATGGTTGGTAGAAGTAGGCGACTGCTTTTACTGTAAAGTGTACCACATGTCTACATATGTGAAAAGCAGTTCGAATTTGCACTTAAAAATGTGCCAGAGCCCCGTTTGGTTACTTTCGCTCGCTGGCGGGGTTGGACTTTTGCAAGAGGTGGTGGCAATTGGAGCAATTTTTTTTTTTTAATCAGAAAAAAAGTGCCTAATAAGGGAATTCGAACCTGGGTCGTAGCGGTCGAAAACCAACGGTTTAGACCATCTGACCCCCTCTATCTGTTGTTATAAATGGAAACTATTGTTAACGCGTATATATAATTATTCTTTAAATAAATTAATTTTCTCCTACCATTACTGAAATTATAAATTAATGGTAAGGCTTCGTTCATCAGTGAACTCTCCCAGAAATATTACAGCGGTATAGTAGATTGAACTGGCGAAACCGCTGTAAGGGTTCACCACTGATGACCAGGTCCTTCCAATAATTTATCATTTTAGTAAGGGCAGTAGAAAATTGTTTAATTTTGAGAAGAATCATACGCATCTAAAATATTATTTTTATTTCGGGGGAATTCTCTCAATATTTAAATAACTTATTTATTTATTTTTAAAATGAAAATATATTAGTAAGAAGATATTTACCTAATATGACAACATGGAATTCATATCTCTAATATATATACAAAAACGAGTTATTTTCCGAATGACAAACTCAGACTAGATTTTTAACGCTAAAATGTGACAAATATTTTGTCTCTCTCTATATTTTGTCCTTGTCCAGATTTAGTCTTTTTTCAAATATTAATTTTAAATGTATGATGGAATCCTGATATTCCGAAAAGTCGTTTAAAGTGGTGTGTGATTTATATTTAAAAGAAAACAAAATAGTGTAAATAGTAAAATCAAAACTTATTTGAAATTTTACCAAGGATCAAAAGACATTGTCCAGGGCAAGCGTTGCTTCAAAAATATTGTTGTGTCATATTGTTTGTTTATCGGTGGAGAACAAATATCTTGAATATTCTAATTGCCTTTAAATAAAATAAATAAATGTTTATATATTTTAAAATTCAATAGATTATATTCAGCTAAGAAGCTAAAAAAGATATGGAAAAATAACCATTAGGAGTCAAGGAATAGTTGACTGTACAAAAACAATGATGCCATTTTCGAACCACCATTTTGGAACCTTTGAAATTCGAGAACCTTGAAAACGTCCACCAGTAGAATGTTCTGACTTAACAAGATATAAAATATTTTCCAAGAAAAATAAACGAAATTATATTAAAAATAAAAAATATAAATTAATATTTTTCATATTTATTTAATATCTTGATCATAGAGCTACCAAAGTTACATCAAAATTACAACGAATTTATATTCCCTTATTTCAACTTCTCTAGAACATTATATTTAATTTTTAGCTCCTTAATCAGAAATATTGTAAAATAAAACAGATGGGTTTCGAAAAAAAATTTAGGATATTTTAAAATATTAAAATAAATGATATTCTTAAATAGGTTACTAATTTGTGTGGTTATTTGAAATATCTTATGTATTTGTTACCCTATTATTAGGAACTCTATTATTTTGAATTAATGACATGACAAAAAACACGTAAATTTGATTTTATATTTTATTTATCTTTTTTGTTAAATGGGATAAATATTAACCATAAACCTTTGCCTTAAAATAGCATCAAATTTAATTTCAGTGATCCCCCTTTATGAGAACTTGCAGACACTGTAAAAGCCTTAATATAAATTGATATATAGATAAAATATATTCACAATCCTAAGCAAGCTATATATCCTACCTAATATATTTACAAGTTATATACTTGTAGAAATAAAATTACTAATTTACAATTAATATTTCGCTATGCAATAATATAAAATAATATAGTCTTAAAGAGACAAGGGTCACCTCTCCCGTCAAAATAGACGTCTAAAACCAGTCGCCATCTATTGACCGTCGCCGCAACTAGCGGCCTCGGGTCGGTGACAAAGCCACAACACCAGCTTATCAGTTTGCCAAAGCTGATGTTGTGGCTTTTCACCGACCCGAGGCCGCTAGTTGCGGTGACGGTCAATAGATGGCGTCTGGTTTTAGAAGTCTATTTTGACGGGAGAGGCGACCCTTGTCTCTTTAGATCAATTTCCTCCCGGCAAAATATCCCTCAATATAGTCTTAGTTTAATTAAAATATTTTAGCACTTCTTTTATTCATAATTCTAATAAATTCCCATAAATATCTGTGAGATATTAAATTTAATAGATTAAGCTTGTTTTAAAATATTCACATAAGCGCTCTGCGCTCCAGGAACCTGGGTTATAAATATATCTCTATTCACATAATCAGACAGTTTCATGTAAAAAAAAAAGTTATGTGAGAAATGAACTGAGTTTCACATTGGCACAAATGGTGCTTATGATTGAGACAAAAATGAATTTATGTAAAACGAGTTCATATACGTGTTCATATTACCACGTTTGAAAATTAGGAAATACAAACTTCAGGATGAAATAGCGATTTATTTAAGGCAAGCACAAACTATGAATGGAAAAAAAAAGATAAGCAAAGATGGAAGTTTACAGAGTAGAAAAATATTGTAGCGTATCAGTTTATTTTTCTACAAAACACGTGTAGAAATCAAGTCTTTGTATATCTGGAGATGTAAAGTATTTATTGATAACGTCACCACGACCAGTCGACAATTATTAACTAATTAACCCCCACTATCTACAGCTAGGAAATCTTGGGCAAGCAAGCAAAGAAATATTTTAAAGATGATTTTACAAATACAGAGCAATATATATTTTTATAATCTGTTGAATATTTTCATTGAATACAATTAAATTCAATTAAATAATATTTTTTTTCTTCGCCACAATATAAACAACAAATAAAATAATAAATACTTTGCTACGTAGCTCCTTCCCTATAGAGCTGTGACTCACAGCTTGAAAATATTGTAGATACTGAAATGGATCTGACGTGCTTCTGCCAAGGATTCCATCGAAGTCTTGGTACTTTGTCCCTAGTACCTTTGCGTCCTTTTTCTTGCGGCGTGAAGAGCGGCTTTGTCGTCGTATTGCCTATAGGGACATCGTCATCTTAGAGGGAAGTCTTGGCTTTGACACGACGGTGGAATCCTGGAGTCAGTCTCTGAAAATGTAGATCACAGCACCCATAGCTTCTAGGTCTTTTCGGCGATTTTCAGTTTGTCTTCCCTAATTTACCCAGCATCTCCACCAAAAAGCCACGTGGAAAATTAAGGAAGACAAATTTCAGGATGACACAGCGATTAATTTAAGGCAAGAACAAACTATGAATGATAAACAAAAGATAAGCAATAAGGGAAGTTTACAGATTAGCAAAATATAAACAACAAAAGTGATTATTCTGTTAATAAAATAATAAATAATTTGCTACAATATAAAGACTCTTTCTTATTTAATTATTATATATCAATTTAAGAGTGTGATAAAATTGTTATTGAAACAATCTCGTATTTGCGTCATTTGAGCAGAAATTGAAACATATTTCCTATTGTCAAGCTTCACTTTGGAAATTATTTGGTCCTCATTTGAATAATGTACCGTCTGCTTCAATACTGACTGCCGCCATATTGTTTGCAAATTTAATTATAGAATTTAGCTTCTGATTTTCTCTTCTCGATACATATTACAGGCATTATATACTCTGTGCTTTCATACATAATGTACACAAATAGAGTTTATAAATTGAAATTAAATATGTATGAAAAATAAAAATATAAAAAGGTCAGATTTTGATATCTATATATATAAATGAGTGTTTGTATGTTTGTTTGTATGTCCGGTATACAAATTCGCAGTAGTTCACTAATTCAAATCAGAATTTCCATACATAGGTAAAAATATACGGGGGAAGACGATAGGCTATTTTAAAAATATATATAAATCAATTATTAAAACTATATATTTTTAGTCAGAAAATGATGATGACGATATTGCTGTATCATGTTTGATTATCAGATACAAAATTATATCGGGAAAAATTCCAAAAAGCAGAGACCACGGTTGAAACCAGTTCATTATTTTGTACGCAGGAACAAAATTCTAACAGAAAAACATTCATTCGAGCAGAAAACAAAAGCCAGATCATCTTTCTATAAAAACATCGCTTCTCAGACACAAAGTTTGGAGCGGGACGTTTCACAAGAGTGACATCCACGGCGTCAATTTATAATTGTAAAGAATAGTATTTGAAAATCAAAATATATAATTTTCAAATATCGTTGTGAAAATTTACATATTTATTTTTATATTTTTAAAACACACAAAGTTTGGAGCGGGACGTTTCACAAGAGTGACATCCACGGTGCCAATTTATAATTGTAACGAATAGTATTTGAATAAAAACATTTAATCGGGTAAAACCGGGCGTTGCCCGGGTCATTCGGGTAGTTAAAAATAAAAGAGGCATATCCTGAACGTGCTCATATGAGCATTTCTAGATGCCAAAGCACCATCTAGTGGGGGGAAAATGAACAAAACGTTTATTTAACTTGTTCCGTGATGTTTAGCCAACCCAATTCTTTGATAAATAAAGAAAAGGCAATCAAATATTGGCCAAATATCACGGAATGATTCAAATAAACCTTTAGTTTATTTTTATTCCACTAGATGGCGCTCTCTGCCATCTAGAAAATGTTCATGTGAGAACAGTCAGAATAAGCCTCTTTTATATTTAATATACACACATATAAAAATATATGAAATATTTCTTATATTTAATAAGTCAAATGTGACTTTTGTTCTCCATGCAACCTAAACAAAAAGTCGGAGAATAACTCCTTGTCTTTTACGAGACCAATCTCTAATACTAGAAGATAAAATTTGCTCGAAAGATTCAATAGCCTCAAAATAAAAAGGTTTCACCCAACAATCTCTATATGTAAATAATATTTATGAATCTTTCTAAGTCGCTTTCTGTATGTCTTTCCATGTTGAACATTTTCTTTGGTATATTTGTATGTACATTTAGCTCAAGTGTCCCTAGGGGGACATAGCGTTTTGAATTGAAATAAATAAATAAATAAATAAAAACAATCAATAATTATCTTTCTCTAACAAATCTTTTCTTAGTTTACTCTATAAATCCACCAGTGTATTGGTTCATTTCATATAGCAGAGTAATTAATTTAAAAATATATATATATAAACAGTAGCAATGCGTTTCTTTATGCGTACAAAGTGCAAGCTTTCGGATCTTTATAATCCTTCCACAGACATAGCAATGGCTTTCACCCAACAATCAATTATTCTTTTTCTCTCTCTCACAAATCATCTCTTCGTTTACTCTATAAATTCAACAGTGTATTGGTTCATTTCATATAGCAGAAAAATTTCTAAAAAAAGAATATACACAGTAGCAATGTTTTTCTTTATGCGTACAAAGTGCAATCTTTCGGATCTTTATAATCCTTCTACGAGCATAGCTAGGCCTGTGGAAGGATTGTAAAGATCTGAAAGCTTGCACTTTGCACGAATAAATAAACGCATAGCTATTGTTTATATTATTTTTTATACTTTATAGCAATTTTCTCTTCTAATAGAGTAATTTATAATTGATTATATAAGTGGATGTAAGTTTTTTAATTTAATGGCTATGGAATATTTCGAAATATATAGGATATAATATCGCCTATATTATTCAACTTTAATATAGAGTAAATTTGATATTTAAATTGTTCAAGATTCCTATTGATGATCTAATATAAAAGAAAAAGCACACGATGACTCTCTCTCTCGCCTCTCTCTCTCTTTCTTGAGAGACCTCTTCAAATAAAATTGAAGAGAATTTCCAGCCAATATTGAGCGAGTTTGGATCATTCTGGGAGAGGGTTTATGACACACTTGACCCACATACCATTCTTCTGACTGTAAGGAATTATTAGATTCAAACATTCCAATGAAGGATGCCCTTTCTATTAAAATAAACAATTTAGGGGGGGGGGTCTCAGTGCTATATAAATAAACGTTATTGGAATTCTATTAGAATTTTAAAATCAACAGATATCGTTAGAAATTGTATCGTTGTGTATTCACAAATACAACTGAACCAATTTTTTTCATTCAAATAAGTAAGCCTTCTGCCCCTCGATGTGTGTGTTATTTTAAAACGCCTAATACAATTTTCCCGTAAGTAGTATTTCATATAAAATATATAATTATTGTTTTGAAACTGGCGAAAAAATAAGATATATTTTGTATATAGATATATTCCTATCTTTTAACATGAATAGAGCAATCTATTTTACATATTACTTCAATGTGAAGAACATACACTTTCAGATAGCTGGTTTATATGCACTTTACGAGACACGTTGCTAAACGTGAATCTCTTTGATATAGTTGTTTAAGCTAAAAAAAATGACAATATGTCGATTCTAGAAAAAACATTGTGAGTTGTGATTATTAGGAAAAAATAACACTGATGTGAAAAAATCACATATGTGAATTTTCGTGTTCTTTTCAGAAGGAAATAAAAAAGGATATAAATGGTTCCATGTACCTTTTACAAATGAGTATTTTCTTTCACGGATAGCTCTATATTTCTATATAGCAAAAGGAGAGAAGCTATTTTAAACAATGTGTAACTCTTTCGCTGAGGACACTACGCCTGTGTTTTTTACGAGCCTCTCCTGAGAATTCGTTAACATGCCACAGTGTGTAATTATGAACATTCCCTCAGAATCACTTGAATCTTATCTAAGTTCCAACTATTTTATTTTCTTCTAATTCATAAGGCATTGAATTTTAACTGTATTTTATGGTGTCAGAGGAATTAAGCGTGTTTAGCTAGTTGTAGATGTAATAGTTGATTTGATATTTCTACAGGCTGTACCAGGTAAATTGGGACTAACTTTGACAGTCCATAAAACAAAAACTACTTGAGATTAAAAACTTGTTTTTTTTTCATTACGTAGCCATATTCATGTAAAATGCAACAGTACATGTGTGCGCAGTGTAGTGATGAAGAGTAACCGAGAATTTGAAAATCGAGCTGCCATCATCGTTGCTCTGCGCGCCGGAAGGAGCCCCAAAGAGATAGTGGATTTTCTTAAGTTGCCCAAAACCACTATTTATCGTGTCAAGAAGCAGTTTGATGAGGCCGGCAGTAACAAAGAGGGGATAGCTACAAGGAAAAAGCACTCGCGTCGATCGGACAGGGTAAGAGGCGAAGAATTTGTCAAAAATGTCAAGGAGAAGATTGATGGAAACCCTGGGAAGAGCACGAGGGCCATAGCCAAGGAAATGGACGTTGGCTCTATGACAATTGTCAGAACTATCCATGAGGACCTTGGTCTCAAGTCTTATGCCCTTCGGAAAGGTCAGTTGCTGACTGAGAATATGAAGAATAACAGAAAAGGAAAGGCTGCTGCCCTCCTCAACAACCTGAAACACGACTCTTTTGGCATGCTAAGGTTCTTCTCTGACGAAAAGAACTTTGACGTGGACCAAAAGGTAAATCCCAGGAATGATCGCTAGATCTGTAAAGACCCCTCAGAGATGCCTGTCGTGATGCACACGAAATTTCCTGCCTCCGTAATGGTCCTTGGCGTTATCAGCAGTGAAGGTGATGTCATGCCTCCCCATTTCTTTGAGAAGGGCCTTAGGATGAACGCTGACACCTACATCAATGTTCTGGAGACCGTTGTGAAGCCTTGGATGGACATGGTGGCCGCAGGAAGGAAGTATGTCTTCCAACAGGACTCAGCTCCAGCCCATAAGGCAAAAAAGACACAATCGTGGCTGACACTTAACGTCCCTAGTCACTGGGGTCCTGATATTTGGCCCCCTAATTCTCCAGATTGCAATCCCCTCGACTACTATGTATGGGGCGTTGTTGAGATAGATGTCAACAAAGCTCCTCATACCACCATCCAGTCTGTCAAGAAAGCAGTTCACACGGTGATGACCCAAATGGACAAGGTCATCGTCGCCAAGGCTTGTGCTTCATTCCGCACTCGCCTCGAGACTCTTGTAGCTAATAATGGAAACTACATTGAATAAATAAAAACTATATCCTTTTATCTACTACTGTGTCAAATTTCATTCGGATATTTTAATTTTTACTTGCAAAAAATATCAGTTAAAATACCATTGT
The DNA here is from genome assembly GCA_030710605.1 of Cordylochernes scorpioides. Classification (NCBI taxonomy): domain Eukaryota; kingdom Metazoa; phylum Arthropoda; class Arachnida; order Pseudoscorpiones; family Chernetidae; genus Cordylochernes; species Cordylochernes scorpioides. Next base: position 53,277,458 of record CP092867.1, read on the forward strand.
TGAAATTCCCAATTTACCTGGTACACCCTGTATATTAACATTCTTTTATATATATATTTATATATATTATAATAAAAAAAGGTCAGGTGTTAGTATTAAAATCAGAAAAGGCATATCCTGACCATGATCACATGTGCTTTTTAGATGGCAGAGTGCCATATAGTGGAATAGAAATCAACTAAACGTTGATTTATTCTGTTCCCTGATATTTGCCCAACCCATTTTCTTGATAAATCTTTCAAAAAAAAAAAAAAAAAAATGGGTTGGCCAAATATCGAGGAACAGACTGAATCAACGTTTAGTTGATTTCTATTCCACTAGATGGCGCTCTGCCATCTGAAAAGCTCATGTGCTCGTGGTCAGGATATGCCTTTTTTAAAATTTTATATAGTGGATAAACTGTTAAATATACAAGCACCAAGGTTAGGTCTACTCCTATGATCGCAGAACTGGTTTATATCATACTCTAGCGCCTCTGGCAGCGAAGGGTTTGAGCATAATGAGATCAATTTGTACCAATAACTAAAAGAGTTAATTCTACTAGATTTCGAATAATGTAGCTAATACCTTTAGACGAAGGAAAAACAAGGTTTCCAATATTTGTCAAGTGATACTCCATTTTTAGAGGAGGTTACATTCCAAGCCGAAAACATTTCCACACACACACAAAACTTAGATTAATGATAATTATTCAATTAACCTAATTAAATCTAATCATTGAAATTAATGCTATTAGCTTCTCTAATCATTTGCGTGAATTGATCTTCATTTACCTGAGTTATTTTTACATTCTTAGAGAAGGAATTATTTTTTATCAGATTTTTTTTCTTCTCGTGTTGTTTATTCTGAATTAAATATATCAGAATTTTTTAAACCTTTTTTTTTTTTTTGGAAACTAAGAATATTTGATCTGATCATTTTGAAGATAGTTTTATTGTTTGTGATAAAATGTAGAAAGGTTTGGTTATCTAGATGTAATTGAATTTTGTCAATTTTTCAGAGAGAAAATTTTGAGATTTCTAAAAATTGATTTTCAGCTCATCCTTCTCAAGATAGCACGAGATCGAACTTTTCATATTTACCTAAATTTTTCTCTGTATGTTTGTGTGTTGTGCTTCGTGTGTGCTGTGTGTCGGGCTGTGTATATTATGTTGTGTGTTGTATTGTATTGTGTGCTGTGTGTATTATGTTGTGTATGTGTGTTGTGCTGTGTGTATTATGTTGCGTAGGTTGTGATGTGTGTATTATGTTGTGTGTTGTATTGTGTGCTGTGTGTATTATGTTGCGTAGGTTGTGATGTGTGTATCATGTTGTGTGTTGTGTTGTATTGTGTGCTGTGTGTATTATGTTGTGTGTATTATGTTGTGTATGTGTGTTGTGCTGTGTATATTATGCTGTGTTGTATTGTGTGCTGTGTGTGTTGTGTTGTATTGTGTGCTGTGTGTATTATATTGTGTTGTATTGTGTTCTGTTTGTATTATGTTGTTTATGTGTGTTGTGCTGTGTATATTATGTTGTGTGTTGTGTTGTGTGCTGTGTGTATTATGTTGTGTTGTATTGTGTGTTGTGTGTATTATGTTGTGTATGTGTGTTGTGCTGTGTGTATTATGTTGTGTAGGTTGTGATGTGTGTATTATGTTGTGTGTGTTGTGTTGTATTGTGTGCTGTGTGTATTATGTTTTTTTTTTTGACAATTAAACAACTTTATTGACATCTCGTCAATCTTTACACTCAAAGGAAGTTATAAGGTAATAATAATGGTAGGAATGAAGAGAGATATATACAATCGACGTAGCCCTCTCCGAGGGCACGTCCGGATCAGGAGCTTAAAGCCGCCTTGAATCTAGACAGATCCCTGCCATTTGGGGAGTTCATGTTCGGAACATGTTTGATGATAATGTCGAAGAATTTGTCGAGAAGAATTGTCTTCAGGCGTGAGTAGCCCGAGGAGGTGCTCCGTTTTTCTTCGTAATAGACCGCGAGTATGATATCCATCCTGACCACATTATTCTTGTTATATATGGAGTGCAAGAATTCTCGATCCTTCAATCGGATGAGTGACTTTTCTATGTCCACATCGCCCTCAGGAGTGAGAGTTATAGGGGGTGCAGGAGCGGTCTGGAGCTCATGGGTCATCGGGGGTAGGTATTAGTAGCGGTGGGGCTACTGCGGCTGGTGCTGACTTCATCACATGGGGAGTAGGCGGCGCCGGCCCAGCAGACTGAGGCTCAGTAAACCGACTGGGCGAAGTGTGGGCCGCGGAACCAACACTTGCCACCTCTGGAGATGGAGCAGGAGGTAGTGCCTCCACAGCTGAGGCTGGGGGTGCCAGTGCAGGAGGAGGAAGATCAACTGGTCGATGGGGCACAGCCTGGTCCGCAGGACCAACTTCGGATACCTCCATAGAATGGGCAGGGGGCACTGGTGCAGGAATCGGCACCTCCACAGTTGTATTGTGTATTATGTTGTGTATGTGTGTTGTGCTGTGTGTGTTATGTTGTGTATGTGTGTTGTATTGTGTGCTGTATGTATTATGTTGTGTATGTGTGTTGTGCTGTGTGTGTTATGTTGTGTATGACAATTGACAATTAAATAATTTTTATTGACCGCTGGTCAACAATTACTCACGAGGAGTCAAAAGGGCAAACTATGTACATTGATCAGGAGGGCAGGAGTGTGTTATGTTGTGTATGTGTGTTGTATTGTGTGCTGTATGTATTATGTTGTGTATGTGTGTTGTGCTGTGTGTATTATGTTAAGTGGGTTGTGATGTGGGTATTATGTTGTGTATATGTGTTGTACTGTGGGTTTTTATGTATGTCATTATATAAAGATTGATATAGCATATATATTATGATGAATTCTAATCTATATATTTTCTAAATCAATGAAATATTTTGTTTTTCAAATTTTACCCATCAGGAAATCTATCTATAAAGGTCACCTCTCTCCCGTCAAAACAAAAGCTAAAACAGCGCTGTCTATTGACCGTTTCCGACAAATAGTATATTCGGTTTTATTCAAGTTTCGAGGTTTAAAAAATGTGTATACATATATTTTTTTAAATACCAACAATTTTTCTACGTATAAATTTCGTTTAAATTAATGTAACGACCAAAACAGCTTTCTATGAATTCGAACAACATCGGATGCTAAAGGATGTAGGATACTAACATGTATCAACACCTAACTTTCTTTATTTTATTTTTAATTTTTGAATTATTTCTTCATATATATATATATGACAAGCATTCGTATATGGCATATGAAAAGAAAGAATTGGACTCTACCAAAAACTAATAAAATCTAAGGAAGTGGCTCTTAGCATTGATGGAAAGTGTGAAATGACCCAATGATTGTATCGGAATGATACAAAAGAGGACCATAATGTTGTGGACAAAATATTATCTATTCATTCCTCCTACGGCCAAAGTAGCCTTCCTTTACAAGTTGCCGAGTTTCTTTAATGACCCTTTCTTTGGATGAGGTTTTCTATTTGAGAAAGTATTCTATATAACAGATTGTGTTAGAGGATTCCTTAAAGACGAAGTTTTTGGGGATTAAGAATTTCACTCTAAATCACTTACTGAAGTTCTAAAATGATTTATAACATAAATATATATATTCACTTTACAATATTTAGTTGTACACGCACACACAGCTTTATTATGACCCCCATCTTATATATTTAGTTGTATAAATATTTTTTTAAAAGAAGATAAGTAAGTACCAATTAGTTTTACCTATAGATATATTTCGACTTTTTCATTTGATATTCTTTGTAAACAACATGTTTGGATATCCCATATATGTTTTTAAATGAATATATAATTATGGATTATTCTATCTTCAATGAAATAAAATAACTACAAGGTTTTTCTTTAGATAGTAGTGATTTTATATTGTTAATCTCTCGAGTATTGTTTCGATGTTGAGAAAAACATCGTCAATTTCAATTAACTTCACCTTTCCTATTTAAAATTCAGCACGTTGCTGAAACCTGAGAGCTATAAAGAAATCAACATTCTTGTCTAAAATAAGAATAGACCACCATGTGTGTGTCTCAACTTATACAGCGACTTCACATAGGTTCATTGTTTTTTTGTTCCCCTACCTTTATGGTGGTGATATCTTGTCCATAAATTTTTTTGCTCTATGGAAAGAGGGTTGCCATTGCCCCGTTAGTCAGCCACATTTCAGAGATGCCTGTTCACGGTTACCTTAGCGGCTCGGGGTTGTCCCCACCGTACTTCGCCCTAAAGGAGTCCCTTACTTGTGCTGCTTCTCCCGCCCGCCACGTAGAGGAACCTTATAGGCATAGGTTATATTGAAAAAAATAAAATTTTATAGTCATTATATATATGAATTGTAATATATAGAACGAATTTTGACAATTTTACCGCAAATGTTTCTTTTGAAAGAAAAATAGTGATTTATTTTAAGGAGAAATAACGACTATTTCTATCCTTAGGTATAAAGTATGAAAGGATGAATTGTGAAGAGTAATGATGAACGGAAAAATAAAGTGTCCAGGGATGGAAAATAATAAATATGGGGTATTATAAATATGATATATATTATCAAATATTATCTCTTTTCGATTCGTTATATAAAAGTGTAGGTGTGAATTTCTGGTAGAACTGAGAGAGGTGGTGATACAGCCGTACTAAGAGATCCAATAGAAGACAAGTATTCGAGTGTGTATATTAGTTTGGTGTGTACATATTCGTTTTACAATTTTCTTTTAAAGAATTTTACATATATATATTAGAGAAATAACTTCTGAAGTTTTTGAAATTATTAGAAGCGCACATAGAGATTGGTGATTGCTAGTCACTTAGCTAAACTTGCACAATATAGAATTTTACATATATATATTAGAGAAATAACTTCTGAAGTTTTTGAAATTATTAGAAGCGCACATAGAGATTGGTGATTGCTAGTCACTTAGCTAAACTTGCACAATATAGAATTTTACATATATATATTAGAGAAATAACTTCTGAAGTTTTTGAAATTATTAGAAGCGCACTTAGAGATTGGTGATTGCTAGTCACTTAGCTAAACTTGCACAATATAGAATTTTACATATATATATTAGAGAAATAACTTCTGAAGTTTTTGAAATTATTAGAAGCGCACTTAGAGATTGGTGATTGCTAGTCACTTAGCTAAACTTGCACAATATAGAATTTTACATATATATATTAGAGAAATAACTTCTGAAGTTTTTGAAATTATTAGAAGCGCACATAGAGATTGGTGATTGCTAGTCACTTAGCTAAACTTGCACAATATAGAATTTTACATATATATATTAGAGAAATAACTTCTGAAGTTTTGAAATTATTAGAAGCGTACATAGAGATTTGTGGCTGTAAGTTACTTAGCGTAATTTACACAATATATAAACACGGTTGGTCATTCAAGTAGATCTATACAATCTGGAGAATATTGTCACAAAACAGGGAGATATTTATAATTTGGAGAATATCATCCTGAAGCTAGAGGTTCCCTGGCCGGCATTCATATTTCTGTAAAAAATAGATATTTTGGCCAGAGTTTGAGTCTTTTTATTTTCTCAACGTTTCAACAAAATATTTTGTCTTCGTCAGGAGAAATAATTAAAAATAAAGCATTTGGCAAGGCGTTAAAATTGACCTGAGATTGCAAGGACGTTATCACGCGGTTTTTCGCATTTAGTACAACATCTAAAGCACGAGTCAAAAACAAATATTAAACTCGTTAAAGACTATGATCTCTTGGAAATAAATATATAATAATAAAATTATATTCAAAAATAAATAAAATAATATAATGATAATAATCACAAAGATTACATATTATTTTTATAAATTTCTAACTATTATGGACAATTTATATCTAGCTTTTTAACTACTTTTTTTTTTGGAGAATATTTTCACAAAACAGGAATATTTATACAACCTGGAGAATATTGTCAAAACAGGGGGATCTACGCAATATGTAGAATGCGGTCAAAACTGAGAGATAAAAACAATCTGGAGGAAATCATCAACACAGGGAAATCTACAAATTAGAGAATATTGATTGGAAAATTATCTCTTTAAAAAAAAGGTATCTATCTCATGTTATTCTGCGACGTTTCCATTAATGTCACATGTGTTTTCAGGACACAGAGTTGACACATCGCTGAATCGCCAACGTATTGTTTCTGGCAGTACATGGGACGTCTTCGGCTTAACAAGGAGATTTGTGCGGACAGCAAGCGGGATCTGTCTAATCCCACTCTAAGCTTCTGTCTGTTTGTCCCATTTGTCCTTCAATACCTACTAGATAAGGAATTCTGTGAAAAAACAACACACTTCAGTCTCCTTCCCTTTGATACTAATTCTATTCGATATTGTATACTAGACTGAGTCACGTTGATTTCATGCTATACTAAAGTATATGCCCAACACGCAAACTTGTTTATAATTTTTTTTCATTATTTATAACTGAAATTCTGTCACAAAACAGCACTTCAGTATCCCTTCCTTTGATACAAATTCTATTTGATAATTTATACTAGACTGAGTTACGTTAATTTTATGATATACTAAAGTATACGCACACTTGTTTATATTTTTTTCATTATATCTACGGTGGTTTTTATTGATTTCGCTGAAGGCTTGCTGTTTTAAAGAAATAAAATTATAAGGAGATATAATATTTTTAAAAAATATATTTTGTTTTTATCATCTCCTAACTCGCACATTGAGATTACAGTCAAGATCCTGGTTCGACTCCCGCAATATTCATACAAAGGTGTCAGGGAGGCGTTGTTATATATATATATATTTATTTTTTCTCTTTTTATTTCGATTACTTTTTTTTTTTGTAAAAATTTTATAACTGTTTCTGTTTGAAAAAAATGTAAATCGACGCAATTATCCCTAGCCGGGATATCGCGTTTGTGTGTTGTAATAAATAAATAAATAAATCTCAAATAGCTTTGACATTGAGGGAGGCGTTGTTCAGATATATTTTAATTATTTATTTACAGTTGTATGTTGCGAACAATCCTTATAAACAATTTCACTTAAAAAGTGTCAATTAATATGGTACGTTAGCAATAGGTACTATCTCAACGTTCTAAGATTGAAATTCTTGGATAGAAGTCAGAAGTAGAAATTCGAACACTACAGCGTTTATGACAATAGAAATATCTTATTGCAACATTACATTTGTCAAAATTTATAGTTATCTTTACGAAGGCAAGAGAAAGGTTATCCTTAAATAGAATCTTTAGCTCTATTTTATTGTCAATTGACAAAATATGCAATGCATAAATAAATAGAGTTTGTAAGTGACCTCTATATGTGTTACACATCTCTAGTACATGTGTTACAGGCCATAATATTCATGATGGGTAGTTAGCGAATGCCATTAACTGTAAATGCATCACATGTCTACGCAATTAGAAAGCAGCTTGACCTCTGCACTTACAAGTGTGACCGTGTTCAGTTTGGTTACTTAGACGTATTGATAGGATTGGACCTCTGCAAAAAACGATTCACATCGATGGAAGCAATTGTTTTTACTTCAGAAGAAGTGCCCAATGCTGGATTCGATCCAGGATCTTGGCTGTAATTTCAATGATTGAGTTAGTCGAAGATATTGACAAAAAAGATATTTCAAAAATAAAAGAAAAAGTGATGTATTTTAAATAATTTACTTCTTTAAAACGGAAAGCTATCAGCGAAATATCCCTTTTTTTAGACCTCTCCAAAATTAAGATAATCTGAAGCTATATAAAACAGATAAATTCAGAAATCTTGTTAACCCTTCAGTACAATATAAGTATCATTCTTTTATTACTTATATCTTGAGTGCGTGAAATTGTGAAAAAGGAAAGTGATGTTACTAAAGAAATATAAATTGGTTATTATCAGAGAAAATAATTTAGAGAAAAATATGACTTAAAATTTGGTGCAAGGCTATTTATTTTTATAAAATATTCTGAGATTAAATTGAATTTTAAAAAGTCTTATTATTTTTTGGGCTCTATATTTTTTATAATATTGTCTCTTTCTAAGCAAATATAAAGTTTATCTCTCTCCACAATAATTATAAACCTATATATTTTTCGAATCTCCTTATTTATTTAATGTTTAATTCCTTTTATTAATCTTAAAGAATGCATATTTTATATCGTCAAAATGTAATATAATTGAATAAAAACTATTAAAATAAGCGAAAAATTAAATTTAACCTTATCCATTTATCCTCTCAAAATGAGAAAAGAATTAAAGTAAATTACATTATACATTATAATATATTCATAATGTTCTATTTCAATTTAAAAGGTATTTATACTATGAGAAGGATTCTCATCAACAGTACTAACTAGTGGATTATACTTTGCTTTAGTTTAAATTCCAGAGAGAGATTTGATTATTCAAGAGATATTGTTAAAGATGGATTCTTTTGTGAACATCTTCAAGTTTTCTTTCTTTCGAAGAACTGTGCAAAATAAATATTTAAATTCTTTCTTAAATGTATTTGATTGTATCCCATTCTTTTAAAAATATATTTAACTTTTTTTCTTGTATTTTTGCCTTCAATTTTGGCATGGTGAAATTCAATTAGAAATTATTAATATTTAAAATAATTGATGCTTCATGTTTTTCTAATATTTAGTGATTTTATTTTTTGCTTATCCCTAGTACACGTGGTACAGGCCATGATAATCATGGTGGGTAGTTAGCGACTGCTTTTACTGTAAGCCCACCACATGTCTACACATGTGAAAAGCAGTTCGACTTTGCTCTATTGGTGGGGTTGGACTTTTGCAAGAATCGGGGTCCATTGGAGCATATTTTTTTGTGATATGATTGCAGCTGAATATTCTTCTAAATATGTTGTGAAAATGAAATTATATCACATTATAGAGCAGAAATTCTATACAACAGCTAAAAAATCCCATTTGCGGAATTCGCGTTGTTTCGAATCCTGTTACGATATTAATGAAGAATTTTGATTTTGACCATTGTTGAAAATGTTTCTAGAGTGATTGACTTTCTAGAATATATTTTGTAGGATACATGCTTTTCTTCAGATGCGAATTAATTCGATATCATTTATATATTGAATGAACTTTGATTCATTAAAAGAGTTTGAATTTCTATTATAAAAAGGATATTAATGATCAAATATATGAAAACACTATATTTGTATCCGATATTTTTTTAGTTATCGACGAATTTTTTTAGGTTATGAAGAAATTTTATATTCTTACCAATAAATCTTTTTTTTTTTTATATATTTTCAAAGTTCGAAAATTACGATTGTTGAAAAGAGAGAGAGAGACGACATACAAATATATCGACTTTGAAAATATATAAAACGATGTCATTCAATATAATAAATACAATCACAATTCATATATATTTGAAAATTAAAATTTTGTGCCACAAGGTTACCCAAAAGTTCGTAAACACTTGCAAAAAAATTTGAAATAACAATTATATTCGTCGTTATATATAATTATTATTATTGCGTATGATATTGTTTTTTACAGCACAATACAACAATGTTGGCAAGTTTCTCTAGAGTGGAATGTCGAGGTGACGAATCCACTCCAGGGCCTCCTCTGTGCACCGGTGGGTTATTAGTGCTGTAAAGACCAGGATATCCTAAAGGATATTTGGTCATCAGTTGGTGATATCTGTCGATCAAAAGATCTAGCCCGAGGGCGCATGCCGGCCATCACCTTCCTCGGAAGAAGCCGCTCCTAACATGGAGGACAGACGCTTCATCAGCCGTTCCTAACATGGATGCAGACGCTGGTTATATATAATGTCTTTGTATTATGTATAAAGTAATTGTATTATGTATTATTATGTATTCACCCTAATAATATTATTCGCCAAGTAATAAGAAAAACAGTAATTTTTGAAACAAACCTATATTTTGTTTGATCTAATATTTAGAGCAAAAATATATAAACTATACGAGAGATTATAATTTAAAACGTTTTCAAAACATCTTTGGACATCCTGGTCTAGGAAAGAAAATAGAAAATGAATGCAGCACGAATATACCGAGTAACTTGTGATTATTCCAATTTGTAACTTACGTCTTTAGTTGAATTGTAACATGGCCGTGATAATGGCCGTAAGTTGTTATTCCAATTTATCACGTTCCCTGTGAGAGGAGAGCAACGTGGCACTAATAAAGTAAACCGTTAGTAGAAGTGTAACATAACGCGCGAATAAAGAAATACAGTATATGGTTTACCAATTTGTAACTTACGTCTTTAGTTGAATTGTAACATGGCCGTGATAATGGCCGTAAGTTTTAATACCAATTTATTACGTTCCCCGTAAGAGGAGAGCAACGTGGCACTAATAAAGTAAACCGTTAGTAGAAGTGTAACATAAAGCGCGAATAAAGAAATACAAGTATATGGTTTACCAATTTATTACTTCACCGTGAATGGAATTGTAACGTAAAGGTAATAAGGAAATACAAGTAAGTGATTACTCCAATTTTTTACTTCCCCCGTTTCACAATGAGTATAATTGTAACGTGACATTAATAGAGTATACAAGTGTGACTCCACTCCAATTTACGAGTATTACTTCTCCAATGAGTGAGATTGTAACGTTAGGATTGTGACGTTAATAGAGTGTGTACAAGTGGGTGTTCACTCAAATTTATTAGCTCTAAAATAAGTGGGATTGTAACGTGACATTAAAAGAGTATACAAGTGTGACTCCACTTCAATTTACGAGTATTACTTCTCCAATGAGTGGGATTGTAACATGACGTTAATAGAGTGTAAGTATGTTTTATTCAAAAATTTATTATTTACACAATAAGTGCAAAATTGTAACGTGACGTTAATAGATTATACAAGTATGTGTTCATCCCAATTTATTACTTCCACAATGAGTGCGATCGTAACGTGACGTTAATAGAGTGCACAAGAATGATTTCACTCCAATTTATTACTTCCACAATGAGAGCGATTGTAACATGATGTTAATAGAGTGTAAAGTATGTTTTTATTCATATATTTATTACTTACACAATAAGTGTAAAATTGTAACGTGACGTTAATAGAGTGTACAAGTAGGAGTTCACTCCAATTTATTACTTCCACAATGAGAGCGATTGTAACATGATGTTAATAGAGTGTAAAATATGTTTTTAATCAAATTTATTACTTACACAATAGGTGTAAAATTGTAACGTGACGTTAATAGAGTGCACAAGTAGGTGTTTACTCCAATTTACGAGTATTACTTCTCCAATGAGTGGGAATGTAACGTGACGTTAATAGAGTGTACAAGTAGGTGTTCACTCCAATTTACGAGTATTACTTCTCCAATGAGTGGGATTGTAACGTGACGTTATAGAGTGTACAAGTAGGTGTTCACTCCAATTTACGAGTATTACTTCTCCAATGAGTGGGATTGTAACGTGACGTTAATAGAGTGTACAAGTAGGTGTTCACTCCAATTTACGAGTATTACTTCTCCAATGAGTGGGATTGTAACGTGACGTTAATAGAATGTACAAGTAGGTGTTCACTCCAATTTACGAGTATTACTTCTCCAATGAGTGGGATTGTAACGTGACGTTAATAGAGTGTACAAGTAGGTGTTCACTCCAATTTATGAGTATTACTTCTCCAATGAGTGGGATTGTAACGTGACGTTAATAGAGTGTACAAGTAGGTGTTCACTCCAATTTATGACTATTACTTCTCCAATGAGTGGGATTGTAACGTGACGTTAATAGAGTGTACAAGTAGGTGTTCACTCCAATTTACGAGTATTACTTCCACAATGAGTGGGATTGTAACGTGACGTTAATAGAGTGTACAAGTAGGAGTTCACCCCAATTTATTACTTCCACAATGAGTGGGATTGTAACGTGACGTTAATAGAGTGTACAAGTAGGTGTTCACTCCAAATTACGAGTATTACTTCTCCAATGAGTGGGATTGTAACGTGACGTTAACAGAGTGTACAAGTAGGTGTTCACTCCAATTTACGAGTATTACTTCCACAATGAGTGGGATTGTAACGTGACGTTAATAGAGTGTACAAGTAGGAGTTCACCCCAATTTATTACTTCCACAATGAGTGGGATTGTAACGTGACGTTAATAGAGTGTACAAGTAGGTGTTCACTCCAATTACGAGTATTACTTCTCCAATGAGTGGGATTGTAACGTGACGTTAACAGAGTGTTCAAGTAGGTGTTCACTCCAATTTACGAGTATTACTTCCACAATGAGTGGGATTGTAACGTGACGTTAATAGAGTGTACAAGTAGGTGTTCACTCCAATTTACGAGTATTACTTCTCCAATGAGTGGGAATGTAACGTGACGTTAATAGAGTGTACAAGTAGGTGTTCACTCCAATTTACGAGTATTACTTCTACAATGAGTGGGATTGTAACGTGACGTTAATAGACTGTATAAGTAGTTGTTCACTCCAATTTACGAGTATTACTTCTCCAATGAGTGGGATTGTAACGTGACGTTAATAGAGTGTACAAGTAGGAGTTCACCCCAATTTATTACTTCACTGTGAGTGGTGGGATTGTAGCGCTAACACAGGCAGGTGAGAGAATACTCCAATTTATTAACCCACCCACGGGAAGGCCAATAATGTAGCCGGGTATTACGTCTGCCTAATACTCGCCTAAATTATTCCGTTAGTCTTCTCGCCCGCTCTCTTCCAATCCTCTTCAATTTAATTATATTTCCCAAGTTTCTCCCGGGCTTTGTTTAATCTATTAAATGGGCTCCCCGTCTTATAAACCTTCTAAAATCTGATAAAATTGCCTCTTTTTTGATCTAGTTGGATCGAGCGTTCTCCTCTATGGATTAGAATCCCTCTCCTAGGTCTACTTTCCTTTGATCTTACATGGTATTGTCCCACACATTAACGGTGTGGAAACTTATTCTTTCTTCAGATCTCACAAGGTCTCGCCTTCACATCATTGGTGGCCACTTATCAGTCCCTTATATCTCATAAGGCATCGATCCCATACCATCAGCGTAACAACATATCATTTCCTTGGATCTCACAAGGCATTGACCAACACACCATCGTGGAAACTTAATATTTCCTCATATTTCATAAGGAATTACCCCACAACTATCACTAACAATTTATTTTTACGGCGACGCCAGAAAAAAAATCGGCAAATTTAGTAGATGAGACCGTTTGAGAACAGGTGCACCGCCAGGAATAGTTCAGAGGGAGGGTGGCGCGTGGAAGGAAAAGTTAGGGGAGTTCGACACCTAGTAGTCTCAGCAAGAAGGCACTGGACACGACTCGGTAGATAGTAGTTGTTGGCTTGACGCTGAGTTGTCCTGTAGTTTGACAGGCCATGCTGGCGACTAGACTGTACGGAGAATATTGCGCTGTACGAGGTGGTTACCGGAACCAGTGTGTCGGTCGGCAGCGGATCAGTCTACAAGTCGATGTCGTTCAAACCAGAGGTGGACTGTGTGGAGCGGAAAACAGCAAGGGTGAAATCCACGGCGCCAAGGATTCTTTGACGGCGGAGATGGAGACAAGTCCCTTATATTGTATTCCCTACAGATCTTACCATTCTAATAAAATCCTAACTTAACAGCATCTCTTCACGAACTCACGGGTCGTTTTTGTAACAACCTGATCATTAAAAGAAAAAGAACGGTGTCTTAGTACTGAAATAGAATTATTATTAATTTAGGTCTCACAAGGCATCGGCCCACACATCATCCTCAGTAGTATAATTCGTACTTTGAACATACAGGGTATCGCCCTACATGATATTAGTCGGCTACAAACTCTTCCCGTCAATTATTTTATTCCACTGGGGATAACCTCCCATACACTCAATCGGCGACATGAACCACCCGGATATATCCCGACACGTTTAATTTGAAAGGAGAGACGCCCTATGCATATATATATATATAGTAAAATAAAACTATAATTAAAACTTGAAATGATATTAATATTATAGATAAATTGGGAATTTTATTAGATTTAGCAAGTTAAATCTAAATTAAACATGGGAGATAAAAGTTATTACTTTTTTTGTGTTTAAGGTAAATAATTAAACAGTTGTTTATATGTATTATATTTAAATCTTATTAAGGAGAGAAAAAGATAATAAAAGTAATTATATTGGTTAGAATTAGGTTTATATTGATGTTTTTTTAATAGAAAAAATTATAAAAAAGAAAAGGAAAATTTAACAAAAAAAAATATATATAACAAAATAACGTCTTTTATATTCGGCTTTTACTCTTCATTTAGACATACTCTGATAGATATATAGGAATAAAGGAAGAGATTTATGATGATTATATATTTATATTTAGTAAAAGAGAAGAAAGAGAGATAAAGAAAGAACCATACACTTTTATTTCAAACAAGGTAGAAAATTGATAGGGTGTTAGTATTTTATGAGTTTTTGTAATTTTCTTTTATAATTTTTTATTTTTTATAAAGTAAGAATAAGATTATATAGTGTTTTACCTAGTTATAAAGAAAGATAAACATATTTTAAATATTTTCCAATTATAAATAATGTTTTAGAACCATAATGGTAGACCAGGACAATACAATAAAGAGGAGATTGGATATTCTATTGGAGAGAGAAATCCGTGGTACCAGGGATCTTCAGATGGGTGAAATGGTGTGGTATTTTCATCTGAAGATCCCTGGTACCACAGATTTCTCTTTCAATAAAATATCGAATCTCCTCTTTATTGTATTGTCCTGGTCTACCATTATGGTTCCAAAACATAATTTATAATTGGCAAATATTTAAAATATGTTTATCTTTCTTTAATTAGGTAAAACACTATATTATCTTATTCTAACTTTATAAAAAATTGAAATTATAAAAAAATATATATTAAAAAAAATTACAAAAACTCATAAAAAACTAACACCCTATCAATTTTCTAACTTGTTTGAAATAAAAGTGTATGGTTCTTTCTTTATCTCTTTCTTCTCTTTTACTAAAAAATAAATATATAATCATTATAAATCTCTTCCTTTATTCCTATATATCTATCAGAGTATGTCTAAATGTTGAGTAAAAGCCGAATATAAAAGACGTTACTTTGTAAATTTTTTTTTGTTAAATTTTCCTTTTTCTTTTTTTATAATTCTTTCTATTAAAAAACACATTAATATAAACCTGATTCTAACCAATATAATTACTTTTATTACCTCTTTCTCTCTTTAATAAGTTTTAAATATAATACATATAAACAACTATTTAATTATTTACCTTAAACACAAAATAAATTATTAACTTTTATCGCCCATGTTTAATTTAGATTTAACTTGCTAATCTAATACAATTCCGAATTTATCTATATTATTAATATTATTTCAAGTTTTAAATATAGTTTTGTCACTATATAAATTCATATGAGCTTGCTCTATGAATATCAACTTAATTTAAGTTATATTTAAGATTTTAATTTTTATTAGATAAACTTTATTATTTACATATCATATATATATATATATCTGTTTTTGTGTATGTCGTAAAATGTGGAGCCGACACCGTTGCAGTTGGTTCCTCATCCAACTTGCGGTCACGTGCCAGAGTAAGAGCGCACTAGAGTGAAGACAAAAGAAATCCTCATGCATGGTTATCTCGGTTTGGGGACAGCATCCGGAAAAGTCAGATTGAACTATGTGGGGAGTCCTGGGATCGAGCAACATGGAAAGCTAACTGCACCTGACTCCTGGAACTTCTACTAATGCCGTCCTAGGCTCAAAAGGAACTCGGCTTATATATGCTGATAGTGACGTCAGAGAGAATGGACTTTATTGTCCAATCAAGTACTGACATGACCGATATGTTTACATCCTTCCTGAGTTTTTGGACAATGTCAACGACCTGTTATTCAACCTTTCTGGGTACTACCCTACCTTTCCGGTGGTACTTCATTTGACTTCATTTTTAGGTTATTGCATGTCTGGTTTGAGTCAAAAGGCAATTTATCAGACTTGGTATTTCTATGTAAACATTCCTATGTAAAGCATTTTACATGTGCAACATAAATCGCGACATATATACTGTATATATTTATATAGTCCTGATTACGAGATTTGTGAATTTTTAACAATTATAGAAAAGAAAAGGCGACGGCGCAACTTTTTTTTAAATTAAAGATGAAGGTATCTTTCAAGCTTGGCTTTTATCGGAATAAAAAGATGAACGTATGAGCATCTTAGAGTCACATCTTAAAACTTTTCCTCTACCTTATTCACGTTTTTAGCTAAAGAAGGGCGTGCCTGAACGCGCTATCTTAATATCTTCTTAAATTAAAAACCTTTAATCTCTCCAGAAGCTATCTATTTACCGAGACTTTATCGCATACAATTTTATTTTCTAGAGGGGCTTTCTCCCTACTTTCCCTATGTCAAAATGAAGGCACTCGTTTCTAGATGCCTTGGTGTCCCATATGAAGACACTGAATTTGTAACTAAATTCGGCGGCCGGATCGACGAAACCAAGGAAAACGAAAGTGGGCACGTAAGAGGTAGTTGGAAGACAAATGGATTCTGGGCATGGTGAACCAATGAGGTTATGTTATACCCAAAACATAAGAACGACGCGTCAACCCTGTTGAGAAGAACAAACCCATCTTTTCAGGCGAATGGTGTTCGTACAGACATTTTGAAGAATTGAGCTATTAGCAGTCGGCCACAAGTGTCTTTTATGGAGTCGTTCAATAAGGTCAATACACAGAAAATAGAGAATGTCTGAGGCGACCGTTAGAATTGTTTCTTGTCCCCACAACCTGAGAATGGTTGAACACATCTGGCGGCGATATGACTAGAGCATTCGAACCCGCAAATTAGACATACAGTGGTACCTCGACATACGAGCGCCCCAACATACGAGTTTTTCGAGATACGAGCCGACGAGCAAGTGATTTTTTGCTTTTAGTTACGAGCGAAATTCGAGATACGAGTTCGGTTCGTAGTAACACGCAGTCGCGCCATCACCGCGCACACCCAGGAACTGACGACTGAGGAGATACAAGAGTTACAGTCACAGCAGCATACTGAGGTTATGCAAGTAATTGGTTTTGAGGAGTCAGAGGAGGAGGTTTATTTCTACAAGTGAGATAAAGGAGATCTTAGGAATGTGGCGGAGAGTTTCACAGTTCGTGGAAAAAAAAAAAACAGAAAAAGTTGCAACAGGTCGTGCATCTGACCTTTTTAATGACACTTGCCCAACTCATTTCCGGAACATTCTGAGAGGGAGGAAGAAACAAACCTCCTTGGACATGTTTTTTTCTAAACGGCCTACAGGTGAAAGCGAAAAAATGTAGCGAAAAATGCAAAGACCAGTGAGGATATCTATATTATTTCTTTACATTCTCTTTTTTGTTTTGTGGAATAAATATTTGATATTTATAAATACGTTTTTATTATTTAAAACCACGTAACAAAAATAACTGGGGTGACATTTTGGAGGTTGGAACGGATTAATGGTAGTTCAATTGTTTTGTATGGGGAAATTTGCTTCGAGATACGAGTAATTCAAGATACGAGCAAGGTTGCGGAACGAATTAAACTCGTATGTCGAGGTACCACTGTACTTTGAAATATGAAAATTTTCAGCAAACTAAAATTAAAAAAAATATCTATTTTATGACTTATTTGGATAAATAAATAATAGTAGTATTTATAAAAGGAATCGTTTAAGTTCTTATTTATGGTTGCTATGTAGTCTCTTTTGTCTTGAGAATCATTATTTCTTTTAGTTTTTCAAGCCTACCTATTAATATTTTCAAAAGATTTATAATTCAAATTCAATTGCTGATCAACTTAAAACTGATAAATGAACAAATAAAATGGAAAACCAAAACGAATAAATGCAAACCTCAATCTATTGTTCCATTTTGACCACCGTTGTTTACTAATAGAACCACGTGACCGGCATCGGCCAATCAAGATCCAGGACGACCTGTACAAGCCGATTACCAGTAACTCTTGTCAAACTGATCTTCTGCTAATGATCACCGATTCTATTTTTATAAGGGCCGTGACGATTTGATATATTGCGTCAAAGTTTAGAAATGTTTTATACATCACATATATTATATATATATATATATATATTATGATTCTAATACAGTAGAACCTCCATGAGAGGATACTCACGCTAGAAGACACCTCTCTATAAAGGACAGTTTTCATTACAAAATTACCAGTTTTACTATTTAGAAACTCTCCTGTAAGAGGACATCTCTCCCTAAAGAACACCTTGCCTCTACAATTAGGTGTCCTTTACAGGAAGGTTCTACTGTATTGAGCTTTATTATTATTTATTAATTCAGGCTATATTTATAAGGCAAATATAATTTTTATGTTTCTATCAATGGTATGAAACACTCTCTTTCATAAGAAAAAATGGTTAAAACTATATTTAAAATACTGTTATATATATATATATAATTTTGAATAGGGTTATTTGTTGCTATACTGAGCATTCAAAGAAGAAATCTAATATCTTCTGGAATTTTTTACCTCTCTCTCATGATAGTAAATGCAATCCACAAACCCAATAGTTAATAATATAATCCATTCGGTATAATTATAAATAAAAGACAATTCTCTGAGGCAAGAGATTCTTTATATATAACGGCAATACAAGTTTTCAGGCTCAACAGTACTTCGACAGGTATAACTACGTTATTGAGGGTTTTCCGAATCTAATCCATATCCCTATATATATAAAAGTCAGTGTATGTATGTATGTATGTAGGTATCTATGTCGGCTATACACGTCCACAATACGTAACTAATCTGACTGAAATTTTAACAGTATATAGAGTAGAATCTGAAAAAAACTCATAGTAAAATTTCAGGTCTCTATCCCGAAAATTCTTCGAGTTATTTGCAAATTGCGTTGCAAATTTGCCTTTTCGTTCGCAAGCAGCGCCTCTAGCGGTGAAGATGGGAGGTAATATCAGCTGGCCTAATGTACATGTAAAACGTGTTTTGACAGGACATAGAGAAAAATCTGGAAAATATATTTATCGTATTTTTAGCCAATAAAAAATAAAATTGACAGGTTCAGGGCAAAAATAGTTGTTTTTTTTAGTCAGAAAATGATGATGACAATATTGCTGTATTATGTTTGATTATCAGATACAAAATTATATCAGGAAAAAATTCCAAAAAGCAGAGACCACGGGTGAAACCAGTTCATTTTTTTTGTACGCAGTAACAAAATTCTAATAGAAAAACATTCATTCGAGCAGAAAACAAAAGCCAGATCATCTTTCTATAAAAAATATCGCTTCTCAGACACAAAGTTTGGAGCGGGACGTTAAACAAGAGTGACATCCACGGCGCCAATTTATAATTGTAACGAATAGTATTTGAAAATCAAAATAATATAATTTTCAAATATTGTTGTGAAAATGTACATTTTTATTTTTATATTTTAAAAACACACACAGTTTGGAGCGGGACGTTTCACAAAAGTGACATCCACGGCGCCAATTTATAATTGTAACGATAGTATTTGAATAAAAACATTTAATCGGGTAAAACCCGGGCGTTGCCCGGGTCATTCGGCTAGTATATATATTTAGGTTGTACGATCAGGATATGAAAATTATTTTCTTACTTTAAACTATATTTTAAATAAGGAATCAAAAAATGATACTTTTTAGTTAAAAAAAATAGTTGCTACCCATTGAATATAAGAATAAAAGTACATAACGCAAAAAAAAAAAAAAACTCGAAAAGGTGTATATAAAGTTTATAAAGAAGGAAATAGATTTTTGCTTTAGTGGATTGAATACCTAGAGCCATAGAACTCTCTGTACCACGTTGAGAAGAGTTAACAGCACGATATGTATATATCACACAATTCAAATTACTAGCAAAATTGAGGAAAATACAACAACAACAACAACAAAAGCCTTTATTGAGGACCTCTCGTCCTATACAGGATTCGCCAATTTACAGAGTAATTGAAGAGAAGAGAACTAAGAATACAGAGAGAAACCTATATGTAGAAGGTATAGTATAGTATTTTCTACACTGTGACTATATACAACAGCAGCAACAAGCCTTTTACTGGAATCAAAGTCCCATACAGGATTCGTCATTCTAATCCTGACAAAGATATTTACATATAATTATTTACATCAATTAAATTAATTGAGGAAAATACTAACAACTTTTCGAGTTTTTTTTTTTTGCGTTATGTACTTTTATTCTTATATTCAATGGGAAGCCACTATTTTTTTAACTAAAAAGTATCATTTTTTGATTCCTTATTTAAAATATAGTTTAAAGTAAGAAAATAATTTTCATATCCTGATCGTACAACCTAAAGTTGCTGTCGGGTACGCAGTCTGTTGGAATAAATATCAACTAATATTTGATTTTTAATTATTCCAGAATTGGCCAAATATCAGCAACTTCTATCTGCACGATCATGAGTTACATTTTTCTTAATTATCCACCTGATCCCTTAGTACAATTTCACTTTTGTGCTAATTTTCATAGTAAAAAGTGTTTATTAAATCATCTATGTGTTTGGTATATTTTCTTGTTTATATACGTACTATAACTAGCCGAATGACCCGGGCAACGCCCGAGTTTTACCCGATTAAATTATTTTATTTAAATACTATTCGTTACAATATAAATTGGCGCCGTGGATGTCATTCTTGTATAATATATAAATGAGTTTTAAAATTGTCAAAAAATAAAATGCATCGGCCGAGAATCGAACCCGGGCCGCCCGCGTGGCAGGCGAGCATTCTACCACTGAACCACCGATGGTTATGAGAAATGGCCATATTTGGGTATTTATTCCATTCACAAAGCAAACGGTGACAGAATTAAGAATTGTTGCTTGATTATGACGCTGATAACTGTATATATTAATATATGCCTTAGCGTATGTAGGTGTTTGAAAACGGAGAAATTCATTCTTTATTTCTTAAATTAATTAATTGTTTTTACTCTTCCAATAGTTTGTGTATCCATACATCAAACTATTTTAGATAACAAAATTATCTTAAGAATTCGATTCGCTGAATATTTCACGTTCTTATACGATAGGTGTGTGTGTGTTTCAGCTATAATAGCTCTTAATTTTAAAAAAAGAATAGCGATAAAAATTTGCTCCAATATCAGCGATGAAGCTAAGACATTGTTGATAGTATTCACCTTTCTCAAATGTAAAAGTATATGAAGGATCTCTCAGATGATGTAGTCAACTTGAGTTCGTAAATCACAACTAGATTCCAATATATAAACCTTCTCCAATGTGGATTTCTGATTTATTTCCATATATCGACTGTGGCCACTCAATTTAGAAATCCTTTCTAGAGAAATCTCTTTTATGGCTCTCTGGAGATCCCGTAAACCTTGACCCGATCTCCTTTATTGCCATGTCAATTATATGCGTGGGGCATTCAATATCCCAATCTTCTAGGAAGGACTTTGTGTATTCCGTATTCTCATAAAAAAATACAAAAGGATAAACATCCATTCTCCATAAAAGTGCTTAAATATTTTTTTTAAATAAACATATTTGAGGATTCTTATCAAAGAAAAAAGAACAAAAGATATCAACATATTCATAATAATATCTCTCTTCGATTTTTTTCTGTTTTTTTTTTTCAAATATATATATATATTAAAATCAAAAAGGCATATCCTAACCACGTTCACATGAACTTTCAGATGGCAGAGCGCCATTTAGTGGAACAGAAATCAACTAAACGTTGTTTAGTCTGTTCCCTGATAAATTTGGTCAACCCATTTTATTGATAAATCAAGAAAGGTCAACCACGAACGCGTTTCGGTCTGTTGGCGCTCGTTAGCGTGGTGCAGACTGTACCACTACGACCAAAATTATTTTGGTCCCAAGTCCCAATTTTGGATCAAAATCAAGAAATGGGTATTTAAGGCCAAACTTGCGTAAATATTTTTTATTTTAATAACAAGCACCTGACTTTTTAATTATTTTTTCTTCACATATAAATATAATCAAATTTTTCGCACATAACAGTAAAAGATCACATAAAGAATTGAACGAAATTCTCAAAGGTCAATTGACAAGGTGTAATCTATACAGAGAACTCCCACAGTATTTACAGCGAGGTCACAGGTCGTAGAGGCATTCCTGAAGTTTTCTGAAGTAATTTTCTATGCAAATACAATGTATTTTTTCTAGAAAGTGTTTTTTTTTTTAATTAAACTGTTGTGGAAAGTGCGTAAAAGTCGATTATCATGAGATTTTGTATCAAATACATCACAGAATTAAGATCCTAGCGTCTTAGATCTTTACATTCTTAACCCGACTTTAATATTGCTCAAATCTATATGCATTGATGGACATCATAACCTCTTTCCCATTTCTCCAATAGAAAAGAGTATTTGTAAGAACATTGTTTCAAATAAAATTTAAAATTATACATTGACAATATGTTTCTTATGATATATATATTATCAAATATGAATGTATTAGCTGCCATCTGTTATGAGAAATGTAAACTATTTTGAGGCGTATGATTATTTTTTAAATAAAGCAGTAGAAAATTGATTTATTGAAAAAAAAATCATAGGCGTCAAAATAGTTCAAATTTCACATATTATCAAATATAATCTCTACAGACTTCACTGCAATGATGAAATATGTTAGATGAAGTTCTTGGCTCATCAGTGGTAAACCCTCTCAACGATTTAGCCAAATTGATTTCCAGATCTCTCTACTGGATTGTTTTATTTATATATTCTGTATACATTAAGGAAAGTATTTTTACTATTTACTATTTAGTAACTCTCCCGTAAGGGGAAATCTCTCCCTAAAGGACAGTTTTCATTGTCGAAATCACCATTTTTACTATTTAGTAACTCTCCCGTAAGGGGAAATCTCTCCCTAAAGGACAGTTTTCATTGTCAAAAATTACAATTTTTACTATTTCGTAACTCTCCCGTAAGGGGAAATCTCTCCCTAAAGGACAGTTTTCATTGTCAAAATCACCATTTTCACTATTTGTTAACTCTCCCGTAAGGAAAGTAGTTTAGGTATACTTATAGAACTCATAGACATAAACATATACCATAAGTTGGATAATTATCTGGACTAGTAAATTATTAAAAGAACAAAATCTGGAAGCGAAGAGATTTCTTGTAAGGTTTTTATTTAGCTGGCCTTTTGAGAATTTCTGCGCTTCTACAGGAGTACAAACGAGAACTTTCATTTTTACTTCTGTAGAAGGACAGAAATGCTCAAAATCTCGGATAAAAAAAACCTCATAAGAAACGTTTCGCCTCATAATTTTGAAACTTTTTGAAAAAAAAAATTAGAATAAATCTCATAAATTTGTACTTTTAATAATAAGCTTATAGGCATGTAGAGTTACATATATATAATATCAAGAATATAATAAAATAATAATTTTATCATTGAAGTTGTTGGGAAAAAATTATATAGATTCGTAGAGGAAAAACCTTTATTACCTAAAGGTATAAAACTATAAAAAATCTATATAATTTTTTTCCCAGGTCTATAGAGATTATATTTGTGTGATTATATATATCATATGAAACATATAAATAAATATCACACATTTTATAGATAGATGGAAATTGAAATTATAAACGAATTTATGGAATAAATAACAAAAATATAGAGCTGTTTATTGTCAAATACGAATAAATTCATTGAAACGTTATTTATGTAAAGCTATCATAATTATACATAAAAATGGTAGTGTAAGTATTCGAAAAACCTTCAACATATATATTGGGTATGGGAAATAGAGAGAGAGAGGGATCCACATGTTATATATTTTAATGGGCTTTCTTGTATTAAGATTGTTCTTTTGATCCAAGATAAGCCTTCAGGAATATATATATGTTCAAAATATATATATAATTCTCTTATCGAATTCCATTAGTGTATCGGTCATGTGAGAAATAGGATTATTGGGATAAGGTATACAAATAATTTCATTATTTCAGCATGAGAATTTTCCAAATTCGAATATTCAATAAAATATTTTACATTTAAATTTGAAACCTCAAATCTTTGTTTCATAATTCTCAATTCATTTCTAATCATTGAAATTCTGAATATTTTTAAAAATAATTAAAATAGTGCAAGACTCGAGTTGTTTTTGTGGACACTAGGAACAAACCTCAATACATTCTTACTGGATTGTCTTGTTTTTCAAGACTATAGACATTAAATCGACAATAATTTAATTGTAACAGATTCAAGTCTTTTTATTTCCAGTAAAGAAATGTATATTAAATTTAATACCTTTTGTAGATATATTTTAAATTATATAGCAACAAATATCTTTTAAGAAAATTATAATTTATATTATGTTGATTGTACATATTGCCAGACATTTCTTTCCTTTGTACACAGTTCTCTGTTTTTGTTTTTTCTCCATTTCTCCTTGTTATGACTATTATATACAGCCTAAAATTATTGTATATATGTATAGACAAATGTAAAGACATACATGTATGACAGCGCAAGTGTCCCTAGGGGAACATAGCGCTTTAAATTGAAATAAATTTTTTAAAAAATGTAATTGTTTACCAAGTAATTATGGTATATATCTCTATATATATAAAGTCAATTCCTGTCTGTCTGTCTGTTTCGCGATAAACTCAAAAACTACTGAACCAATTGGTTCCAAATTTTGCATGTCGCTTTTTATAAACCCGAGGAAAATTTTTGGCTACATTTTGCTTATTATTTTGGCTATTTCTTTTTTTTTTAATTTGAAGAACTATTTTTTTACGCGGAGTAATCCGGAATGGAATGAATACCCAAATATGGCCATTTTGTATACGCATCGGTGGTTCAGTGGTAGAATGCTCGCCTGCCACGCAGGCGGCCCGGGTTCGATTCCCGGCCGATGCATTTTTTTTTTTTTTACAATTTTTAAAACTAATTTATAAAAAATATAATATAAATATATACTATTATATCAACTATATGAATTAAATCAAATACCTAAACACTAATCTCTATATATATAAAAGTCAATTTCTGTCTGTCTGTCTGTCTGTTTCGCGATAACCTCAAAAACTACTGAACCTATTGGTACCAAATTTTGCATGTCGCTTTTCATAAACCTGAGGAAAATTTTTGGATACAATTTGCTTAGTATTTTTGGCTATTTTTTTTTTCATTTGAAGAACTTTTTTTTTACGCGGAGTAATCCGGAATGGAATGAATACCCAAATATAACCATTTTGTATACGCATCGGTGGCTCAGTGGTAGAATGCTCGCCTGTCACGCGGGCGGCCCGGGTTCGATTCCCGGCCGATGCATTTTTTTTAAACAATTTTTAAAACTCATTTATATTATATCTTCTATATATATAAAAAAGAATGTTTGTATGTTTGTTTGTTGGTTTGTATGTCCGGTATACAAATTCGCAGTAGTTCACTAATTCAAACCAAAATTTCCATACATAGGTAAAAAAATACGAGGAAAACGATAGGCTATTTTAAATTATATAAAAATTAAATATTAAAACTATATATTCAAATTATTCTACTTAGCTCACGAACAGCGCCCTCTATCAAGGTTATAAATACGTTTAAAATCGAAATCTTCTCAAAATTTTATTAATAATAATATATTCGCTTAATAATTAGAATACTTGATCTAAATCGAAATATTTATAGACGCTCGCTCGATTTGAAGATTTATATCGTAACTAATCTGACTGTAAAGTTTGGAGAGGGACGTTTCACAAGAGTGACATCCACGGCGCCAATTTATAATTGTAATGAATAGTGTTTGAATAAAACATTTAATCGGGTAAACCCGGGCGTTGCCCGGGTCATTCGTCTAGTATATATATATAAACCTTTCTATAGCGCCCTCTTGGGACCCACCAAAATAGGGTGCTATAGAGAGGGGATGCTATAGACAGGTCACTTTTACTGTAAATCGCATCGTACTACGTATTTAAAATCGGACGCTATAGAGAGGGAGGCGCTATTTAGAGGGGCGCTATAGACAGGTTTAATTGTATAGATATAGTTTCCATTAAACACCAAACAGAACTACATTTGATGAAGTTTAGCTGATTTTGAAGAAATGTTTAATATATTTGTTGATGGAGTCTTAAACTCAATATAGGAATCTTTGCTGGAGATTAGTCTGTCATGTTCAGATCGTATTATTTCATTGTGAAATCTACTTTAAATTGCTTTAAATAAAACCTCAATTCTTTGTTCATAACTTCTCTGTCATAGAGTTTTGATAAAGAATTCTGTAAACCCTATATAATTATGCATTTGTGTAAATTAATTAAATTATTGATATAATCTATCTTATGCTTTATTAATCAATTGCTTTATTGTTAATATAAATATAATACAGAATCAAGCTATTATTTAGAACATTTAAATAAAAAGTAAAAGAATCCCCAAAATCTGCCAATTCAGCAGTCAATAAAATGAAGACTTGTGTAAAAGAATGCAAGAAATACTTTTGGGGCTGATTTCCTGCCAAACTTATGTCCGATGTGTTCTTGAATTATTTATTCTTGTCACGAAGGTCTGCTTCTCGTTATAGCAGACGATGGTTCCGTGGATTGGATTATCTTCTGCAGAATTAGATGAATTCTATTTACTGTGGATATACATAAGTCATTTTATTTATTAAATATGGTTTACATAATATTCCATTTTCCAAACTCTAAATTCGAATTTTTTAGATATTAGAAATTCAAGTAACGCGAATAAAATAGATGTCTGAAATAGCATCAACATTTTCAAGATATACCTATTTGACTACCTATTTGAATAAATAAAATAAAGGACGCCTCTTCTCCCGTCAAAATGAACTTTAAAACTAAGCGCTATTTCATTTATTTTAAGGTGAGAGGCGTCCTTTTTTTTTTGTAGATCTATTTCCTCCAGAAAATCTTTCATCTATATTTGAATGAAGGTATATTTTTTATATATTTTTAAAAATTCATATTGGAAACATTTGTCTTTTTTCAAATTCATTATCATCAATCAGACGCGATATCCCCACAAGGGATGCTTACGTCAAGCAACAACACTAAATTCAGAGACTGTCTTATATTCTTTTTTTTATATATATTTTTATATTTTTATATTTATTATTATTATTATTATTTTATATTTTTTATATTTTAAATTTCTTTTTAAATAATAAAGTTTAGCAATTTACGCTCCAGGAGCCCGGGTTACCTCTATTTTCTCTCTAATAAAGTTTATATTTGAATTAATTTAAAGATATATTTTCAATAGTAAGTTAATAGCCTATAAATGAGTGATATATAATATAAAAGCAAATACTTGAAAATATAGCTCATATGTTCGCGCTTGAACACAATTTTTGTATAAATATTTCTATAACTATTTTAATTCTCTTAGCACGAAACTTATTTAATTATTGAAAACCCATAATATCAAATAATATTTCAAATTACTGTTATTTAAAAATGGTTTTAATTTGTTTTTATCGTGAATTAATATAACTTTATGGAAGGGGAAATGATAGAGTCGCGCCCTCGTAATACATTTAACACAATGTTTAACTCAATCTTTAAAAGATTTTTACAGCGCAAGTCTAGAAGAATTTCTGAGATAATATAAGTTTGGCATAAACTTTGGCAAACATTTTAAAGCCACTACATTTGACCATTTGCCAAGATAAAGAAAAAGCTTAGTGGATGAATCTAGTTTTCTAAGCTTAACAGTTTTGGATTTTTACTCTCAAGTATAACGAGTTAATCTTAGGATTTTATGGATTCTATTTTAAAATTATATTCTAACAAATTGTTTGATCATAGAAATCTCTAAGGAGAGTGTCTGGTGATTTTTGAACAGTGCCGGTTTGAGGATT
The DNA here is from genome assembly GCA_030710605.1 of Cordylochernes scorpioides. Classification (NCBI taxonomy): domain Eukaryota; kingdom Metazoa; phylum Arthropoda; class Arachnida; order Pseudoscorpiones; family Chernetidae; genus Cordylochernes; species Cordylochernes scorpioides. The sequence goes on from CP092867.1 coordinate 53,305,366, forward strand.
GTATACGTTTGGGTCGATATTTCTTGCTGCCTTCCCATCCATGCTTTCTTTCACTCTACTATTATCTTCCAAAAATATATATATATTACAAATAATATTGTAAAATGGATGACAAGCTATCCGAGAGGCCAAGATACCAAAGTAAAGTTGGGGAAAGAGGGGTGAACTCCAATGTGAGAGGCACCAAAAACAGCATTCCAGCGTTGGGGGAGGACAACGGACAGTCTGGTCACATCTGCGGCAAGTAGAAGACGTGGGGATTTGTCTTCGGGCGTGTGAATGATCCTGCAAGACGGTGCCAAGAGAGCCTGACTTCGTAGCGGCTTACAAGGCGGTGCAGTCCAAGCTGGACGTGTTAATGTAGAGAGGAAGGTTTCACAAGAATGACATCTTCGGCGCTAAGGATTCTTCTGACGGAGAAGTTGAAGGCAAGTCCCACTTATTGTACTCCTTCTGTTTAGTGCGACGTATAATAAAGCGCTAACTTTTGCTGCATCCTTACGAACTCACGTATGTATCTTTGTGCCATCCTGATCAGACAAAGAACACGAATAGCGTCTGGGTACGACGTAACAATATTTTGATATGATTGAGACCTAACATTGAAAATATTAAATATATAAGTAATAGAAAGTTTTATGTTATTATGCCTTCCCTCTATCAATTATTCTGATATAAGTGGCTGTTAATTGATGGTGATATTTTAAAGACTGTGTTGTAATTACCGTATAATCATATAGTAAGGTACTAAGGGCTTTAAGCTCGAAGTATTTTGTCATTTTAACACGTAGAGTTAATGCTAATAGTCATCTCTTTCAATATATTTTGTCATAGTTTCGTTTAATTCTTTTAGAAGATATTCCTTAAATAGAGTATTGTAGGACTATTTTTTCCTTCCAACCAATTCCAACAAGAAAACAAAATCTTATGAAAGTTTTATATGAGAAACCAAATTGAATCTCCTCTGAGAAGAAAAATGATTTTTTTGTTAAATTAATCAAAATAAAATGGATCTATGTTTGAATTTTCAACTTTAATGACTTTTATTTAGAAAAAGAAGATTCGCAAATATAAAGAACTAATTTTTACACTTAGGATGTACTTTCAAAAAGAGAATTTTTCGAATTCAATAGTTAATACCGTATTTTTAAAGAATTTTTCCACCCAAAAAAAGTCATCTGAATTGCTATACAATTTTTAAAGCTTTCTTTTTCAAAAGATTCAGGTATGTTTAAGAGCAAAAGTTACCATCATTGACATGAATATTTATAATCCAAAGCACTTATATAATGCTATAAATATAGGTCAAAATGTTGGTATCTCATTTGAATTCGTATTAATTAACTATGAATGTAAACATGAATTTCATAATAATCAATACCTATCATATATTATTATTTTATTTGCGATGAAAATTATAAAAAGTAAATTCTATCCCAGTAAGTTGTTTCTTAAACCTACCTATACTCAGTCAGCTGGCGCTTTGGTTATCTTCATGAATAAGTACTTTAAAAATATATATATTTTAAGTAATTAAATGGCTATGTTAAAAAAAAATTGTTTACACATTAGAGATTCTATGAATATATTTTATTATGCAAAACAGATTTAATTGAAAATTAAATAACTCTTTTAAAACATTTTTTAATGAATGCGCATAAGAAATACATGTGAAATACTGTATTTAAAAATTCAGAAAGAAAAAAAAGTTTCAGAATTCACTCCGACTCCAAGTTTTGGAATGTAAATGATGTGCGTGTATGCTGAGGTAATTATTGCCCTCTGGATCTTCGCCAGACGATGAAGGGCGATCCATTTAGCAAATCAGACGACAAACTTCGATCAGTGAACTTCTTCAAGAGGCCATCAAGTCATGTAAACTGCATCCAAGTGAGTTAAGTTTGACAGATTATCTTTTAACGCTAATCGTTTAAGATAGACAGACTAGTGGAAGTATGAAAGTTAGCATTTCTTTAGCTGGAATGTAGAGATATCGCTTCTCTCGAATGAAAGTTTACTCTTTTAAAATTGTGCAACCCAATACAATATACAGTTGTTCATATCTAGTTATATTTATATTATCTAGATGTTATTTTTGATACCTATTCAAATACACTGTATCATATGATATTCCACAGCCTCATAATAATTTTAATTCTCGATATGGGTATTTTTATTTTGTTTAAAAAATAGGCTATGAACTTGTTCATTCCATGTATATTTCATTTTTTTGAATATTTTAAACGATTATTTTAATATTTATTATATAAAAATTGTTTGTAATTTTATAATGAATTCAATATTTCACATAATGTATTTTTATGATTCGAAAGCAAACACAAAATAACAGGTGCGGAGAAATAAATAAAAAGGGCAACTTTCAGAAATAATTTCGGCGTCTTCATTATAAGTTTATCCCAAAGAATGGATAACTAAATATGAGTGCAAACCTAGAAAATGTGGAAGTCAGCGAAGGAAATATCACAATGAGATTGTAAAAGCCAGCGATGGTGGAATCAATAAAAACTATTATGAAAGCCAGCGATGGTGGAATCCCCAAGACCTATTGTGAAATCCAACGATGGTGGAATCCCCAAAACCTATTGTGAAATCCAGCGATTGTGGAATCCCTAAAACCTATTGTGAAAGCCAGCGATGGTGGAATCCCAAAAACCTATTGTGAAAGCCAGCGATGGTGGAATCCCCGAAACCTATTGTGAAAGCCAGCGATGTTGGCATAAATAAAACCTATTGTGAAAGCCAGCGATTTTGGCATAAATAAAACCTATTGTGAAAGCCAGCAATTGTGGCTCCCCCAAAACCAATTGTGAAAGCCAGCAATTGTGGCTCCCATAAAACCTATTGTGAAAGCCAGCGATTGTGGCTCCCCCAAAACCTATTGTGGAAGCCAGCGATGGTGAAATCCCCAAAACAAATTGTGAAGCCAGCGATGGTGGCTCCCCCAAAACCAATTGTGAAGCCAGCGATGGTGAAATCCCCAAAACCAATTGTGAAACCAGCGATGGTAGAACCCTCAAAAACTATTGTGAAGCCAGCGATGGTGGCATCCCCAAAACCAATTGTGAAACCAGCGATGGTAGAACCCTCAAAAACTATTGTGAATCCAGCAATGGTGGCATACCCAAAAACTATTGTGAAGCCAGCGATGGTGAAATCAATAAAAACTATTGTGGAAGCCAGCGATGGTGGCTCCCCCAAAACCAATTGTGAAGCCAGCGATGGTGGCATCCCCAAAACCAATTGTAAAACCAGCGATGGTAGAACCTTCAAAAACTATTGTGAAAGCCAGCGATGGTGGCATCCCCAAAACTATTGTGAAAACCAGCGATGGTGGAATCCCCATTGTTAACGTCATTGTTAGGGATACCCAAAGATTTTTGAAGTCATCGTTGGGACATATAAAGATTGTTAACGTCAAGGTTGAGACGTCCAAAGATTGTTGAGGTCATTGTGGGGACATCCAAAGATTGTGGACTAAGTGATAAAGACATTCTCAACAATATCGTTAAAGACGGCCATGGAAGGACGATCAAATAGTGTAGAAGCAAATAAAAATGAAGACTAAATATATGTTATTTAAATAATGCACATCACATACATCATCAATCAAATCCTACTTACGCACAAAATACAAAATAGTTTGTAACAAAAATATATTATAGAGATACATGAAAGGCATCAAGCTTGACTTGGAATTTCTATGGATTTCGATTATATTTAGCTAAAACGTTCACTTTAAAGCTAAACATGAATGAATTGAAAATTTCAAATAAAGATATACATTATATTTTATTTTAAGTAATGATTTGGATTATACAAAGCGCCGTCTTTAAAAATCAAAAATTAATATTTAAAACTCAAAGCTTCATTTTCAAGCTATTTAGACATTATTTTAGAGAATAAAAAAGCATAAGACTGCCTTTTTAGCTCTTAAATAAAAGGAATCAATGAAAGCATCCAGTGTGTTGATAATTACAATATATATTAATTGATAATTGTAGAGATAATTGTATATATAACGATATTCGGGATGTTTTAAATATTCTTTGAAATTCTATTTATTTATTTATTTATTTATCAACCAGGCGGGATAGAATATATTTGCGCCTAATACAGAGGAAACAAGCAATTTAGAACTTAGAATTAAATATTTACATGTATTATTCTACAGAGTTCAAATATTTTAAATATAGAGAACAATATTATAAAATAAATTAAGCTTTCAGGGTTTAGTTTCTTGTGCAAATTTTTATTTTCAAGCTTTCGGACTTGTCAGTCCTTCAACAGGATTATTACATTAACAACTTAATAATAAATACAATTTTTATATACACATTATTATATACATATTTTAAATACTTATAATATATTGAGAGAAAATATTACATTATTTTAGTTTGAAATAATAGAGAACAATATATTTGTTTTCCACAAACACACATTTATTTAAAATGTATGAAGGAAGAACTGGATAATAACAAGGTACGCTAGCACTAACTCTATGTGGAAAGCCTCCAGAATCATATTGAAGGGATTAAAAACAAGAAAGAAAATAGATATTGACTCTCCGCAAGCAAAAAAAAAACATATAATCCCTTCAACAAAGCTCTTTCACCGTCATTAAATATTTCAGTAGCATAAAAAGCAGCATTAGAACAGATATCTTGACCAAAACAAAACAATTTCCCGGGTGCTAGGAGGGAAAAAAGCCCATCTCGCCATCTGAAATCCAATTTTAACAGCACGGAAGAATAAAAACAAAGTCCCGCCTCGTCGTTAGGATGTGACATCATTTAGGACAATTTCCTCTGGTATTGATTTCAACGCGGGAGTGGGTCGGTGCACTTAATTAAACCTTCACGGTCGTTCAGGATGAACTGGACCCTTGGGTGACAGTTTCCTATTGTCATATTGTCCTATCGCACTTCCTACCTCTCTCTCTCTCTCTTAATATCTATAACATTATTTAATTGCACAAGCCATTTTTCTCTTTTTCGTTAAATATCATTGTAGAACGAAGTTTGACAACTATACCGCAAATGTTTCTTTTGAACGAAAAATCGAAATTTATTTCAAGAAAAAATAACGATTATTTCTATCCTTAGAGATGAAGTATGAAAGGATGAATTGTGAAGAGTAATGATAAACGGAAAAATAAACATTTGCGGTATAGTTGTCAAACTTCGTTCTATACAATCATAAGCAGCATTAAATTGTATTTTAAATATCATTACCAAGAATGACCCTTCAAGTGTGTGTGCAGACTATACAAACAAAATAAACGATACAATAAATTGCAAAAATATAATGGATTAAACAAGCGAAATAAAGATTGTAAAGGAATTTGATTTAGCGCGAGTTTTCTTTTAAGGAGATTTCCCTATGCTGCGTAAAAGAAAAACAAGGAAATTTTAAAGAAGCCGTCCTCTTACCTATAAGTAGACTCGATAAATGACTGCATAGGTAAAGAGAGGTAGGGGATTGCTGTTGAGATTTACTGAAATAGTCCGAAGATGCTGATGCTAAACACTACCTGAACTTATCATGTCTTGTTGGAAAATTAGACCATCGGACGTCATCCTGTTTCCATACAACAGCTCAAGCAGCAGTAGTATGCCATAATAATGTATTTAGAGACTGATCTATCTATGTATCCGGAAATTTAGAAAGATTCATAATAGCAATTCGCCTTATGTTTTAATGGCAAAAGTCGTAAAATCCAGACCCTTTGCATTCGCTTTTTATAAATACTGGAAATCAGCTCAATCAAAATGTTTAGCACAGACACCGGATCCAACTCGATAATTGGTCGAGGTCAACACCCAATACTTGTATATAACTACGATGCTAATTTGTTATTTATTTATTTTGTCCTACCGGGAGAATCCTGTATGGCACGTGTGCCCAATAAATGCTATTGTTGTTGATTGAGAAAGATTCTTGGTGATCGTTTTTAAGGTAACTATGAAATTTAACTTTGATTTAAAATAATATTTATAAATCTATATATTAACCTGCATCGACCATGCTCTTTTGCAAATAATTCATAAATAAGCCATTTAAACATATTTACATATTGACGTTATTTTTCTCTTTTAAAAATAAATTGATACTCTTTAATGTCTACCCACACGTTCTAGTATTTCTTATAATCTAGATATGAATAATCACAACAGTTGTATGTTTAACACGCATGGATGTGTAGCAATTCTTTTACTATATTAATATCGATTTTTTTTTTTAAATTCAACACAATGTAGTAAAATATTCTTTAGATTAAATAGATTTTGTATGTATATCTTGCAAAAAAAAATATATTTTCATCCCGTTATGTTGTCAAACATCTACAAATATAGACATCTTGGTGTTGAGATTGGATAGCCAACCAGCCATCACATCGACCTGCCCATTCTGTGGGAACCAACTCTGGCTGACCACCTGGGAGTGAATCTTCCCCGCAGTGGATACCTGGTATATATATCTACTGGGCCAATCTAAAATATATATCTTATATTCGGGGTGAGGAAATAAAAAAAGTAATTAATTATTAAGTAATGGTTAGATTGTCGAATGCAAATTTTACTTACAAAAAAAAGAAGAATGAAATATCAATTATTAGCAAATATGCTTATTTAAAAAAATTAACTATATAATATTATATTTTTGGCAAATTATTTTATTAAAAAAAAAACACCTTTAACCAACCCAAAATAAAAAAAAACAACAGATACAAATTATAATAATTTAAAAAAAAGCTTTTTTTTTGGTCAAATTAGAAAAAAATATTTATATATATTTTAAAATAAATTGAATATAACATTTATATATTATAAAAATTATTTTCTGCTGTTTTTTGAATTTTGTTGAGATAAGCTTTTATTTGCTTGTAGAGGAATTATTGGTAATTTTCTTTGATCTTGGAATCGATGAGTATGTGATATTGCAGTCGTGGTATATCGTGAAATAATAAAACTGCTTAAATCATTATTTACTAGTCTGTCTTAATAAAGCTTATAAAATACATAATCTGAGAAAGTATTGCCTGATTTAAGGCGTAAGAATAAGGAAAATGAAAGACTTATTTACATAATTACAAGAGGTTTGAGCCGGCCAACGGGAAACAACAACAATAGGTTTATATAGGGAAAGCCGCGACGTCTGGCGGTCAACTTAACAAAGTATTTTATTCTAGAAATTCTAATTTTAAAATGAAATAATATATTTATATAACCTATATATACCGACAGGAATATAGGTTCTATACGTAAAAACCTTTGAAAAATGTTCTACGAATATTTCGTCGTTTTTGAATATTTAATATGATAGAGCCTTTCGAAAAAGAAATTATTTTAACAATATAAGGTTTATAAAAACCTTAAAATTGATTCGACATTGAAGTAGTATACGTTTCAATATGTAACATATTTTTAGTTTAAATGAGAAAACTAACAATGTAGGTGAATAAAGATTTATTTTATATAATTGTAATAATGATAATATGCACCAGGAGCTTAATTTATTCTAATTTTTGAATATATATAATATTTTTGAAACGGTATAATAGGAGTATTTCATGTGGTAGAGAGCATTAAAAGGTCATATTCATAGTGATAATGCATTAATCCATAATCTTGAAATAATAGAAAGAGATTGCAATTACAAAATATAATTTAAAATTTTGCGAGAAGATTTTTCAATGATTTTCATCAATACATTATATCGTGTTAAATCGAATTTATACTGTTAGTTCCAAAGTTCAGCAGAAATGGTTAGGAATGTAAAATAAGATAGCTAGAAGACACGCAGTAGTTTTAAGATTCCTTATCCAAGACTATATAGCTAATTACCTATTTACTTATTGATGCTTTCTACCAGCATTTGCTGATTTTCTTCCTTGTATTCCGTGATAATTTTATGTAATATGAAATATCTTAATTGTTGTATCGCTAGATAGAGATTTAGCCAGGATGAAGTGTTGACAAGATTAGGTGTTGCTTCTATTAGGCCACAGAAATACACTAAAATAGATAGATCCTACTGACTGACTACTATCAAAATTGTACCGCTATATATCTACATATTCCTAAAGCAATAATTGAGTATGCAAAGAGATATTTGCATATCTACAAACATCCAAGCATGTAAAGCATTAATAAAATGCTTGTTTTTGTATCTCGCAACGTTGTTTGAAGTTTATGTGTTAATATTTTATATTTATTCTTATTTTTTTTTTATTGATAGAAACATTTTTCTGGCAGATACATTCAATTTTTGATCATCATTTTGGTTATTATTGTTTTTTCTTCTTTGTTAGTTATCAAATCATTTGCAATTGTAGTTTATTTTTTGTTTTGTTGTGTTCCTTTTTAAAAAATAAAATATACAGAACGAATGTGTAATATTCAATTTAAGCATATGGAGCCAACATCGATTCATTTTTAAAACAAAGCAAAATCGTAAGCTTATACAACTTTCACTTTTTCATACAAACGTTTTTTTTTTCAAATATTTCAAGATGATAATATCTTCCAATCAACCTTACTGATGTGGATGAACTTAAAAAAAATAATTAAATATGAGTGATTGAATATTAGATAATAATTGAATATTAATTAATTTATTTTTCTATTGTTTTTTGACCAAGAAAAGGTAAATTCATTCTGTCAAGAGATATGTAAATTTTGTTCGTTCAATTTTAATTTTAATTTTTAGTTTTGCTTGTCTTGCATGTAAATATTCTTAAGGAAGAGAAATAAACTTTTTTTTCTTTTATAAGTGCAGACATCTTTTGTTTGATATAAATTTCTAGAAAATTATTTAAATAGCAAAATAACAATGGCGACGAGACTTTCGTTCGAACCTTATGTAATGAAAGAAGAACCTTTTGAAAATTATATTCAACGATTCAAACAGTACATTTTTGTGAATGAAATTGAAGGTAAGAAGATTTTTCCTTTTTTTATTATGTCTATTGGACCAAATAATTATGGTATTCTGAAAGAATTGATCTCACCTAGAGATGTTTGTGCATTAGAATTCGAAGAAATTGTTAGTGTTTTACTTACTCATTTTACACCTAAGCTGGGTTCTTTATCTCGCTGCAGACCCATTCCTTCTAGGTCTTTCTTTAGCCGCACTTGGACACTTGTGGGAGAGATTGTTGTTTGTTCCACTGCTCTTTATGGCAGCTTTCTTCTGGCAGGGTTGATATTCCAAATCTATCTAAAATACAGTCTTCTTCCATTCAATATCTCAAGAGATTTTTGGTTGAATTAGAAACACAAGGTATTAAGAAGAAACTAAAGTAATGAATGGTGTGTGATGTTCTTGTAACAGCTTTGATACACACACACATACCATCCTCAAACAAAAAAGTATTAAATATATTATCATTCAGTCCAAAAAAAAAAAAATGCTCATTGGCCATTGGGCCCCCCGATTCTTGCAAAAGTCCAACCCCACCAGCGAGTACAAGTAACCAAACGGGGCTCTGGTACATTTGTAAGTGCAAAGTCAAACTGCTTTTCACATGTGTAGACATGTGGTGCGCTTACAGTAAAAGCAGTCGCTAACTACCCACCATGATTATCATGGCCTGTACCACGTGTACTAGGCATAAGCAAAAAATCATTCAGTCCTTTTGTCTGATGATGATGATAACAAGACTGTTACATCACACACCATTCATTTATTAGAATGTACCACCTTGAATTGTACCTTACAGTGGTGATTGAATTAAAGGAAGTGTTGTGTCTGTTAAATTAAAGTAATTGGGATTAGAGAATTTGGATTGAATTGAAGTAGGTTGTGAATTATAGCTGGTTGGATCCAACAAGGTTATTCTGTAGATATCAATGTTGTTTTTTTTAAGGTAGTTGGTTTTATATATATAAGCTTGGAGCTAAGTCGGCCTGCCACTGAGTAGTGCTCCCAGTCGTAATGACAAAGGCAGACGCATTCTACTTCACCCAGTCATGATCTCAAACTTTACAAGCTTGATTCCCTATTATGATTGAGTGGAGATAAGAAAGAAGAAGAAGACACCTAAGCTAAATATCATTTTTGAAAGATATGAGTTCAGCCAATTGATTCAGGAACATGGCGAAAAAATAGAAGAATATGTTCTTAAATTAAAAAAAACAAGCTAATAAATGTAATTTTGGCTTAAATATTGAAGAACACCTAAGGGATAAATTCATTGCAGGAGTTTCTAATCAAGTTATTTTGAAAAGATTACTGCAAGAGCCTGAGCTCACTTTTAATATGGCAGTAAATATTGCTACCACAATAGAATCGGTAGATTGTAATGTGTTGAAAATGAAGTCTTATGCTGAAACTAAAGCATTAAACAAATTACATTCTAAATGCAAGCATTGTGGAAAGATGAATCATCATTCGGACAGATGTTTTTTTAGAAATTCTTTCTGCTATTCTTGTAAACAATTGGGACATATATCGACTGTTTGTCATTCAAAATCTAAGAATGGATATTTTCAACCAAGAAAGAGAGGAGTGTCTAGTGAAGCGTCTGCCCACGGAGAATCATTTTCGGGAAAGAATGGTGAGTCCATCAATAATATAGAATATCTGACTAATAAATTTGAGAGTATTTTGTATGTCTTCGACATGAAATTCTTAGCAGAAATTGACACTGGTGCGGCTTTAACAACTATGTCAAAAGATCTATTTTTAAAATATTTTGAAAATGTTAAATTATTTCCGTCTAAATGTTATTTAACCGATTATCAAGGAAAGGGCATTTCCTCTATTGGAGAATGTAAAGTAAAAGTAAGATATAAAAATAAAATAGGCCATTTAAACTTAATAGTAACAAATATTGAAAATAATAAATTTCTCATAGGAAAAGACTGGATAGTATATTTTGATATGGTACAAATTAATGTCCAACAAAATAATAATTTTGATACTAATTTTATTTTTAATAAATATTATAAACTTTTCGAAGATATAGTCTTGCCAATAAAAGATATTTCCGTACACATTAATGTAAAAAATAATTTTGCACCAAAATTTTATAAATTTAGACCTGCTCCCTTTGCTATTAGAAATTTAATTGAAGAAGAACTATTATTTTTATTGAATAATGATATTATTGAAAATATAGTGGATAGCCCAATAGCTTCACCGCTAGTATGCGTCCCTAAGAAAAACGGCAAAATTAGAATTTGTGCAGACTTTAAGAGAACCTTAAATCCATTTATCGAAGATGTTAAATATCCGATACCGAACATCGATAATGTTTTACATTCTTTTTTTGGTAAAAGTATCTTTAGCAAAATTGATCTTTCAAGCGCATATCATCAGATACTTCTAGACGAGGAATCTCAAAAATTGACAGTTATTTCTACCCATAAAGGCCTTTTTAAATATAAAAGGCTGCCCTTCGGTATCAAGTCCGGAGCGACTATTTTCCAAAGAACTATGGACAATATTTTTTCCGGTCTTAAAAATGTAATAATATATTTAGACGATATTCTTATAGCATCGTCTGATGTAAATGAGCATATTTCAGATATTGAGACAGTCATGAATAAATTATCTGATTTTAATTTTTCAATTAATAAAGAAAAATCTTTGTTTTTTGTTGATGAAATCAATTATTTGGGACATAGAATAAATAAAAATGGAATCTATCCCCTTGAGGATAAATTGGACAGTATAAAAAAATGTCCTAAACCGAGTAACATTTCAGAATTGAAATCTTTCTTGGGCATGTTGTCATTCTACAGTAAATTCGTTAAAAATTTATGCATACATGCAAATCCTTTATTCTCTCTATTGAAAAAAAGTAATAATTGGAATTGGAAAAAAGAACATGATCAGGCTTTCGAAAAATGTAAAAATTCGATTAGTACAAAAACTTGTTTGACGCATTATTCGCAAGATTTACCTCTTTATGTTACTTGTGATTCATCAAATTATGGTATTGGAGGATATATTTCCCATATTGTAAACGGCATTGAGAAACCAATTACTTTTGTTTCAAGAACACTAAATGACACAGAAAAGAAATATTCCCAGATAGAAAAAGAAGGGTTATCAATATTCTTTACCTTAAACAGGCTAAAACAATTCCTTTACGGAAGAAAATTTATTATTAATACAGATCACAAACCATTACTAGCCATTTTTGGCGATAAAAATAATTTACCAGCCTTAGTGGCAAATAGATTACATAGATGGTCACTCTCAATATCAAATTTTAATTTTGAAATTAAATATACTAAGGGAACTGAAATACCTCTTGCGGATTTTCTTTCAAGATTTCCAAATCCTGAGAAAGGGGAGAAGGAAGAGGAAATAGGAGAAATATTATTAATAGACAATTCGATATTAGATTACGTCTTGGTATCGTACAAAACCCAAGAAGATCCAACTCTTAGAAAACTATATAAATTAGTCAAGTACGATAAGTATGATGTTGACTCAGAGGTAGATATAAAACCTTATAATAGAATTAAAAACGAGATAACAATAGTAAGAAATTGCCTATTTTTCGGAAATAGAATGATCATCCCCGATTCCTTAAGAGAATATGTTTTGAAAATCATCCATGAAAATCATATTGGAGTAAATAAAATGAAAACTCTGGCCAGAAGTTCTGTCTATTGGCCGGGAATGGATGAGCAAATTGAGAAACTGTCTAAAAGCTGTAGCACTTGTATGGAAAACACATCAAAGCTGCCAAAACAGGAATTTACCGAGTGGACTCCACCAAACAAAGTTTGGAAGAGAATTCATCTTGACTATTTCTATTTTGCGGGAAAAACTTTTTTGATATTGGTGGATGCGCATTCTAATTGGATAGAATGTCAAATGGTTCCAAATACATCGGCGGGATTCTGCATAGACTTTTTGAGAGAATGTTTAGCGAGATATGGTATCCCGGAGGTGGCGGTAATGGATAATGGGCCCCCGTTTAGAAGTTATGAAATAAAGACATTTTTCGAAAGAAATGGCATACATGCGATGTTTAGCCCCGCTTACCATCCGGAGAGCAACGGACTAGCGGAAGTGTCTGTAAGAGAGATAAAAAAAGCTATGAAAAGAATTATTTCGGAGGAAAGAGAATTACCCCTTGAGTTTGCTTTGATTAAGGCTTTATATGCATATAGATTGAGTCCTTTGACTAGAACGGAAAAATCCCCTGCTGGAATATTTTTAAATCGCGAGATTAGAACGAAGATTTCCATGTTGAGCAAGAAATCAGTAAGAGTGGGGAGATTGAAAAATAAAAAACAGAACAATAGCTACAAAATAAATGATAGAGTAAGATACAGATGGATGGAAAGAGGAAAACCGAAATGGATGTTTGGGATTGTAAAGAGAATAGTGGGAAGCAACAGCTGTATGATAGAAACTGATGGAATAGAAAGGAAAGTACACACTAACTATATGAGGAGAAGTATGGAGAGAAAGGATGTTTCGTCATCAGAAGAAGGAATAAGCTACCCAAGGCCTCAGACGTCAAGTCCCCTGACTCCTGCTACAATAGTAGCAGAATCTACACCTGGACCACCGACTGAATCTACACCTTCCCGGAGATATCCACTACGAGAGAGGAGACCACCGGATAGATATGTACCTTAATGAGTATTGCTATCTTAAAAAAGGGGGAGTTGATGTGGATGAACTTAAAAAAATAATTAAATATGAGTGATTGAATATTAGATAATAATTGAATATTAATTTATTTATTTTTCTATTGTTTTTTGACCAAGAAAAGGTAAATTCATTCTGTCAAGAGATATGTAAATTTTGTTCGTTCAATTTTAATTTTAATTTTTAGTTTTGCTTGGCTTGCATGTAAATATTCTTAAGGAAGAGAAATAAACTTTTTTTTCTTTTATAAGTGCAGACATCTTTTGTTTGATATAAATTTCTAGAAAATTATTTAAATAGCAAAATAACACTTACAATCTAAATTTGTTTAATCAGTCAACAATTTGAGGTTTGACGTTCTCTACAAGCTTACAATATGTGGAGAATTGAAGGTAAAAAACTCAAGCTGCGGTTTACGAGGGCAGTATCAGTGAGTCCGTAGACCGGACCCCGGGGAGTCGTAAAAGAGATTTCGCTAAAAGAGATTTTCAAATTAAGTTTCCGCCGTATCAGACTGGGAAGTAAATTTGTAAAACCAAATTACCTCACTCCCCTTCTACCTATATTAATGTAAACTTGGAAAATATCAAATTTTAGAAAGGAAAATTAGAAAATATAAATATATGATCTTCCTAAAAAAAGTAATAATATATGAAATATATTTATTAACATAAAATTTATTTTCACCTTACTGTATTCTCTATATTTATTTTTTTTTAACCATTATTCACATACACAAGGTATTTAATTTTAATCTAACTATATATAAAACCATTGTGTACAAATATGTATAGTACATCTATATTGGACTATCGAAGTTCCATATTTTCTAGTTTCAATGTGATTCTATATGTGTGTGTTCAATATCCGGAACGTCTTTCATTTATTTATTTGGACTATACACCTATCCCCCGATTTACACGGTAGACGCGTTCCTGAGAAAAACGTGTAAATCGGAGGACAGGTGTAGACAGAAATAAAAATAAAATGCATTGACAGGTTAAAATATGTAGTCAGCACATAAGCTCGGGATTCCTCGTGAGATATGTACACAGCGCATGTGTTCAATCACAGTAGCATTCAGTAGAGTGCGATAAAAACAAAAAAAAAAAACTTATTTGGAAAACCGTGTAAAAGCGAAAACGTGTAAAACAAGTACCGTGTAAATCGGGGGATAGGCGTATATGTTTGTTGTTTATTTAAACAATACATGGGAATGTGAGAAGAATATCTGACAAACAGAATGATTAAATTAACTCTTCGAATCAAAATAGCAAAATAAAACGGCGATTGAAGAGGAGCATCTTATACGAACTTTATTAGCAAGCTTTCGGACGTCCTTCTACAGGCCAAGTTAGTCATCGTAAAACCTGTAGAAGGACGAATGCGTCCGAAAGCTTGCTAATAAAGTCTTCAAGGCTTCAATCGCCGTTTTATTTTGCTAAACAGAATATTTATTGAAATTAATTCAGGCCACAGAAGTGTGACTTCACTTCTATAATTTCATCATATCTTCAGTCAGCCAAATACAGTAGAACTTGGATAATTTGAACATCTCAATTCGAAAACATCGTTAATTCAAATATTTATCTTGGTCTCTAGACTTTTAAACCTTTTATTCAAAACGTTTTAATTCTAATTTTTGGATAATTCGAATTTTTTTGGTCCCTTTGGCCTCGAATTATCCAAGTTTGACGGTATTTCTATATATATCACATACACACAAAGCGAGCTTATTATTTTTTTATCAAGTTTTATATGCTTATTATATATTCTATCATCCTAATATTTTTTTATCATTATGAAATCCTATTCTTCTATTATATCATAGAAAATATTTCAAGTAAATATATCCTTCGATATTCAATTATATTAATCTAACATCTCTTTATTATCAGCCGCATAGTTTATTCAGGTCTGTTGGGAAGTTCAATGATAATTGCCAGCGTTTTCTATCTTTATATAAGGTTGTTCCAAAATTCCGTGTATTTCTTATTACATAACGAATAACATTATTAGAGCGAATACACAATAATACATAATACAATTACTTTATACATAATAAAAAGACATTATACATAGCAGCGAATAATGTTGGTATTTCAATTTTTTGCAAGTGTTTACGAACTTTTGAGACAGCCTTGTATTTTTGCTTTGGGTCTTTAATAGATCAATCCATAAATTTCTTGTTATTATATCCAGTTTGTTCTTAGTTTCCATCTCTTTCTGATATTACCAATAAAAAGGATAGAGAAAACTTCATAGTATCGTACCTGCTATCTTATATATAATATAGCATCTCCATATTAATGTTCTGAGCTAGAGAAACATTGCATGCTGATTAAAGCGCGAATAAAACGGACAGTTACCACTATAGATATATCAAGCAAATATTATTAGCAGTAATAAGAAAAAGGTAAATTATAAAATAGCATATACATCATTAAAATAGTTATCTTTTCCCTTCCTATATCGAAGAAGCGACCTTATGGCAAGCGGCAGAGTCAATTTTTCCTCCCCTAAAATATGATTACATGTTGGGCCCAACAAATTTGCGAGAAGATTAACAACAAAATGGGGAGGCCAGCCAATCTCCGGTCTCCTTCTGTTTTTACCCAATTTGCATCCCCACAAATTTGCATACAGAATCGTGATATTTGAACGACTGGGTTATTAAATAATGGCCAGGATTAAACTCGCTTCATTTCATTCGCAACAGTTCCCCACCGCTTGAATATTCTTCTCAACCTTTATTTTAAAATTTAAATATTGATGGTTTGAGATAAAATTTACAGAAATGCTTATATAAAATCGATATAAATATATGTCTGTTGAATTCGTTCTTCATATAAATTGAATATGAGGAATAATTTTATTCGTTTTTAAAATGAAGATATTTTTCAACGTATTTTTCGAGTTGAATAAATAGGACTCTTTTACTATAATCGTTCTAGATAGAAATACAGTGATGTAAAATATTATAAAGTACTATGTATATAATCAGTTCTGATTTATATCAGCGTTGCAGTAGTTTGTTCTTTAGAGAGCGCTATTGTTTTTAATTGGATTTAAGACATAAAGAATGTACTCGAAGAACAATCCACAATGAATGCAGTTTGGAATCAACACTTTAAGCTTTTTTCAATATATATTTATCAAGAAGTATAAAGATAAATATTATTTTTCAGCAAAATATTTATCTCTCTCATTTAAATATTTGAGAATACTCTATTGGAGCCCAAAGTGCGCAGCAATGTCAAAGTGATGCTGACTGCCGGTGTGGTACACCACGACACCACAGGGTCGAACAATCACCAAAGAGTACTACAGGTATGTCTTCTGTCGCCTACGTGATGCTTTTTGGCGCAAGAGACCTCAGTTGTGGTCAACGGGCAATTGCCGCCTCGATCACAATGCTCCAACACATTCCTCGCACTTGATTCAGACTTTTTTTGGCGGAAAACGAGACTCCTGATATGGCTCTCTACAACTTCTGGCTGTACTCCAAGCTTAAGAAGTCATTGAAAGGAAAGAGATTTCAGACAAGAGAGGAGATTATGACTGTGACAACAGCTAAGCTAAACACCATTCCGAAAGAGGCTTTCTTGGAATTATTCCAACAATTACTCTGGGAGGAGTATGTGGAATCCCAAGGAGAGTCTACTTTAAGGATGATTATATTTCCAGTACTCAATGTATGCCTGTTTTTCTCCCTTCCAAGGCCAGGTACTCTATAATAGACCTCGTACATATATAAAAATTTATATTGGTGACTTCCATCGCAGGAAAAACTCCGCCACCGATGGAGTTCGAGATGGTTGTCTAGCCACATTTGTTGTCTTCATTGCCTCAGGATGGAGGCTGAACAGCTAAGCCTAGAGATCCAGAAGTATGTCCCAGAAGACAAACACCTCCTAAAGAGAGAGAGAGAGGTAATTTTATCGAAAAGAATTTGATTTAGAACTCGTGACTAAATTTTGTAATCAAGTTATATATATAAATGAACAAATAGTTTTTAAACTCGCTACAATATAGTGAATTTAGCAATGAAATTCATATCCATATAACTGAAATTGGTTCTTTAAAAATAACGAATTGTTCTCACCTTCTCAACAATGGAATTTAAGTCTATTCCTTGATTTTTTTCTCAAAATATTTTAAAATATATTCAAATGTATGAAAAAACAATAGAAAAAATAAAAGATAAGTGGGTCAGGTGTTGATATTAAAAATAAAGAAGGCATATCCTGACCACGAGCACATGTGCTTTTTAGATGGCAGAGCGCCATAAATTTTATTTCTAAATATATATAAAAGTAAAATATCGTTAAAATATTCAAGCTACACAAATATTGAAATATTTTAAAATATATTATTTATTATTATCGCCTGCTGTGTGTGAAGTTTGAAGTATTCTAAACTTCTCTATTTTCATTTTACTGTTTTTTCATTAGAAATTTTACTTTTTTTTAATTCTAAAATAAATTTAACGGCATTATAATTTTGAATATTAATTTATAAAAAGAAGATCTTTCAGATTATTTTCCTTTTTCTGATCCAAAAACACATTAGCACCGAATTAACACTATTATCCAATCTTTCAAAACGTTTATAGATATTGTGATATTTCCATAAGTTAGATGGATAATATATAATTTTTACATATTCGATTTTTAATAGAAGCATCGAAGGGTTGGTAAAACGGAAGCGATTGTAATAAAAGAAGACAAAACACAAGGTAATAAGACCAAATCCAAATGATTAAATAGTGTGTGACGTTTCGGTAACAGCGTTGTTACCATCTTCACTAGGATTTGGTCTTATTACCTTGTGTTTATAATCTATAATCCAAATTGTGCCTTATCATAAAAGAAGTCCCTTATCCTTTGAGACTTGTTGTTGATTCTGATATTCGATATCTCTTTATAAAATTTACATATAGGGTTATTATAAGTTTAGAGAATTGTGTAAAAGGAGATTATAGTTTTATGAGGTTTATATATAAATGGGAAGGTATCGTTCAAGCAAATCTGTATGTTTATTGATTGAATACGGATTTTGTGGTAGATTTCTTCTATTATTAGGTTTTATGTTTTTCTTGCTATGCTGGAATGCTGAATTATAGATAATTTTAAATATTGTTGATGTTTTGTATATTCTTGATGCTGGAATAGTTGGACACAGATGTGTGTTTTTAAAATATGATACACAATAGTTTTGATTTTCAATTCGGATTTCCAAGAATGTGGAAATATTCTGTATGTGTACATTATATATGTCTATACAGTCTATATGTATGTATGTAATACGGATTTTAGATTGGGATTTTTCATGGAGAATATTTATTTATTAAAAATAAGGCCACCTCTACCGTTAAAATAGACGCAAAAATTAGATGCCATCTATTGGACCGTCTACACCTACAAGCGGACTCAGGTCGGTGACAAATCCACAATACCAGCTTTGACAAACTTAGAAGCGCCTACCTGAAGACCGTAGTTTCAGGTTAATTATCCTCGTCAGTCTAGGGCGAACTTTATTCAATGAAATCCACAAAGGATCAAATGAAATCTTTACAATCTGCCATGTGGACGATTGTAGGCTATATCAATGGCTAAAATATAGATGAAAATTTTACCGGGAGGATAATGATCTATTAAATTAAGTTCACCTCTCCCGTCAAAATAGACATAAAACCATAAGCCATCTATAAGGAGGTTTCATTTGATCCTTTGTGGATTGTGGGCAGAGTGAGATCACTGAATAAGTAATTTTCTGTGGAAGAGGCGCTATCCAGAAATTTGTAAAGTGTAGAGGTTTATATTTGCAGATATTTGTCTTTTAGGTCATTTTGAATTGATTGTTCTGATGCTATCTTATAATTATGGTTAATCAAATATTTATATACAGTTAACCCTGTCTATAGCGCCCCCTCTAAATAGCGGTCGATTTTAAATAAGCAGTACGATGCGATTTACATTAAAAGTGACCTGTCTATAGCAGCCCCTCTCTATAACACCCTATTTTGGTGAGTTCCATGAGGGGGGCTATAGACAGGTTTAACTATATAATATTGGGAACACCGTGAAGGTTTGAACCGGGAGAATCCAAGGAAGCACAAAGTTCAAGCAGCATAACTCCTTGTTTTACTCTAAATGAATACGAACCGATTTCTCTTAAGAAATGCAACAAAAATAAATGCCTAATTGCCTTGTCTTTATTTTTTGTGAAAGAGCATTGGTCAATGCAAATATTCATATGTAATTCTAATATCCTAAAAGCTTTTGTTCGTACTTTAATAAACTACCATAACCAAGATTATATCCATCGCATATAAAGTAGAATCGTTCAATACAGTATTAGAGCTCTTAAAAGCGGTCAGGTAGATTAAATGGGCGACACCGCTGGGAGGGTTCACCACAGATGAGCCAAGTTATTCCACTATTATCATTACAGTAAAGACAGTAGGAATTCTATATACAGTTATCAATTCTTTTTCATCTCTGTCACCGTTTGCTTTTTTTTTTTTTTTTTTTGGAATGGCGCTCTCCTATTGGTTGGCTACGATCACGCCACCTTTGCCCCCCCCACTCGCTTTGTTGTTTTTGTAACTATTGTGTTGGAGCGGGTCGCTCCTTAAATAAATGCATATATTAGTTAATAACCAAATGGAATCCACTCTTTCTTTTACCCAGTACCAACAGTACATAGACAGATAAAGCACATAGGCTATAGTTATTAACTAATATATGCATTTATTTAAGGCGCCACTTTATAATTTAACAAGTAGTATTTGAATAAAAACATTCAATCGGGTAAAACACGGGCGTTGCCCGGGTCATTCGGCTAGTAGTTTTATATGTAAGAGAAACATTCGTGCTTGATCGTGTTATTTCTTAATATAAAAATCTACCAGAACTGTGGTTGTAAAGTTAAGAAGGAAACATCCTCCGAAACACGCAACTGAAGGCTGCTGGCAACCTACACCACTCTGACGAGAGCCAACAGCTCGAAACTTGTAGATGGTTGTTGGCTTTTTCTTGACTTATTAGGACAAGTTTTTCATCCGATATTCTGAAATAATAAAAAACTATGTTTTATTCAATTCGAAAGATGGTGGTAGCAATCATTAACGTTCAGTTTTATGATCATTATATTCCTTTCTCTTAAGGTAATATACTTTTGTATTTGGTTTAATAAAATAAGATTATACACTACACTCTTATTTATTTGTTTTTTTAACTTATCTCAATTCTAGATTGTATAGGCCATGATAATCATGCCAGATAGTTATAGACTGCCTTTTATACTGTAAATACGTCCCGCGCATATGTATTAAGCAGTTTAGCTTTTGCACTTATAAGTGCACTCGAGCCACTTTTGTTTATTTGAGCTCACTGATGGGGTTGGACTTTTGCAAGAATCGATAGCGATTCAAACAAATTTTTTTCTTAAGAAAAAAAAAAAGGTGCCTGATGAGGGATTTGATCCCGGGCCGTGTCTGTCAAGAATCGACAATTTCCACCACTCGGCCACCAACAAGCCCGGTGTATGTGTGGTTGATGTATATAAAGGCCGAGGGAGTTCTCCCAGCTCGCTCGATACACTGCCCGCTCCGATTGGCCACAGGTACCACGTGACGTCACCGATTTCAAGATTTCAATTGAAGCACTCGTCTGGCCGCATTTATTTTATTTCTGGCCAGTTTTTACACCCTCCTTACCCCCGGTAAACTTCTCCTCGTGGCGTAGACATTCTCTGTTGCTGCGGATGTTTTTTTTTTTAAATATCTCCTCTCTATTTATTTATTTTTACATTTCACATTTCTACACATCGTCTCAAGATAACCAAGGAGAAAATAAAACTAATAATTTAACCTAATTAAGATATAGAACTTTTTTTTTTGGTAATAAACGTTTAATTTATTATATATTCCTTAAATTTCGTAAATCTCTTTTTTACTATTTTGTTTGTGATTAGTGTAGTGTTTGTCTTTTTATTTTTCGTAAATGAACAAAATATATCGTATTTTAGCAAAGGATTTATCTCAAAAGTTTCTCAAGGCCATCGTTAAATATCGACATTTAAGTTCAAATGTCAGTTTACCATTCTCATATTATACAAATACTAGCCGAATGACCCGGGCAACGCCCGGGTTTTACCCGATTAAATGCTTTTATTCAAATACTATTCGTTACAATTATAAATTGTTCCGTGGATGTCATTCTTGTATAATATATAAATAAGTTTTAAAAATTGTAAAAAAAAACAAAAATGCTTCGGCTGGGAATCGAACCCGGTCCGCCCGCGTAGCAGGCCAGCATTCTACCACTGAACCACCGATGGTTATGAGAAATGGCCATATTTGGGTATTTATTCCATTCATAAAGCAAATGGTGACAGAATTGATTAAGAAAGAATTGATTATGACGCTGATAACTGTATATATATATAAATATTTTAAATAAAAGTTTGAATCATTCTGGAAAATAGGCTCTCAATTACATCAGTTAAATAAAGGTTTAGTTTATTTTTGTTCCACTAGATGGCGCCCTGCCATCTAGAAATGTTCATGTGAGCACGATCAGAATATGCCTTTTTAATTTTCAATATATATCTTTATATTCAATTTTCAAATTTACACCCAAACTAATTCAGGTTTTTAGACAATTTATAAACCACTAGCCTTCTGTCATTAAGATAGAATATGTCCTACTTATGATAAGTAGTCTTAATCGCAAATACGTTTTTGCACAATTTCAGGTTGATTAAAATAAGAAATTAATCAATACACAAACTGCATAGAGGTTTATAATTATGAATTACAGAATTGTATTGTGTAGGTTTGGACGTTGGTTGTTAGACAAACGTGAGTAGTTTAAGAA
This sequence comes from Cordylochernes scorpioides, assembly GCA_030710605.1. Lineage (NCBI taxonomy): Eukaryota > Metazoa > Arthropoda > Arachnida > Pseudoscorpiones > Chernetidae > Cordylochernes > Cordylochernes scorpioides. Next base: position 53,327,895 of record CP092867.1, read on the forward strand.
AATATGAAGCGCTGGGGACGTCAATCACATATTCAGATACTATACCTCAACAAGAATAGAAATTAAGAAAAAAGGGATCACCTGATCGTGCAAATAAAGGTTGCTGATGGCTTGCACCTTCTGTCGGAATATGAGAGTCAACAGCCCGAGATACATACGTGTTTAGCTTTTCTTGATTAATCAAAAGGGTATTCGGTCAATTTTGTAATAATTAAAAATCAACGATTAGTGGATATTTATTCCGACAGATGGCGTTAGCCATCAGAAACTTTCAGTTGCACGATCAAGAGATGCCATTTTTCTTAATTTATTCACTTAATCCAAGTACAATTTCACTTTGTGCTATTTTTCATATAAAATGTTTTTGCGGTTTAAACTGCTTTGCTCTTCATTGGAAAATGGGTGCCGTTACCATGTTAGTCACCTTGGAAACGTAACAGAATTTGGTCGAATATTCCAAGCTCCTCCTTTAATCAAGTAAATAAAAAAAATTGCGGCGTCTTATGATATTTTGTAGAAAGTCAAGTGTTCAAGAGCGCATCGATTGTAACGTAATAGTTTGTTAGAATTCGTCTGAGAGTGAGGTAGTCGCCGCACATTTATTTTATGCCACCATCAGTGAAGGTACCTCGTTACCTTTTATCGCCTCGACAGCGTTGTTCCGTAGGAGTAAACTTTAAATTCTCTTCATACTAACTGGTTAAGAATGTAAATGGATGTACGAAATTGAGGCAGCAAAATTTCCGATTAAGATTTCGAAAAAAATACTTTTCGTTTTTTTTTTTTTATATTACTAGACGAATGACCTGGCTTCATCAGGATTCTAACCAAGTGAATGTTTACCCAATCCATATTTTTTTAACAATATGTGTTTATTATTTTATTCATCAATAATATGCAAAAACGGCCTTCGAGGATAAATTTCTGGCTTTTTTAAAAATATATATTCTCTCACTTTACTGGAGGGCGTTTGTAGTAGTAGTGTCAGCGAGGCTGTGATGATTTTTAAACTTCATTGATAAAACTTATTATCGTTATTTTCCGATACAGGAATATACAAATTAACTCCTTTTTAAAGTTGATTAACCTATTCCCTGTGTGAGTGAACAAAATTAAATTTATTTTTCTTCCAGGCCTAACACTATATGAAATTTTGAAATCTTTTTGCTTTATCTTTTTTTTTTATGTAAAAATTCAACTTCCTATACTGCTCTTAATGAGATGGGGGGAAAATTATAGGAAGGCCTGGGTCATCAGTGATGAATTCTCCCAGCGGTTTCATCAGCTTATTTTTTCCCTATCCAGATTTTTTGTGTTTGTCCGTTAAGCTTGAAGAATTATCCTCGAATCAAAAAATGTTTCATTTCACACATATAAAAGTTTACACAAACAAACAGAGAACATGTTCTCATTAGTTAATATAAATCATTTCTTCAATTAAGAAGCAAAATGCAGACTATCTAAGCTAAACAGACTATTTAATAGTTATGGTCATTTAATAGATCAAATTTAGGAAACCTCTGTGAAGGTTTCCTACTGATAAGACAACTCTCCCAATACCTTTTCAGTTTTCGTTAAATACTAGTACAGTATAACCTCCCTTTAGCGGACTCCCTGCTAGCGGACACTTCTCTACAAAGGACAGTTTTCATCTGCAAAATTACCATTTTTACAATTTAGCAACTCTCCGGTAAGAGAACACCTCTCCCTAAAGGACACTTTGGCTCTGTAATTAGGTGTCCTTTACAGGGAGGTTCTACTGTAGTCTTCTTCTTCTTTCTTATCTCCACTCAATCACACTAAGGTATCAAGCTTGTAAAGCTTGAGAATTTTGATGGTGTCTGCCGGGGAAGAGTAGAGCTCATCAAAGGATGAGTCAATACAGTCAATAATATGTCTTGGGGTTGCAGGCTGAGAATTGCACTTAGTACAAAGTGAGAAAACCCTGCAACCATTCTGGAAAGTCATTGTCCGTAGATGACCGGACTTAAGTCTGGAAATCAAAGACTGTTGTTCTCTTGGGAGGACAGAACCGGTGCTTGTCCCTCCTGCTCTGTACCAGTCATGTGCAGTATCAGATTTCCATTCCTGCAGGCATTGGGTTTTGATGGTACGGAGGAGGTCTCTTTCGTCTAGTTGGGTGGTAGATTATCTTGCTTCAGGTAGGCCAAGAGCTCCAGCCTTTGCCAGAGAGTCTGCCAGCTCATTACCAGGAATTCCAACGTGAGCTGGAAGCCATTGCACTGTGACTGAGCTTTTGGCTGGTAGTCGGTTTACAGACTTAGCAATGCTCTTGAGGAGAGGTTCTTGACTGGAGAAGCAGCTTTGAAGGGTATAAATGGCTGCTCTTGAGTCGGAGTAGATTATTAATTTGCTTGGCGAGTTGATGTTGATGTCTTTTAGAGCCGTATCTATAGCAGAGAGTTCTGATTTATAAACTGAAAGATGTCTAGGGTGGGACAGGGAGATTTTTTCCAGGATCTTATTTTTGTAGATAGCAATTCCACTGCCAGACAGTCCAGTTTCAAGTTGGCTACCGTCAGTGTAAATTGTGATGTCGAAGAGGGAGCTACTGTACTAATAGAACTCTACTGTAGTAATAATTCGCACTAATCATGATGATGAATCGAACCATTTCACATTGGATTGAATATTTAAATTGTTATCTCTCTATATAAATTCAATTAAACATGGCTGCATACGTTTGTTTGTTTCATATAGACCCTGTCTTGGGATTTTTCCTTATCTCATGAGTCGATATTTAATATGGAAATTGTTTGTTACTTCTTCAATTTAACTTTCTTAGGTATCTGAGACCCTGTCTAACGCGTTACTTCTATTCCTTTAATTGCTAATGGCTAAATGTGTTTAATATCCTATAATAAAAACATCATCGAATTTGCAAAACAATGAATAGTTTTAGGTTTATTGTAACCAATTTTATATAACCTACCAAGGAGACAACTTATCTTACGAGTGCATATTTGCTTAGAATCAAATGGAAACTTTAAATACATGTTTCACTCTTAAGAAAAAGGCATCTCCTTATCGTGCATTTTCTTAATTTATGCACCTTATCTCAGTACAATATCACATTTGTACTATTTTTTAATGTTTCACTCTATTAATAATAATATTAAATCTGAGAGTAAAATTTGATTATGATTGATTTTAGTAAAGAGTAATAGATTGAAGAAATTGAGAAGAAAATTTATAAATTCCTAATTGTAATAATGTTACACTATGTATAATGCTGTAAAGAGGCAGGCTAAAAGATAAGTGGAACAAAGAATTTATAAATTCCTAATTGTAATAATGTTACACTATGTATAATGCTGTGAAGAAGCAGGCTTAGAGATAAGTGGAACAAAGAATTAAGAACATGCCATCTTCATTTGTTACGTTGATTTGAGAATTCATTTTGTTCCGTGACCATAAACATTGCAGGTGAGGGCAGGCAATGTTTTAAGCTGGGAGAGGAGTGGAAAGGCTCATTTGTTGTTGTCGGCCTATTTTCTTGGGAGAATAACGAGAAATAGGGTCAGCAAGATTGTTGATGGTAGCGGAATAAAAACTACAAACGTTCCACCGTCTATCTATTTAATTTATATGAAGGAGGAAAAATATTTTGAAGGTCATGTATCAGATATATGTTGAACCAGTTCAACTGATTGAAATCGCATCAGAAAATAAAATAAAAACATGTTTATAGAACTACATAACTACCATAAAGCGGTCTTGGGAAAAATAGCCTCACAAAATAAAAGTCAAAACATATATATATATAAAACAACTCTCTTCTCTTACCCTTATTATGTAAATATTTTGGATTCATTTTTCTTTTTTTCTCTTTTTGCACGGCGAATTATCACAAGGAGAAATGCCTTAATAAAGCTTTTAATGCTATTGTTGATTATTGATGGTACATATACGTCTTGTAGGTGGTTTGGATACTGGATAGAATTAATACAGGAATATTTGAAAGTTTCGAAATAAAAAATAATTGATAGTTTTCGACACTGTTTAATTGCTTTGAATCCAATATTCTTCAAAATTCAGAATCATATATCGATATAACTGCGTATACCTATATATAATATAATGTGAAAAAATGGGAAAAATAGGTTCAGCGAGAAAATGGGTTGGCCGAATATCATAGAACAAGCCTAAATCAACGTTTAGTTGATTTTTGTTTCACTAGATGGCGCTCTGCCATCTAAAATTCTCATATGAGCAGTCGGGATAGGCTTTTTTTTGTTTCTAATATTATATAATAAAAATCACATTCAGAAACTATACCAAATAAATCATCATATATGAGAGGTGGTCAGGTCAGGTGGACATACGTCGCATCGCTCCTCGAATTCGGTAAATATATAGCATCGTCTAACCACGTGTTCTGATGCAATATCGTGCCTTCTTGCACTAAGGTTGTTGAATTCTGGAAACTTGGAGACCACTACTCCTTTCAATTTCAATTTTTTTATGATCTCTCTCCCAGTATTATAATCCTATGTAAGACTAAAATGTCTAAAAAAGGATCTGTGCATGATAATAAATATAACCCTATATATTGTTCTTATTTATATATATATAACATATATAGAAATATAAAACGGAAATTGAAGAGGAGTATCTTGTGCAAATTTTATTAGCAAGCTTTCGGACGACGCATACGTCCTCGAAAAGGCCTGTAAAAGAATACATGCGTCCGAAAGCTTGCTAATAAAATTCGCACAAGATACCCCTTTTCAATCTCCGTTTTATTTTTCTATTTTAACTCGAAGAGTTTATTTATTCCATATAACATTAATAGTTAAACTTTTTTCTAGAATTTATATTGTGATATCATTTGGAAGATATTACAATCTATTTATTTATAAAAATTTAAAATGAAAAATCTAAAATAGAAAAGGTTTCTTATCTAATAATATAATAATATATATAAAAACAAAATATAATGAGAGAGAGAGAAGGAAAAAAAAGAGAATAATAATGAGTAAGATGAGTTTATATCATTAACTTATCCTCTACTCATTATATATCTCTTTTTTTTTTCTTCATTATATTTTAGTTATATATATATATATATATATATTATATAAATAGAAAAGAGATTTTCTGCTTGAATTTAGATCATGTTGATGATTATGGTATGGTAATGCAATCGTGGTTAAAATCTTGAAAATATGATAATGAAAAATAGTTTTGATCAGTAATTTAATTGAGTTAAAGGGATATATAAAAAAGACAATTTGATAAAAGTAATGCCTGGCTTAAGGCGAGTAGAATAAGAAAAAACAAAAGGTTATTTACATAATGTACAAAAGTTTTGAGCCGGCCATTGGGATAAAAAAAACAACGAGTTTTTATAGGGGAAGAGTGACCTCTGTCGGTCGATTTAACAGAATATATGAATCTATGATATATAATTTTAAATAAAATTATATTTTTATATAACATATATATATATATATTATTTTTATTATATGAGAAATATATATATATAGTATATAAAGAATACTCACATATATACAATGGCAGAGAGAGCTACTCAATATCCAAAAAAAAACAAAGAAAACTTCTGATATGCTTTACTTCCTTTGACCTTTTATTTTCAAGAAGCCAGAATAAATTCCGAGGTAAAACAGTGGGGGCGGTTTAACCTCAATATTTAGAAACTCTGAAAATTCCACGTAGCGCCATACAATAGGTTGGCTCGGGATATATTTACTTTACTAAATATACATTTTACTCTCTATACAAATATAATTTGCTAATTTTAGAAACCGTTTTTAAAGACCAATATGTATATAAAATCTTATGTAACATATTGTATTGTAATTAATATTTATGGAGAATATTTGTTTCATTATTCTGAATATGTTTGAGTTGATACCTTTATCCCTGGACACTTTTATTTTTACCTTCATCATTACTCTTCACAATTCGCCCTTTCATACTTCATCCCTAAGGTTGGAAATAATCGTTGTTTCTCCTTGAAATAAATTTTGATTTTTCGTTCAGAAGAAACATATGCGGTATATTTTCAAATGTCGTTATACAATCATAGGCCGCATTATATTGTATAAAAATCACTTTATATAATATTTACGAACGGAAAAATAAGTCCAGGATAGCCTAGTGTACATGGCATCTGCCCGGTAAGCGGAACACTGTGGGTTCCCATCCCTGGACACTTTTATTTTTCCGTTTATCATTACTCTTCACAATTCATCCTTTCATACCTCATCTATAAGGTTAAAAATAATCATTATTTCTCCTTGAAATAAATTTAGATTTTTCGTTCAAAAGAAACACATGCGGGATAGTTTTCAAATGTCGTGCTTGATGAAATGAAGGTCCAACAGTATTTCCAAAACACTATGTTTTCAGGTCGTGTAAATCTTCAGTTTGAATGAATATTTGTACAAATTATCATCACACTAAAATAATCTAATGTTCAAATTTGTTTTTTCGGTGTATCTACACGCTCATGGACAAAGTTTAATAAAGTAAAATGTCTTTGATGTCGTCTGACGGCTGTTTTTTTTTTAAGGAGACAGGGGCAATTTTTTCACACTTGGTAACTCGGGTGTCTTCAATTAAAGTCACTTTCAGAGTTAGTGTCTGAATACCGATATACATGCTAAAAGGTATAACTTCCTTAAGTTTTGTCCGTGAGTGTAAATTCATGGAATATTTGTATAAATATTTTGGATACATATGTATATAATCTTCACATATTACTCTTCACAATTCATTCTTTCATACCTCATCCCTAAGGTTAGAAATAATCGTTATTTCTCCTTAAAAATAAATTTCGATTTTTTCGTTTAAAAGAAACACATGCGGGATGATTTTTAAATGTCGTTTTACAACCATAAGCCGCATTATATTTTACTATAAACATATGTATATATAAGGGACTTCTTTGAGATATTTAACCTTCTTTATCTCTTCTCATAAATATCATGTGATACACTTTTCTTAAAGTTATTCAACAAAAGGTGAAGGTAGTTTATAATTTCCCATTAAAATTAGGTTCTCTCTCTTTATTAATATTTTAATAACATAATAACATTAACACAATGTAATTAATTGTAGTTGTATAAAGTTGTCCCAAAAGTTCGTGTTTTTCTTAAAACGTTATTTTTCTTATTACTTGGCGAATAATATTATTACGGCAAATACATATATAATACATAATACAATTATTTTATACCTAATAGAAAAACATTATACATAACGGTGAATAATATTGCAATTTTTTGCACATGTTTACGAACATTTGGGAGAACCTTGTAGTGACAACTAGTTAACCAACCCAGGCTCCTGGAGCGTATCCGTAGATTGCCAAATAGCTATCCGGATATCAATTGATCAAACATACATATATGCTTGAATAACTTGAATATATATAAATAGAATATAAAAACAAAATCAGCATAGATTTTTAAATCTGAAAAGAATAAATCCGGTTCCCTAATTTTACAGTTTAGCTCGAAGTAAATCAACGTATAAAACTTCTTCATTGCTTCCATTGTTAAACTGGAGTAATGAATTAAACAAAGGACAGTATTTTTCATGTTCAGTATCGATTTAGTACGAATAGAAGATAAGAAAAGAAAAACCATTATTCAACAGAAAATCTTAATGTATAAATACTTTTTCTGGCTTCAAGTTGTAAATAGTGAGATCTTTAGTAAACCCATGTGTTTTGCCATTTCCCTATAACTGGAGAGCTAAAGGTTTATTCCTAGAGTAGAAGTTATTCATATATTCTGGAATAAAAGATAAATCAAAGAGAGCAGTTGATATTTGTTCGAATGTAGACCAATCCCTCATCAACTTAAGTTGCACGAGCAGCGGATGATATATTTTTTGATGTTTATACATTTTCTACAGTCATATTACCGTTTTTAATATTGATATAATATATATTTAAGAGTATTATGTTCAATGTATGTTGTCTATATACATATATATATATATATATGGTTAACCTCGTGATCAACCAAAGCAGTTTAAAAACAAGAAAAGTTCTGACGAAGTTAGGCGTACAGCCTATTGAAATATTGGCATTTTGTAATAAATAAAATGTTTTGGTTTATTCTAGAACCAAAATATGCCTTCTAATTAATATATATATTATATATCTTGTTAGAAATCGAGCAATCTATTTTATATACTTTGAATGATTAACGCTTATTTTGGAACAAAATAAGTATTTTGTATTTCTGTAAATCTTTTGTATGTCTTTTGTAAATCTGTATTTTATCATAAATTCCAATTAAATTCACGAGGAAGATCGGCGAACAGCCTCATCGAAATATTGGAATTTATAATAAATTATCTGATTCAAAATAAGCGTTAATCATTCAATATATATAATGAGAGTCAAGTAGCAGGGTCGAAACTCTCGCCGGGTTTACGTTTGATAAGACCTTGCCAGGTACTAATCTTTTTCCATCCTGGTTGAACCATTATGGTTTCCATTAACACAAAACAAACAAATTTCACTCCAATTTGTACAAAAGGAAATTATTAAAAGTGTTATTAACACAAAAAAAGTAAAAAAAAAAACATATATTTTTTAAATACTTCAAAAAAATTTAAATTTTATTTTTATTTACCTTTAAAAGTTTGATAAAAGGTTAACATAGTTCAGTCTTTTCTCTTTTTCTTATCCTAATACCTTCAATTCTTCCTTTCCCCCTATGTTCTGCTTATATGACGCGTAACTGCCGATGCAACAGCGTGAACTTGTTATAACCCTATGTTGTTACTTAAAATACAAAACCTTTTTGATACCTTAAAAGTAATAATTTTATAATTTGTTTTTAATTATCATTACTCCTTCTCTAATACAACTATCCTTCATATAAATTATATATAATTCCACTTTATATATATATGTGGTGAGAGCGTGTTGACTATAAATGAATCCTGTCGATTAAATCTGTGAAGAGGTATCCAGTTGACTTAAACTATGGTGTGAGTCCCTGTCAACTCTCGCTATACTGTGTTACCCGAGAGGAACAGTCAGGATGGGGAGTTTTCTAGTACCTCTCTGCACCTTGTAAGACCTTTAACAGTTCTCACAGAGTACAGGCAGTCGTGGTCGAGGCAGAGTGGAAAGCTTGGGAATCTCCATACACAAAAACGAAGACACAGTTGCACTGAGAAAGTTCCGTGAACAGATAAAAGTTGAGCTAGGAGCTCATTAAAATAAAAAGGCATATCGCACAAATGAGCATTTTAGATGACAAAGCCATTTGCATTTCAGGCTATTGGCCCTCGTCAGAGTGACACAAGCTTTTGGTCTAAGAATATTATTTTTTAAATTTTATATTTTTATTATTTTTTTACACACACGCGCGCGCACAAAGACACACACACACACCTATTTATATTTAGATAATAAAAAGGCATATATTAGATTGAATAAAAGATCAATCCAATATATGCCTTTTTATTATTTAAAGATTTAAATATGGATTGCCCTATATTCAGAACACACATATATTTTTTTAAAAGATGCATATATTGGATTTCTAATTATTTTATTGTTTCAATATTTCGAGTGGCAACTCGCCTCTCTTTATCGAGGATGTTTGTGTTTTTCACTAGAACATGCGCGCATATTGTAATACAGATATTTATGAATGATTGCATCGAAACATAGGCTTTCGCAAAGCAATCAGGAATTTGTAAGTTATACAGAATACTTTGAATAGAATATTCTCTCTCTCTTTTGTTTTATACCAATATTATTTATTGCTGATACTTTTCTAATCTTTATGTATATATAGATGAAATGGCTAAAGAATGATTTAAGTAAAAAGGCATCTCCTGATCGTGCAACTTGCTGATGGCTTGCAGCATCTGTCGGAATAAATATCAACTCTTCGTTGGTTTTCAATTATTCCAAAATTGGCCAGATAAATGTTCTCGATTAGAATAATCAAAATTTCTCTCTTTCACTCTCCCTATATTCTAATTACAACTAAACCTATGAAGATGTTATACCGCAATCATTTGTATTAAAAATTGAGTCTCTTAGCCTTGCTTTGAAAATATTTTTTCTCAGCTACGAACGCAATGCTAACAATATATATTTTAGTCGTTTTTAAGAATTTTAAATAGCATGTTGACTCCAAGCTATTGGAAGAATAAAATTATCGAACAAAGTATGTCCCAACGATTACAAAAAGACAAGTTTTTGCTCCAGCGAAAGTCGCCACAAGGTACCATAATTAAAAAGAATTTATCTTCTGCAAGTGACAGCTTAATTAAAAGACTCTGAAGAAGAGAAAAGGTTTCTTCTGGCCAGGATCTGGCGTCTGAGGAACATTTGTCTTCAGTGAAGAGCTCGAGGAAGAAGATGCATGTTTCATGAAACAACTCTGAATCGAACTGGCTTTGGCCTCCTGGCACTAAGGAGGAATCACCGCCTAATTCTTATTTTAACGCTGGTTTAATTATATGCTTCTTGACTCAGCGAGCTAACTATAACTCATTCAAACTTGAATAACTGCTATTGTCTCGTCTCACTAACTCTAATGACTCAACCACGTATACATTAATAACTCTCTTTATTTTCTAAAATCAAGTTTATATACATTTCTAAAATTTACATAATTTAACAATAATTAACAAAAGTAAATTCCAACAATTTTGCATATTTAAGGCTCGAACAAACTCGCTTTAAAACGCGGTGGCTTCAAGCAATGACATAGTATTGAATATCTAACTTTAGAAACAATGTACCTATTTGGGGATATGTTTGAAGCTAGAATACCTTTTTAGGATATTAGAGCCATTTTATAACTCTTCTTGTATGCTTCCATATTATATACCTTATATCAATTGTAAAACCTTTGTAAAAATATGAAATTTCTAGGAATTCGTTTCCATATTTACTCAACGGATGGTATGGAATTGTCCCCTGTAATGATGAAGGCCACAGACCGATACCGTGATATACAGATTGGTCTTTTGTCTTAATTTGGCAAATTTAGTGTTGCAACATATTATTTTATCTTAATATGCGCGCTTTGGTCTGAAAATATCGAGATAGGCATTTTAAAAGAAGACACTTTCTTTTTTGATAGATGAATGCCTTGTTCCCCATTTAATATTACAGTGTATTTTAGTCTAAAGTCGGCTCTTCCTATTCACCACAGTGAAAACATCTTTTTTTGGCAGATTTTATACATTTTCCTGTAGAATGTTGTGAAATCGAGGCCACCACTGATAAGGACCATTTTGAAATATATTGGATGTTAGATGAACTCATGAATCGGGGCGCCATTTGGCGACTAGATAGCCATTTCACTACAAGGTCGAACAATTTAGTCCCCAACCCCCTGAAACGTAAAATGGGATGCAGGTAAATCCTTCAAATCGGAGGATTCAGGAGCAAATATCTGAATCAGTGAGTTATATAAATTCTGTTTGTTGTGAAAACGACTAGCAAGGCATGCGAGATTTGCTAAATTCTGTGAATTATCTAAATATCCCATTTCAGGTAAGAGAAAGAGTGAAGTGTTATTGTGCACGATATATTAATTTTGACTAATTTAAATCTTTTGTGTAATGTGTTTTGTTATTTTTATTTCTCATAATAATTCTTCTTCAGCTAAAACAGTTTTCGGGAGTTTAGAACTGGTTTTAGGCTAAAGTTTTCATCAGTAAAGAGGCGGCTTGGAATTTTTATTATCCAAAGGGCAAAGCTATAAAATATCAGTTTGACTTTTGTTCAAAAATGTTACATATGGTGTAATGACTTATATTATCTTAATGGACATGTGATTCATGAGTGGGTTCACCAATTCTGCTGGTGGTAATATCTCTCCATCATTCTTCAGAAACCGCCGCAAGTCTAACCATTGGATCTACCCATCTCAAAGTGGCCTCCCCGGTCATCTCTCCATCATTCCCCAGCAACCGCCGCAAGTCAAATCATGGGATATATTTCCTCCAATTACAGATGGTCTCCTCGGTCATCTCGCCACATGCCACTAGTCTGTGACTCTTATAGTCCGGCGGTTATCTCTCATTCTGGCAATGTGTTCGACCTATTTCTTTTCACCCCATGGATCAAGTACACCTAACGATTCCTGAGATAAGAACATATCCTTGTATCACTTATACACATACCAGGATTTTCGTACTTCGTAGAGTAGATTTAAAAAAAAGCATTTCAATACATCTCAAAGGAAGAAACACTCCCTAACTACATACACACTATCAATCCCATCAATATCAAAAATACCATTTAGAGTGTATCTAGATGTATTTCAATATTTATAAATCTTACTATTCAAAGCCTAGTCTTCTGAATGTGTTCTTAAAACCCGAGCCGCGAAGAATACCACTTTGTTTTATTGAGGCTGAGGATAACTGCGCTGGAAAAGTAAACTATTTAAGAAATAAAAAATGGAAGCCATTTTTGTCGGCGACGTCCTGAGGTTAAAATAACGGTTTTCTCTCTTTCCGCGTATAAATAAGGAGAGAGAATGGTTTGTCCTCTAACCTCTCTATTGCCTCTTCCTCATGTTTGTTGCATCGATTGTTTGACATGTTCCCTGAGGGGAAAGCACAAACACATTTTCAAAACCAAATGACGACTTTTAATGTTCACTAAAACCTCTAATAAATGGTCGTTAATGGTAGGTCGGGATCAGAATCAATAAATATTTAACATTTCTTCCCGAATAGTAGTATTTTTCTCAATGAGGATATTATAAATACGATATTTATAGTTCCTAGATAGAAATTAATGAAGTAATAAAGAATAATTTAATGTCAAGTTTGTAAACAAAATAGAGAATATATATAAGTAAATAGAAAATCTTAATTATGAAGCGATTGGATCAAAATTCTATATAGTGAAAACTTTCAAATTTTTCTAAGTGGCCAATTGCTCGCCTTCATCTCGATGAGTTCTCTCCTCAAGAAACGCGGGTGTTCAGCTTCTTAGAAATATTAGAAGAATAATTTTGATCCAAGATAAGTGCTTTTCCTAATTGATGTATATCTCATATGGATTGCTTCATCTCTTTCACAAATAGAGCATTTATTGATCTTCTTGAAAATTAAAAGTAAGGAAATAATATATCCCCCACAAGTAAGCATATACAGGAGAACCTCTCTATAAAGAACCGCAATAGACTGGAATTTTGATTCATTATATCAAAGGTTCGCATTTTAAATTGAAAATAATTTCATATATAATTAACTCTCATTGACAAAATATTAAGAAGCTGTACCTTTCAGCATATATATCGGGATTCAGACAATAACTCTGAAGGATATTTGATACGTAGTGACCTTTAATGAAGACACACTAGAAAACTAAGTGTGAACAAAATTGCCCCCGTCTCTTTAAAAAAAAAAAAAAAAAACAGACGACCAGCGACATTGGTATATGAAACTTCCTTAGGTTTTTTTCCATGAGTGTATTTATATATAATAAGAGTAATTCTTAATTAAAGTTTGATATAACCCTCGTATTTTTCAACGGAATGGAATTAGGGATTATTTTAGGTTCGTTATAAGGAATGAATCGCTTTAATTCTCACTCGTTCTATTCCAAGGTTTTACCCTTTGGGGAATAAAGTAAAGAATGAATATTTAGTTCACAGAGGATTATATCGTGTATCGATATGCCGTAGACGAGACGATGTGTCCTAAAAGAGATATTTGCTCCAATCAACAGCCTGGATGAACATGTTTATATTCACATTGATAAATCTCAGTAGAGTGTAGACGTTATCGAGACAAGCCATGCCAGTCTCCAAGAGTATTTTATTCCTAATCCCAAATCTATTTTCCCTTTCAAATCTTCCTTTGCTTTATAGAGCTCTAGAATTTATTCGGAATATTTGAAATAAATAAAATATGTTTTGTTAATATTTATCCAATTATGGAAATCTCAGAAATTATCAAAAGTTCAAACAACGTGACAGAGCTTCTTAGTAGACGCACTCTAGTGGATATTTGGATCTGATTCCCCAGATGTTAACCAGTATATTGGCTTGATGTGATGAACCCAGTTATTTCAGTACTTGGAATATAAAAGATCTTAGACCAAAGAAAACATGTATCGGCACATCACGTCGCTAGAATGAATTATATTATCAACCTGCAAAATGAACCATTGTGAGAAACTGAGAATAAAATATAGGAGGATGGGTAGAGAACTGGAACACGTTGTCAATTTTCGAAAAGCCCTAGTTGGGACCTAACCCCGCATTGGGCATTTTTTTCTGCCTCAACGGCCTTCTTGCAAAGGTCCAACCGTACAAGTGTAAGTAGCCAAGCAGAAACTCTGGAACTATTTAAGTACAAAAGTCAAACGGTTTTCTATATTTGTTGATATATGTGGTAAGACAGTTGCTAACTACCCACCATGATTATCATAAGTTGTACCACGTGTACTTAAGATAAGTGAAAAAGTTCAGAATAATTATATGCCATTCTATTCTAGACACCATTAAGAATAAATTTCTAGAAAATATATGAAAGACATAACTAAACTTGGAGTATTTCATTTGTATCATCTCACAATGAAAGCATGGAGAAATTCTATATAGGACACTGGCACAGTCTAGCTTGAATAATGTATATATACAGGCGGGTGTATACACGTATATATGTGGATGTGTAGCCTAACCTACAAAGGAGTGTAGACAGAGATAAATCTCAGTAGAGTGTAGACGTTATCGAGACAAGCCATGCCAGTCTCCAAGAGTATTTTATTCCTAATCCCAAATATATTTTCCCTTTCAAATCTTCCCTTGCTTTATAGAGCTCTAGAATTTATTCGGATTATTTTTGAAATAAAAAATAGGTTCGCTAAGATTTATCCAATTCTGGAATTATTATTAAATTGATGGAGATATCCTGCAAAAAATGAAAGAAATATATAAAGATATCTTATAGATAGCTAGAAAATATATAAATGTTACATTTTATTTTATTAATATCAAATATATGGCGATTTCCCGACAAGGGATAATTGAGCTAAAGAACATTGCTTTGAATTATAAATTTTGAAGAATTATATTGATTTTGAAGTTTAATGAAAATAGAAATTATATCATTTAAATAGAATACAATGGAGCTATGAACCACATTCGTTTATTCTTATGATATTAGAGTATTTGTATTATTCATGTTTCCAAAAGTCAATCTGTTGTTTTGGTTAAGAAATTATTAGTATAGATAATAAGGTGTATAAGTATATTTATATTATCTGATATTCGTAAGAATATAGATAAGTTAAACAAAGTTCCATTATATACGACTTGGTTTGAAGTTTACTGATGGTTAGTCTTTATAAGTATGAAATATTTAACTAGAAATGATATAGAATGCGTAAAATATTGTTTAAAAAACCATCTAGGTACTAGGAACGTAATTCTAGGTAGAGGAAATGTTCGCTAGCCTCACGCCTGTCCCGTGGGTAGGTATCCGTCCGTCTGGGCCGGGACTGCGAGGACTCACCTGCAGCGGCTGGAGCCGATGGGGCCGGAGCCCCCGCGCAGCCTCCGCCACTGGCGCCCTCATTGATCCTGCGCCGGTCCTCTGTGTTCCGCCCGGGTCTCTTGCTCCATCGCTGCTGTCTCTCGTTGGTCCTCTACGCTGGTGTTTGTCAGAACTACTGCTAGATAGACTGTCTGTCATTTGTCCTCGGTGTTCCGCCCGGGTCTCTAGCTCCATCGCTGCTGTCTCTCGTTGGTCCTCTACCCTGGTCTTTGTCAGAACTACTGCTAGATAGACTGTCTGTCATTTGTCCTCGGTGTGCCGTCCTGGTCTCTAGCGCCATCACTGCTGCCTCTCGTTGGTCCTCTACGCTGGTCTTTGTCAGACATACTCCTAGATAGACTGTCTGTCATTTGTCCTCGGTGTGCCGTCCTAGTCTCTTGTTCCATCGCTTCTGACTCTCATTGGTCCTCTACGCTGGTCTTTGTCAGAACTACTGCTAGATAGACTGTCTGTCATTTGTCCTCGGTGTGCCGTCCTGGTTTCTTGCTCCATCACTGCTGTCTCTCGTTGGTCCTCTACGCTGGTCTTTGTCAGACATACTCCTAGATAGACTGTCTTTCATTTGTCCTCGGTGTGCCGTCCTAGTCTCTTGCTCCATCACTGCTGTCTCTCGTTGGTCCTCTACGCTGGTCTTTGTCAGACATACTCCTAGATAGACTGTCTGTCATTTGTCCTCGGTGTGCCGTCCTAGTCTCTTGTTCCATCGCTTCTGACTCTCATTGGTACTCTACGCTGGTCTTTGTCAGAACTACTGCTAGATAGACTGTCTGTCATTTGTCCTCGGTGTGCCGTCCTGGTCTCTTGCTCCATCGCTGTTGTCTCTCGTTGGTCTTCTACGCTGGTCTTTGTCAGAACCACTGCTAGATAGACTGTCTGTCATTTTTCCTCGGTGTGCCGTCCTGGTCCCTTGCTCCATCGGTGCTGTCTCTCGTTGGTCCTCTACGGAGGACTACGGTATATAGAGTAAAGTCTGTAGGAAAACCTGGAAGGAGTTTTGTTACATTTTACATTAAGGAAAATCTAAATTATTCAAGTCCTTATTCAGCCAGAAAATGATGATAATTAATATTGCTTCATCTTGTCTGATGGGCAGAAACAATATTGTTTCTGCGAAACATTCCCTCGAGGAGAACACGGGTGAAGTCAGGTCATATAGCTTCGATACGTTTGTGAGTCGATTCACTTTTATATACTTCAATAGAAGTGAGTCTTATAAATTGACAGTAAATTTTCAGAGAAACAAATACAAGCCTGAAATGTAGCTGATAAGACTTAAAAAAATAATTCTCGAAACTATAGGAAGAAAAATTGAAGAGCTTTAAATCGATTAATCTCAGTATTTAATCAGTAGTCCAATATAGTCCCCTTCTTGTATAAACAATTTTGTTTTAATAGACATACTCAAATCATTTCAAGGCTATTTAAAATTCATTTTCTTCATTATATTGTCAAAAATGTGTGAAAATTCTCTAAATTCGCAGAATCAAAATTAATATTTAAAAAATTATTATTTGAACACAAATCTATGATACAATTTAGAAATGTTTCTTTTTAAAAAAAATCGCACCCTGACTGGATATTGAGGAATGACTAGAAAGTTTCATGCTGGGTTCGAAGCTGGCCGTGAAGTAGGATTGAAGTTCGTCAGTTCAAGAAAGAAAGCTGTTTTTCTCCTGTAACTCACGACAGCTGAAGAAGTGATTAGTTGTATGCGGTTCTTCCGAGTAGTAAGACTCCGCAACTAACGGACCACTTCATTGGAGAAAGCACATCGGTCCCAAGCTGAAATTCTATGAGGAAGGCCGGAAATACCACCGATTGGAATCTATGATATCACTCGCATAGACGAAACGAATTTCCTATAGATTGAGTTAGTCATTCATGGAACAATTTATTTAACTTCAACGAAGTATTTTGATTATATGGGAAACAAATCCTCGCGTGTCTGGTCAAATTCTACTCTCAAAATGGCAACTCAAATTTTAAGTCCCAGCTCGGGATGGAGACGTACTCTTCACCATTTGAATATCAAGCTATGGTTGTAGAGCATGAACGTATGCGGGAGATGAGCCTCGTGTTGGCTTCTAAATATAACATTGATGCAAGAAGCTTCAATATTGACCTATTTGTGTAAATATGAATTCAATCAAGATTTGAAGAATTTAACATCACCGCATATAAACCATCAATAGGATTTCCTAATACATTTAGAAACGGTCGATAAATACCAGGTATCTTTGTGCTTCTAAGTCAGTAATCATTTTAAAATAATATAAAAATAAAGTTGATAGCATAAAATAACATACTCCGTCTATAACACTGCCATTAACTTCCCCAAAGAACTACTTGACAAACTCCCTCTTCCATACTCTAAGACGGTTATAAAATATGACTCACCTATAGGGCAGGAATTTCGCAGCGAAGATAGTATCCATGTTCGCACTCGACAAGATATGGCAATAAAATGGGCCCATTGTTGGCGTCATGGAGATGTGGTGGCTAGATCGTCCATTGTTGTAAGTATATGAAAAAAATTAAAGATAACTCATATATTAAAAATAAAGAAGGCATATACTGACCAGGAGCACATGTGCGTTGCAGATGGCAGAGCCCCATCTGGTGGAACAGAAATTAACTAAACATTGATTTAGCCTGTTCTCTGATATTTTTCGAACCCAATTTCTTGATAAATCAAGAAAAGCCATCCACGAACGCGTTTCGCGCTGTTGGCGATCGTCAGCGTGGAGTAGCTGTACCGCTGCGGCCAAAAAGAATTTGGGTCCCAGAGACTTCTTGAGAAACCAAGAAATGGGTATTTAAGGCCAAACTTGCGTTAATACGCTAAACAAGTAAAAATAATAGAAAAAAAAAATAAAAAGTTCAGGTGTTGATATTAAAAATAAAGAAGACATATCCTGACCAGGAGCACATGTTCTTTTCAGATGGTAGAGCGCCAACTGGGTGAACAGAAATCAACTAAACATTGATTTAGCCTGTTTCCTGATATTTGGCCATTCATATATTATACTAGCCGAATGACCCGGGCAACGCCCGTGTTTTACCCGATTGAATGTTTTTATTCAAATACTATTTGTTACAATTATAAATTGGCGCCTTAAATAAATGCATATATTAGTTAATAACTATAGCCTATGTGCTTTATCTGTCTATGTACTGTTGGCTTCCGTAGGCGTCTCTTACTGGGTAAAAGAAAGAGAGGATTCCATTTAGTTATTAACTAATATATGCATTTATTTAAGGAGCGACCCGCTCCAACACAATAGTTACAAAAACAACAAAGCGAGTGGGGGGGGGGGGCAAAGGTGGCGTGATCGTAGTCAACCAATAGGAGAGTGCCATTCCAAAAAAAAAAAGCAAACGGTGACAGAGATGAAAAAGAATTGATGACGCTCGTAACTGTATATAGAATAATATTTTCATCTATTTTATGAGAGACATCCTTTCAATCAATATTGGAAAGGATTCTCTTAGATTCCAAAATTATATAGTTTTGTAGCTATGCTCTAATTAATAGAATCTCTTTTGAAGGTTTATTCAAGTCATCGAAAATGGTTTGAAACTACAAAAAATACTCCTGTTTAACTCGAGGTGTATCTTTGTTAGATTCCTTTTTCTTGGCTAGCTCTCGGGCCAAAAAGCCCTTCAATACGAAACCATTAAAATAATATATATGTATATAGAGAGTAGAGCCATTGTTTTAAGGCCAATTGAAGGCCTTCTTGGCACGAAAGCTAGTTAAGCGGAATGCCATCCATGCGACAAAAACATTTTGATTAGTTTAGAAAAAGTCACATTGCATTGCTCCTGGATAATTTCCCAACTCTGGTTAGAGAGTTCATTACCCTTTAAACTAACTTCTGAACCAAAAATAAATCTTCATGTAAACTATATCAGATTACTTTACAGGAATGTCGTAATTGCCTTCATTACAAAATCTAATATTGAAACCTCATACCTCAATGATAATCATTTGATTTTATTTATACCAAATACACGTTGTACAGGACTTGATAATTATGAGATTTGAAGTCAGCCACCTGCTTTTACTGTGAATAAACCACAGATATACACATGTAGAAATCAGTTTGACTTTTGCACTTACAAGTGTAGAAGAGCCCGTTTGTGTACTTGCACTTAATGATGAGGTTGGTTTAGGAATAAACGAGGGCTACATTGAAGCAATGTGGTATTCGATCCTGGGTCATGACTATAGAAAAAGGACTGTTTGTATAATACCTCCAAACATACATATATGATGCACACCATATTATATTATTGTTTTTATTAAGTGTACGCCCTCCCATTATATATTGAGAATTTATTGAATGCAATATACAATTTTTATCGTATAATTCCATCAAGGGCAAATAAATATCGCGCTGTGTGAAGAGATCCAACGTGTCACACTAAGTCTTTGTTAAAACGCACGTCAATCTCTGAATACACTCATGGACAAAACTTAAGGAAGTTGGAGGTTTTGATGTCGCCAGTCATTTTTTAAGGATATAAAGTCAATTTTGTTCACACTTAATTATCTCGTGTGTCTTCAATAAAGGTCACTATGTATTAAATATCTTTCAGAGTTATTGTCTGAATCCCAATATACGAGGGGTGTCCCATAAGTCCGTGGCCCGACCATGAGAACGAAATATTAAATTTTACCATATATACCTTAAAGCCTTGTATGAAGATACGTAAATTTTTAAGTTTCTACAACTAACCGTTTTTTTTTTTTTGTTATGGGTTCTGAAAGAGGACAAGAAACAGGAATAATCTAAAATAGAGACAAACGAGATTCGTGCTGTAATAAAATATCTTTGTAAGAAAGGAATGTCGCCGAAGGAAATCTATGAGGATATGGTGGATACATTAAGGGAAGATGTCCCTTCCTATAGCACAGTAAAAAAATGGTTAGCTGCGTTTAAATTAGGGAGGATCAGCACCGAAGACGAACATCGACCAGGAAAACCCATTGAGTCAGTTACTCAAGAAAACATCGACAAAATACATGATTTGGTTATGTTGGGCAGAAGAATGACAGTTCGTCAGATAGAAGAGACCTTGGGCATTCCAAAAACAACAGTGGATCGGATCATGAGCGAACACTTGGGCCTCAGGAAGTTTTCTGCCCGTTGGATTCCCAAACTTTGCCACCCGATCAAAAGGCTGTAAGGAGAAAGTTATCTTCGGACAATCTTGCGTTATTTGAAGCCAATCCAGAGGAATTTGTTGATATATTTGTTACCATGGATGAGACTTGGGCCCATCACTTTGCACCAGAGTCCAAGCAACAATCCATGCAATGGAGACACTCCGGTTCCCCTCCCCCAAAAAGCCAAGACAGTTCCATCAGCAGGGAAGGTTATGGTGTCTGTCTTTTGAGATTCCGAGGGTGTACTTCTTCTATACTTTCTGAATAAGGGTCAAACCATCACTGGCAATTATTATGCAATTCTCGTGAAGCAACTACGAGAAGCTATTAAAGAAAAGAGAAGAGGAAAGTTGTCCAGGAAGATTGTTTACCATCAAGACAATGCTCCGAGTCATCGGTCGCTGCAAGCCATGGCGGCTATTTATGATTCTGGCTTAAAACTTTTACCACATGCGCCCTATTAACCAGATATAGCTCCGTCTGACTTCCACCTATTTCCTCATTCGAAAAAACACTTTCTGCCATTCATTTTAGGTCAGATGAAGAAGTCATTGATGCTGTAACCTCATTTTTTGAGTCACTTAAAACATCGTTCTTTTTGGAGGGTATAAAAGCATTAGAACATCGCTGGAAAAGTGTATAGACCTTAAAGGGGATTATGTTGAAGGATAAATCATAATCATTTTATTAGTCATTTTCTTTATATGTCGGGCCACGGACTTATGGGACACCCCTCGTACATTCTAAAAGGTACAACTTCCTTAAGCTTTGTCGTGAGTGTATATGCATTTGTCGATTTGTATAGGGCGCCGGTGTTTGGTCATTGGTTCCTTCTACTTCTATCTAGCATCATCGGTGGTAGCTAACCAACAACACATGATAGAGGCCAATTATTATTTGCTCATCATCGCTTGCGTGGACAAAGCAGTAACTCAACAAATTCTCCCCGTTTTCTAGATTTCTAGAGAATAAGAATACATCTCATGGCTCACTTTGATATATTATAAATAAAACCATATAAAAAAAGATAAGCGTTGATATCCATGTAAACAGCTTTTTTATTAAAATATATTGACTTATAATAGACTCCTCCTGGAATCCATTAATAAAAGAAGCTAATAAGTAAGAGGGTCCAAAATAACTATGTAAAGAGATATATACAGCCTGGGTGAGATATGTCAAATGCTAAGTGTCTTCTAGTTATCTTCCATTTCGTTTTGACGATATTTCGAACATTTGTGTCGAACAGTAGAACTGTTAATACAAGTAGAGACAAAGAACTCAATAGTTAATAAAACCTATTAGAAGCTAAATCATATTTGACTTGATACGCTGCAAGAGGCATGCGGGGCTACCAATTTTTCTATCCTTGTAACAAACGGAGTTAATAGCTTGGTTTACACAATTCAATAATAGAATTATCCAAATTGTTGTATCAGGGACCTTTCAGCCAGAATCTTGAACAAATCCAGCCGATTAGCTCCCATTGTGTAACTCTTCTATTCATCAGCTGGAATGTCCTCTTCTCTTAAGAACTTCCTTATCAAGCTAAAATCCCAGAAAAATCTCTATCAATGCTTGTAAAAAATATACTTCGGATTTCTTTGTATAGAAACTTTTACCTCTGAAACGAGAAAACTAAGGGTAAACGTTACTCTTTCAATCAATACTCATTCATTAGAAGAAACAAATTCCCTTCTTTTTAAAGCGCCATCTATTATCGGCGAATATCGTCTGAAAATCTGATAAATCAAAGTATTTATCGTAAAGATAGAGGCTGCCTGGCCAGCATTCATAGTTCTTAAATATAAAGATACTTCGACCAGTAAATCTTTTTATTATCTCGACGTTTCGACAAAAATCTTTTGTCCTCGAATATCGCGTGAAAACGCCTTTGCAACCTTAGAATAATTTTTAACGCCTTGCCAATTGTTTTAGTTTTGTACGCTTCTGACGAGGACAAAAGTGTTTTTTTGAAAACGTCGAGATAATAAAAAGATTTACTGTTCGAGGTATCTTTAATTTTAAGAATGAAGTATATTATGTTCGGAGTACAAACATATTTTTGAAAAGATTTAGTTTAAAAAAAAAATGTATAACAATATATTTTGAACTAAAAAATAAGATTTACATAATTTTATGATATTTCAATGTTATCGTACATATTTTAGATACACATACAAAGAATTCTAAGCCTTTTTGTTCAAATTAAATTTATATTTGTGAAACAAAATTGAGGTTTGCCGATCAACAATTGGAGAGAGATTTAAATGAAAAACAAGTAAAAACACATATTAGGATGGAAAATATTAAGTGAATCGAATATATTGATATAGGATAATATTTATTTTTAAATAGCTTTGTTACATGGGTATTTAGCAAGGCTATTAGATTATTAGATGATATTATAGAGTAGGTGAATTTATAGAATTATGACCGCCAGTTGCCATTCTTTTTTTTTTACAGCTTTAAGATTATAAATTCAATGTTCATATATTTTCCCACTCTTCTTTAGCGCAAGACGACAGACAGTAAACAATGTTGTATATTTATATGAATTTGTAAATATTAGAGATAATTATCACAGATTTAACCATTTTTGTAAATATAGTTATGATTATCTTTCTAACCTGGAAGGATCAGGTTCCTAATATATCTCATTGTTTCTTTTTTTTGTATGATACGTTTATAACTGCTTCTGGTATCCCCTAGCCGGTTTATCACATTTTGTGTGTTAAAATAGATATAGAAAAATCCTATCGATTAAAAAAATTGTAATTGTCATTTTGGAAATATGTTTCTAATGATACATATTATTAAATATTATCTCTACAGTCCTTACTTTAATGGTAAAAATGATTAATTGAGAGGTTTTGACTCATCAGTAGTGAATCCTCTAAGAGATTTCTCCAATCTCCAGGCATACTATTATATTGGATTGTTTGTTATATACGCTGCCTTTTCAAACTGTAAATCTTATTAGGATTGTTGAATTGACTTACCCCCATACGATTCGGTAGTGGTCGCAAGTTTGGAGGTCATGTTTGCTGAAGAGATATGTGTTCAACATTTTGAGAATTAGACTTATATAAAATTAGTTTTTCATGACCTAAATTGGAAGAGGTAGGGAAATTAGTTGAGACTCTTTAACCATCGCTCTCTATGCAAATTTTCTGATTGAATCACGTGAGAAAATGGAATTGTAAATTTATTTATTGCCTATTTGATCTCGTCGTTGGAATGTTGGCGGTTTGAACTTTATTTTTTATATATATTGAAGAGACAAATAAGACGCCATTTTTGGGATTGTGTGATGTCATATAAGTCGGTTGACAGTCGATGATGTAACATCCCACAGAGGCTGCTAGGTGACAATGTAACTGTATCTCTTGTGTTCTCTCATATATATATGTTGTAATGTGCGTGGAGCCGTCTTCGTCGTAGCGGGCTCCTCAACCAGGCATGCAGTCATGGACCAGAGTGTACTAGCCTGAAGATAAATGAAGACCACACGGATAGAACCATGGTTACCTTGGTTTAGAGGGGGCAACACCCAGGGAGGTGAGATAGGAATTTTTAGATAGAAATTATTTGCTTATTTTGAATACAAGAGTAATATGCCAATGTTATGTAGACGTCAACCTTTTTGCAAAAATATAATGAAATCCATTTTAGATCACTATTTGCTTTAATTTGGTGCTGATAAAATAATTTTAGGAAGAAATGCCTGACTTGAAGCGTGAGGAAGAAAGAAAATAAAAGACTTGATTACGTATTTACAAAGCTACACATCTCCAAAGGAAACCCAACAATAGGTTTATATAGTGTAAAACCGCGCTATCTGGTATTCGACTTCATGGAGTTTTTTCTAGAAAATATATCATAAAAAAAAATAATATACAGCATATATTTATTCTTCGAATCTATTATAGACGCGTATGATTATTTTAAAAATATAAAAATTTATACTGCCCTTACTGCAATGGAAAAATTAATGGGAGTACCTGGCTCATCAGTGGTGAACCCTCCCAGCGGTTTCGCCAGTTTAATCTACCATACCGCTGTTATATTGCATTTTCGATCCTCTTTTTGTAGTGATAATGATGCTAGACTTTTGGAATGGGTATTTTAGATAAACTATGCACATAAGCTTTGAGGACAGCAGAATT